>OX461811.1:2250647-2856522 GCA_949802685.1 Dicyrtomina minuta | reverse complement strand
GCAACAAACAACGCAGCTCAAGCAAGCGGATGGCCCAATCTTATGGCACATGTACATCGCTATAATGCTGCTGATCTGGGAATGAAAGGCGTGGCCAAATATACTTACACGCCAGAAATAGGAATTTTGAAGAATATGCCAAAATATGTGGACTGGGGTGCCCTTAAAGGGGAATTGCTAGTGAGTGCTGGAGCAGGCTATAGACCTGGGAAACAATTGGAAATCAATGAATGGGGACAACCTAGTTTTGGTGTTGGACAGACACGACTAGCACGTATTGATGCAACTGATTTAACGTATACTGATGGTATAGAAAAGTCTCAGTATATTGTGCGCGGAATAGATAATGTTACAGCTTACAAAACACAGCCGTCTTTTTACGTGGGAATTCTACCAGTTCCAACAATTACAACTACTACTTATGCTGTATTGCCTACTTCGTGGACTGATACGCAAGCAGTATGGGAAGTTACAGCGGAAATGACAACAATGTGGCGTGAACACACAACACGGCCGTATGGGAATTCAGCGTGGGAACCTGCAATAGATGAAGTTGTATGGACTATATCTAATGTAGCTCCTGAAGGGCATATGCAGGTACTACATGGTACTGGAGTTAACACAGGACAAGCATTTCGAAATGAAAAATAATGCATTATACATGCACGTATGTAAAAAGTTATTGTAATTATGCAGTGTAAACATGATAATAAAAACACAAAATGTAAATGCAGAATTTTTTATTTATTTATTATTCCATATTTCAACATAAGTGGATACAGGCATAAAGGTGTAGGTTTTTTATCATACGCCCTAAGCTTTGGACATGCTGCCCACCTGTACTGACAAATTCTATCACTGAATGCAGGATCATTCAGGAAGTTCACATAATTATTAGTTAGTATAATTACAGGAGTCCTATAGATACTTGAGTCAGGTTTTCCCTTTACACGGACTGTATACTGGTCACCACCAGTAATCATTTTTATAGTATCAGTCATCGCACTTTCATAATTAGGTTCATTCCATATCAATATTCTCCTATTAACTGCCTCCATAAAGGCGAAACCATTGGATCTATTTGCCATACCTAATTGGCCAGTAACCATATAGAATCCACATGCAATATCAAAGAAAAAATTTTTGCCAGCCGATGGAGGCGACAGCACAGACAATGAATTCATTTTAGGAATAACCATTTCACATACATTATATACATCCTGAAGAAATTTTGTAATTAAATGATGATCATTAGAAAATTGAAAATTTAAGAGTACATCAACTACATCTAGTGATTCAGACATGTTATAGTATACATCATCAACAGATCGAGAGCCAGAATAAAATTGAGGTTTACAACCATTAGAACTATAAAAAAACCAGAAATCACGCATTTTCCATAAAACCATTTTTGCTTGCCATGTCTCTAATACATTTTTTACAATTTTTTTAGAATCACGTAAGTACATCAAATGTTCATTGTCTAACCAATGTTTAGAATAAGGAAGATTATGGATAGGGGTTACAGGACATGATATTGATGTTTCTGTTTTCAAGGAAATATCTAGATCACACCTTGGAACACTTAAACTATATAACTACGATTCAAAAGAAGTATATGTAAATATTGAAGATATTTTCGAACATGTAAAGCAACCTGCAGAGAAACTACTACAGCAGAATCTTAATATATATGACGCATTACGTGTTTAATTTAGAATTACCATTTTAATAGAGAAAAATATTAATATTGATCCAAGCAGCAATGAATATATAACACATAAAGAAGTGATATATTTGGAAACTCCGCTGCACGATTTGCATGACATAGCGCACATTTCAGATCTACTTATTAGCTGTGCTGATCAATTATTAGAGACGAAAAATGTGTTTACTGAAAATAGCAGTGGTTAGTCAATTACAGGAATACAGAATTTGCAAATCCAAATTGCAGAACTGTCATTATTTTCAAATTTAAAAGCAAAAGGCTATTTAAGAATGCCATTTTCAAAACGTGAAATTCTAAACATCCGCAATAACGATGCAAAATGTTTCCACTACTGTATTGCTGCCGGATTATGTTTTGAAGATGCAATTGAAGATTTTGAATCTAAACAACTGAATAAGAAAAATAGCAAAAAGCGTTTAGAAACAAGGAAGTATCAGACATGAAAACAATACTTGTCGCGCTTTGACTTTTCAATAATAAGCAGTGACGGAGTGAAAGTGCACTTTGATATTCCAACGTTTGAATTAGCAAACGATATCTGTGTAAATGTATTTACTCACAAGGGGAAAAAGATTGTATTGAACTACAAAAGTACTTTTAATTCTAACAAAACTGTAAACCTTTTTTTAATTCACGAACAAAATGAAAATAAAAAAAGGTGTCACTTTGTTTTAATAACAAACTTAAATTATTTTCTTGGTCATATTAAACCAGGAAAATCTTTCTTTTGTGAAGAATGCTATAGTTTTAAACAAAGCCAGGAGCAACTTTTGCGACATCGATGTTAGATTCGAAGTGAACAAACATATGAGTTCCCAGATAAGCATTATAGAATCAAGTTTTAAAACCCTCACATGACATTGCAAATACCATACTTGCTATTTTTTGACATTAATTGTTTTTCCGAAGATGTAAATAAATAAACAAATAATTCAAAAATTATAAGTAAATTTGTTCCAGCCAGTTATGCTATTGTTATTGTGAAAAACTTGAACAGCAAGTTAACTTTTGTTCATCAAAACTACTATAAAGGACCTGGAGTGTTACAGAATTTCTACAATGAAGTGTTTAGCTGGGCTCATAAACTTGTAAGTGACATCCAAAACACAAATAATTTCAACATACCAAGCGCGGAAATAATCAAACTTCACACAGAAGCATTAAATTGTCAAAAATGCCACCGAGAGTTCACAATAGAAGTTAAATCTGAGCAAAACACGAGTAAAAAAGATGTGCGTAAACCTAGGATTAAAAAATGTATCAAGACCTATCATCATAACCACCAGGATGAAAGTTATATTGCCGCTTTGTGTCAGTCCTGCAATTTAAAAATTAAATACAAACATGAACTTGTCTGTATCGCTCACAATTAAACAGAATTTGACTTTCATATGCTGATAACCGCACTGGAATCAAAGATATTTAATGCGAATGAAGTCAAAGTAATTGCTAAATCATCTCAGAAATTTATTCAAATACAAATACCACATAAAAATAGTAATTTGCCACTTTTGCACAAGGAATTAAATAATAGTGCGCCACTTGAAGAGTATGATAACAAAGTTAAAATCCGGTTTATTGACAGCTGTAACTTTCTTAAAGCAAGCCTAAGTGATTTAGCCGATGTTTTAAAAAATAAAAACAGTGATAGTCTTTCGATTGTAAAAGATTTGTTTAGTAAAATGGTCCCACATGGAGTTCCGGCTACACAAGAAAACATTGAATTACTTCATGCTAAATTACCCTTTCCATATTTGTATATGACATCACCAGAAGTCCTTTAAGACGGCTACCCATTGCCTGATAGAAGCTAGTATATCAACAAATTAAAAGAAACACAAATACCTGACAGTGAATGGGAATTAGTCGAAAAGATTATAAAAGAATTTAAGATTCTCGATTTCAACCGGTTTAATAAACTTTATAATTGTTTGGACACCGTTCTGCTAGCAGCAATATGGGAAAACCTCAGAAAAATAAGTTTTAAATACTATAAACTTGATCCAACTTACATGACTACAATAAGTGGATTTTCGTGGCAGTGTTTTCTTAAAACTCGTCCTATACCAATTGAGGTAATACGAGATGAAATGATGTACAAAATGGTTAAAGAAAATATTCGTAGAGGAATTTGCTACGCATCTGAAAAAATAATGATTGCAAACAACGAACGGAATATTAACCAGTATAATCCAAACAAGCAACGGTCACATCTTTTATATATTGATAAGAACTCAATGTATGCTGAGGCAATGTGCAAAAATTTGCCAACTGGTGGATTTGAATGGGTATCTCTAGATGAATTAAAAAGTATTGACTGGTTAAATTATAAAGATTCTTTCACAGGATATATTTTAGAAGTATCGCTAAAATATCCAAATGACATACAAGATCGAACAAAAGAAATTCCACTTTGCCCAGAACGCATTCAAGTTCAAATGGAAGATTTATCTCATCAACAAAAATTGCATGTACAAAAACTAGGAAAGCACAGAAAATCTTTTTTGACGCATCCTAAGTTACTTTTGACTTGCTATGACAAAGAAAATTAGGTCTTAAGTCACTCTTCATTAAAATATTACTTGTCAATTGGAATGCAACTAACTTAAATACATCGTGGTTTCAAGTTCTGTTAATTTCCCCATCTGAAAAACTTCATTGAACTTAATATTATAAGACAAAAAAATGCAAAGTCGCTATCGAAAAAAGATTTGCTAAAAATTATGAACAATTCCATTTATGGAAAACGTTTGCAATCTGCTGAAAATTTATTGGAAATTATATTTTGTCAATCGCGTGCACATGCTCTTAAATTAATTGGAGATGAACGGTGTACGGGTTTCAAAAGTATAAACAAGAATATAAGCGTCATTATTTTTAAACCTAAATCTGTCGTTTTATACAAGCCCACAGCTCTTGGATTTTTAATACTTGAGTATTCAAAAGAAGAATTTTACGACGGATGCTACAACAAATTAAAACCTGTATTTGAAGAAAGGATTCATCATGGGTTTTCAGATACTGATTCAAATATCCCAGAAGTTAAAAACGATGCTGACACGTATCTTTATGGTTTGTATAAGTGCAAAGATTTCATGGATTACTTAAAACTGTCACCTGATAATGATTTGCTAATAAAATATCCTGAGTTAGTTAAACATAACAAAGGAGTTTTAGGCAAGTGGAAAATTAAAGATATGGATATTTGGAAGGTAGCTGCATCAAGAGCAAAAGAATATTGCATTTAAAGATTTTATGGAAAAAATAAAATAAAAAACAAAGGCGTGCCAAGTTCAAGTTTAAACAAATGCAGTTTTGAAACTTACGAAAAAGCTATTAAAAGCCAAGAAATTGAACGCTTGCAAATCAATTTAATTCGAGCAAAAGATCATCGACTGTATTTTATTTAAACAAATAAAATAAGCTTTCATGGACTTAATATAAATAGATGCTTTAATGATCCGAGAAATATAAATTGTTCACTCCCGTTTGGTTATCATTCGCTAGTATCAACACAATGTATTTAACTCCAGTAAACTTGAAAAGAAGCTACATACTAAGGAAGAAGCATAAAAACAACTCAAAACTCGAACTTGATCCATTTGCTTTAAGTATTTCATCCCGTCAACACCTCTAACATCAAAATGTCACAACTAAAATTCTTCGATGCTTCCGTTGCCCAAACGTGGACGTCACTATCATTTGGGTTTAACAAAAATAACAAATGGATATTTCATACTCAACCTGGAGTCACTTCATTTGTGGTACGTATATTATGTTTGTGACAAAATTATTATAAAAAAATGGTCAATAAAATAACGTAATCTTTGATTTTAGCTCAGACAGAATTTGCTTGCTCGTAAAGCATTTAATACAAAACACAACACGGACTTATTTTACATCGGTAGAAAAGCCAAGGGAGCAACTTGCACTTCTGTGGAATTTAGTGTTTACAAGAGTCAAAAAATTGATGAAATAATTAAATCCATCTTGTTGCAGCGACAAGATCAACTGAATGAAGGCAAATCAGATGCTGCAATTATTTTGAAAATAAACGGAAAAACGATTTCAAAGACAGTACAGGACACAAAGTCAATTTTATTTTGGGAGACACCAATTGAAAATTTGCAGTCAGTCCGAATTGGATTCTCTTTTAACCAAGTTTTAGGTCAATTTTAAATGTCACTGAATTGCCCTGTTGTCTTAGAAATATCAGCAAAACATAATAAGTGGGTTGGACCAACGATTAATTTTAAATATAGTGAGATGGACGAGCTGCTTAAGCTTTTTTAGGCAATTATGCTAATTTTGATATAATGTAAATTAATTGTACATTTTAAAACAAACTAAAACGATTAAGTTAACATGAAATTATAAAAATTTGAGACTAGCTAACGTCAAAATAAAAAACAAAAGCACGAAAAACATTAAGCTAATGTGAATCTTGTATTTTGCTTCAAATTAGAATAGTTTAATATTAAATGCTTGTGAAGCGTTTTTTTGTCTCAATGTAACATTTTTAATTCAATAAACTTGTAAATACTGTATCCAAAATGTAATCATTATTTAACATTAAAACTTGCATACTTTTTAGGATTATGCAATTGCATGAGATTAACTTGTACATAAATTTTAATATTTTGAAAATAAATATTATAAAATTTAACGCTTTTTCATTAAATTCATATGCTGATGTCTTGTCAATATGGTATTCACGATAGCAGTACATCCGCAATTATTAAAAATAGGTTCACCAGTGTTCTGATAATTTTGTCTTTGCGTAGGTAGTACACAAGCAATTATGAAAAAATCAACTAACTGGTGTATTGTAAATGTGGTTTTGACGTCGGAACAGAAACTCAATAATTTTATTTACTAATTATTATATAAAATAGTGAGTCAGGTTAGCCAACTGTGGCTAAACACATAACTCCTGACTACATCAGTGCATATAAATTAGGATGCGTACCTTTTGAACTCAGAGTGACACTTGAAAGGTTTGCTGTCACAATAGTTAGTGAAAAAAGTAATTTATTGTAACACATATCATAATTTTTATTGTGACACCTACGATCTTTGATTCGTCAACAAATGTGTAACACAGATCATATAAATTAGAATGCACTTTGTTTTAATTAAAGTGACACCTAGAAGCGCAACTACGGTGACATTATACGTGTACATACAAGGTCATTCAGTATTTGACACTGGTAAATTAAAAGTAACACCTACTTTTGTTGCGATTGGCACAAATGCAAAGCAAAGATCATGTCAATTTGCATTATAAATTTTGCGAGCAATATTGACACTTAATTGCATAGTAAAAATTATGCAGTATTTATAAGATAATTTGTTTGACAACTACAAATGAATTTGTAAGCAACACCTACTGACTTTACTATGGTATTAATCGCGTAGCACTGATCATGTCGATTAACATAAAAAACTGTGTGACTCAAAGTGACACTTAAAAGCTTGGATATCGTAAAATAACTACATTATTCACAAGATTAATAAATTAAGGGACAAAATTTGTGCAGCAAACGGTTTGACTTAATAAGACACTTGAAAGGTCTGCAACGTGATTTTCAGGTTGCATAAAACATTTCACTTAGTTATAAACATTGTTTTATTTAAAGTGACACAAATGTGTATTACAAATAGGAACTATTATTATTTTACTTTGTTTGTCACAAAGTGACACTAGTAAGCACTGCCATTGTAAAACTAATGCAGTATTTGTGAGAAACAGTATTTTCAGCCACAGCATAATTGTAAGTGATACCTAAGGTTTTGGCTAAGGGCGTGTATCTTTTATGGACGCATGCTACTAATTATATCACTTTGCATGACACTAGTTTTGGCTTTAAGTGACACTTAGAAATTTAGATAAGGTAAATAGTTATACGGGTGAGGTCATATATGAGTATAACAGATCATCTCAATTAGTTGTTTTTAAGGGTTTTTTAAGGCAATAATTGTATAATTGTAATATTTTTATCAGATTTATTATGTATAGGAGGTTCTGAGCTTGCTAAAGTCAATGTTTAAATGAAGATCCGTATGGTTTCCAGGACAGTTTTGTATGCACTACAACTGAGGCTTGCTCGCACGTCGGTATCTGTAGTAATCCTAAATGTGAAAAATGAAATTTAAATTCATAGTGATATTTTCTTCTGATTCATTAGGTAGAATAGGTTCTGTGCTTCCTAATGTCAATGTTTAAATAAATCTCTGAATGGTTTTCAGGACAGTTTTGTATGAACTACAACGAAGGTTTGCTCGTTTGTCAGTATCCATTGTAATCCTAAATGTGAAAAATGAAATTTAAAATTATTGTAATATTTTCTTATGATTTATTACGTATGGGAGGTTCTTTGCTTGCTACAGTCAATGTTTAAATAAAGATCCAAATGGTTTCTAGGACAGTTTTGTATGCACGACAACGTAGGTTCGCTCATATGAGTCACCTAAATGGTCTTCAACGTAGATTTTGAGGTTGTATATATATAAAGCTATTTAGTTTTGAACACTGTGTAATTTAAACTGATACAAACGTGTAACATAAATAAAGTAAGTTTATCACATAGCTTGAAACCAAGTGACACTTATAAGCTCAACTATGGTAAAAGTAATGCAGGATTTATAGAATAATTTATTGTCAGCTACTGTCTAATTGTAAGTGACGCCTAGTGTTTTGGCTGGGGTCGTTTATGTGTAGCACTGATCGTGTTAATTGTATATCACATTGCTTAAAACAAAGTGACACTTATGAGCTCTATATAGTAAAAGTAACGCAAGATTTATAATATAATAAATTTTCAGCTACTGCTTAATTGTAAGTGACGCCTAGTGTTCGAGCTAGGGTCATTTATATGTAGCACTGCTTGTGTTAATTGTATATCACTTAGCTTAAAACAAAGTGACACTTATAAGCTCCACTATGGTGATTGTTATGCAGGATTTATAAATTATTTATTGTCAGCCATTGCCCTATTGTAAGTGACACCTATTGTATCAGCTAGGGTCATATAAGCAGCACTAATCGTGTTAATTAGCATGACACACTAATGGATTTAAAGTGACACTTTAACTAATTAATTAATTTCAGCTTTGATTAAAAATCTACACTCCTTATATTTAGAAAGTGTGGAAAAGTTTTGATTTTACTAGTACAAATTCAAAATTCAAATATAATATCTTGTTATTGCACATGCATAACTAGCCTATTACTTCTAAATAAGATCTATGCATCCTTAAAAAAATATTGTGGTGGAAAATAAATAATATTAATTGTACTTGGATTGCATTGGATGTAATGTGAATATGAGCACCATCTGTTTGCTATATTAAATATGTTTTGGTGTCATTAAAAATACCTAAACAATATAGTAAAATTTTATTTCACGTAAAGTAATTTCTGGCACATAACAAATGGCATGAATCACACATATTGTGTCAGGAACAAGAGTAGGTGATACGCTAACACAAGGACGACTGCATGTAATTTCTTAACAATGTGCTACTCGAGGTGGTAATAAATGGGTGATCTCAAAATGTTGACAAATGTGGTAACGTAATGTGTGGGTGGTTCCAGTAGTAAAATCACCGAAGCTGAAGATTAGAAGCTTCTCAATACGAATCAGATACGTTTTCACCACCCGAGTCACTAACAAACAACAGCAATCCGTACTTCAGATGTTTGCCAACACTATTCGTCCGGCATTCGTTTTAGTCGACGTTAGTAGTTGTTAGCTCCGTTATCAAAATTTGAATTTCATTCAGTAAGTTGAGAGCGGATGTAAATTATGGGTAAGTGAAGTTTACATTTTAAGTTTTTTTAATTTTTTGAATCATTTGAACAATTTATTTGTACTTTTTTAATAATCCTTGTAATTACGATTTGTTCGCATGTGCTACATACTTTATAGTTCCCATGTTTATCAAACTTGATCGGGTTGCTATAAAATACACAAATTACCTTTTGAATCCGTTGTATGTCATTGTTTATTTTAGACTGCTTTAAAAGTTTGTCTTTGGGATCACCCCTGTTTTGGACTTTCTTGGCGAATAGATCCACACTGTGCCTTGATCGAGTTAGTGCCGCAGGTGAATCGGTCTACAATTACTACCACGATGTTGGTCAATGTGGTCCTTTTCCGATTGCTATTCGCAATAGTGACAACACGGGTAAGTTTAAATACCAATTACCATATTGAAAATACGATCTATAAGAATTATATCTGTTTGTTTCTGATATATGTATATTAAAAATGCTGTTAATGATACATTAGTTTGGAATCAATAATTTAATTATTTATTTGCGAATCTGCAACGCTGTATCTTAATTATTGTTTTCAGGGATTATTGTCGGAGGAATTATTAGCGGATTAGCTGCTGTTCTTGTTGCTGGCGTTGTTGGGTACTTTGCTTGGAAGAAGTTTGCTCGTGGAAGTTCATTGGAAGCTAATAATAACGCTCCTCTCAATATCTTTAGTTTTGAAAATCCAGCTTACATGTTGGGGCAGGACAATCTAAACTTGCCTCCGAATCAGCTTCTTCAAAATCCCGATCTAGACAAAGAAATGCTTCCAATTGTGGTTCCGCCAGCAGCAGAAGCTGAAATAGAGCCCATTGGTGCTGATGCTGGTGATCAAAATCTTCCAGTTTTTGGGCCGCTTCTAGATCCAGCCATCGTTGGATACTCGTCATATGGTAGGCCAATTCGCCGCAATCGAAAATACTGCAATAAGTTATGTAAGTTTCTTGAATACAAAAAGCATATTTAAATTTAATGACAAGACATACATAATCCTAAGTATTTTTGTTTTACTTTTGTTTCTAGAGATCGAGTAAATGGATGTTTTAGTACCTGTGCAATTCAAAAAAGTTTTAAAATGAATTATCACAACTATATTTGTACATGTAATCACTTGTATATGATTATGTTGCATTGAGGTATTAATTTAAAACAGTTTCCTAAATAAAGTGCTAAAGTTATATTTATATACGTAGTAGTTTGTATTACATTATTTTAATAATATTTACATTCCATAAATAGATTTAATAATTATTCTTTTATGCGTACCAAGAACAATGTGTCGTGTTTTCGAAAAAAGAATGAGTTTCTTACTTTTATAATTTAAGCATCTGTTTAATTGTAATTTTACAGCAACCTATAGGTCAAAATAAATATTTTATTTTAAAAACAAGTTTTTGACTAGTCGTTTTAAACAGGTAATGCATTGATACCTTGGAAGAATCGACAACTGCTTAATCCTTTCAGCGTTATTTTGAGAAATATTTGGAAAACTGGTGAAGGGTAAATACCTTTAATCGCGCCGCTAACAGTATAGTGTGAAATGCTCTTATAGTCTAGAAAACTTTATTATCCTTTATTTGTAGGCTAACAATCATCTCCTTGTTATGAAGTCGATGTTTTGATCGGTCAGTAACTTCATCTAGTGCTTTCTTATTTATTTATAAGTTATACATCAGGCACTGAAAAGTCATACAAGAGAAATGATAAATTAGTGGTGCTTGTCAATAGACTGGTTTAGTTGACTACATGCAACTCAGGGGAAAAAAGTAGAGCGTAGAAATATATTTGACAATATTAGGTACAGTTAAAACCCTACACTTTTTATAGTGACATCTAAAGAAAACTGCAGTATAGTCAATCCTAAAAAATGGAACTACGATTTTGGGAAAATTTTAATGAGCTATTTCTTCTAAAGTTAGAACGCGAAGAAGATTTAAAAGTAGCTCAAATATTTGAAGTTTGTCAATACTGGGTTGAATTTACAAATGTTGACATTAAGAACAAAAGAAAATTTCAACATTGCAAAATAATAGAAAAACCAATCATTCGTCGATCCTTGAGCAAAACTTCGTGGGCGCAGCAGGGTCGATACTTTACCTGAAAACTTTTTACTCGGAACATTATAGTTGTACCTATTCTATTTCAACACGTTCATAAAACATTTATTCGCAGGTACAAAAATCGAAACCGAAAATATACTAAGCGAAAACTAAAGGACGAGGCTCCAGTTGAACAAGTTCCAGCTATGGAAAAATATGTTCGAGCGCTTGAGGATATTGATTTAAATCACATATCCGTTGTTGTTATTCGCAGATCTGATAAGCAAATATTTTATATTGATTTAAATCACATATCCGTTGTTGTTATTCGCAGATCTGATAAGCAAATATTTTATATTGATAATACTGCCAATTGCCCAGTTTATGGAATATATCGCAATATTGTACGCACCAATATCGTGGTTCACATGAAAAAATGGATCCGTTCAGACCAAAAAATGATAAGTCTCACTTTAGACGACTTAAATCCTGTCCCGTGAGTGATTTCTATACAAATTGTGTTTGTATTTGTTAATAATAATAATTATTCAGTAGCTTTATTATTTAATTAAAGGGTTCCTAACGGGTGCCAACTGTTTGCAAGCTGGGAGGTCAAGAGATTGTACGAAGGTGCGGAAATTGAATCCGTAACCATGCCTTCACAAGATGAGTTGAAAAAGCTTAATTGAGAATATTACAATTTGTGTTAAGGCTCTTTTGTGAAGTTGTTAATATTTTTTTAAACAATAATTCCGATTTTAAACTTCCGACTTGTAACTTTTCAAAAACTTGCAAACTACAATATTATTTTGCACTATTCCCCAAAAAACGTATATATTTTTTTAGGGCTTCTATTTGATCGAGTCTCGTGTTTTTATAGACTTTTTCGAGTCATATTTTAAATTGGAACTTGTGGCAGTTTAGACTCTTCACTCACTGTTTTGCTTATTTATTACTTACGTTATTCCAATTACAAAATCCTTAAAATCCGATTCTAAATATTTCGTATATTATTGCAGTCAAATTTTTAATATGAACATCTCTAACTACTGCAATCAAAATTTGATTTCAAACATTATTATTTTGTATTATCGAATTCCAAATCAGAATCTGAATGTGGCTTTTTCCTATCACTGAAATTAAAATTTGATTCTTGGAACTTGGATCTTGAATTAATTTACCAAGGAGCCCTATTGACCCTACCAGCCACATGTCATTTATAGATGATCCCTTACAATATTCAAGTCCAGATTCAAAATTCATGCTGATTGCTATAGGGCTATTAAGTGCTGACTGTAAAAAAATGCAGGGCTTGTTTCATTTTAATTAAGATTGGCTAAATTTTATAACATAAAACCAAGAAGGCGAAAGTCAAGGAAAATTAGTTTCTGTCTTCATGGAGAAATGTACACACTATTTTTATTTTGTCTTGGAAAACATTTTTAACAAGTAACCCGGCCCGTCCTGCGGACGGAACTCTTTGTTGCTTAACAAATTAATGGCAGGAGCATAAACTATTGTTTAGTTATAACCTGGTTATTACAACAAACTAACATTTTACCTGAGCTTATGTTAGTTAGGACATAATTTAATGACAAACTTTTGAATTTGCTATTGAGATAATTGCAACGTATTAAAATAAATTTAGTATTTAAAGTAAATAGTTTGCATCGAATTGATTTGTGCGTCGATGTATTCGTGTAACACGCATGCGAGTTTGAAATTAGGCTTTGTTAATAACTTTGAGTCCTTCAAGAGAGATTTTACACGCGAAAAGGCTAAGTTTATCTGGCCATAGTAAACACCTGCTTAGAAAGTTACAGTTTCACTGATTAAAGGGTTGTGCTTGCTTACTCATCCTTACATCAGTGCATTTAAAAATAAGACTTCAATAAACGTAAATGATTTATTTAATAAAATTGTATGCTTGGCAGGTTGGCACCCCAATCTATTCTCAGAGACCTACTTTCCAAGAAAACCTGAGTAAATATTACACCATGAGAAAAATAATGCAGATTACCCTCGTCGGAATAACTTCATAACCAAATCTGCTAATTATTGAAAACTTATAGCAGACTCAGTTAATAGGGCCCCGCAGCAATTATGTTAGCGGGTAATGGAGTGAACGTTCTGCGTCTACGGATGTAAATATTGATAAAAGGAAAACCGTGGCAATAAAAAAAAAACTCATGATTCTGCAAAACACTTAATTATTCCTTTTAAGTATATCCACGCGAATTATTTTATCAATTGCCTGAAAAATTTGAATAATGGCAAGAGCAATCTCGAGAGAGTATTCAGTTTTATTAGAGGGTCAGTAAGCAGGCGTGCTTAGATGAGCAATTAGGACTGCAGACTGCAACAAACTTTACAGTCCCATACCTGACTTCGATCCTTGGCTACTGCTAATTGTTTACGGCTCAGTGTTGTACGGTAAACGTCACTTGATGGTTGATTGAAACCCAATCTCCTTCGGTGCTTCTCAGTGACCACTACTTACTGGCAGGTCTAGGAAATTGGACTCCTTCACTGTGGAGGAGGTGACGGGAATGCAAAACGATCTAAAGCAATAGCCTCATATTTCCTCACCCACAGTGACTGGTTCAGTAGGGTTGTAAGAACTTCGGTTATATTGAGTAAATATTTATTTAATATTTATTATTTATTTTTTATTAGGGGGTTAGTCCTGGGTATTTGCTAGTTAAAAATTGTTATTGTTTGCTTTCATACTCAGTTAGTAGCAAAATTACAACTTTTTGGTTTGTACTTTTGAAGTTTGCCTACGAAAGTTGGCAAAGCCTACGAAAGTTTGAGTTTGCTTTCTTGTTCATTTGATTCTATGAGATTAACTTTGAGTCTTTCTAAAGATTTTAAACGCAAAAAGACTACGAATATCTGGCTTTGGTCAAAAACCGGTTCAGGAAGGATTGTCCTTGTGCTCTGTTAATAGTAAGTGCAATTTCATTCTCACATCCGTGCATTTTAAAATACGACCCCAATTAACGTAAATGATGTATTTAATCATATGCTTTGCTTTTTATTAGGGGGTGAGCAAGTTTGATTTCGTCATTTGGTGTAACTGCCTAAAGAAAGCGGTTAGGGCTGCAGACTGTAACAAAATTTTCGGACTCAGACTCAGACCTTCCTCCAATCCCCGGCTACTGCTAATCGTTTACGGCTGTATTGTGGTAAACGTCACTGGATGGTTAACTAAAGCCCAATCTTCAGTTCTTTCTAGTGACCATTACTTACTGTATGAACCTAGGGGATGGGACTACTTTACTGGGGCGGGGATAGCGATAGGTAATAGGGAAATATGACCAAGACAAACTAATACGGTAGCCTTTTATTTCCTCACCGCACAGCGATTAGTTGAGTTTGATTTTGATCACGGTATTTGTAAGATATCCATCGCAAGTGTATAAAAAGATTAAAATTATTTTTAATTTGTATCGTTAGAACACTTGCATCAATACTAAATATTAAAGAGATAGCAATCGCAAGAGGGGTAATTTTTATAAATTCAGTTTTATTGGGGGGTAAGCAAGTTTTGCTACCTAATTTAAGGTATAAATGAACGATCGGTAAGCGCTACAATATTTTGAATTATTAAGACCGTTGACGCCGCGTAGCAGACCTTGGTATGCGGACTTTGAAGAGCTAATAAAACGGCAGTTATATTTTAATAAAAATTACTAATTTCTATGTAAACGTTTTAAAACATGTGTTATTAGTGCTAACAGCGCTAATTGAAACTAAAAGTGGTTTTAAAATCACTTTGGTGCGATCAAATGTAATTTAACGATACAATTTTCCTGCCTAAGAACAATAAGTGCAAAGATAACGTTTAGATAGATTTTGTTACGTCTAACTTTGCTTTATTTTCAATTGTATAGTGTGGAAGCTGTTTTATTACAACAACAGCCTAAAAGCTGACCTAAAAGTTTTTAAGTTTATCAGTAAGCTCGAATTTAAAGTTCTAATTGCATAATCCGATGGTTTACCTCATTGAACACCTCCTGGCAACATCGTTGAAGTCAGTGTAGTTTAGCCATGCGCAATACCCGACGCTTGACTTGATGTCTTTAAATCCGTATTTGGGTTTTAGAACTATGCATTTTAGTTTGTTTTAATTTAAGCAGAAACAGGTTGTTAGGATATGATATCCATGATAGACAGGGTGTATTGTAATGTAATTGACGCATGCGGCGAAATGTTGTTGAAGAATCAAATCCGCTTCCATTTATTTTATCTTAGTACTTCTATTTTTTTGTAAATAAGAGTTATGTAATGTAGTTAGAACGTTTTGCATTAAAAAGTATGCAGTTAGAGCAATTAACACTTTTCGTTACCATGTTATTATGATTTGGTCAGCTAAAACGCCTATTTACAATTTAATACAGAAGTTCATGGAATTGCTTTTAAGGTAAAAGGAAAGGAAGTAGACATGCTTTTAGCAAAAAGTGGAACGAAGCGGTTTTGATCCTTCAACGACTCATTGCCGAACCGTCTGCACTTTGTATATTATATTAGGTATTTAGCTCCTGTTTTGCAGTTTAGTTTGCAAGCTACTGAACTAAACTGGGCCAATTATCTCAACAATTTCAAAGTATTCTGGCGTTAGATTCTACGGTACGTCACACTGGCCAAAGTTAATGTGATACATTTGAAGTGAAGATGTAGGCAATTTAATTCTCTATCGATAAGTATACTTATAGGGGGTACCATGCAGTTATCGCATTAAACAGAGCCAGCAAACTGTGGCAAGATTTTAATGTTTTATTAAGTTTCTAATGATTCTTATTTTTGCTGAAGTAGCACATATAATATGCACAGCCAATTTATTTCCACGTTAGTCCACGTTTATATACACCTCCAAGGTTAAGGGTTAAAAATAGGTGAGGTAACCCAACACGATACCGGACGCCGGACACCGGACACCGGACGCCGGACACCGGACACCGGACACCGGACACCGGACACCGGATACCGGACACCGGACACCGGAGTCCGGAGACCGTGATTTGGATTTTATTATTATGTAGATTCTACTGTTTATCCGTGTGATCTCATCACTTAATTACATTTTATTTTAAACAAGACTTTCCTTAAGTAATTTCGCAACACAGCAAAAATTCCGAAAGCAAAATTTAATAATATTCATTTTAATTTACAAAATTTAATAGCAATAAAAATGAAATGACTCGAAATACTTTTACAAATTAACGTAGCTGTCAATTAGTGTGACACTGTTGCACTCACATGTCAAGTACATGTGTGTCACTACAGTATTTCTCGTAGCCTTCTTCTCCTCCAAATATAAAAACGTTGTCGTTAAAGGTAACGCATGGTGCAGACGAACGTGAAGACGGAGCTTCTCCCTGCGGAGTCACTTTCCTCCACTCCAAAGTATCTGTGGAAAAATGTAAATCCAATTGAATTAAAAAGTTAAAAGAGCTTTTTTCCTTTTCTCCAATTTCTAAATCGACTAAGCGGAATATCGCTCCTCCACGTGCAGTTGACTTTACCTCAAATTGCACTTGCGCATTTATTTCGTTTTATCTTGAATCCATTTTACGGGATTCTCGACTTTTGTACTTTTTTTATCTTTAATTTTAATTTTCTCAAAGTTTCGATTTCAAAACAATAATTTTTATTCTTTTGAATCCGCAAACAAGACGCTTTTAAAGTTTGAATTTTAACTCTAAATAAATCAGAGTGCGCAGAACACAAGGATAAAATTGGAGACAATTGAATTACTAGTCGAAAAATGTGGACTCTCCTGAAAAAGTAAAAATAAAATAAAATGTAAACATGACGCACCTGGGTCATAACTGAAGACGTCGTTCAAATAGGAAAAGGGTCCATCACTTCCTCCGAAGATGTACATCCGTCCACTGTGCACAACTAAACAAACAAAAGAGAAACAAGAAAAGGGAAGTTCAAAGAGAAACTAATTAAAATAAATAGAATTGGTCAAGCAAATCATGGGCGCCGAAATAGCAAAACTTCAAATGTTCAACACAATTTTCATTTGTTTTTACAGGCACAATGACTTCTTCGACTCGATGGCGGAGTTCCACGTGTTTCCACTGCAGTCCACGTTTTGCTTCGAAGGTCATAGGACGCAATTGTGTTCACTATTTTCTTCTCCTTGTAATCGTATCCACCAAAAATGAGGATGAATCTGTCGTCGTGGACCATCGCTGAAAGAACCTTCACGAATTGTTGGAGGAAATCCCTGGAAACAGTTTAGAACAAAGTCGAAATAATTCCTACGAATAAAGTTGTACCTTGAGACGTAAGTTAAAATAAAATAAGAAACGTTTCTGACTTTCGCTTTAATTGTGGACCAATAAAAAGATTCCAAGTTCAAAGAATGTAAATCATTCGTCACTGCAACTCCACTGTAGATGAACATATCATTTCTGGACACAACAGCAGAATGCCAATAACGAGGTGCTGGAACATTTCCAGTGACTTTCGGTTCGTCCCACTTCCGCGTCAATGTGTTGAATCGATACGTCGAGTTTGATCTGTACCCTTTTTTTAAATCGTAACCACCGAAGATGAGAACAAATTCTTTGTGGGCCACCGCTGAGTGACCCCATCTTTGAGTTGGATTCACTTCACTGTTTTCAACTCCCAACTTTTTTCCACTTCTTTTCCCAGTCGTTGACATTCAACACGAACACATCCAGAACATCACGTGAATAACTTAGATCATCATCATCACCATCTCAACCGAAGCTGTAAATTACGTTCCCAACAGCAACCGCTGCATGTTGACATCTTGTAGGAAATCCATTTATTTTACTTCCCCAGGAAATCTGCAAATTATGCAGATTGTTAAATCAATTCAGAGTTTTGTATTTCGTATTTTTCATCCTCTTACCGTTATTGGAAGCAACGCTGCTGCGGGAAGTTTAACTGAAGAAGCAGATTTCAAAGACTGTGGCTTTAGTTGCGTCTGCAAAAAAAATCTGTTTAAAATCAAATATTCGTTTCAATTTACGTAATTTTCAAGGTTAGTTATTTGCTTTTACCAACTGATCCTACTACCGTCAAACAATTTTATTTTGAAATGCAATAATACCCACATATTTTAAATTTAAAGAAAATATTTCAGTTCGCAATAAAGCTGGCTTTCCAAAAATGCACTTCAACGATGCGAATGAATTCACACGATCGTAACCACAACCACATCAACACAAATTCACAAATAAAACGCAAATTTGTTGATTAGATTTAAAAATTCAGTTACCTTGTCCAACAAAGTGACGACAGAAAACGAACCCAGGGTCGTGGACGGTGACGTGGAGGGAGTTGAAGCCATTTTTCTGTAAAAAGAAAACCAAATAATATTTGGATCAATAATGCAACTCCGCTCTTTTGAAAGAAATAAAAGTTAAGTATGTAATAAAATGATCATATTATATTACATCATTATTGAATGTCTAGTATTTTTATTTTACTATGCAAGCAAATTAAAAATGGATTCTTTGCCCAATAAAAATAAAAGCAAAGCAAGTAAAATTAATCTTAACATTTAAAAATCTTTATGCGATATATTAATTTACGCAAAATTTGGTGATACGTCATCAAACATTTTGACCCTTTCCTTTACACTTTAACTTGAAACATGAGCTTGATTTAGACGAGGAGGTACATCTGGCTTTTTTGAATGTTTTTCTTTTTGAAAATTCTAAAAAGAGAAGTTAAATTGTAATGAAACATTTTTTTTTAATTCCTTCTGTAAAATGTTTTGCTTCACAGCATTTTGATTAGAACAACAGCCGGCAAAGTAGATGCCCAAAAGCTGTGTATGCGCGCATAAAAAAATATGTTAACCTAAATCTTAAATGATAGAGCTAACAGGTTGAGATGTTAAATCTAACAGGTTTATCAGTAAATAAAATAGTTTAAAGTAGGAAAATCAGTTAGTTACGTGGAACAGCGCTGTATTCACAAAAATCTATCAGAAATTTTGAAATTCTGTTGAAATCTATAGTAAACCGGTTAAATGTGTTGTGTTAGTCAAGTGGTTAAGGCTAGAAGGTACGTATTTTGATGATTGCGGGTTCGAAATCCAACTTTTTGTGTTATATTATACCTAATAAAATCATTCAACAGGATAAGCTGTTGGATGATTCAGCAGTGATTTCGGTGAGCCCAATGTTACTACATTATCAATAACTTTTTAACTAAAATACTTGTTGACCGCGGTTAAAAACTTTTACTATGGATGTCGGAGTAACAGTGAAATCAGTAACAAAATAACATTAAAGTAGTAAATTAAACTATATTTTGTTAACCGTGTATAACTGGATAATGTACAACTATTTTAAAGTTCTTTACTGATTTAGACGTCCAATTTGCATAACGTTATGTTTAAGCTCTCAAATTAAAATTATGTCGAAATTCAAAATTAAAGTTTGTTTTTACTGTATGCTTTATGAAAATGATCCATTTATTGATTCATTTACTCTGTTGTATTTAAAATTTCCTAATGACTTCAATAATTAAATCAAAATATCAATGAGCGTATATAAACTGTAACATACTACGTTTTGTACAAGAACACTGGGCACTGACAAATTAAAAGCTTCAGATGCTAATATTGCGGCTTCTGCAGCAACAGCTTCGTCCACGCGTACGGACTTCAACAAGGGCTCCTTTTGGAAGAAATCTGTAATCATTTGTCCAAATACAGGTATCCTAGAAGAACCTTCAACCAGAACAACTTCCGCAATAGCTAATTTATCTAAATTACATTGTTGTAGCACGTTGTTAATAATATTTATGCATTTCTCAAAAATATCAGCGTTAATCGAGTAAAACAATTCCTTAGTCATAGGAATTGACAAGGAATGTGCTCCAAGGATTTCGTCCATATAAATTAAAATTTTATTTCTCAGTGATAAAACTTTTTTGTGGTCTTCGCATTTAACAAGGAGTTGACGCAGGTATCTAGAAACTGTTTCAGAAGTTTGCAGATCTCGAGCAGTCACCTGTTTCTTTAAATCAACCCCACGCTTTTCTTTAAACTCATCTTGGCAGTACTCAGCAATGTTTTGATCAATTAAATTCCCGCCTAAAATATTGTCACCACCCACTTTTAAAATGTACACGCCATTTTGTTCAATTTTCAAAACTGCGACATCAAATGTCCCACCCCCAAAATCGATGATAATGCAGTGTGTACTTTGCCTGGGAAAGTTTTCATCTCGTACGTTGTGGTAGGCAATAGATGCGGCCGTGGGTTCGCGAACTACTTGAATGAGATTTAAATGGGCCAATTCACATGCATCTCTCAATAACATTTCTTGATAAGCACTAAACTCAACTGGCACAGCGATGACTGCATTAACAACTGGGGATTCCAGAAAATCCTCAGCTAGTTTTACTAAATGCCTTAACAAGTAGGCAGCTATTTGAACAGGAGTGAAGCTTTGCTTTGTGTTTCTTCCAAGCGTGATGAGTATTTGATCATTTTCTGTAATGACATCAAATGGCCAATACTTTGTGCATTGCTGAATCACGTTGCTAGAAAATGGTTGACCTAGCATGCGTTTTACATCAAATATTGTGCCTTTGGGGTTACTGCTCGCTTGTTGTTTTGCCGTTTCACCACATTCCACCTCTGTTTCACTTTCGTTGTTTGAAATTTCCAGAAATGCGACGTAACTTGGAGTTTTGTAGTTGTCGTTGTCGTTGGGTATTATTTCGGGTTTGTTGGGCTCTCTACAAACTGCAACACAACACAACGTTGTTCCAAAATCAATCCCAATGGCTTTTCCCGCTGTTTGTTTTTTGATATTGATGAGTTCAATACGCTGAAACATGTCGTTCAAAACTGTGTCAATCCGACTGGTAATTTCCTTTTTTAGTTGCATAGTTCTAGACACTAGCCTTGTGGCAACTGCCACTGCCACTTTGTGATGACCGCGTAATGTGGCAGCGTCAATGTGATTAATGGCCGCAGTATGCTTCTCCATTTCTTCCCGGTAACATTGTTTGGCAATGCTTATAAGACTATCAGCCACCTCTTCATGTTGACATTGCTAAAATTTAATTTAATGAAATTCAAAGCTAATTAAGTTACGCTGCACCTCTATTTCTATCACAGTGATATATGCTTGTGACAGTACACTGTTTTTGAAGATTTTTTTTTGGAACAGTAATTACAACATTTTGCGAGGTCAGAATTTCAAAACGAGACGACACGATATATATATACTTTTCTAGTAAGATTTTATTGGAATAGTTAGCGGATCTTGGAGGTTTAAATGTGAATACGTCACGGTTTTGTTATGTTAGAATTTAAATAGTACGGAGGTTTGGAAGTTATGTGTAGAATACATTGCGCTTCTGTGATGTTGACATTAAATAATCCAACAGTTTAAAATATGAATACTACGCGGTTTTGGAAGGCCAAAATTGAATAGTACGCGGCGCGCAGGTCTTGGAGGTCGGTATATGAATAGTACTTGGGTCTAGGAGTTTGCAATTTGAATACGAAGCGATTATTGAAGGGCGGAATTTAAATACTGGGCGGTTATGAGGGTTTGGAATTTGAATACGACAGTCTTTAGGGATGTGGGCCACAATGAAAGTTTAATAGAAAACTAATAAATATTTGACTATTAATTGGTACAATTGAAGGACATTAAATTATGTATGCAGACAATAGTAGGTAAATAATTAACTGAAGACTGTTTTGGCATAACGGTATAAAAATCTAATAAACAAATTGTGGACCTATTCTTTTTTGCCAAATCGTCAATTGCTAATCGCTGCTAATATGTACTACTTAAATACATAAAACCTACGTCACGTAAAATCAAAGTTTTGTTAAAGATTATGTGATCCAGAAGTATATTTGACAATTTGTTTGTATTGTAAATTGTGGTCGATTTTACCTGCCTTATTAAGCACATACAATTTTAGGATTTAATATGCAATTTCTGTATTGCTTTTAAATCCTAAAATATATGGATAATAGATAACAGTTTTGGAATTGGATAACTCTCTCAAATTAAAATGAAATCTATATTTACCAATTGCCAGAACGTTTTGATGATACATAAAAAAGCTTTTAAATATTTGCATTCCTTAAATTAGGCCTTAAATTATATAATCATTACTGTAAAGGACTTCGTTCCGCCTTGTTGAATGTTTACGTTTCCTATTATCGTAACGTCTCTTCCAGCGTGTATACCAGTATTGGATGTGGTTTGGATGGAAGTATTCTTTTCTTCAGACATACTTGCTATCAGGTTGCATTAATTTGTGAAGATGCTGGTTCTGTAGGAATTAATATTTTTTTTTAAATTAGACCACGTGTAGTTTATACATAATCAGTCCTGTTATGTACGCTTTTAAAACGATAATAGGCATTTTGACCGTTACTAGTTACTACGATTCTACATAATATACTGATGTTACGTACAATTCATTACCTAAATTATTAAAAATGTTAGTGTAATGTTTTAGAAAAGCGTAAAATTGGTCATTTTCACATAAAAGTTTTAATAAGGGTAAGTTTTAATTTGCTACTTTTAAAAAAGTTTAATTCCAACTTTGCAGATTCAAAGCATTAAACTTGTTGGTCAGCCTTTATAATAAGGAAGGCAGGTACGTATTAAAGTAATTACATAAAGTAGGTAGGCAACTGTATTTGAAAGGAAAAAATAAAACATTGATTCAACTTGAATTTGAATCTATATGTAATTTTGTACTATGTACCTTTGCTTTGTGCATTCATACCTGCCACACAGACACAGACACAGACACACACACACACACACACACACGCAATACAGCATTTAATTATAATTCCAATTCAGTCAGATAACGAGGTATCAGTGCACATGCACTCAAACCCATAGTAAGACAGTCGGTCACTTTTGCTTGTCAAAATACTTGTGAACGGTAGTCACTTATTTTTAAAAAAACCAAAAATTTTGAGCCTTGAGTGAGCCCGATGAAAAAAGTGCCGTTCGAGTTCGTTCGTTTTTTAAGTCCATAAGGAGCCCATGGGCCTCACAGTGAGTCCGACGAAAAATTTCCACCTCTTTCCCTCACAAATGAGCCGACCCCTCAGATACTAAAAGTAATTTGTACCTACCTATAAAAAATGTTGTAGCCTTTAGCAAAGCATGTCAACATATACAATACTAATGATAAAATACTATAACTATTTACTATTACCTATTGCCTACTTACTATACTATACTACTAACGACCACTTAAATTTAATATATATATAATATAATATGTATACATATTGAATAATAATGTGGAAGTATGAACGGAAACAAGATTCAACACCAACACCAAATCACTAATCAAAAATTAAAATAATGATAATCATTAGGTAAATAAACATAGCAATGCACAATGCACTGACACTAATGACAGTGACAGTGATGCAGAATTTTAAAACTTATGCCAGTTTATGTTCAAGAAAATTTTATTAGGATTCTATAATTTTAAAATTTCATATTTATCAAATTTTGATATATTATTTTACGATATATAAGTGTAATAGGTCAGACTAAGAGTCGTTCGCATCTAACTATACAAAATGTAGGCGAATAGCATGTAAGTCAGTTCGCCATATATTAAAATAAAAATTATGTTATTGTGTAATTAAATAATATTAAACACCAGGCAAAAAGTTAGCATGTAAGCACTGTAGACAGAATAAGTATTCCCCTAACCAATTTGTGCACTAAAACAGCTTATACTAGACAGAGCTGATTTATCTATTTTATCGGTACATATAAGTAATTTGTGCTATATTTTAATTGCAGTAAACGCAGTGGTATAGAAGCGGCACAAAATTTGTATACTAAAGTAGATATTTAACCAGATCCCATGCGAGATGAAATAGCTTGTGCACTTAGCCTATTAGTGCAAAAACGTTTTTGTTGTGCTCATGCAGTTGTTGCCTAATTATAAGTGCGTTACTAAGTTTATGGTTCACCTTAATATTTTGTGAACACAATTTTTTTGTGCGCTAAAACAGTAGGTGCAAATACTGTGTTGCAACACTCAATTTTCGGTACACTTAGCTAATTTGTGAACCTAAGTTATTAGTGCATCTTATTTGTTATTAAATAGAATACAATACGACACAGGATAGTTGAAGGCACTATACTAATTCGTGCGTCCATATATGCGCACTAAAATAGGCAATGATTTAAATCAATAACATCACTGAGTAGCTGGTTTATAAGTTAGTTGTGACACCAAGTTGAGTGTGCACCCAACTAATTAATGCACCACTAAAGTTATTTCTACACTAATGTAGCTAGAGCATAAAAAAGTTGCTACAATAAGTAACTAGTGCAACTAACTAATCAGTGCATGAACATAATTTGTGCATCAAAGTAGCTAGTGAACAAATCAGTGGCGACACCAAGTATCTGGTGCACTTAACTTAATAGTGCACTTAAGTAATTAGTGCACCATTAAAGTCAGCTAAAAAAACTTTATCGTAATTCTTGTGACCACAGGAGTACAAGCTGAACACATTATTCTGTGTTGCAGCAATAAAAGCTTCAAGTAAAATATAATTCATTAATTATATTGAAAATAACATTGTTGTTGTTTTATGCTGTTATATTACTATCGTCAGTATTATTTATATCAGCTTAATGTACATAGGTAATTATGTACAGGAATAATTTATTAAACTCATAAGAAGCTGCCGTATCACAATAGTACACGTTTAGGAAAATAAATGTTAATTTGTAACTTATGTTTTTGTTACTCCGACGTCTACAAAAGATGTTACAGTGGTCAACACAAATTCTAGTTAGGGTTTCACATTGTAATATATTTGACTACAAACCCGTTGCCATGCAACAGGTTTGTTGTAAGAGCCGTATCGGTCTGTGAAACAAAATGCAAAAAAACTGCACAATCATAATAATATTATTAACCAGCAGTACTGCCATTAATGATCACTAATGGCTTGCCTTCGGGACCCAATTACATGGTAGTGCATTCGGTGCTTGTGTTAGCAAAATCAAACAATTCCCTACAAAGTTCCACGGACAACTTGATGTAATTGGTTTTTAAAGACGACCCATTGGTGGCCACAAATGGCCGTACAGCTTGATAACTAATAATACTGTTGCAATTAAAACCTAAAACTAAAGTTAGCTCAACTTTAGTAAAATGTAGTTAAGATCTTTTCTAAGCGTGTACACCCATAAATGAATGCGTTTTGTATTTGAGTTCTACTTAAGTCATAGTCTTAGGTAGAAAAAGTCACAGGTTTGGTCGTTAGTAGGAAAAGTCTGGGTAAAAAACGTGTGTCTGATCTATATGGGTAGGAAAAGTCTGGGTAAAAAAAGTGTGTCTGATCTATATAGGTAGAAAAAGTCCGTGTAAAATCCATATGGGTAGCAAAAGTCCATGTAGAATCCATGTAGGTAGAAAAAGTCCGTGTAGGATCCATAAGGGTGGCAAAAGTCCGTGTGAAATCTATATGAGTAGGAAAAGTCCGTATAGAATCCATATGGTTAAGAAAAGTCTAAGTTAAATCCATGTGAGTAGAAAAAACTCGTGTAAAATCCATTTCAGTAAGAACAGTCTGTGTAGAATCCATATGAGTAGAAAAAGTCCGTGTAGAATCTATATAGGTAGTAAACGTCAGTGTAGAATCCTTATAAAGTACTAAAAGTCCGTGTAGAATCTACCCAACTTCGGTTAGTGATGTCAAAAAAAAATGTTTATTTGAAGTTCAATGAATATAAATCGACGAGAAATAAATATTAATCGACAAGAAATAAATAAGTCTACCGCAAAACAGTATTTTAAGTCAGAAGAGGGATAGTAGAAGTTGGCGGATAACAGTTTTGACAAAATATTTATTTGAGTGAACAAAAATCTGAAGTATGGTTGTTTTTGGATGGGTAGCATTTAAATATATAGCAGATAATTGTTGACAAAGGAATCGAGCAGTGTAGGTTGATTAGCTGCCAATTGGCGTTTTAAATTAGTTCCGCCGCTGGGCCACTGGTATTTTAAAATAGTCCAGCCACCAGTGTATGCGGCGACATTTCCAACTTTTTCACACCTCAAATCAGGACCAGTGGTCCAACCATAATCTGACTATTATCTGCCAAATGTAGTTTGCTAGGTGTTAGAACAAGTCCATGTAGAATCCATATGGGTAGAAAAAGTCTGTGTAGAATCCAAATGGGTAAGAACAGTTCGTGTAGAATCCATATGGGTAGTAAAAGTCCGTGTAGAATCTATATGAGTAGAAAAAGTCCGTGTAGAATCCATATTGGTAGGAAAAGTCCGTGTAAAATCCATATGGGTAGAAAAAGTCAGTGTAGAATCCATATGGGTGGGAATCGTCCGTGTAGAATCCATAAGGGTGGAAAAAGTCCGTGTAGAATCCATATGGGTGGGGAAAGTCAGTGTAGAATCCATATGGGTAGAACACTGTCGTAACCCTAGTTGAAACTGCCAGATCTCTTGCAGCTCATACACCAATTCAAAGTGGTCACTATTTAATACAACAGTAGTTTATATTTTGTTGAAGTATTTCTACGATTACTACAATATTTATTGATTTTTACGTATTTATTTAGTGGAAAAATAGGTAGGTTAAGCAAGATTTTCGGTATTTTAAATTACGGTTTACCGAGGACCTAATACATAATAAATTTAGTAACCATGCACGTGCAGACTAAAACTTATTAGGGTGTAACAAAATATTTGTTATATTAGGGTACGGTATATTGAGATTGCACTGTGGCAGCTTGATTGTTAAATCCACAAGTTTTGTTGTATTTAGTTACCTAAAACATATAGTGAAGCGATATTTAAGGTGCTGAATTCATAAAAAGTACAATGCTGTCTATTTATTTAGGGGTAATTTATTAATCGGTATTTTGGATTGCAGTAATATTTTGCAGCAGTCAATTTATCTAACAGTATTTTGGTTCGCAGTCATTTCTCCACACGATCTTATTGAAATACGGTGTTTTGGTAAAGGTCATTTTACCCGCAGTCTTATTGCGGCGGTCGTTTGTCCCTAAACCAAAAAGTCCTTGTAGAATCCATATGAGTAGAAATCTTCGGTGTTGAATCCATATAGGAAGGAAAATTCCGGATGGAAAAAGTCCGTATAGAATCCATATTGTTAGGAAAATTCCGTGTAGAATCCATATGTTTATAAGTACACGCTTATAAAAGATCTCGACTAAATTTTAGTTAGTTCGAGCTAACACATTTTGGTGTTAACTTCAACATGATTTTTAGTTGATTCAAAATTTTTAAATGTGAGAAAAAATGTTAGCTACCTCTAACACTGCTGTGTTTTATTATACCTACAACAAATAATGTTACAGTTGACCGAAAATCGTGTTAAGAATTCAAAGCACCGTATAATAGGCCGAATTAGTGCAACAAATGCAAATGAACTCTCTCAGGCCAGTGGTTTAAGTGGCCGGTACTTGACTAGAAGGTTCCGGGTTCGAACTTCACGTTTTGCATTAAATTTTAATTCAGTTAGTCACGCAACTACTTTTTGGTTACATATTCAACACAGAAAATAGTTAACTCAGTCTAACATATTACAGTGCAAATCCCTAACTAAAATTTGTGTTGACTACTGTAACATCTTATGGTGTCGATGTTGGAGTAACACAAAAATAAGTTACAAATTACCACCCATGTGGTAAGTTTGCTTATATTTTTCTAAGCGTGTAATAATATTTCGAATTGTAACTCTTGTCAGCTTATATTCGTTTTAATTCCACAAAACACTAACTTCGGTAAAAGCTTTTTTAGTTAATTGTCACGGTTCACATCAGCTCAAGTTTCAACACCATTCGCCATTTGCTACTTGACACTGACACTCATGCTTACGCTGCTTACACACCACAAGTCACAAGCCACTGCTTAAATTTAAATAATATTAGCAGTACAGTAACCGTCACTAGTGCCAGTGCCAGTACTAGTACCAGTACCACCAGTTGCAGTACTCAGTGAGTACTCTACAGTAAGTGTAGTGTAGTAGCAGTGTAGCAGTAGCTGTTAATGCTGTGGCTGTGTGACATCACCGTATGTATTCCGTATGCCGTATATACGTAATGCACAGTGCACTTTTCTAATATTTTTTGTATTAGCTAGGCTAAAAGATTCAAAGAATTTCAATTATTTGATTATTATGTTGCTTTTAAAAAACCATCGATAATGTTTATATAATTTAAGTGATATTGTATATGCTTAATACTATTTATTGGTCTAGATTACTCTACATTCGTTGAATTTTAAATTGTCGGTATTTTTTAATTGCATTAGCAAATGGAATGCTCGAAAATAATTTTCGAGTAATTTAAATAATTAATAATATCTGCTGCTGATACTATGTGCACATATTTTATTACAAAAATTTGGGAAATTTATAAATATCACATAAATTTAAGTCGGATGTGTAACGTAACTTTTAAGTAACTTTAATTAATATTACAATTATTTTGTTGTATTAACACAGGCACACAGAAATTACAATTAAATATTAGAATTATTACAATCAGTGCCAGTGCACTAACTAATGGTGCGAACTGCGACCTGCAATGCATAATGCATATACATACGACGTGCATATCCCCGATCCCCCGGTTTGAATTTCCTTTTTATGTATTACAGATATTTTTTTGGAAGACAGTACTGAGTCCAAAATGAGCCAGACGGTCACTTTTGAATGAGTCGGACTCAATACCCCACTACGGAAACGAAAAACCCATGAGCCCTCAATATGGGCTCATGGCATGAGTCCAAATGAGTCCAGAGGAAAATTGAGTGAGCCTGGCATGAGCCCAACATTTTTTAGTTTTGTGGACCGGGAGGGCGGTCGTGAACGAAAACAGCCAGGTCACTTTTGTTTTGTCTTACTATGCTCAAACCACATGAGGTGTTTTACACTGTAAAGATTTCCAACTACTAGCTCATTTCTACCAAAATACTTTTTCTGGCTGAACTATTTAATTATTTACGCATTTAATAATAATAATTTATTCATTGGGTCGATTTAACCGAAGTTCATACAACCAGACTCAACCAGTCACTGTGGGTGAGAAAATAGGAGGCTACCGCGTTAGATCGTCTCGGTCTTTGTACCCTTTCACCTATCCCCGTCCCCTCCTCCACAGTAAAGGAGTCTCATTCCCTAGGCCCCTACAGTAAGTAGTGGTCACTAAGGAGCACCGAAGGAGATTGGGTTTCAATCAACCATCCAGTGACGTTTACCGTACAACACCGAGCCGTAAACGATTAGCAGTGGCCGAGGATTGAAGCCGGGTCTGAGACTGTAAATTTCGTTACAGTCTGCAGTCCTAACCGCTCACCCAACCACGCCTGCTTTATTTACGCATTTAAAAACTTATTCTTGTGAAGTATGGTATACATTTTTAATTTTTAAATTATTTGCTTTAATAAACTCCTAATTTAATTTTATGTAGAATAAATTACGCACAAGTAATATCTATGTATTTATGAGCTATCTGTTCATTTATACTGGTAAAGGCACATGAAATATTGGTAAAATAATTAACCTCGAGTTTTAATTTTGAATGACCTTAAAACTTCAAAGCTTTTCCTAAATCCAAACGGAGCCAACAAGTTTCGAATATTCAAAAAGCACCAAGGCAGTTTTTTCAGTTTCTCTTCTATTTTTGTATATTCAACCACAAACAACAGAGTTTTTTCAGAATTCTGATCGTGAGCACAATCGCCAGTGTAGTAAATGTCGATAAATGTAGCTTGTGTAGCATGATTACTTGGAATTGGAAAGGTGTAAAAATGGTGTTATCAAATTGAGATATGAACCAGCAGATTTTTCATAGCTATCTTTTGTAAATAAAATTGATAAAATTGATAAAATATTTATTCATAATGATTTGACATTTTGCAATTCAGTCAATAATCTGCTGAATTTTCTATAGTTAGGCTCTACATAATGTACATTATGTATTGGTTTTAATTCCTAAACTTAATTCGGAATTCCTTCCGCGCTATAATAAAGTTATATATTTTAAGTTAGTAATATATATAATTACAAAGTAAATTCTGTGATTCCGATTCCAGTACCAACACATAGGGATTGAAATGTGAATAATTTATACATCTTTTTAATGTTACAATATGTGACTTAAATTCTTAAATATAATTAAAACATATTTAGTGAGACAATTCTGCTAGTAGGATACAAACCTAATTAGCAGTTTAGATTATAATTAAATAGGAAGGGTGACCATCTCCGTTTATTCCACTGAAGGAATACATTACGTTCCAACAGCAACCACTGCATGACTGAATCCTGGGGGGAATCCGCCAATTTTATGTGACCACCAAATCTGTAATATCGCTAAATTGGTAATAATGAAATCGAAATTACTTCAGTGTCATTTCTGAATGCTTATGGATCGTCCATATATGATGTCAAGGGTAGGGTTAATATGTAATCATAAATCACCTGCCTCTCCTTCGATGGGACGATAGAAAAGTCGTCACTTTCATTTTTGTCAATGCCTTCCACAATCTCGTTTTCCCCATGAATTTTAACGTTAGTTCTCAAAATATCCATAGTTTTAAACTGCTCGGAATAAGCAGTTAAATGACATGTAAAAAATCGAAAAATAAAGCTTTATAATGGTACAATTTTATTTTGATAGTTAAAAACTGTGAGATGAGTTCCGTTTAAGCTGATGTCCCGTGCCTCAGTAAAATTATCAAGGTAGGAGATACAAAATGCTGCCCTTATAAACATGCACGTATTGTAGACGCAAGACCTAGAATCCCCTGGAAGGGTTGAATGGTACATAATTAAGATAATTATACAGAGTGTATCACCCAATGTTTATCAATTTTTCTGTGTCTAAATGATTAAACCTGGGCGCCTAGATGACAGATTTTGAAAGACTGAAAAATTTAACATGTACAGGATCTCTCCCATTTTTTGTTATCTCATTATTTTTTCATCCACACAAAATTTTTGTGTCAACTTTATTTTGGTCCAGTGTCAATTTTAAGCTCAACCGGCGCACTGCCCACACAAAGAAAAAAACATATTCAAAATTTAGGTCTTTTAATTTAACATTACAACGTCATTTCCGTACCTGGAGGACCTGGACATATTAGGAATTATCTACAAATGACGTAATTTGTAAAGCCAATGGGTCGACTTGGCTCTTGATGACAGCCCAGAGGACGAGAATAGACATTCACTCAACTGTTAATCTGATGACGGGGAAGTCTGCAAATGCAGACAAACAACTTGCATCTAGATACACGTTAAATTAAACTCATTATAGAACACTTTGAAAGCGAAAGATGCCTCCCAAAAACGTTAAAAGAATATTATCATAATAATTAATAATAAAGTCGTAATCTGTTTTTGGAGAATTTCCACTGTCACAACATGTTGTCAATACTAAACTAAATTTATTTAATTCGATTCCGTCTGATTTAAAGAGTTTTAGTTTCCCTGGAATAATTGAATTAAAATCAGTCATGAAGTTATTTACTTGAAAATATTAAAATATATTTCATTCTTTAAAAGCTGAGTTTACATCATCAACAGATGTTATATGCAAATTAATGAAATTAATTAATTTTAATGAAGTTATTACGCAATAATTTCGGATCATTCAACTAAGTCAGCTGTGAGTCTTTGCGATTTTTTTTAGTATTTAGCAGTACTGAAACTGGAGGTGATCTTCCGTTGTGCCATTTTGACAATTTTACATGTTATCAATACCATACTAAGAAATATGGAGTACTTTTCAAAAATTGCCATTAGAGCTTTATTAATATTCACTGCTTTACTGTTTACTGTTCAAGTCATGGCTCGTCCAGCTCAAGATTTAAATTTGAATTCGCAAAATTACGAAGCATCTCAACTTCAGGTAATTAGCTTGAATATTTAAACCAAAACTATTTCAGGTTAAATTTAAATTGTATCGTAATATCTTTTCGAAAGAGTGAGTCACTGAGTCGTGCCTAATAATTGTTTTGCCCTAGGTAACTACTACCAGCAGCTTTCAAGTCAGAAGTAGAGATTTACAAAACCGGCCTCGGTTTCAAGCCAGAAATCACAACACGTGTTTTAGTTGCAGCCCATGGATATTCCTTATCAAGTTGATTTGGATCTAAAATTCTTTATTATACTGCTGTAATCACAATTTGAACCCAATGTGTATGTACTACACTAATTTAGCATTTTTACTGCTCTGTCGTGCAATTCCTTTGTTTGAAATTAAATTCTAAAATATCATCGGGTTCATTGACCTTTAGAACAAAATTTTAAGAAGACCGTCTGCTGAATAAGAAGGGTGACCGTCTCCGTTCACCCCACCGAAGGAATAAATCACGTTGCCAACAGCAACAACTGCGTGACTGGATCTCGGGGGGAATCCACCGATTTTATGCGACCATAGAACCTGTATTATTGCAGAATTGATAATATTGAAACCGTAATTACTTCAAAGGCACTTCTTAATGCTTTGGAACCGTCCATATATGATGTCAAGGGTGGGGTCAATGTTTTTTAATAAATTACCTGTGTGTCCTTTAATGGGACAGTAGAGACGCCGTCACTTTTATTTTCGTCAAAGTCACATTGCCCCACAGTCTTGTTTTCCTCAAAAATGTTAACGTTTCTTGTTGAAATATCATTGACATTAAACTGCTGCAAAAATGCAGTAAAAAATTGTGTAAAAAATTGAAAAATAAAGGTTTGTAATGGTACACTTGTATTTTCAAAGGGGGAAATTATGAGACCAGTTATGTTTAAGCTGATGTCTCGTGCCGAAGTAAAATTAGAAAGAAAGGAGACACAACATGTTGCCCTCAATCATGTAGGTAATAACCTGGTCATTATGAAATAAGGGTATACATTACAATTTTATTGTAAGTACATCCTAAAATGACGTTCATATATAAATGTAACAGCAGTTGGAAGTGTAGATCAAGAGACAGTAAAGTGAGCATCTGCATAATTAGAATTATATTAAAAGTGCGGCCAGTGGAATTAGGCGGATACAGGAATGGAAGTCATTTGTGGAATGCGGAAAAGACGAAACTTAATTCCAATTTCTATGAAGAATGCAGTTGCAAAGGTTGAACGTGTTCTAAAACATTCAAGAAATTATTCGTTTACTTCACATAATTGGAATATTTAACATTTCATTTCACTAAATACGATCTTGTACCTGCAGCTTGGAACTTGGATTAATTTACCCAGAAGACCCATTGACCCCACCAGTGTCATATCATTTATGGATGACCCCTTACAATATTTAGGTCAAGAATCATAATTAATGCTGATTGATTTTGGGCTTTCGAGTGCTGACTGTAAATAAACGGTAGTGTTTGTAAATGGTTTGATATACAATTATGAATTCGTTAGGTAAAAGGATTTGGACGCAGGTAGTTTGTGAGTTAAGAAATTAACGGTCATGCAAAAATGTTCAACTTTCCAATACACAAGAACGTATTTTATTCAGGTAAACAGAAAAAACAAAATAACTTGTTGAAAATGTAATAATAAATGTCCTGTAGCTAAAAGTAGTGCAGAAAGTAAGGCTCATTTAAAGCAGAATTCATTACTAATTAATTAATTGTTGACAGGCATAATGCCTCTGTCGATTATGTGCAATTCACATCAAATCTTGTTTTGTCAGCCTAATTACAATTTACAACCAGTCTCACATCTCATCCAACTTTCTTTATTCTGAAAATTAAAAACACAGCAATTAGGAAACTTTGTAATAATGACTGATCACACAATTGCAAAACATTCAAATAACATTCAAAAAAAGGAACCACAAGAAACTGGCATCATAAATGAATACTTGAAACTACTACTACTACTACCGTGTATTATCATTACTTTTATATCCTTCGACGGGAATGGGTCTGTGTAGAAGTCATCAAATTCGCTCTCCCCAATTTCAAAAACATGCGAATAGAACATTTTAAACTTTTTTAAAACATGCACTTACAAAATTTTTCAATTTTAAAAAAAATGTAAATAAAACATTTTGAACTTTTTAAAAACATGCAAATGGAACATTTGTTTCCTTTAAAAACTCCTAATTAACATTTTACTCATTTTTCTCATTTTGTTTTAATGACATAGCTCATTTTGATTCTAGTTGGAAATAGGTCATTTTATTATCTTACAGACGATATGAATAACAACTGACAACAAAACTGTGTAACCGTCATTCCATTTTTCCTCGTACTTCCACAATTGTGATCAGGTTTTGATAGAATCTGAAATGTTGTATCTTTAAAGTGTTATTGTAAACCTAATTTGTATTTTTTTAAGAATTTAGAATAGTGTATTATTGACTTTTTAAACATATGCTGTCCGCGGAAAATTTTGCGCCTCTCAAAAACATATAAACTGAATGTTTTACACGTTTTAAAAATAATAAAATGGAACACTTGTCACTTTTTAAAAACTTGCAAACTACATATTTATTTTGCACTATTCCCCCCAAAAAAACGTAAATATTATTTTAGGGCTTCTATTTGATCGAGTTTCGTGTTTTTATGGACTTTTACGAGTCATATTTTAAATTGGAACTTGTGGCAGTTTTGACTCTTCACTCACTGTTTTTCTAAAGTAATTAAATAAATACCTGGTTGCTTATTAGGAAAAATAAACTTCTGCATTTAAAAAATATTTTTGCGGGAAATTCTGTTTCATTTCATGCGTTTAATCAAGGGCGACGAAAAAGTGCTATTTAATTTGTGGGTAGATTAGCTGGAAATAAATAACCCTCTATCGTAATTTACATTGTTGTTTTTACTACGAAGATACACAATTTACCGGAATTTTGAAAATTTTGCAATACTTGACTAATTTCTGATGCTAAATATAATGCCATTCAAAAATACAAAAATACATACGTACCACAAATGTAATTCTTTACGTCGCACAGATTCGTAACGTAACCGCATTATATTTTCCATGCAATTTTTTAGAGCCAAGTTTTGATAGGAGACCGTTTTAATGTTAAATAAATTATTTCAATAAAAAAATGGCTGAATTTTATAACATAAAACCAAGAAGATGAAAGTCAAGGAAAATTAGTTTCTGTCTTAATGGAGAAATGTACACACTATTTTTATTTTGTTTTCGAAAACATTTTTAATTCTACTGTTTATCCGTGTAATCCCATCACCTACATTTTATTGTAAACAAGACTTTCCTTAAGTAATTTCGCAACACAGCAAAAATTCCAAAAGCAAAATTTATTAATACTTATTTTAATTTACAAAAAATAGCAATAAAAATGAAATGACTCGAAATACTTTTACAAATTAACGTAGCTGTCAACTAATGCGAAACTGTTGCAATTACATTTGAAGTACATGCGTGTCATTAGAGTATTTCCGAATGCCTTCTTCTCCTCCAAATATAAAAACGTTGTCGTTCAAGGTAACGCATGCTGCACGACCACGTGGAGACGGATCCTTTCCCTTCGGAGTCACTTGCTTCCACTCAAAAGTTTCTGTGAAAAAATGTAAATCAAATTGAATTAAAAAGTTGAAAGCGCTTTTTTCCTTTTTTTTCTGAATCGACTCAACTGAACATCGCTTCTCCACGTGCAGTTGACTTTACCTCAAATTATTATTACATATAATATACATAAATTATTCTTCAATAATTCATCAATAACATTCATTATATGTAACAAATTCACTTAATTCAAACCTATTTATCTGTAGTTATTTTTTCTACACTTCTATGTAAGGGCGATAGTGACTCACACTATCGCCCCATCTCACAAAAATATCTACACACACAAAAATACTAATACGCTGATAATTCTCCTTCAGAGAATTATCCATGCTTCAGCTATTCTCACTTGACCGTACGTGCTTAAGCACCTACATCTCAGAACGTTGGGTACAAATCACCCCACTCCCTTTCAAATTTTATTGCTCTGTTATTGCTAACAGAAGCACCATTCATAAAAATACAAAGCTACAATTTCCAAGTAATTATCCATATACTATTAACAAATACATAGGTATGTATAATTACTCCAACTGACAACTCACTCTTTTTATTGTCACCAAGACTGAAATTAGACAGCTCTGCTTACTAAAAGTAGAGCACCATTTCCTTTCATAAAATTAAACAATCCGTCTAAATTACACATTGAAAAATAAAGAGAGAACACAATTCGATTACAATCTGAACGAGTCGGACCTCTTATTTCTTGCTCATAGAAATCAAAGATACTCATGAAATTCCTCCCAGAGGTTTTCATATATAGTATCTATCATACTACAAATACACAGTAAAATTCCTCCCAGAGGTTTTTACATTTGTGTATCTCATACAATACAATTCACAATTCATATTTCATGAGATTGTAACAGATTACAATATTGAAATTCCTCCCAGAGGTTTTCAATTAAACTCATAGAAATTATATAAAAACGGGAACCGACTAACCGGACTACAACTCAACTCTACCCGCTTTTATACAAATTGCACTCGCGCATTCATTTCGTTTTATCTTAAATTCATTTTACGGGATTCTCGACTTCTGTACTTTTCTTATCTTTAGTTTTAATTTTCTTAAAGTTTCGATTTTAAAACAATAATTTTTATTCTTTTTAATCCGCAAACAAGTCGCTTGCAAAGTTTGAATTTTAACTCTAAATAAATCAGAGCGCGCAGAGCACAAGGATAAAATTGGAGACAATTAAATTACTAGTCGAAAAATGTGGACTTCCCTGAAAAAGTACAAATGTAATAAAATTTAAACATGACGCACCTGCTTCATAACTGAAGACGTCGTTCAAATAGGAATACTGTTCGTCACATCCTCCGAAGATGTACATCCGTCCACTGTGCACAACTAAACAAATCAAAAGAAAAACCAGAAAAGTGAAGTTCAAATTTGAGAAACTAATTGAAATGGATAGAAACATTCTGGCAAAACATGGGCGCCAAAATGACAAAACTTCAAATGTTCAACACAATTTTTATTTGTTTTTACAGGCACAATGACCACTTCGACTCGATGGCGGAGTTGCGCGTGTTTCCACTGCAGTCCACGTTTTGCTTTGAAGGTCAAATGACGCAATTGTGTTCACTCTTTTTCTCTCCTTCCAATCGTATCCACCGAAAATGAGGATGAATCTGTCGCCATGGACTGTCGCTGAGTGACCCCAACGACGCGATGGAGGAATTCCCTGGAAACAGTTTTAGAACAAAGTCGAAATAATCCTTGAAAATAAATTCTGCCTTGAGACGTGAGATTAAATAAAAACCAAACGTTTCTGACTTTTGCTTCGATTGTGGACCAACGAAAAGATTCCAAGTGCAAACAATGTAAATGATTCGTCGCTTCACTTCCACGTCCACCGTAGATGAACATATCACTTCCGGACACAACAGCAGAATGATTATCACGAGATGCTGGAACATTTCCAGTGACTTTCGGTTTGTCCCATTCCAGCGTCAAAGTGTTGAATCGATACAAAGAGTTTGATATTTTCTTTTTCTTTGTATCGTAACCACCGAAGATGAGAACAAATTCTTGGTAGGCCACCGCTGAGTGGACGTATCTTTGTTTTGGATTCACTTCACTGTTTTCAACTGGCAACTTTTTCCACTTCTTTTCCCGGTCGTTGACATTCAACACGAACACATCCAGAACATCACGTGAATAACTTGGATGATCAGAATAGTTAAATCCACCGAAGCTGTAAATTACGTTCCCAACAGGAACCGCTGCATGACTATATCTTGGAGGAAATCCATTGATTTTACTTCCCCAGGAAATCTGTAAATTAAGCAGATTGTTAAATCAATTCAGAGTTTTGTATTTCGTCTTTTTTATCCTTTTACCGTTTTTGGAAGCAACGCTGCTGCGGGAAGTTTAACTGAAGAAGCAGATTTCAAAGACTGTGGCTTTAGTTGTGTCTGCAAAAAAATTCCGTTTAAATTAAAAATGCGTTTAAATTTACCTTATTTTCGAAGTTAGTTTCTCTGCTTTAACCAACTGATCCTATCACCGTCAAACAATTTTATTTTGAAATGCAATAATACCTACATATTTCAAATTTAAAGAAAATATTTCAGTTCGCAATAATACAGAGTTTCCAAAAATGCACTTCAACGACGCGAATGAATTCACACGATCGTAACCACATCAAAACAAATAAAACACAAACTCATTGATAAGATTCCAAAATTCAATTACCTCCTCCAACAAAGTGACGACAGAAAACGGAGCTGCAGTTTCCTTGAAGACGTTGTACGCGTGAACAGCTGCGCCGCATGCGACTGCTTCGTCTGCGTCGATGGTTCTGCGGATCTGTTTTCCCGCGAAATATTCCTGGACCATCTGCTGCACTTTGGGAATTTGACTTGAGCCACCGATCAGAATCACGTCGTCGATTTCCTCTTTTTCGCATCCGGATTTCTTCAGAGTTTCGTCCAGGATTTTCATGCTTCGGTTTAACAGCGGGAGAATCAACTCTTCGAATATTGAGCGAGTAACAGTGACGTGTAAATTGATGTCTTCGTAAATGCAGTCCAATGAAACCACGACTGACGTCATTGTCGCTGATAATAAATAACATTTTTGCTTTTCGCATTCGTTTCGAATGCGGCGCAATTTCTTGGCGATTTTCTTTCGAACCTCCGCGTTTTCTGATGTTTTTCCTTCCGCTAAATTGACTCCGTGATCTTCCTGGAATTGTTTGATGCAAAATTCAGTGATCAAGTCATTAAAATCTTCACCTCCAAGTCGATCGTCGCCTCCAGTTGCTTTGACCTCCACGCGATTCTTATCATCCAATCGGAAGACAGTTACGTCAAAGGTACCTCCCCCGAGGTCGTAGATGAGACACGTTTTCGCCTCATGCCGTTCAAGTGAGGACTTGACGCCATACGCAACCGCGGCCGCCACTGGCTCAGCCATAAATTGAATGTTTTTGAACCCCGCCGCGTGACACGCCCACTCAGTCAAGCATTTTTGCATTTCGTTGTAGTAGACGGGGATGGTGACGACTGCGCAGTCGATTGGACTGCGCAAGAAATCTTCGCTCGTTTTTTTCAGGTGACGCAGCAGCTCCGACGCAATTTCCTGCGGAAGTTTCTCTTCGTCGCCGATCTTCACTCCCACGTGGCCAGTCATGTTCACCAAGTGAAACGGCCACAGCTCCTTGTACCTAATTGTGAGTTAAAGAAACGAATGGCCAAAGACCAATCAAATACGTTTAGTGCCCATAATTATTGCTGAAGTTTTCTGCATATTTCCTGAATGGTAAACAGAGATTGAACTAAACAGTGACTCACTTTTGAATATTTGGGTCGCTGAAGGCGCGGCCAATGAGGCGTTTGATATCGAAAACCGTATTTTCCGGATTATCATACGCTTCTTGTTTCGCTGTTTCCCCCACGTAAACGCAGCCGCCGTCGTCGTCGCTGCCGTCGTCCGAATTTCGGTCAGAATCCGAATCGGTGTTGTAGGCGACGTAACTGGGCGTCGTGTTGGTGGAGTAGCTGCTCGGAAGGACCTCCGGTTTCCTCGTGGGATGGCGAAGGACGGCGACGCAGCAGAACGTCGTCCCAAAGTCGATGCCAAGTGCAAACGCGGGGGTCGTGCACGATGACGTGGAGGAAGCTGAAGCCATTTTTCTGTTTCAAAAAAATTAACTAATATTTGTAGCAGCTGTTACAGGGACGGACTAGAAATAAGGAATTTTGAGAAATTCCCGATGGGCCCCCTGCTTCTTATACATTACGTGTACGGGAGCATGAGGCCCATATGCTTAGAGTGGCTCCCTGATCGCCTAACCTGCTAAATGTAATTTGTCGTGCCCAAAAAGTCCCCAGTTCGCTCCTGAGCTGTTAAGCATTATTTAAAGTACGCGGTTTTGTAAGAAATAAATGCTAATAAAGTAATTAATAATTTCACAAGTACAACCACATGCTCTGCACACTCGCACATTGTGTATTTTCATATGGATCTCATGTATCTACATGAAGCTGAAACTGCCATTTAACTCTTTGGATAGACTCGGGGCCTTCCATAAATGAAGTCATGAGCACTGCCTGTGGTTCTTCGTGGGCATTATTAGCAACTCTTCTTGAAGTAGCTATCTCTACAATTATTATTAGGCAGATGACAGTGTCCTGGTATTTTTTGATATTTCGTTGGCGTCATTTATGGACGACCCCTTGTAAAATATCACAGCGTATGAGAAGTATGTACGATTAAACTGCACTCAAAAGAGTGGCTCACTGAAGCAACCCCAATTTCGTATCATTTCAGCTTAAATACCAACTAAAATTTTTAACAGGATGATGCAAGCTTCATGCGTGCATGACCCCTAAACTAATAATTAGTCGAGCACCCATCTGGAGGAGTTATTTGTGCACAGCCCTCTCCCCCCACAGTTTTCAATACAATACCGTTTCAGACGAATCAAAACTAATAACTTTGTATGTTATTACACCATTAATGATGAGTGTGTTCCACATTCAATTCAAAGTTATATTTCATGTGAAGAATCAAAACGAGCCATTTCCAAATTAAAGCTGCAAATTAAATGAGCGCAGTCCATAAAATACAAAATGAAATAAATAGGTTCGTGAAATAGTAAATAGGAGTTCTTTAAAATTGCAAAATGTTCTATCTACGTACATTAAGGACCACGGTATTTTAATTGGATTGCAGATGTTGCATTTTAATCTTAACTAATCAATGAGGTGGGTTTTGAAGCTTCACGAAGAATATTGCACTGAATAAATTGAACTTGACCGCTGATCACTACATAGACTACCTACACTGCACTGTCAAAGTCACCGGCTCTTATCTTTATCTCTGGGCAAAATAGATCACAAGCTTAATTCACAACACGATGACATGGCGTCACTCGGCAGATGTTCCCTTTTATCTCAATCTAATTCTGATAAACAATTTCCACCTTTGCCTTTCAGTGTAAATGGAACCATAAATATTTCCAATTTTATTCACATGATGCTACATATTTATTATTTTATCCCTCGAATATTTTCACATTTATGTACTTCGATAGGGGTAGCCCACAAATGACGTCAATGAAGCGGTCATTGGGGCTCTTTAAATACTGATGATACCCCATGTTAAAGATTGCCATTTACAAAATGCTTAAGCTTGTGGCAAGTGGGTTAAATTATCCTATATAAATTAAAATATTTCAATGACATTGTTTACGGACGACCCTTGGGTAACTAAACCAAAATCTATGTGCATTTACTGAACCCTCAATATTCTCAAACTAAGCAGAAAAAGTAATTCTTATGAAAATGTTTGCAGCTAATTTGTGAAATAAAAATGCAATGAATTCGTGTTATGCATTGAACGCAGTGTGATTAGATGGAGAAAAATATGACGTCTTACCTGTAATTCTGTGAATCTGCTTTGAAGCGTCTTTTAAATCTTGAAAAGGAAAACCAGTAATTCCAAACTGCGATGCAATGTTTGATGCTTAAAGTACGTGTTAAATTTCAAAAAAATGTTGTTGCTGTTTTTCAGTGATCCTTGATTTTTTGTAATTTAAGGTGAATAAAATGTTCGAATTTCAATTTAAAATTGTGTTGCTAATATTTCACTGTAATTTTGTTTGGATTTATTGAAAATATTTCTTAAATTCAAACGCAAAATGGACAAAGTGATGTTGTGGAGTGGGAAGTAAATGAATACTGAGGAATGAGGATGAGTCGTCCAGGTATAGAGTTAATTGAAATTTTAAAGTTAGGGATCGTGCATAAATAATGTTATCGATGCAGTGAGTGGGTCAAGTGTGGTACAGCGATCACATATATGTTGGCATATTATGATATTATGCCAAGTCAAAGATAGCCGTTTATGCAGTGCAAAAGGGATGCCAGGGAGATGGGTGAGCCGTAAAATAGTGGTAAGTTTGGCGACATAATTTGTGGATCCTCCCTTAGAAACGAGAGGCAGGTGCAGTTCATTACCTGATTTTCCCGTGTTGCCGTCAACAGATAATCATGAGACTTAAATCCACAGGGCAGTTCATATCAGTAGTTCCAATTAAACGTGATACATATTTAGCATGTAATTTTACAATATTATTTATTGTGTATCTACTAATTGTACTGTGACCCTATATACTTATTTAATTTCTCGTTTAATCTACGGTAATCAAATACAAAATTTCTATCCTACGAGTGTTGTGGGTGACCCCTGCGGAACCTTTCATAAATTCGAATTCGTATTCGTATTTAGTCATCTTGAGAAAAAAAAAGATTTTAGTAAAGTTTAGATAGATGATTACGATTTTAGTTACATATTTTTGAAAATTGCAAAATGTTTTATTTACTTGTTTGTTTTAAATGTGCAATATTTTAACATGTTGGCATGCGTTTACATGATCATCATACTTTAATATTTTGGCTATTGTAGATTGCAAATATTTTTAACCGAAATACACACGTTTACCATTTTAAATCTTCTGGCAATTTATTAAATTAGGAAAATTTCACAAATGATGTCATCAAAATATTCCAATATCAAAGGCCCTGTGGCATTCGTATCATCAGCCTTAACGTTGCGTAAGTTGATATCTTGAAACTGGAATGTCAATAATATGAACCCATCGACCCTACCCGTCAAGTTATTTATGGACGACCCGTTACATGTTAGATATGAGCGCAGTTAGTAAAAGTATAATTAAACATACATACCTTATTCATTTAAATGCGACGTGTTGTGCCATTATTGCTGTCACTCATATTTTATATTTAATTAACGTGACTAAATAAAATAATATGTATGTAAACAGAACGTTTTGAATTTGAAAATTAAAAAAACATTACCAAAACTCTTGAAATGTCCCCTTAACTCATCATCAGTTGTTTTCCACGGGAGAGACAACACAATCAAATTTAAACATTTCCCTTTGTCTCTATGTTTAGCTTTTTTATGGTTTCTAAAATCTTTTTCGTCATCAAAGTCCAACTTTCGTTTCTTGTCCTTAGCTATTTTAACGAACAATACCATTATTATCAAATTGTAATACATCCTACTTAACGATAACGAGAAAAAGGCCCAATGACTGTAATTTTCAGTTTCAAAAAATGTCAAAATAAGCCATACAGTAAAAAGTTATTTTAAAAATTCCCCATAATAAATTGAATAGGAAAACGGCCTACCTCTGTTGTGCCAAACACAGTAGTAAATACGATCCCCCCAACCATCTTCGTGAGGAGCGTGGTAACGACCGTTTGAAAAATGAACATCGCTTATTATGTTTAATTCTTTATTTCGAAACTTGAGCCCGGAAACGCGAGGGATCTGAGTGTTTTTGTGAGTGTAGTTGTAGTTTTCGTACATAAAGCAGGATAATTATGATTTGATTTCTAAATATTATTTCGAGGAATGTTTCCGGGAACATTTCCGGAAATGTTGCTGCTGTGGAGCTTCTAAAATGGATTAGAAAGTGAAAAAAATATTATTTACAATTGAGTGGTTTCATTCAAAAATTGAATTCTTGTCGATTAGAAAGGTATTTTAAAAACTCAAAATGCAAAACCAAAATTTGTTTAGAAATGAGTCCGTGTACAAGTGACAGGGCTTATTACGTATATTAATTTTGTTACCTATTATTCAATGGCATAAATAGAATCGACAGGTGAAATAGACTAATTCATTTAACACGTTTTGTTTTTAAGCCATATGTACTGAAAACTAGTGTATTTTTATGTGTGGAATTTTTAATTTGCTACGAAAATAAGTTATCTAGTGCCACAATGTTAGAAAATAAAAGTATTGGTTAATAGTCTAACGATTAAAGATTAAGTTCTTAAGGGGTTTATATCAACTGTCGCGTATATCTATTATATCAAGTGTAATTAATTGTTACAGCAGCATCTAAATTTCCTCAGCTCAAGAACTTAACCAATTCAATTGACATTTCAACCAACATTTTAAAACAATTTGATACAATTTATTAGGCTTTGGAAAGTTACACAATTATAATCACATTAGTGAATTTTATGAAATATTTTAAATTATTTAATTTGCAAACTTTTTACTATACAATTTTCGATTTCGAAGGTATTTACCGTTTTTATACTACAAATTAGACACTTTTTAAATATTATAGAAACATGTTTAATTTGACACGATTGATTTTTAGTTTATAGACTTTTAAATAAATAATTCAAAAATCCATGCAACAACAATATTATTTCTTCCTCCATTTTGTGTTGCTCTGTATAGTTTTTTTTCTTTTGCCTTATTTTGAAAATACAAATCGATACACGTTTTTGAAATGACGTCAAAAATTTTTATAAAAATTGAAAGCGCAACTATAGCTATAAAAAAAACTGTGTAAAAACTGAAAGAAAAATTGTGATAGTACAATCTAATTCTAAACTAGGAAGGCAAATTGACGTATGGAATTTTATCATCGGTATCAGTTAAGGACTTAAGGACGACCCTTTACACACCTATTTCCAGAACGAGCGTGTCATGTAAATATCCATTTTTGTCTGATCCTCCAAAAATAAAAATTCTGTCTCCCAGAGCAATGCAGACGGAATCGTCGCGAGGAGACAGGGGGTGTCCAATCGGATTGATTTCTTTCCACTCACATGTTTCTATTTTTTTAAAAATGAACCAAAAATTTCACAAATTCATTTCGAGTCACGTGTTCGCTCACACTACTGTCAGTTAAACTGTTTTAACAGTTAAAAAATACAAATTTTTGTTAGTAGACCAGCGCTTTTTAATGTGAATTAAATTGCTAATTATTGTTTTATAAATTTTAACTCACGTGGATCATAGAAGAAGACGTCGTTTGACTTAGAATATTCATTAAGAGGTCCCCCAAAAACAAAAATAGGTCCGTCATGCGTAACTAAGCAAGAATAAAATCACACAAATTATTGTGGAATTCTTTAAATTGATTTTAAATAGAATATTCCATACTTTTCGGTATAATTATTCTTGAACTTCCTAATTAAATATTTAGTTTATTTTTACAAGCAGAATGACTCCGTCGACCCTCTGGACTTTCTCTGCTCGTTCCTGGACGCCGGATGCGACCATTCACTCGTCGTTAGATTGAAGCAGAAAAGATCGTCCAGGAATTCCCTCGTCTGGGGATCATATCCACCAAAAATAAAAACAAATCTGTCCCGGTATACTGTTGCAGAATGACACCAACGAAGATATGGTGGAGTTCCCTGCAAAACCGTACAAAGAAAGAAAAACAAAATTAATTAACTCCTTAAATTTTAAAGCATTTAAACAGTTGAATTTTTACCCAGAATTATGTTTAGACTTACGTACGCCTCGATCGTTGACCAACGAAACGTGTCGAGATTCAAAGAATGCAAATCGGTCGTCAACTGAATGTCATAGTTCATCCCCCCGAAGATTACCATCTCATTCCCAATCACAACCGCTGAGTGGGCTGCACGAGCCCCTACAACATCTCCAGTCACTTTCGGCCTGTCGCATTTCAATGTTTCCGTGTTGAATCGAAGCAGTTGATTTGAGGTCAAGACTTTTTCCTTCTCAGAATTTAAACCCCTGAAAATGAAAACGAATTCTTTGTGGGCCACAGCTGAGTGACTGTCTCTCTGGCGTGGAACAAATTCATTCCTTTCGATTGGCAGCTTCTGCCACGCCATTTCAGAGTCGAGTTCATTGACCTTCAGAACAAAAATGTCAAGAGGGCCGTCTGCTGAATAAGAAGGGTGTCCGTCTCCGTTCATTCCACTAAAGGAATAAATTACGTTTCCAACAGCAACTACTGCGTGACTGGATCTCGGGGGGAATCCGCCAATTTTATGCGACCACCAATAAAACTGTAATATTGCAAAATTGTTAAAATTAAAACCGAAATTACTTCAAAGGGATTTCTGAATGCTTAGGAACCGTCCATATATGATGTCAAGGGTAGGGTCAATGTTTTATAATAAATTACCTGCGTGTCCTTTAATGAGACAGTAAAGACGTCGTCACTTTCATTTTTGTCAGTGTCAAATTTCTCTACAGTCTCGTCTTCCTCAAAAATGTTATTGTTTCCGGTTAAAAAGTCCATGACTTTAAACTGCTGCAAATAAGCAGTAAAATATCGTGTAATGTTTGTAAAAATAAGGGTTTTTATTAGTACACTTTTATTTTTAAAGGCGGAAATTATGGGATGAGTTCTGTTTAAGCTGATGGCCTGTATCGAAGTAAAATTAGAAAGGAAGGAGACACAGCATGTTGCCCTTAATCATGTATGTAATTCCCTGGACATTGCGAATTATGCGAATATGCATTACTATTGTAAATAAGTACATCCTAAAATGACTTTGCTATATTATAACGGAAGTTGGAAGTAAAGGTCACGAGACAGTAAAGCATCTGCCTAATTAGATCATCTGGATGTAGATTAATGTCTGGCTAGTAGAATTAAATGAAGACAGGAATGCAAGTTATTTGTGGAATGCGGAAAAGCCAAAACCTAATTCAAATTTCTATGAAGAATGCAGTCGCAGTCGCAAGGAATCAGCGTGTTCTAAAATATTGAAGAAACTATTAGTTCACTTAACATACTTGGAATATTTAACATTTGATTTCACAAATTACGATCTTGTATCTGCAGCTTGGAATTTGGATTAATATAGCAAGCATGTCCATTGACCCTACCAGTCACATCGTTTAAAGATGATCTCTTACAATAATATTTAGGGAAAGAATTCATGCTGATTGTTGTAGGGATATTGAGTGCTGACTGTTAGTAATTTGCAGTGCTTATGAGTATAGTTTTATGCTTCTGTGTCGCTTATGTGCAATTCACATCAAATCTTGTTTCATCAGCCTAATTAATTACAACCAATCTCATATCTTATCCAACTTTCGTTAGTCTAAATGTATCTACTTTTTTGAGCTGGCTTTGAAGCAGTAAAGTGCGTCTACCCGTTTCTGTTTCTTGGCATGATATTCACCGAAAATAAACATGAATTTGTCATTGTAGACTGTCGCAGAATGCAACCAACGAAGTGGCGGAGCTCCCGTGCAAAACATTCAAATATAGAAAACACCTGAAATTTTAAGGATTTTCCGCAGGAAATTCTACATTTTATTTTATGCGGCTAATTAAGGGTGAACACAAATATGTAGTGCCATTCAATGTAATGATGGGTCAGCTAGAAATAAACAACACTAACCTAATATAAATTGTCGCTTCTACTACTTATCTTCACAATTCACCAGAATTTAAGAAATTTTGCAATAATTACTTGACCAATTTCTAATGCTAAATACATCCCCGGTTGAAAAGCAACCAACATTAAAATTGAATAAACGGGACGCACCTAGCATTATCGCAACACGGTTTCAATATAACGGTGTTTTTGTTTTTTTACTTTCGCCTAAAAAGTGTTAAATGGGTCAAAGGCTTACAAAATAATATTTCCTAAAATTTTGTAGGGCTTCTAAATGATATATTACATAACAAGTCAGTTTTTTTGTGAAATTCAATTGCATTTTTTTTAAATAATAAAGATTAGACCACTTAAACCGAGTTTATTAGCTTCGCATAATTATTTCGATTGCAATAGTTTTCCTTTTCCTGTGAGTTCAATAAGTTACCCGTCCAAACCTTGGTTGATTAGAAAATATCAAAATCTATCGTTCGCGGAGTTTCAAAAAAGTTGCATTAAAAAAAATGATTTTTTTAATTTCTTCCTTTGTCTCTGTCTCGCTGGAGCTCTGTCAATTCTCGTCTGATTTTTAAAACATTTGATGATTTGTGATCTCTGAAACAATACCTTTATAGTTATTTTTCTGGGTTTCTTAAAATTTGAAAATTATTGCATTCTATAAAGTGTGGTATTTTTTTGAATTTTATAAAATAATAATTTTCCAAAATTATATTTAAACAAAAGGCTCAAGCATTCGCTAGCCCTTATTAGCAACTTCTAGAAATAATTAAGTGAATAAATGTAGATATAATTTACTAGGATTCGTGCATAAATGATTCCAGGGGAAGGCGGTTTAGCGTATCTAGTACGGTTTTGATGATATTTCATGTTAACAGTAAGTAGCCGTTTAAGTAATATTAAATTAATAAAAACATGGTGAATATTTGGTTACAATTATTTATGAGCCAATCCCTTATTCAGGGGATTTTTACTTGAATTTTACGAAAAGTTGAAATATTTATACCTCACACACTTGTAACTGCATTCTGTTTTCTATGGATTGCTTTAGAGGCGAATTTTGATGGAGGACCGCGTTTTAATTTTGAAAAAATAATTTCAATGAAAAAAAATAATTGCTAAAGTTCATAGCATAAACCCAAGAAGATGAAATTCGTGAAAAATATGTTTGTGTCTTTATTAAAGAATGTACACACTATTTTGAATAGATTGTTATTTTGTAAAAATTTAAAACATTTTGAATCCTATTGTTCATTTGTGCAATCACAGAACTTACATTTTATTGTACAAAATGCTTTTCCTAAAGTAATTACGTAACAAATTAAATATTTTAAAAGCAAAATTTAATACTTATTTTAATTTACAATATTTATTGGCAATAAAATAAAATGACTCAAAATAATTTTTAAAATTAACATCAGCTATCCACTAATTTTACATTGTTGCATTTACATTAGAAGTACCTGTGTGTCATCGCAGTATTTTCCATTGTATCCCCCAAAAATAAAAACCTGGTCCCTGATGGCGACGCATCCTGCAGCTTCACGTGGATGCGGAGCCTTTCCATTTGGAGTCACTTTCCTCCACTCCAAAGTTTCTGCGGAAAAATTTAAATCTTTAATTAAAAAGTTAAAATAACTTTTTCCCTTTTCTCTAATTTTTGAATCGACTGAACTGATCATCGCTCCTCCGCGTGCAGTTGACTTTACCTCAAATAGCATTTGTTTATTTATTCGTTTTATCTTGACTCCATTTTACGAGATTCTCGACTTTTATACTTTTTACTTTTAATTTTAGTTTTCACAAAGTTTTAAGTTCATATCAATAATTTTAATTTTTTAATCCGCAAACAAGACGCTTTTAAAGTTTGAATTTTAACTCTAAATAAATCAGTGCGCGCAGAACACAAGGATAAAATTAGAGACAATTAAATTACTAGTCGAAAAATTACTTCCCTGAAAAAGTAAAAATGTAATACAATGTAAACATCACGCACCTGCATCATAACTAAAAACGTCGTTCAAATAGGTACGGTGTTCATCCCATCCTCCAAAGATGTACATCCGTCCACTATGCACAACTAAACAAACAAAAAGAGAAGCAAGAAAAGTGAAGTTCAAATTTGAGAAACTAATTGAAATGGATAGAAACATTTTGGCAAAACATAGGCGCCAAAATATAAAAACTTCAAATGATCAACACAATTCTTATTTGGTTTTACAGGCACAATGATCCCTTCGACTCGATGGCGGAGTTCCCCGTGTTTCCACTGCAGTCCACGTTTTGCGTTGAAGGTCAAAGGACGCAATTGTGTTCACTTTTTTCAACTTATTATAATCGAATCCACCAAAAATGAGGATAAATCTGTCGCCATGGACTGTCGCTGAGTGACCTTCACGAACAGATGGAGGAATTCCCTGGAAACGGTTTAGAACAAAGTCGAAATAATTCTTGAAAATAAATTCTGCCTTGAGTCGTGAGATTAAATAAATTTAAACGTTTCTAACTTTCGCTTTAAGTGTGGACCAACAAAAAGATTCCAAGTTCAAAGAATGTAAATCATTCGTCATTCCACTTCCTTCTCCACCGTAGATGAACATTTCATTTCTGGACACAACAGCAGAATGATACCAACGAGACAGTGGAACATTTTCAGTGACTTTCGGTTTGTCCCACTTCCGCGTCAAAGTGTTGAATCGATACGTCGAGTTTGAACTCTTCCTTTTTTTTGTATCCCAACCACCGAAGATGAGAACAAATTCTTTGTGGGCCACTGCTGAGTGACCGTTTCTTCGATTTGGATTCACTTCACTGTTTTCAACTGGCAACTTTTTCCACTTCTTTTCCCGGTCGTTGAAATTCAACACGAACACATCCAGAACATCGCGTGAATAACTTAGATCACCAGAATCACTATATCCACCGAAGCTGTAAATTACGTTCCCAACAGCCACCGCTGCATGTTCTCCTCTTGGAGAAAATCCATTTATTTTACCTTCCCAGGAAATCTGTAAATTATGCAAATTGTTAAATTAATTCAGAGTTTTGTATTTCGTATTTTTTATACTTTTACCGTTTTTGAAAGCGACGCTGCTGCGGGAAGTTTAACTGAAGAAGCAGGTTTCAAAGACTGTGGCTTTAGTTGCGTCTGCAAAAAAAAATCCGTTTAAAATAAAATATTCGTTTACCTAATTTCCAAGGTTAGTTTCTCTGCTTTTACCAACTGATCCTACTACCGTCAAACATATTTATTTTTGCATTCTGAACTACCCACATATTTCAAATTTGAAGAATATATTTCAGTTCGCAATAAAACTGGCTTTTCAAAAATGCACTTCAACGATGCGAATGATTTCACACGATCGTAGCCACATCAACACAAATAAAACACAAACTCTATAATTATATTTAAAAAATAAATTACCTCCTCCAACAAAGTGATGACAGAGGTCGGAGCCGCATTTTCCTTGAAGACGTTGTACGCGTGCACCGCGGCGCCGCATGCGACTGCTTCGTCTGCGTCGATGGTTCTGCGAATCTGTTTTCCCGCAAAATATTCCTGGACCATCTGCTGCACTTTTGGAATTCGACTCGAGCCGCCGATCAGAATCACGTCGTCGATTTCTTCTTTTTCGCATCCGGATTTCTTCAGAGTTTCGTCCAGGATTTTCATGCTTCGGTTCAGCAGGGGTCCGATCAACTCTTCAAATAATGAGCGCGTCACTGGGACCACCAGCTGCTTATCCCCGTGAACGCCATCCAATGAAACGACGACCGAAAGCGCTGAGGCCAAATAGCATTTTTGCCTCTCACACTGCGCACGGATTCGGCGCAGCTTCCGCGCAGTTTGTTTTCGAACTTCTGCGTCGTCCGATGCTTTTCCTTCCGATAAATTTACACAGTGAAGTTTCTGAAATTCGGTGAGGCAATATTCCGTAAGCAAGTCGTTGAAATCTTCTCCACCCAAACGATCGTCGCCTCCAGTTGCTTTGATTTCGACTCGTTTGTGGGCGTCTAATCGAAAGACAGTGACGTCAAACGTACCGCCCCCGAGATCGTAGATGAGACACGTTTTAGTTTCGTTGCTTTGAATGGACGACTGAAAACCGTACGCAACGGCGGCCGCTACCGGCTCCACAATAAATTGAATGTTTTGGAATCCTGCCTTCTCACAGGCGTTTTTGGTGAGTCCTTTGTGGAGATCTGTGAAGTAGACGGGAACTGTGACGACTGCGGAATCGACGGAAACTCCAAGCGCAGCCTCCGCCGCCTTCTTCAAGTGAGAAATTAGTGTTGTGGCAATTATCTGCGGAAGCATCGCTTCTCCCTGAACTTTGACCCCAACGAATCCGTGAATGTTGACCAAGTGAAAGGGCCACAGTTTCTTGTACCTATAAATAGTTATTAAAATAGACCTGTGAACCTAAAATATGCACCATGGAACTTTGTACGCGGCAAATTATTATACTGAATGCATTTGTGTATGTAGTGTCAAAACAATTCATGGAAAAAGATTTTGGACCTTGGACTTGCTTTTGATTCGTGCTTGCCTAATGCTCGTTAGCTGTGACGCTATTTTAATATGCAAATTTAAAAAGGACGCATGCGCATAATGAATAGAGTGCATTGATAAATTAAAGTGACTCACTTTTGGATGTTTGGGTCCTCAAAAATTCGACCAATGAGACGCTTAATGTCGAAAATTGTATTTTCCGGATTTTGGTGTGCGAGATCTTTAGCCGTGTCCCCGGCGACGACGTCCACTTCTTCGTCGTCGTCGCTGTCGTCCTGCTCAACGCCGTAAGCGACGTAACTCGGTGTCGTGTTTCTGCCCACGTCATTTTGCAGAACTTCCGGTTGTGCGTCGCGGTGGCGGAGGACGGCGACGCAGCAAAAAGTTGTTCCCAAATCGATGCCAAGTGCGAGAGAAGTTGAGGAAGTGGAGGAAGAAGCCATTTTAATTTTTATCTGCAGAAATAATTATTTTAGTTTTAATTTCATGCTCAATTTCGATGCAGTAACTTTGACATTAAATTACTTCTGGAAGGCGATTCTATTGACCAACAGAACTGCAACCACCTACGTATTATGTTCGTGGCGGCTCGACTGTTTCTAATAACTGTGATTTCCATATTCCAGTTGTCTGTTTATCGATTATCTCGTACTTCGACAGAGCCAAGGGGCCGTGCATACAATGTGTGCGGAGTGTGGGTTGATGTGCCGCTTTAAATTGCCAGTTATCAGAATAATCACTGCCGCCCAAGTGCATGGACAGATTTTCATCACCACCAAAGCCACGCACGATTATCAAGGAGCAGAAACAAAACCGGACATATAAACAGAACATCAGAAGAGGATCGTCCATAAATGATGTCATTGGTTGGGTGAGTGGGTCCTATTGTGGCCTAATGACATGTATTGTTATAAGTGATGTTCTCGTGCCTCGATACTCCCGCATGTAATACAATAAAATATTTAAACTATGGACTTTAGGGAGAATTTAAAGTTGTTTCACAATGATTTTAAAAGTACAAAAACGGTCTGCACACGCGCACGTTGTGAATTACAGTATAAGTCCTATGCATCTGCCTCAACCTAAAATTGCCAAATAACTCTGTAGATTCGGGGTCTTAACTATTATTAACTACTATTAAACAGAAATTTACCCAACTGCATATGTGATTTGTGCACAGCCCCTTCACAGTTAATAAAAAAATAGGAATGCAGATGAAGTAAAAGTAGTGGACTCTCGTATGTTGTCATTGTCATAATGTCAATGTTGATCGTGTTCCAGATTCAATTAAAAGTTACGTATCGTTTGAAGAATTAAAATGAGCCATTTTGAAATTAAAGCAGCAAATTGAATAAGCGCAGTCCATACAAACTAAATGAAATATATAGGTACGTCACGTGAAGTGAAATATTGAATAGGAGTTTTTTAAAATTGCAAAATGTGCTATTTACGTGCATTAGGGACGATGTTATTTTAATTTGATTGCAGATTTTGCATTTTGTTATTAGGTAATCAATGAGGTGGGTATTGATGCTTCACAAAGAATATTACAGTAAACAAATTGAACTTCGCCGCTGGTCACTACTGAGAAAGGAATCGAAATCACAACACATCCTCCCACAGATTCTCCTCAAATTCTCCAGACAGCATCGGCCATCTGACAGAGAGTGAGGAAGATCCATGGAAGGAGATAAATAAAAGAATATACAACTCGCAGCCTTTCACCACACAGCGTCTATGAGCCACAAAAGGAATTAAATGATGCTTCCCGAGGCGACAGGAGACGAAGCGAGGAAGGAGCAGAGGCGAGCTAGCGAAGGCAGAAACAATCACGCTTCGAAGAAGGGAGGATCTCTGTCATAAATTCTTCCAAATCCTTCAGAATCTTTAATTTCTTTTTCCATTTTCCCTTCTGGAAAATTGGTAGAAAAATGACTAGAAAGGAATCGAAGAACATGGAGACTCCGAAAGGAATAAGAGCAATACGAGGGGATTGTCCCCATGGTTCCTGTTGGTGCCATCAAAAAGAATCTAAAATTAAGAAAGAGAGAAAATCTGATAATTTTTATATATTCTTATTTCTATTTATGGTGTTCACCGTGTTCGCGATTCCTCTCTACGAGTTCTTCTTAAGTTTATTGTAGTTAAAATTATTGAGGTCAATTGGACTAAACATATAAATTATAAAATATCGAAATATATATTGTGAATTACCTGTAATCAACCTGGACCTGGAATTGGAAATCTCAGATGCCACACCCGTGGCATCCGTAGGCGTATCAGTTATAAAATTATTATCTGTAAATCTATTACATTGTAAATTGTTGGACGGAATCTGAAAAACAAAACAAAAACATGAATTAATAATTATCATTCAGTTGTGGCCCTCGACCTTATGTCGGTTGGGAAATATTCCAGTTAATTTGATCTTATCTTTCCTTTTTGATTTAATAATTAATATAAACTTATAACTTTAAACTTACCTTCTCATCTTCGATCGTTGAGTGTTCTCATTTATATTGGCAAATCGTCCGTTGATTCTCATATCGTCCATCATCGAATCTAGAAATTAAGAAATATAAAATTAACTTAACATAATTTGCATCATAAAATAATTGGCAAACACCTTAGTCGTCAGCAGTGGTTCCCTGAACTAGCTCGACGTAATTTAGGGACTTCGGTTCATACAACAAAATAGGCAAAAATTAATAAAAATAACGTCAAAATTGAGAAGAGACTGGGAGGATCAAACCCGTAGCTCATGCTGTCTTTTGCGGGTTTGTCCTCCAAGTTGGAGTGGTCGGTGGAGCGGGTACGCAGACCGCATCTCTCTGCAACACGACTTTGCCATCGTCCATCCAACCTCCCCGACTAACCTAATTGGAAAAACTAATAAAACTAAAATAAGACTAAAACCTAAGTAAAATAAAATGTAAAAATTGAAAGATTTACCTGATTGGCATCCAAAATTTAGGGTCGTTGGTCGGCCTGGACTGGTAGTAATGGTGCGGTGTGTGTCCGTAGCATGCCTTCCTCTACAGCCTAGACACTCTCCACCGCACCTCTCCGTCCTTTCTGGGCTGGATGTGGTTGCTGGGCACGGAGTCAGCACCACTTCCCCAACGATCCTCCTGCGAATTAAATAAAAACTAATTAACCTGAATAAAATTAAAAACTTACCGTCATTGGTTCAAAATTCAGGACAAGTCGTGGCTGCTGAACTAAAATGGCGGGGACGGTGGACGTTTGTCAATTGGAACGCTCAGCTATGCAAACGTCCGTCTCCGTCCCTTGTCCGTCCCGTCCAGTGGCGTTGGAGCTGGGGGCCATGGGAGGATGTCAAGCGTCCTCCAGGCCTCCGACCTTCACGCCGGCTTGTCCTCCTGCAATTAGAAGCAAAATAAGTAAGTCTTCTACCTCCGCTTCTCACCATCATCGGCAATAAACGAAATCAAAATTGGCAAAATTTCCCGAGCAGACCGTATTTCCTCTGTGGGACCTGGCACCATTCGACCGTGAACATGCTCCGTTTGCCGTCAACGGTCGATGTGGTGCCATAATCCCTCGGGAAGTCGGGAGCTCGTGGTGGCGAAGCCAGGGCTGTGGATGACATTACCACAGCCTTGACCTCAGCCACCGAGCTACGCTGCTCTTGGAATTCTTAAGCATAAAAATAAAGCATAAATCCTAGCTAAAATAAATAATGCATTTAAAATTAAAATAAATAAAATTAGCATTCTTACCTTCTGTAGCTATGCTGGAGAGCCTCGGCTGAAGTTTTAGTTGAGCCTCGCTCCCCCTTCTTCAAAGGTCTCCGGCCTCCTCCGGAGTGGTGGAACACCCCCGTAATTAATTTAAATACTACCATCTGACACCTACCATCTTTCACACCCTCATATTTATCATTTATTAAATTATAAAAATAAAATTAATTCCACATTTTTCGGTGAGTTTCATAGATGCATATGGGTGAAGGGATGTGGTAAACTCAGGTATGGCCTCCCACCCACTCCTATATGGGGAGGAGTATACCATACTCGTTTTACTACACTGTCAGTGTCAAGGACTCCTATCTCTGGGTAAAATAGATCAGCAAGTCATACGTAATAACAAAAACAAGCCTAATGCCAAACCTAATGACGGCGCGTCACTCGGCAGATGTTCCCTTTTATCTCAATCAAATTCTAATAAACAATTTCCACCTCTGCCTTTCAGTGTGAATGGAACAATAAATAATTTTAATTTTATTCACACGATGCTACATATTTATTATTTTATCCCTCAAATATTTTCACAATTTATGTACTTCGCTAGAGGTCGTTCATAAATGACGTCAATGAAGGAGCAATTAAGTGTCTTCGAACACTGATGACACCCCACGTTAACGATTGTCATTTAAAAAATGCTTGAGCTGGTGACAAGGGGGTCATATTGTTGTATACAATTTTGCACATTTCCATGACAATGTTTATGGACGACCCCTGGGTAACCAAACCAAAATCTATGTGCATTTACTGAACCTTGGAAATTCTCAAACTGAGCCGAAAAATCAATTCTTATAAAAATATTTGAACCTAATTTGTTAAATAAAAATACAATGAATTCATTTTAAATGCATTGAACGAATAAATGTGGTTAAATTAAATTTATATAAATATGACGTCTTACCTGTAATTCTGTAAATCTTCTTTAAAGCGTCTTTTAAATCTTGAAAATGAAAACTAGTGATTCCAAACTGCGGTGCAATGATTTATTCTTGAAGCATGGGGCCCGTTTTTGTTAATAAATTTCAGACAAACGTTGCTGGTCTTTAGTGATTTTTTAATTTTTCTGATTTAAGGCGAATAAAATGTCTGAAATTCAATTTAAAATTGTGTTGCTTGTAGCTGCTATTTTACAGTAATTTTGCTTCGATTTATTCCAAAGATTCCTTGAATTTAAACTCAAAATTGACAAAGTGAAGTTATGGAGTGGAAAGTAAATGAATACTGAGCAATGAGGATAGATTGTCCAGGTGAAAAGGTGATTGGAACTTTAAAGTGGGGGATCGTCCATAAATGATGTCATCGATGGAGTGAGTGGGTCTAGTGTGGTACTGCGATTACATATACCAAGTCAAAGATAGACGTTCGAGAGTGCTAATGTGATGACAGGGAGATGGGTGAGCACTAAAAGAGTGGTAAGTTTGGTGACATCATTCGTGGACCATCCCTCAGAAACAAGAGGCAGGTTCAATTAATCGGCTGATTTTCCCGTGTTGCAGTCAACAGATAGAAACGAGACTTTAATCCACAGAGCAGTTCATATCAGTATTTCTAATGAAACAAAATAAATATTCACCATTTTATTTTACCATTTTATTTAATGCTTATTTACTCATTGTACTGTGATCCTATATTGGAATATAATTATTCAATTTCTTGTATAATTTACGTTAATCAAGTACAAAATTTCTATTCTACGAACGTAATGAGTAACCTCTGAAGAACATTTCAAAAATTCGAATTCGTATTCGTATTTATTGATTGTGAGTAAAGAATGAGTTTTATTGAAGTTTAGACATATGATTAAAATGTTAATACCTAGTTACATTTTTTTTAAAGTGCAAAATGTTTTTTTTTGCATGTTTTTTTTTAATGTGCAAAATTATTCGTTAACATGATTTTATATGATCGTAATATTTTAATATTCGGGCTATTGTAGATTTCAAATATTTTTAAATAAATACACATGTTTACCATTTTGCATCTTCTGGCAATTTATTAAATTAGGAAACGTTCACACTTGATGTCATCAAAATATTCCTATATCTAAGGCCCTGTGACATTCGTATCATCAGCCTAAACGTTGCGTAAGTGGCTATCTTGAAAATGGGATGTCAAAAATGTGAACCCATTGACCCTACCCGTTAAGTTATTTATGGACGACCCATTACATGTTATGTACGAGCCCAGTTAGTTAAAGTATAATCATACATGCAAACATTATTCTTTAAAATGATAAGTGTTGTTCAATCGAACAAGTAGTTTCCTCTAGCATTTACCTGTTTAAATAGCCCATGGACATGGATAAGATAAAATTATTCATGTAAAAAGTTACAATATTTTAAATTTTTGTACGCAAAAGTTTGGTACACGATTTCTAGCAAATATATAATTGATGTTTATAAATGCATCAAAAAATAAATTTTGAGGGTGTCCCGATTCAATTGCATTTTATACCCCGCGACCCCAAGATTTATTTTTAGATGCTGAGCATCTATTGAAATGGTTTTGTCTGTCTGTCTGTCCGTCTGTCCGTTCGTTGGCCGTGCTCCATAGGTCACAGTTTTTAAGGGATTTCGTTTGAACTTTTTTTAAACTCTCACAAATGCGCGCGAGAGGTGCCTATTGTTTTTAAGGGTGATCGAACTAACCAGTTAGCCACAGTAAATAGTTAAATGGACCTATGTCAAAATTTTGTGAAGTGACTTCCTTAAAAACCAAGAGAGCGTGTAAATATTGCAGAATGTTCATGTACATACGTAATTTTAAAGTTCTGCGCGGCGAGTACAAGTATATCTTATAGGAAAGACCCAATCAATCTCAGCTACAGTTTTCAATGGTCTGTAGTCTGATGCTCCGCTACGTCAGATGTGTGCAGAATGTCGTTGTGTGTGTGTGGGGGGGGGAAGTTTAGGGTGAGTGAGGAGCTTTTAAACATAGTGCAAATTGGCAATTTTTGAATCCACTTACAGGGTACAGTTTTAAGCTGATGTTCTTGAAACGAACGTACCTAAATATTTAGGGATCGTCCATAATGACGTCCTTCAAATATCATAGTTTTAGATACCCCTATTATCAAATTAAAAATGTTTAGCTAACTGTTCTACCTACATGTATGTCACAGACGTACCTTTACAGGTTTAAGATATTCAGGGACCGTCCATGATGACGCGCAAATGAAGTGACGTGAAAATTTCTTTTAGACACCCCTTTTCAGCTGCTATCGCATTCACATTAGGTGAGCAGGTTAGAGCTGACGCACGAATGACGTCACCTGAAAATTTCTTTTAACAACCCCCACCCAGCTGCTATCGCATTCACATTAGGTAAGCAGGTTAGGGGTGACACACAAATAACGTGAGCTAAAAATTTATTTTAGACACCCCCACTCAGCTGCTATCGCATTTACATTAGGTAAGCAGGTTAGGGGTGACGCACGAATGACGTCACCTGAAAATTTCTTTTAGACACCCCCACCCAGCTGCTATCGCATTCACATTAGGTAAGCAGGTTAGGGGTGACGCACGAATGACGTCACCTGAAAATTTTTTTTAGACACCCCCACCCAGCTGCTATGGCATTCACATAAGGTAAGCAAGTTAGGGGTGACGCGCAAATGACGTCACGTGAAAATGTCTTTTAGACACCCCCACCCAGCTGCAATCGCATTCACATTAGGTAAGCAGGTTAGGGGTGACACACGAATAACGTGAGCTAAAAATTTATTTTAGACACCCCCACTCAGCTGCTATCGCATTTACATTAGGTAAGCAGGCTAGGGGTGACGCACGAATGACGTCACCTAAAAACCGCGCTCTAGCTTCAACAAATTTTGTTCAATTTTCATAAAATTTGAAGTAAAACAACTTATTGCGCTATTCTGAAAAGTTATTTCAGGATTTTTGAAAATTCGTAAATGTTAATTTTTTTCAAACAAATTAGTTCCAATATCCAACTCGGAGAAACAAAAATTAGCTTTTTCAAAAATACAAAAATTTATCGAATTTTCGAAAATTCTCAAATACGTTAAAGATAAACGTATAAAGATGCTGTTTTTCAATTTTTATTAAACTTATACATAAACTGTAGGAGCTATAGCGCGGTGAAATCTGAAAAAATCAATATTTTCTAAATTGCGCCTGCCATTGCGGCCGAACAACGAATTTTGCAACATGATATTACATATCATACATAATAATGCACAATTTAATTGTTCAACATATTTACCTTCACCATTCCTGTCATAATGGATAGCTTCAGTTCTCCTTTAATCATAAGGCTTGACAATAGGTCTGATTTTGATTCGATTAAGTTCAAATGATAATCTATATCAAACTGCTTACTTTCAATGAGAGCTTCTCCAGGAATTTTTCCTCTAAAAACAGATAGCTGTGAAAATTAATTTGTGTACGCATTGTACAATCCACCTGTAACATAATAATAAAATAATATGAAAAATAACTGCAACGATTAACCAAGTTTATATTTCCAATATTTGCATTACTTACAAGGTCATAATTTCACATGTTACCCGAAAATTTCAATTCCTGACCTCCACAAACATTACGATAGTTTTAAATATCACAGATCTAAAGTACCCTGATCGCACTTTGCGTTTTTTGGTCATAGTGGCTCGCGAAAGTCTAAAACATTCAAGTTTTAATTTTTGGGCACCCTGTAGCCTTAGCATGTTTCTTTCGGATTTTCACAGATTTCATAATCCTTTCTAATCCTTTCCCATGCCTCTCAAAACCAGTTCTAGGATTTTTGAAAATTCAAAAACTTTCATTTGTTTCCAAATATTTATTTAAAAAGTGGGCATTAAAAAAATTGTATTTCTGCATATTTTTGAAAAATAAAATATTCGAATTTTCAAAAATCCTGAAATCATTATTCAGAGAAATGCTTGAAGGTTCAAAAAAATCAGACTTGATTAAAATGCGGTAGGACATGTTAAAGCTAGAGGGTGCTAACAAATAAAATTTGAATTTTTCTAAACTTTGGCGTGTCGCTGTGACTGAAAAACGAAAAATCCGGTCGAACTACTTTGGATCTGTGCAATTTAAAACTAGCCTATTTTTTGTGAATGACCAGTTTGAAATTGGCAAGTATTATGTGAAACAATTTCCTTGTAAGTTCATAAATATAAATAAGTCATTCAAGGCTTCTCAAAAACTTTAAAACTCTAAAGCTCATTATCAATCTATTTTTTGTTCAGACAAGTTCACTTTATTAACAGAACAAATTTCCCCCTCTTGGATACTTTTTATTTCCGGAAAACATTTTTTTTCTCGAAATCGGATGTTGGTTGGAGGTGTAATACTAAAATAAAAAAACATTGGCAGACCGAATTATTTAAATTATGTAAGTTGTGTAAATAACACAGTTGGCCTAATAATTCAAAAAAGTTTCAGCACAAACTATTTGCTTTCGTCCGCAGGGTTTATTTGTCTTGGCATACAGTTTTACTTAACTTGGCTAAGCGCCCACTTAAAAACGTAACTATAGTGATAATCATTTAATAGCAGTCAGTAATATTAGTACACATTTAAGACCATCAGCAGTTGTATGCATTGTAATTGTTAATGTATTTTGACACATTCGGTAAAAATTAAATAAGTTTTAAATAGATTCCTAGTTCTAAAAATAGTACATATTTTAGCAAAATTGGTTAAGTAGATAAAAATTTGACAAAAGCATGCATGTTACCTGATAGAAACTGTTGGTAATTTCTAGTAAGAGTGAACACGTGGGTAAGAGACGTGGGGGTGTCTCCTGAAAAAGGGTGAAGGGTTAACTCAATAATTAATTAGCAATAACACAAGTTTATTCTCTTAAGCTGGTCTTACGCACCAGGTCTCTTTATTTCTCACACAAGTATTACACAAGTTACAAACATTATCATAAATTAACTTCGAATAAATACTCTGTTCGGTACTGAACCGAAGTATTTCGTAATTCTACTTTAATTTTAAAGTTCGTTCAACTTCACAATTTGTGAGTTGGAATACCAGCATTAATTAGTCATATTAAATGTATGTTGAATACTAATATTAATGTAAAACTACCTACTCTTTGACATCGACCACGATGTCACATATCTGTGAGATATTTCTAAAGAAATAGCAATTTAGCTGTTACTTTTCTTCTTCCTAGCATTTAAGGTAAAGTTATATTCATTGATCTGGCTCGGTTCCTTATCAATAATCTAATTATGTTAATTTCTACATTCTTCACATTCCCTACTTTCCGACCAGTCAGCCTCATCCTTGAACTCATGTTCTTTTCTATATATTAGAATCTGCCTTCTAGTTCACGTGGACTAGAACTACATTTATACTAATTACATCTTATTTCAAAAAGCTTCGGATTGTACCATGCGGTTTGACCATGCCGTCTTCTTTGATCTAATCAGCCCAACTCAACCTAAAATCTTTAGTCTCAATTCAACGGTCTTGGGGATCAGACTTACAAAGTAATTCGCTTTACTTGTATCTTTTACTACATTTGTAAACTATACACCAAATTTTACCTTCATCTTTTTATAGTTAAATAAATCTAATTTATTATTTTTATAGAAGTTGTTGGTTTCTGTGTTAAGTCCACTAGCGGAATTGTTATTTTTTTCCATCAATCATCTACTGCATAAATCCAGATATTTAGAAGCTACTACAATTCTACTATTTAGGATTTTGCAACAACATTCATTTACGGAAGTTGGGATACAGCTTTACGACCTGGAGTCTCATCTTTCCGTCTTTTACATAAATTTGGTTTCGCCACCGAACATACTCTGACTTGATCACGGTTACAATGGTGCCAAGTCACTACGTCTACTTTACTAGTAAGTAACTTAGGATCGATCAAACCTTTGATTATTACCCTGGGATACAACAGTGGGGCAATTAGATACTCTCCTGCAGTCTTCACTGTCCCGTACCAGAGTGAGACAGATGTCTTCTAAGTCTTGAGTATGTAGGCTGAAAGCTTCTACAGTTCTTCTAAGTCAATGGCACATGACTGGAATTCTTCTAAGGTTTTTTTATGGGTCTAGCCATGCACCTAACGCCTGATTATTAATAACTCTAGCGTACCCTTAACTTATGTTAAGGAGACGAAGAAGTTACTAAGTCTTTCGCAAACATCTTTAGTGTACCTGACGTTTTTGAAGTAATAAGCCTAGCGTACCCTTAACTTGCGTCAAGGAGACCGAAATATTACCAAGTCTTTAGAATATTTCCAAGTGTGTTGAAAGTCCTGAAAGTATCTAAGTCTTTAAAATATTTAAAGTCTTTTGCAAGACTAAAATATTCTTAGTGTTTCGCGCACAGCGTAACTTACCTATCTGAGTAGGTTCGTGATCTCAAACACTTTTCGTCTAAGTCTTTGGCAAAGATGGTAAAGTATAAAATCTGCTAAGTCTTTGCATCAACCCTAACCTAAAACTTTACTTTGACTCAACTTACGCAGGTCACGCCACAAGAACTCACGAACAACCACTACTGGCCTTTCAAAGGCTCTCTGAGTATTTATAGCAATGCATATGTATTAGCATTTGATAGCTGAAAGAGCGTTTAAATAACGAATCCCTGAAAAAGCTTACATGGGAACCTTCCCAACTTGAAACTACAGAATGAAGCAAAACTACCCGGAACGTATACTACCCATGTGAGTGACCTCTGCGTGTATAGTCGTTGGACTGCAAAATTTGTTTTACGGCCGCAATCGCGCGCGCAATTTCAAAAATATCGATTTTTTCGAATTTCACCGCGCTTTAGCTCCCACAGTTTTTGTCCAATTTTCATAAAATTTGAAATACAACCTCTTTGTATGTTCATCTAAAAAGTTATTTCACGATTTTCAAAAATTCGAAAATTTTAATTTTTTTCGAAAATGTTTAAAAAATGTGTATTTTTGAGGCCCAGAGCTTTAACTATTTGTTTTGAAAAAATTAAAATTTTCGAATTTTCAAAAATCCTGAAATTACTCTTTAGATAAACATACAAAGATGTTGTATTTCAAATTTTATGAAAATTGGACAAAAACTGTGGGAGCTAGAGCGCGGTGAAATTCGAAAAAATCGATATTTTTGAAATTGCGCGCGCGATTGCAGCCGAAAAACGAATTTTGCAGTCCAACGACTATACACGCAGAGGTTACTCACATGGGTAGTATACGTTCCGGGTGGTTTCGCTTCATTCTGTAGTTTCAAGTTGGGAAGGTTCCCATGTTAGTTTTAATGTGTTTTGGGGAAAAAAATATGTTCTTCACATGCTGTGTTTTCATTCTATTTTTAGCCCATTTTAATAGTTTTACGTCAACTGGAATGATTAATGGCTTTATTTTGCTATGTCTAACATTGTGTACATATATGCACGTGTTTTAACGTTTTTAGCTGGTTTTCAAACGTTCCGTAACAGGTGACTACAAGAATCTTGTATTCCTGTTATGTAGATATATGCAGATGTTTATACGACACTATTTTGAATAAAGTCGTATTGGCAGGTGGCTAGTTGGATCCTATTACACACTGCCCAAAACGTATTAAAAATACGTTTTTTCCTATGTATAATTAGCATACACTCACTACTGCACTACTGTAGCAGCTACTAGAAGAGACGTGAGAAATTAATATTACTACGTTTTTCTACACATTTAAGTACTACCACATGTACTTTTCACTCGTCACCAATACGATATTTTTGTCTTATACGTATTTTTAGTTATGTCATTCAGCATCTTTCTATGCTATAATAGTAGGTTGAGGTACCTACGTACATCTCACCTATGACAGGTTTCTTTGTGTCAGAACGAAATCTTAGGGAGAATGTAAGTTTCTGTGTTTATGTGCGGTGAGATTAGGATAGGAGAGCGGCTACGATAAATATGTGCATGTATATCAAATTACAAGTGGATAGATGGACACTCACCACAGCGTACGTTCTCGCCTGGTCCATCATACTTCTCTCTACTCTCCTCTCATCTCTGTATGTAGAAGGATGGGGATAGAAACATGTAGTAACATTTTTATTTCAAATTGTGAGAATGCCAAATTCTAACATGCACGTTGTATCATTTGTGCTAAAACCTGTCAAAAAGTAGTTTTCTTATATTTTCTTGAATTAGCAAATTTTTAAATTTTTAATTTTTGTTGTTTAGTTTTTAATTTTTTAAGAAAACGTTTCTAAAAACTTCCAAATACAGCCCAACCAACATCAGTAATCTGAAAAATGCTTCAAATAAAAAAAACTTACCCATCCGAGTGACCCTTTGAAGCGAAGGCACAACGAACTCGCTTAGTTTTTGTATACCAGGTATAGTAGCACGCAAATTGCCAACCAAAACACAGCAGACAATAGCTAATAATAGTTTCTTATGAAAATCATCATAACTTATGTACTTAACCAATAAACAAGTAAAATTGAGTTAAAACAATTTTGAAGTTAAACACCAAAAAATAAGTCAGTGTCGCCTTAAACACAATTTAAACTAGTAATTAAGGCAATTTTTTTACTCATGTGAAGATTATTTGACTAAAATGATGTTGCTTGCTTTAGAGATTTTGGGTTTAGAATGAATTGGTCTTCAATTTAAATAAACAGAAAACAATAGGTATGCATTAAAGAGTTAATATGTACGTGATATAAAATAAATCTGGAAACGTATGTCAATACTTGCCTGAGCCTAAAAACCATGGTCGTATCGTTACTATTTAAAGAGATTATGTTTATCATCTGAAGAAGTATGCACACAACTTGTACCTGCTTGGTAATATTTTAGGGCACCTGGTAGTGGTGTTGGATTTATTTGTGTTTAAAGGCTTCTGCTTTGGTTATAACCTATATTTAAACCCAAGTACACTTAAAATTAAAATAAACGCATTTAAAAATAAAGGCTACAGGATACTTGCATATTATGCGTATGCACTTAATAGGGCTGCCAGCTACCTACACTAATAATTTTGAGGCGTCTGTTCGCTTAAGGTAGTTTTATTATTTATTTTTTCTAAAATTGGTTTCTTGCCTATAGCAATAAACATAAATAAATAAAATGTTTGACGTCAGTAAAGTCTTAGCAACAGTTGTCCCTCATCCCATCGTTAATGTTTTTATTACTTTTAAATCTTTGTATTTTCTGTTGTTAAGCTAGTAATGTGGATGCGATGGTAATTTATGTGATAGTGAATAGTTGATGTGGATCGCTTTCAGCTAAAAATTATTCACACATGAATTCAAAATCAAACTAATTTTATTTTAACCACATTTAGCAAATTACAGTCGGATAACGGTTTGACCAATGATTCAATGAGTCATATAGGCAGTAATGTTGCCGCAAACACTGGTGGCTGGTATAGTTTTGTTCGCGATGGGATACGGGACGGAACGGAAAAAGAATTTTCCCTCCTTAAAATTTCTGGACGGACGGGCTGACGGGACAAACGTCGTCCTGTCCCAAACCCGTCCTGTCGCGGATAGGATTTGTTAATTTAACTATAATAGCTAATAGCTTTTAGCTATAATGCCAAAAATGATAATAAAATATATTTTAAACCAGGAAAATTTTCATATTAAAACGTGTATTTTAATATTTAAAAGCAAGAAAGCAAATATTATTATCACAATTTAATAATTATATTTTTAGTTCCTATTAGTTAGGGACTGGGCTAAAGAAACATATTAGTGAAATTTGTCAGTACTTCACAGTACTCGCTTTAGATCCTTATTAACCATGATGATGTAAAACATAGTTACATTAATAATTGGACCATTTTGAATTTCAAGAGTGTATCTTGGTTGTAAAATCCTGACTTAAGACATATTATGTACAATAAAATTAAATGCACGGACATGTAGTCGCCTATTAAACGGAACATGTTTTGTATTTTTATTAATAATGTTGAAATACAGTAAACTTAGTTTATAGGCCGCCCAATTAAAGGAAAAAGCCGCTATTGGGAAGACAGCGCTTATAATTTAATTTTATCTCAAAAATAAACTAATTTTGTCATTTTAAAATAATTAAAAGCTCACCTAATTGCTCACATTACTATACTTGTGGCTTTGTTCTAATAAGTTTTCAATAAGATGAGACGGGACGGGACAGAGCTGTTTCTGAACAGGACAAGACGGGATGAGTTTTGTCCAATCCCGAAAATTCGAGATGGAAAGTCAGACCGGCGTATGCAAATGCAGCCTCACTGAAATCAGTGCAGTTTATATAGGTCATAGGTGAAGAATTCTTCGGTGTGTCTCAACTCTCTTTGCTTTACTTATAAGTTCTTAATATTATTTTTGTAACTTATTGAAAATTGTGCATTAACTTTAAAATACATTTACAAATTATGCTTTGAGGAGTGCTGGGTTAGGTTAGTTTAGGTTAGGTTAGGTTTTGAAAAAACATTATTTTCAAGGCCTAATTTTATCGACCAATTTTTTCAAAAAATGAAAATTTTCGAATTTTAAAAAATTCTGAAATTATTTTGTAGAAAAAAGTTTAAACGTCAGAAAAAACCAATTTTCGTCAAAATCGGATGAGAACTATAGAAGTTACAGGGCGCCAAAATATTAAAATTTGAATTTTCTTAAACTTTGGCGGGCAACTGTGACCAAACAAAGCAAAATGCAATCGAGTTACTTTGGATCCCTACTTTTTTAAAGTAGCCTGATTTTTGTAGATATGACTTTTTGAAATTGGCGCGTACCATGTAAAGCCATTCCCTTGTAAGACATGCACTTTACAATTATTTATAATGTTTTTTAATGATGGAATTTGATAAAAAGTGTAATGTTTTATTTTTAGAGAGTCAAAGATTTTGTCAGTACTTTACCAGCAGTAATTATGCAGTCAAAACTGACAGTTGAATTTGTTCCCAGAGGCGCACAAGCGCCTATGCCTAGCCAAGATCTTTTTCCAGTCCGAATTCATGAAGAGCCCCCACTGACTTTTTCAACACTGGACTACTTCAACGTACGACGAAATAATTTTGTTGCATGTGTTACGATTTGTGCTTACACTTAACACACTACCCAAGATTTCAACCAAATAGTATTTGAACCTGTAGATAAATGCATAGTATAATCCCTAATTATGTTGTGGAATTTTTATTTTTTATAGAACCTTAAAACGAAGGATTTGGGGCGACTGGTGATTTACACTGATGTTTATTATCGGATCGACTATGAACGTATTGGGTGGGGAATCTCTGCAACATGGTGTTGTTGTAATCGCGAGGCAGCAAACGGCTGGACATGGTATTTATTTATTAATGCTCAGTTACTAGATTGATTTACTGGTAATTCATTTTCTCTCGGTGTTTCTAATTTATATTGCTTAATATTTATAGGACGTAAAAAAAATTTAACTAAAATGATCCATATCCAATTTATAAGCTACAATCAAAATGAGCTATGTCATAAAACAAAAAATGTGAAACATGCATTAGACGTTAATTAGGAGTGTTTTAAAAGTGTCAATGGTTCTAATTATGCGTTTTTGAAAAGTTCAAAATGTTCTATTTACAAATTTTTGAAAAGTGCAAAATTTTCTATTTACATAGTTTTGAAAAGCGTAAAGTTCTATTTGCATGTTTTTGAAAAGTGTAAAATGTTCTATTTAAATGGTTTCAAGACACATTTCAATAATTTTGTAGATAGTAGGTACATATTTATTTTAGCTACAAATGGAAATAGGGCATTATGGTTCTTCACAGACAATATTCGTAAGTAAGTGCCTAATTGGTGTTGGTTAATAATTATAGGACGCGAAGAGAATATCTGGCTGAGCCCTGTAGGTTGCGCATTGTTTACTGTTCAAGTTATTGCGCAATTGTATTCGAAAATTGGGAATTGCCTTCCACTTATTCAACATATAGCTGCCCTGTCCGTTGTTTTATCTGTGCCAAATAATAAGGTGGGAATTTGTACATAAATATGATGTGTAGGATAAACTTATTTTTTGAAGCTTTTGTCTTGCATTTAAATGTGATTTTGTTTTTGTTATTTTCAGGAACTAAACCTGCGTGTGAAATGGCGAAACGACATTTATTTTGATGGTCAGAAAGTTGGCCGTGTTTTAGTTGAAACAACATTGCAAGGGAACGATGCCACGATTATAATTGGTATCGCAGTTAATGTTTCCAACGATCACCCTACCGTGTGTGTCAACCGTGTCCTGAACGAAGGTTCAGAATTACCTTGTGCATCCTTCATTGCCAAATGCCTGTCACAAATGGAAGTTTTATTGGGTCGTGTCGAAGGAGTAGAATTAAATCAAGTGTTCGGCTCCTACACAGATAAATGGCTTCATAGCCAGGAAGACGTTGTCCGCGTAGAAATTAGCAAAGGGAATCACACTGAGTGTAAAATTTCAGGTGTGAATGAGTTTGGTTTTCTTGAAGTGGTTGAGATTAATTCTGGACGGGTTAATTTCTATTCAGCACGACGGCAATTCTTTCGATATTGTGAAAAAAATTGATTGCCATGAAATGATGACATAGATTGTGGTAGAGGATGGATTCTAAATGCTGGATGGTTGATGATCTTCTAGTGGTTCTCTAGTTTGACATTTGAAGCACGTATTGCTATTATAAATCGGTATTTATTAATCGGTTAATAAATACCGATTTATTATTATTATTATGCTCCATTCTTCGTCGAATTCTTGAAAAAATAATTGAACGTAAATTACGAAGTTATGTTGAGTTGAATATGAGCCAACGTGGCTTTACAAATTCTCCTGGCACTCTTATCAATACTTCTATCTTGGCAGCTTGTTTAAAGAAAGCGAAGAAGAATAAGGAAACCTTGTACGTTGCTTTACTAGATGTTGCAAAAGCATTTGATAGCGTTGGTCATTCTCATTTAAACAAATGTCTGGACTCGCAGCCAATTCCTACTCATCTGAGAAATCTTGTCAAGTCTTTAATCAGTGGTAACCAAACAGTTATTAAAACCAAAACTGCTACAACTAAGGCAATACATTTCAACTGTGGAGTACTTCAGGGATCTCCGTTAAGTCCTTTATTGTTCAATCTGGCAATAAATTATGTTTTAGACGAAATAACTGATCCTGATTTCGCAGAGAAATATGGTTACAGTCTCACTCCGGACTTACCGTCACTAACTGGAATGTGTTTCGCTGATGATACTGGTAATTTAGCTAAGACCAAAGAAGGAATAATTTTGACTGTTGAAAAAACTACAGAGCTATTTAAACAAACTGGTTTGGACATTCAACACAAGAAGTCATTGTGTATTTGTGTAGAAAAAGGTGTTTTGGTGAGTGATGAAGTATTATTGCCCAATGGCTCATCTCTTCCCGTATTACATTCAAAGGAAACCGTTCGATACTTGGGCGTTGATTTTAATGCAGAGTTGACGTTTGATTCATCTAAAGTCATAAAAAATTTAACAGCCACCTTAAATAATCTTGTTGCAACTCCCATGCTTCGTCCCCACCAAAAATTGACGATTATTAATGATTATGTTTGGCCAACTCTAATATATCCCCTGCAAATGGCGCCTTTGAATAAACTTCCGAAGTCATTTTTAATGGATACTGACCGTATTATTCGTAGCACGGTAAAAGAAATTTTAAACATTCCAACAGATGTTCCAAATTCTATGCTTTATGCATCTAAAGATGTCCGCGGATTATCACTCACAAAAGCTCAATGGGAAGCATTTTTGCAACACTATAACATCTGTCTCGTACTTTTGCAGTCAAATGATCCGTATGTACCGTACTCAAGAAATATTGAGGAAGAAATGAATAAGTGTGAACAATCGTTAGAGTTTTCGGAAGACGAATTAACAGCATTAAAAAATCCAGAACTGAAAGGTAAATTCACCAAGAGAATGAGAGATAAGCTTCGTGACAAGGAATTTGAAGTTTGGACCAAAATGTCATTAAGAGGGCAAGGAGTTGAGCAATTTGCTGATAATCCAAAAAATAGTAACAAAAATTTAATCAACAAAAATGGATTGACAACATCGGAATGGATAACGTTTCTCAAAATGAATTCTAATGTGACTTGTGTCAGAAACACCCCAGGAAGAAGTATAGACGGAACCCAGTGTCGTAGATGCGATGCTGAGAAAGAATCACTTGGACATGTTCTAGGCTTCTGTTCCCGGGGAGAACTGATTCGTAATCAAAGACATAATGGAATACGTGAGATGTTGGCAAAAGGTCTGATTGAAAAGGGATGGAAGGTATTTCAGGAAGTGCATTGTGTTGCAGAGCAGGGTTCTAACAGGCGAGTTGATATAATTATATACGACGAGAAAACAAGACAAGGATATATTTTGGATCCTACTGTAAGGTTTGAATATGGTGATAGTACAGAACAGTCATTATTAGTTGACACTGAAAAAAGAGAGATTTATGAGCCGTGTGTTTCCTATTTTAAAGAAAAGTATCGATTGAAGAATATTGTGGTAATTGGCCTTTATATTGGGGCAAGAGGATCATTGTCAAAATTTTTTCAAGAATTTCGATCTAAGTTTAATTTACCTTCACAATTATTGGAAGAAATTGGATTATAAGCTCTTAGAAAATCCATCCAGATTTATAATCATCATATAAATAATTATTAGTGATAAATACTAATATTTTCGTTAATCACATATTAATACTATAAAATGTTGTGTATTGTATACTGAGTCGTAAGGCTATTGTAGTTGTACAACAGTGACTGAATAAAGTTTGTATATATATAACGTGAAATGCTCAAATATTGCTTACAAGTGATCAAAAGTAATAAAATATGTAATAAACAATTTTACGCAGAAGAGTCATAAATAAGGGTTACAAACCCTGCTTTCAAAATTGAACCCTTTTAATGTAGGTAAATAGCGATTAGTAATTAATCACTTTGTCCAAATTTTAACGTAAGCAGCAACGGGATCCAGATACTGACGTGTTTCTGAAATTAATTTCGTGTTAAATATTGTTATATAATAATTTCTTTAAAAAATGCCAAATAGTAATACAATCCAATGAATTGCACTGTTAGAACGTACCTTGGATTTCTTTTACTTTTAAATTAAGAGACTCAAAAGAAAATATGATTTGTGTCCGGAGCATTACATCTTGAAATCCGTGAAGAGCTGTCACTTTCGAGGCAAACTTTGCTTCCAATTTGCGCCCAAAGTTAATTTTGAATTCCTTTAAACCTGCAGTAGTAATAGATACATACGTTGTAATCAATAATCATGCTTAATGGGGCATACCATATTCGATTATAAAAAAATCGTATTTTGTAAATAGATTAATTCGCGCCTACTCTCGCAGTCCCCAATATACGGTTGAGTTCGTTCAAAATCTTGCACTAGACCCAACTCTAGCTCAGTTAAAGTGACGTCACTTTCAATCTGTTCACATAAATTTGGAGAAATCCCCGTAAAGAAACTATCAACGAACTTTGATTCCCTTCTTTGTTGCAATGTAAAAATTTCCAATGTCTTCAATTTCGGAAATGTGACCCAAACGCCGTTTTCAAGGACCATTGAATTATTGCAGTAAATTTTCAAACGTGAAACATTCGGGAATATTTGTTGCAGTTTTCCCTCATCATCCGCCCAAGGGAAGGTATCTAATTCCAAAGTAGTCACTGTATAGAGCACAAGAGTAGCACCAGGATTAGTGACCACTCCTTCCGGTGAAAGACGCTCCAGGGAAAAGAACTCAAGCATTTTGTTGGGGTGATTATCAATTTCGTCTTCCCCTTCCCAATTTTGCTGATTTAAAATCACTCGGCGGAGATGTGGAATGTAATCTGCAGAATAGTTGCTGTTCCCTTCATTTTGCAAAGTCAGTGCTTGGAAGTCATACACCGTCTGGTCGGTGGGGACCTGACCAGCCCGCACTGCCCGCCCAATGACATCTCCTAGGAAACGAATGTGGGTGGAAGTGCCGATGCTATCGAGCAATCTAAGACATTGCAGATGAGGGAGTGGGGGGATGAAAAGGTTAACAAGATTGTCTGATGGAGCCATTAGGAGATCGAGATATTCTAGTGAGTCCTGGATTGCACTTAAAAATAAATTGAGATCCTTTACAGCACCCTGTCTTCTCTGTCTCATCATATTTATGAATTCGAATTTTAATTTGCTTAGTTTAAGCCCTGGAAAATTTGGATCGTTATATTTCAAAATCGTATCTGTTACAAGTCCGATGACTTTTTGAGTGATTGGAGCAATCAAATGCATCTCATCAGAAAAAATTAAGGGCGTGAAGTTGAACTCTTTAATTAAATGGCATTTTCCCATTTCATGCAAAACTCCAAATGCAGGGAGAGTGACTTCTCTAATTGAGATTAAGTTTGGTGAAGCCCGTATGAGTTGTTTTATGAAATTTAATTTGCTTTCTAAAAGTAGTGCCAGCTCCCGCCCTAATGAAATCTCTCTGATTTCAAGTGTTGACGGCGGTGGGAGACAACCTGGGCGTTTACTGATCCTTTCCAAATTAGTTTCATCATGCAAATCATCTGCAAATGCAACGAAATCTTGAATATCCAAGCAAATTAAATGAGGCATGTGGACACAAAGAAGATTTTTAACTGCTTTTGTAGAAATTGCAGTGCATCCACTGCTTAACGAAATTTCTTGATTTTTTTCCCATACAGAGTAAAGAAGTGGAGTATATCGATTTGGTGCTGAGTTGCTGAGAAGCCACACCTTCACACGGTGAACTCAGATTTCCAAAAAGCAATGGATAAATTGAACGGAAGGAAATCCTGGTAGATGGGAATTTTGGAGATGTCGAAACTAGTTGATTTAGCTCTGAAAGACAGCTTCTGGGTTTGTCCACATTAAAATATTTGAAGAATTTGTAGGATGGTAATGTCGATTTGAAACTTGTGCCGCGAATCTCCCAATAACAAAAATCGAGCTCTTGAATAACTGCGTTACCATCCTCATCAATGGTCACATGACCAAAGTCCAGAGCTATTTCACACATATTGTGTTTAAGAAGAACTGAAGTGGCGGCATCTCTCCAGATTTGATTCACTAGACGGAAATTGAGCAGATCTCTTGCAGTGAGAATCTCCAGGTTGTTAAATATCTTAGGAAGGATCTAAAGAATTTATAATAATGCGATATAAAGTTAGCGGAATAAAAAATTACAAATCGGGTTACTTTACCTATCTATAATTTATGCAGTGAATATTTTAGTTGTTATTTAAATTATAAATCACTCACATCCTCTGTAAATACGTTCACAAAAGAATCAACAGCATCTTCGACAATAATCACTTCCAACTTCAGATCCACCTGAAGTTGAACCAGCGATGACATCAGCATCAATAGCATTTTCATCTTCTATATTAGTTTCAGCCATCCGGCGTTTTGAAACTGGACTTGAATTCAAATTCATTTTTTAACGAAAGTTTCAATTAAAAAATCCTATAAAAATAAAAACCGTAATTAATAATAATTGAATTAAGATGATTACAGACACAAAAGTCTTATGGACATTTCATAGTGGGAATACGAAATTAATAAATGTGGGTGCAGGATAATTTCGTTGGAACTAAAAATGTATGACTCTAGTTTCAATAACGACCATTATTCAACAGTTGACAGTACCGTTAGTTTTATGTGTTCAGGCTTCTCTGACTAAACCTTTTACGAATTAAGTTGAAAAAAAACATCCATTGATCGTCACTACTAACTAGCAACTAGCCTAACACGATACGATGAGCAGAAAATACCTGACTAGTTAACGACATCGCAACCTTTCATAGTGTAAGGTCACAGTAACAGTTTTCAATTTCAACTTTTAACTTTGACAGGTCTATCTGCAACAGTTAAAACTATAATTATATGAGTTGAAAAATGAAGTAAGTAACTACGTAAATAAGTTCCACTTTAATATTTCAGCCTTGACGATCCAGTCGTCTGCATCAAAATTACTGGTAAAGATATCAGATTGAAAGTGTCTTGTCTGGTATGCTGCTATGTAGTAGTAGTAGTTAGTAGTATAATAAACTACAATCAAAACTGTCGACTGAAACTGAAAATTGGCTGTTAAATGAAAGCATGAATTGGAAGATGAATTCGGAGCTCAAAGTTTCCCGCGTGGAACTGAAAAATCAAGGAAATGAGAATTCACCACAGAGTTAGATCCTCTAGAGAATCGAGTCATATCTCTCAGATTGCTGTTCTTCTCTTCAGTGATTTCTGATTTGTAGTTATTTAAGGCGAATAAAAAGTTTGAATTTAAATTTAAAATTGTGTTGCTGGTAGCTGATATTTTTTGAGTAATTTTGTTTCAATTTATTGAAAAGATTCTTTGAATTGAACCGCAAAATCAAGAAAGTGAAGTGGAGTGGGAAGTAATGAATACTTAGGAATGAGGTTGAGTTGAGTCGTCTAGGTGAGAAGTTAATTGGAAATTTAAAGTTGGGGTTCGTCCATAAATGATGCCATCAGTGGAGTGAGTGGGTCTAGTGTGATACTGCGATCACATAATTATACCAAGTCAAAGATAGATGTTTATACAATGGTGAAGTGATGACAGGGAGATGGGTGTGCCTTAAAAGAGTCCTAAGTTTGGCGACATCATTTGTGGACGATCCCTTAGAAACAAGAGGCAGGTGCAGTTCATCACCTGATTTTCCCATGTTGCCGTGAGCAGATAAAAATGAGACTTCAATCCACAGAACAGTTCATATCAGTAGTTCCAATTAAACGTAATAAATATTTAACATTTAATTGTACAACATTATTTATTGTTTATCTCCTCATTGTACTGTGTACCTATATACTAATTTATTTATTTTATTTCTCGTGTAACCTACATTAATCAAGTACACAATTTCTATCCTACGTGTGTTATGGGTGACCCGGAAAGAACCTTTCATAAATTCGAATTCGTATTTATGTATGCTATGTAAAATATAAGTAAAATGAAATGTTTGTGTAAGATGTTTAATAAAACTAAATTTTATCAAAATTGTAAAATGCAGATATTTAAATTTTGTTTTTATTTTATTTTAAAAGATTTTTATTTTCATACATTTCATAGTCGCAGTTTCAAAACATAGTTGCACCCGTGCATTTTGTTCCCGCGCATGACTGACTTCTACATTAGTCGAACCCAAATAGTAATAACCCCTGCTTAACTTGCACCCGTGCATTACTCGCACCTGTAATATTCGCCTCCACAAAATCACCTGCAAAGGTAATTGTTCAATGAAGAGTAATTCCGGGGTGCGACTAATGTGGGGATGAGTAATGTGAGGGTAAATCATGTGGGGACGACTTTAACGGGTGCGACTATTACCGTAATTAGTATTGATAGGTTTTTAAATATTAGTAAAACGTAATACAGTTGGTTATAATTAGTTTGAAGACAAAACCATACGTTGTGGCTTCACTCTGTTGTTTTTATGGAATTGCCGCTTTTCAGTGTTTAAACTTTTTTTGTTAACTATGTTAAACGGTATGCAAGTGCTTCCACCTAGAATGTTTAGTAACAGTTAAAAAATTTCTTAAAAATTAAAATAAAACTTATTATTGTCCACTATGGCCCCTAGATTTAATTAGATGATTATCAACTGTCGCGTACATCTATTGTATCAAGTATAATTAATTGTTACAGCAGTAACTATCTAAATTTCCTCAGCTCAAGAACTTAACGAATTCAATTGTCAGCAAACATTTTAAAACATTTTAATACAATTTATATTAGGCTTTGGAAAGTTACACAATAATAACTACATTAGTGCATTTTATTACATTGTTCAAATTACTTATTTTGCAAACTAAAAATTATACAATCTTTGACTTAATGACCCATTTGTCCATTTAAATGGCTACAAATTTTCGTATTTAATTAGCAGATATCAAATCAAAAAGATTTGCGTTACTGATATTTAATATATCGTCGGCAAGGAATCAAATCTGACTATCTCCTTTAGGTTTTAAAAGCGAAACTGACTATATTACCATTATGTTTTGTTTTTACTAAAATTGAAAATGACTATCTACATTATTGGATTATTGGATGTTTTGCCGACGATATGTTTAATTTTAAAATACAAATTCTTGTAAACAATAGCTTTAAAGTTTTTTATTTAATTGCGACTTAGTTAATTATTATAATTTCATGTATTACATTTTGACGTTTTAACATTATGTCAAATTATTATGATTTTAATTGGTATTATTATTATTTATTGCACACTAAGTAAAGTTGGTTTAATTGACTCATGCAGTAGTATTATCAAAGCGAAACAACGCTTTTGCTTTAACTCATAATATTAATAGAAATGAAGGACTTGAACCAGTGTCTAAACTTGCGCCAGAATCTAAACCAACTGATTTTAATTCATCTATTTTGTAAGCTTGTAGATTGCTTAACTTTCTTGTTATAAATTTAAAATTTTTATTTCTACCTAATTAATGGGGGTAAAAGTGCACCATAAAACTGACGTACGTACCACTCATTGATTTTCATTGAATAATCAGTCTTGTGCTCACTCCAAATTGTGACTGGAGTACATCTGCAGATTGAAACAAATCTACTTAAAGCAATCTGCATTCAAACTAAGGAATTTGCGTTGTCTCAAAAAGTGCAGCTGAGTCTTCAAAACAAACACAAGTACGAAGCAACTTTGAAAAATGAGGACGATGCATGTCGAGAAGTCGCTTGTACAAAACAAATCGGTAGAAAAATTTGCACTCAATGGTTTATTTATTTTTATAAATGGTAATTTATCACTTGAAATTTTTTTACAACTCGCTAAAAAGGTGTTAAAAAATTCAATTGTTTAATTGTGTACGTTTGACTCAGGCGGGAAATGTCAAAATGTACACAAAATAAACTGTGGCTCCGGCTCCGGCTCCGGCTCCGGCTCTTCTAGCTCTTCTAGCATAAAAATGAAAGAAATAATAGGAGACGTTGAAGCGTAAGCATGACGCAATATTTTTGTACCGATTGTACTAAATCAGTTAAGTTAATAATTGCAATTACAAAAGTCTCTACGTAAAACTACGCATGCAAAATAATTGTAGACACATACGCCAGGTCAACGTGACAGATGCACTTTGTGAGGGTGACATGACGTGGGATGCCTTCTACAATTTGAAAGACGTAAGCATTAACCAACTCTGTAATTAATCTTTCTGTCACCATAGTATTTATCTTTTGATAAACTAGGCGGGAATTTTTGAAAATTTTGAATTTCTGAATCATTAACTACTCTTTGTAATTCAGATTTACTCATTTATTGACAAGCTAGCGGATGTATTTCCTGACAACGCTCAAGTCATTACCTATGGTGAATCCTACGAGAAGCGCCCATTAAAATTAATTTATATTTCTGAGTCTCACATTGCAGGTGCATCAGCTGCTGTCAAGAAGCCGATCGTCTTTATTGAGTGCAGTGAGCTAAGCAAACATTTACATATGGTACATAATGTTTCAAATTTTGATTATAAAAATATTTAATATGATTTATTTTGTAATGTTGCCAGACATTCACGCTCGCGAGTGGATATCTGCTGCAATGTGCACCTTTCTTATAAACGAACTCTTGGTGGATAAAAAAGAATGCATTTCCACATTTTTGAACGATTTTGATTTCTATCTCATTCCTGTCGCAAATCCAGATGGATACTTTTTTTCTAATATTCCAACACCAGCAACAGTAAAACTCAGTTAAAGTGTTAAAAGTTTTTTTTATGATAACCTTCTAATTGTAGTTTAATTGTTACTATACCTTAATGAGTTTCGACTTCTTGAAATTAAGAATCGTCATTGGAGGAAAACTAGGAGTTTAACCTCGGACCCGAATTGCCCCGGAGTTGATCCTAACCGAAACTTTGACACACACTGGATGGGTGCACCTAATTATAATACACTTTAAGATTCATATTTACGTAATAGTAAATACTCCTAACTACAATAATTAGATCAAAAAGTGTACAAGACGAGCATTTTTATTTGATCTATTGCAGAATCAGACACATCTTCAGATCCTTGTGGTTTAACTTATGGCGGATCAAAACCAAATTCGGAAGTGGAAGTGGAAAGTTTACAAAATTATTTGTTAAAACCAGAAATCGCAAGCCGTCTCAGAGTTTACCTCCCTGTCCACTCCGCGGCTCAAATCCTACTCTGGCCCTGGCATGCCTGTTCAACGGCTGATAGGTAGCCGATTGAAAGTTTCTCGCAGACGCGGCTGGCCGTGGATATCCACGGTAGCCGATTTACCGTGGTAGGCACCGAATCATTTATTTGAACCCGTACATCCCGTGAAATATTTTGGCATACTCGTACATATATTATAATGTAATGATAGAGCATTGCTAAATGGAATATCGTCGGCAGAGAATCAAATCTGGCTATCTCCATTCAGCCCTAAAAGCAAATATGACTATATCTTTATTGGACTAAAAGCAAAACTGACTATCTCCATTCAGCACTAAAAGCAAAACTGACTATCTTCATTTTGGACTAAAAGCAAATCTGACTATCTCCATTTTGGACTAAAAGCAAATCTGACTATCTCCATTTTTCATAAAATACAACTAATGTTTTATATATAATTATTAATGATGCTTAAGAGGTTAAGCATTCAAACCTGAGTACGATTGGGATTATCCTTACATAACGTCATCAAAAAATCTTTATTTATCATTTTAGGACCCTCTCATCGTTTATACCGTTTATATTTAACATGTAATGTCATCACTTCCAAAATTACCTTTGCGACCTGACCTGTTACGTCTTTTAAGGATATTAAAGGGATCGTCTACAAATTACGTCAAGTATCGTTGCAAAAAAAGGGGTCGTTCATAATTGACGTCTATGGTCGTCCTAAACATTAAAAAGGTACATAGACCTCAGTTGGGCATAACCCCTTTAATGTTTAGAACGACCATAGACGTCATTTATGGGCGACACCAATTACTTTTGCAACTATCTCTGACGTCATTTATGAACGACCCCTATAATTTTTGCATCACCCTTGACACCATTTATGAACGGCCCCTTAATTTTTGCAACGACTCTTGACGTCATTTATGGATGACCCGTTTAATTTTTGCAACAATCCTTGACGTCATTTATGGACGACCCATCAATTTTTGCAACGACCCTTGACGTCATTTATGGACGGCCCCTTTAACCATTGAAACGACGCTTGACGTCATTTGTGGAGGATCCGTTCAATGTAGAAACAAAGCGAAAAGCCGACGGTGGAAAACCGACGGTTTTTCAATCGGCTACCGACCGAAACGGCTCTTGCGATATGTTCTGCTGTTCCGGTCGGTAGCCGTAAACAGGCATGGGCCCTGGTCATACTCTTTGAAAAATATTAGTGATGAACATTACCAGTTTTTTGTAAGATGTTTTTTGAATTTATCATTGGATTAGTGTAATTATATTTGGCCTGGGCTTGTCATTATAATTATCGGCTATGTGATTTGATTTTTCATGCAACTGATCGTGAGCTTGAATAATTTTTAGTGGGAGACAAGTCAGAATGCAATTGAAGAAATGGTTAAAAGATATGGGACTCAATTTCGGCATCGGCCAAGTGCTCAGGTTTTCGGTTGGTGATAATTTTTTAGCACTTTACTTTATTTTTGCTGTCGTATTTAAAAGATTACGTAAGTAGATGATCTAAATTTTTTTGAAAAGCAAACGACACTTTATTAATAAAGCAGAACGTATTTTACTTATTGCGTAGGACCGATTAGTGGAAGCTCTGACGATTGGACCTACGAAAAAATTCTGCAATACAAAACAGGCAGAGTTTACGTTGCTACGTTTGAATTAAGAAATACCAGTGCAAGTCAATCGGTCCCTAATGAGCCTTTAAAAAAAAGGGACCGAGGACCGAAACGTACCTTTCTTTTTGGCCTCATTTGAGCCTCCGTATTATTTAACACAGGCCGTCCTGAGCTTGTCTCAAAAGTATAGAACTGACCGGACCTCCGGTCAGTGCAATCGGTCCTACCGGTCACCGGCTCCGTGTCTGTGTATTTCTGAAATACACCTGGGAACTTTGTGGCACTAGGAGATGAAATTATTCCCTCAGCATTGGAGGCCATGGATGGGATTTGTGTTATTCTTCAAGCTGTGAAAGGGGAAAGTCCAGGGCCAGTGAAACCTCCAATAGGGACAAGTACAACGACAAAGCAACCAAAAACGCTACATCCAACTGATACTGAAGAACCAGAATGCTATCGCTAGTTTCAGAAATGAAAAATTAATTCGTTTAAAACTTAAAAAAGTAATCATAATTTTACTTATACATAATAATAATTTAGTATAATAAAACTTTTTACATATTTATAGTTTTATTGGTATTGAGGACAAAGTGGCTTTGTAATACAGTTATATTGTTTCAGTATGTATGTGCATAGTATTTCCTGTAATTGCAGACTGCAGTATGTACCAACATCAAGTTAAATGTCACAGTTACCTATACAATGGAAAGGATAAGTTATTTATCGTTTTTATATTACAAATTAACAAGACATGCTTTTAAATATATAGAAACATATTTAATTTGACACACCATTGATTTCTAGTTTATGAACATTTCAATAAAATAATCCAAAGGTAATCCATGCGCCAACAATAATATTTCCTCTTTCTCTTATGTTGCTCTTTATAGTTTACACGTTGTAGTTTCTTTGCCTAATTCCTATAATACAAATTAATACTATTTTGGACTGGCGTCAAAATTTTGTATAAAAATAAAACGTGCAACTTTGGCCATAAAAAAGGTTGTGTAAAAAATGAAAGAACAATTCTGACAGTACAATCTAATTCTAAAGTAAGACAGCAAATTCACGTATAGAATGTTTTCAATGACATCATTTATAGACGACCCTTCACATACCTACTTCAAGAACGAGCGTGTCTGTTAAATAATCAATTTGATCTGATCCCCCAAAAATAAAAATTCGGTCGTCCAGAGCAATGCAGACGGAATCGTGGCGAGGAGACGGAGGCTGCCCAAGCGGATTGACTTCTTTCCATTCACATGTTTCTGTTTTAAAAAATTAAATAAAAATTCATGAATTAATTTCGTATCACACGGTACAGTCAGTTAAACTGTTTCAACATTTAGAAAATACTAATTTTTGTTGGTAGAATTACGCTTTTTAATGCGATTTAATTAGTTAATTATACTTCCGTAAATTGAACTCACGTGAATCATAGGAGAAAATGTCGTTCCACATAGAATCTTCATGAGGAGGTCCACCAAAAACAAAGATTAGTTCATTATGCGTAACTGTACAAGAATAAAATCAAAATTGTTAACGAATTCTTTAGGGTCATCCTCACTAGAATATTCGATACGTTTCGGGATAAATATTCTCAGAGCGTGCAAATTAAATATTTAATTTATTTTTACAAGCAGAATGACTCCGTCGACCCACTGGACTTTCTCCCATCGTTCCTGGACGCGACTATTCACTCGTCGTTAGATTGAAGCAGAAAAGATCGTCTAAGAATTCCCTCGTGTGGGGATCATATCCACCAAAAATGAAGATGAATCTGTCCCTGTAAACTGCTGCAGAATGACACCAACGGAGAGAGGGCCGAGTTCCCTGCAAAATCGTACTAAGAAGAAAAAACAAAATTAATTAGCTCCTTAAATTACAAAGCATTGAAACAGTTAAATTTCTACCTAAATTTTGGTTTAGACTTACGTACGCCTCGAACGTTGACCAACGAAACGTGTCAAGATCCAAACAATGCAAATCGGTCGTCAATTGAATGTCATAGTTCATCCCCCCGAAGATTACCATCTCATTCCTAATGAGTTTGAGTGAGATTGAGTGGACTTTATTTCAGTGTCAATTCATTCAATACAATTATACTGCTTTCCAGTAAAAGACACAATAATAATTACACCTAATTAAATTTAAAGTTACTATTATTATAATTTACTTTTACAAAATTAATTACTTACATAATTAATTAACCCATTAATCATACACTCATCATCATATACTCCATATTCATAATCAATGCCAAACATTCATCCACAAAACCACTACATACATCATGGCGGTTGATACACTGAGTACTCAATAGGCGTTCTTGCCGCAATTAAATGCTTAGTAATAACACTTGTAAAATTACACTCCATCAAAGCACTTAATACTCTTAGGCAATGCATTCCATTCAGAGATGCTTCTTTAAAGGAACGAATGCTTATACGCCTCCGTATTACAATTATTAGGATACTCCAATAAAAATGAAGTACTAGACCTTGTCTCACGCCCTGGCTGCTTCAGTACAAACCATGATCTAAAGCTAGCAACATTAGACCCATATTTTACCATACTATAGAAAAATGACATAGAATACAAGCTTATTCTTTCTTTAACTGACAAAGTGTTTGTTTTCTCTAGTAACACATTTTGCATCACCGTTGCTTGAGTCGAATTCTTTTTCCACTTCTTAAAAACACTTTTATCAGTAAATTAAATTACTAAGCATTAAATTTTATTTGGTAATGCCTGTAGCTCTGCACTACCCTGCACAGAATACACTAAAGCACAATAATCCACAATACACAGTACATACGCATTTAACATAATCACAAAAACATTGAAATTCAAGAATCGCTTTGAATTACAAATAATTCCAATAGCTGAACTTACTTTGTTCTTGACATACACAACATGATTCTTGAAACTTAGATAAGCATCTACTATTACACCAAGATATCTAAACGTCCACACTCGTTCAAGATCATTACCATAACAGCTCAGCTTAACATCATCTGGCACTCTGTAATCCCTGGCTTTATGCAAAATCATAAATTTAGTTTTAGACACATTTATTGTCAAACCCTGTGATGCAAACCAATTACTCACATTATTCAAACACGACTGCATGTTAAAAATAGTATCCGCAAACACAGGAGAATAATAGTACAGTACCAGGTCATCCGCATAAGGGACATAATCAACTCCATTTGAAATCGCCTCTGACACCTTATCTATATAAATTATAAACAGCAATGGTCCCAAAACCGACCCTTGCGGCAACCAATCTTTATTCTGAATTTTCTGTTACTCAAATAAGATGTCAGAAGCTTCAAGAGGTTTCCATCAATACCATATACATCCCTTAGCTTCACCAGCAGTTAAAGACCGCTGAATGGGCTGCACGAGCCCCTACAACATCTCCAGTCACTTTCGGCCTGTCCCATTTCAATGTTTTAGTGTTAAATCGATGCAACAGATTTGAAGTCAAGACCTTTCTGTTCTTAGAATCCAAACCCCTGAAGATGAAAATGAATTGTTTGTAGGCCACAGCGGAGTGACCGTCTCTTTGACGTGGGACAAAATCATTCCTTGCGATTGGCAGCTTCTGCCACGCATTTTCAGAGTCGGGTTCATTGACCTTTAGAACAAAAATGTTAAGAGGGCTGTCTGATGAATAAGAAGGGTGACCATCTCCGTTCATTCCACTGAAGGAATAAATTACGTTACTGTATATAATTATCTCTTGATAATATAACCTCGTTAATTATCATGCAGTCTCCGGAATAACAAGAACAGTAACTCCTGCGCACGCGGTGTGCCAGCAGCATTCAAATGAAACAAACATTGGCAGATGTTCACGCGTAAAACATTAAGGAGATGCTTAACTTGTAAATTGATTTTCTAACATAGAAAAACTAATAATGTTTGACTATTCTCATCTGCTTCTTATATTTCAGACAAATTCAAAAAGCAACGGTGACTAAAGCAGTTCGTAAGGGTGAATTAACTTGGGACGCTTTCTACGATGTAGACGACGTGAGCCCATTTAACATTGCTATATACCACTTTCGCTAAAAGATCGTGTTAAAATAGTATGGAATGAAAAATTATTGTGTGCCTGCTTGAGATTTACCCATTCATTAGAAATATCGAGACTAAGTATCCAGAAGACGCTAAAGTCATAACGTATGGGAAGTCGTACGAGGAGCGCGAGTTAAACGTAATTGAAATCTCAAAATCCCACTCTGCGTCAGCGTCACTTCCATTTAAGAAACCCATCGCCTTTATTGAGTGCAGTAAATATTTTGCTTGGTTTAGTTATTCTTTTTTCAAAACAAAGAGCCAATATGATATTAAATGCCAATAGTAATTGAATTTACTGCAGATATTCAGGCGCGCAAAAAAAGTGTAAAAGGTTGTATTTTTTTGTTTTTAAAAAGGAGCAAAATGTTCTAATCTCATGTTTTTGAAAAGTGTGAAATGTTCTATTTACGTTTTTGAAAATTGTGATATGAGCGATTTACATGTTTTTGAAAAGTGTAAAATGTTCTATATACACGTTTCTAAAACAGTGTAAAATGTTCTATTCACATGTTTTTGAAAAGTGTGAAATGTTCTATACACACGTTTTAAAAAAGTTTAAAATGTTCTATTTACATGTTTTTGAAAAGTATGAAATGAACGATTTACATGTTTTTGAAAAATTTAAAATGTTCTATTTATGTGTATTTGAAAAGTGCCAAATGTTCTATTTACATGTTTTTGAAAAGTGCGAAATGTTCTACTGACATGATTTCAAGATATATTTGAATATTTAGGAAGATAGTGGATATTGTTTTTAGCTACAAATAGGGGTAGCAATTTCGAAATAATGAAATATCAAACTAAACCGATATTGAGTTTCGAAATATTTTATTGTAAAAATTATTTACGAAATAGCAAACTAAAATAAAATTAATAGAACGCATTAGCAACAATCTAAAGCAATTATTATTTTATTGTTGTGCACACCTCAGCGTATGTGCGTCTCGCAATTAAAAAGTACACTTAATTCAGTTTTTTAAAGAAATTGGAAAAAATGCAGTAAAACCTTTAAGCATGTTATGGGGTGACTTGAGGAATCAAATTTTTGTCCTTTGTTGCAAAAACAGAATTTGCAAAAAATGCTCTTAGAAAGCATAAATTGTCTAAAATAACGGGACCTAGTTTGGATCTAATTTTGCAGCAAAAATATCCAGCAATGGAAAAACATCTTTCTGACTCAACAGAAGTAGGCTTAATGGCAATAAGCATTTTGTAGACCTTTTCAAGCAATCCTCCTGGTACATTGGAACTTTCAAAATTATTCATTTCTTTTGTCACAATACCCTGTAAAGTACTTTCCGGAGGTGAAATGTAATGGTTTTGTGCTGTCGCCGTATTAACTATCTCACGCAACTCTTCAGCAAAAGATTTCTTCTTTTTGGAAGAAGGTGGACGGCTCAAATCGGAATCAGAATCAGAATCGCTTTCCTCTGGGTTAGACTGAGGTTCGGGAATTGCTGATCGGGGTTTTTCGGTAGACAAAAGTTTGACAATTTTAGCTTTTATGTCCTTCTTCGATGGCATTTTAAAAATATCCTCGTCTTCAAAGTTGGGCACAGTTGGTACGTATTCAGAAAGATCAAGCATAGACTCATCGTCACACACAAATTCGTATTTTTCCTTGACATTAGTGCAAACAACAGCACTTTCCTTGAAAGCATTTTTGCCAACGTGAAGGTACCAGAGTACGCTTGCTTCCATAGTCCACCTCTTTTTAATACGTCTTTTAAGGCATTTTAGCAGACAAAGAGACAAATCATTGCCTTGATGATTTAAAATGGCAAACAGGAATCTGAGCGAAGCTCTGGCTGAAATTAATGTTGCTTTTCGTTCGCACAAATTAGCAACTGTATCCATAACAGGCTCAAGGATGTTTAACAAACTTGAAATCAAAAACTTTTCTTTAGATGAAATCGTTCAGTTATAAGAAAGGTCTATTAAAGCTTTTTCGATGCAATCTTTTAAAATCCAATAGCTTTCTAGCATAAGGTAGAGACTACTTCATCGTGTTTTGCAGTCCATTACAACTGCAATTTCCTTTCCATACTTTTGGCGTACATAGTTCTGCAAGATTTCTGTTGCTAACGCTGATTTTCGGAAATAAATAATAATTTCGCGTACTTTTTTAATGACGTTGCCAATATTTTTATTTTGTATTGCCCCTTTTACTTCTATATTCTCTAGTTCAAGTCCGCAGTCATTGTCATTTGTATCGTCTTCTTCTTCATGCAGTTCAATGACCTCATCCTCTTCAATTTCTGCCTCATTGTACTCGTGTGCCAAACGACCTTTCTTAGGCTTTTGGTACAATAAATCAATAATTGCCAACTGCACACCATGTGCAAGGCACAGCTGCTGACTGACGCCTGATATTCTGCCGAGTTTTTTCATTGTTAATGCCCCATCGGTAGTCAAGCTTTTAATGTTTTTTTTCAATTGCAGTCCATACATTTCTAGACGTTCATCTAATAATTCTAAAATTCTCTCAGCTGTTGCATGGCCTGTAATTTCAGTTAATCCGAGGTTCCACATGGTCCCCATGCTCGAAAATAAGTTGATGTTTAGATATCGCTTATTTCTTATTGAAGTCCACTCATCCAAGTCCAAACTCAGCCACTTTTCGTTTTCGTTTTGCAACATATCTTTCACAAATTTTCGTGCTCTTTCTGCAAACTGCAAAACATAAGTTTTGATAGTTTGGTCAGATTTTGGAAGGGATACTTCAATCCCTGACTTTTCAAGTCTGGCTTCCATACTTGCTCTCAAGTCAAAGCTGGTACGAAATTTAGAAAATGGAAAACCATCTACTGCAGTCATCCGAGCCAGCCAAAGGTGAAGAGTGTCATTATTTACAATGCTGAAGTTACAAGCAGCACTTGAGCAAGTTTGATCTACAGAAGAACAATAAATTGCTAACTATAAAATTACTGTAAAATTTCAGAGTATTTGAAAAAGTTTAATTTTTTAAATAAAATTTACATACCAAGCTTAGTAGACCGATCCTGTTCCATTTTTCGCTTATTTTTCTTTGCTGTTATTTTATGAGCAGTAAAAGCATGAGTGTGAAGCCCTGTAGTTGCGCCGTCAGTTGTCTTAATACGTTTTTCACACTTCTTACATTGCGATACAGTTTTATCAATGACATCATACAATTCTCTAATATTGTCAAGCATCGGTACACTAGCCACATTATTTTGGATAACCGCGTCCATTTTAACTTTTTATAGACGTGCAGATGGAGTTGTTGTCTTCTGTTCGCACTGAGCAGTACTAATGCTGATGCATTATAAATATTCAAAGCATATTAGTTTATTTACTGTGACTATAGACAGTGGTCAGTTTACGTGCGAGACTAAAAAGAAAATTTAATTATTTAAGTTCAATTTCAAATTTTGAAATCGATATTGAAACTTTCAAGTTTATTTAAAAATTTAAAAACAGAAATTATTTCGTTTCTATCGAAATTAATTTTGAAATTGTTACCCCTAGCTACAAACGGATATGGGTCATATGGGATCTTCACAGACGATAATATTTATTTTTTAAAACACGTAGGCGACGTGGAACAGTCATCTTTTATAGGTAGATCTGTAGCGCGTAGTATTATTTGTTAAGAAGAGGCAAAGTGCAGTGGAAGCTATAGCAAAAAGATATGGAACTGAGTATCGCCATGGACCCAGACCCAAAGCACAAATTCATGGTAATGGTTATTAAATTACTGCATCTGAAATGTACTTATGAAATAATAATTAATTGAGATGTGGTTTTACTTATGTACAAATAAATATTACTAGCGGCAGCGCAGACGATTGGACTTACGCCAACGTTCTTTACCACAAACCAGAAAAAGTGTATGTTGCTAATTGTAAGTTGAATTACGCTCTACGGATTTCGGGTTTGCTATTGCAGGGGTGTCCATTATTCCGCACTCATTGGAGGCCATGGATGGAGTCTTCGTTATAATTGAGACCGTTGGCTCGGATGGCGGTGGTGGATATGGGACGGAAAAACCTCCAACTGCAGTAGTTAAGGCAACTACGAAGAACCCAGTTGATCCTCCAGCCATAACTGACGATCCAGAATGCGATGAATAGATCGAGAAGCGCGGATTTCCGTGCCCAGTTTTTTTGGTGTGATATGAGTGCTACCCACATTACAGTGTAAACAATGTTTTCAAGATAAATGGTTACAATATGTATAATACCGCTTTGTATTGTAACCTTTACCATAATCTAGTTTCAATTCCCAACATTATTATTGCATAAAACACCTATCGTCACTGAAGAACCAAAATGACCCATATTCATTCCATGGATATGATTCCTATTCCAAACCAGCATGCGCTATCTAAAACAATATTGAAATATATCTTGAAAGCATGCAAGTAGAAAATTTTGAACTTTTCAAAAACATCTAAATAGAACATTTGACATATTTTGTTTCAAAGCAGACCCCATCTTTACTGATGGGGCATTCTGAGAAAGCAGTAATATTTTTTACCATGAAAATGTGCGAAGCAGTGCCCTGATACGATCTGATCTAGAAAAAGAACTGAATCATTCAATCAATATTTCCCGCAAAATAATTCAAAAAAATATTTGCCGGCCCCTGGGTTCGATCCGTCGCCGCCATTATGACGTGGGCGTTACACCACACAGCTGTCATGCCCTTTGTTGTAGATATACAAAATTTCGAAATTTCAAAAATTCATAACTTGTTTTGGCCAACATGACATAAGTATTCACATTAGGAAAATTCTTTAGATGTAACTTCCTATGGCAATTGTTTGGAGCTATATAAATGCAAATACTTATGTTGGCCATAGAAGCCATTAACCGATTCGGTTGAACGTGAAAAATCCGAAATTCAGTGGTTGGTACAGATATGATTTTTTTTTAAATCGCGAATACGTCTTAAAGCAAACAAAAAACTGGGTCGAATCCGAATTTTGATTTAGGCTTCTAATTGTATGTAAATAAATAAGGTTCGTTTAACTTTAACCGGGTATTACTTGATAACAGGCTCACTAAATGCAGTAAAATTTTGTAATCTTACTATTAAAAATTTGGTCCATCCAAAACCAAATATTTCGTACATTTCTGAGATACTTGTCTTACACGCTGGGTATGGATTGAAAAAAATCATGTATTTTTGAACTTTTTTTAAACATTCAAATAGAACATTTTGAACATTTAAAAAACAAGCATATGGAACATTTTTCACCTTTCAAAAACACATAATTAAAATATTCCTCCTAATGAAATTCTTCGAATCCGATTGTAACGAATAATGTAATCTTTCAAATATGAATATTATTTGCTAATAAAATCAAAATCTAAATCATGATGCAATAATTTGTTGGTAATAAAATCTAAATTAGTATATGAAAGTGGCTTTTTTCCAAAGATGGAATCCTTTTATTCTGAATACAAATAGTTTCCATTAATTCAATCCAATTTGTAATATAAATATTTCCTAATTATCAAGTCGAAATCCAAGTAGAAATCGCATTATTGCTTAGCTATTAAATACAAATGAATCCGTGGCTGTTTTGTAATTGTGAAATTCTTTAATACAAAATATAATATTTTATCATAATACAATCTTTTGATTTTATGTCTTATTACTAATGTAATCAAAATCAAAATCAGAATCTTATTTTTCCTTAGTAATTAAATCCAAATAAATAACTCAACCTGACCTTTTTCCAATAACAAAATCCTTTTAATCTGATTCTTAATATTTCATATTAAATTTTTGCAGTCAAATTTGTAATATGAACATTTCTAACTAATGCAATCAAAATTTGATTTCAAAAATCATTGTTATTTCGTATTATCGAATTTTAAATCAGAATCTGAATGTGGCCTTTTCCTATTACTGAAATTAAAACTTGAATCTTGGAACTTGGATTAATTTACCAAGGAGCCCCATTGACCCTACCAGCCACGTATCATTTATGGATGATCCCTTACAATATTCAAGTCCGGAATCAAAATTCATGCTGATTGCTATAGGGCTATTAACTGCTGACTGTAAAAAAATGCAGGGCTTATACATGGTTTCATATACAATTATGAATTCGTTAGGTAGAATTCGTTGTTTCTTGGCATGATATCCAACGAAAATAAACATGAATTTGTCTTTGCAGACTGTCGCAGAATGCAACCAACGGAGTGGTGGAGCTTCATATGCAAAACATTCAAATAAAGAAACCACAAGAAATAAGCATCATAAATGAATACCTGTTTGTTTATTGGGAAAAATAAACTTCTGCACTTAAAAAAAATATTTTTGCAGGAATTTCTGTTTTATTTCATGCGGTTAATTAAGGGGAAGCAAAAAAGAGCTATTCAATTTGAGGGTAGATCAGCTGGAAATAAATAACCATCTATCCTAATGTACATTGTTGTTTTTACTACGAAGATACACAACTTACCGGATTTCGAAAGTTTGCAATACTTGACTAATTTTAAATAAAATGCCATTCGAAAATACAAAAATACATATATGTACGTACCACAAATGTAATTCTTTACACCGCACTCACCCGTAACGTAACTGCAATTTTTTAGAGCCAAGTTTTAATAGGTGACCGTTTTAATGTTAAATAAATTATTTCAATAAAAAAAATGGCTAAATTTAATAACATAAAACCAAGAAGGTGAAAGACAAGCAAAATTTGTTTCTGTCCTAATGTAAAAATGTACATACTATTTTTATTTTGTCTTCGAAAACCTTTTTTATTCTACTGTTTATCCGTGTAATCCCATCACTTACGTTTTATTTTAAACAAGTCTTTCATTAAGTAATTTCGCAACATAGCAAAAATGCCAAAAGCAAAATTTAATAATATCTATTTTAATGTACAAAATTTAATAGCAATAAAAATGAAATGACTCGAAATACTTTTTAAAATTAACGTAGCTGTCAACTAATTAAACACTGTTGCATTCACATTTGAAGTACAAGCGTGTCATTACAGTATTTCCGAAAGCCTTTTTGTCCTCCAAATATAAAAACGTTGTCGGTAAAGGTAACGCATGCTGCATCTCTACGTGGAGACGGAGCCTCTACCTTCGGAGTCACTTTCTTCCACTCCAAAGTTTCTGTGGAAAAATGTAAATCAAATTGAATTAAAAAGTTGAAAGAACTTTTTTTTCCTTTTCTCCAATTTCTGAATCGACTGAACTGAACTTCGCTCCTCCACGTGCTGTCGACTTTACCTCAAATTGCACTTGCGCATTTATTTCGTTTTATCTTGAATCCATTTTACGGGATTCTCGACTTTTGTACTTTTTTTATCTTTAATTTTAATTTTCTCAAAGTTTCGATTTCAAAACAATAATTTTTATTCTTTTTAATCCGCAAACAAGACGGTTTTAAAGTTTGAATTTTAACTCTAAATAAATCAGGGTGCGCAGAACACAAGGATAAAATTGGAGGCAATGAAATTACTAGTCGAAAATTGTGGACTTCCCTGAAAATGTAAAAATGTAATACAATGTAAACATCACGCACCTGCATCATAACTAAAGACGTCGTTCAAATAATTTCCATCGTATCCTCCGAAGATGTACATCCGTCCACTGTGCACAACTAAACAAACAAAAGATAAACAAGAAAAGTTAAGTTCAAATTTGAGAAACTAATTGAAATGCATAAAAATGGTCAAGCAAAACATGGGCGCCAAAATGACGAAATTTCAAATGTTCAACACAATTTTTATTTGTTTTTACAGGCACAATGATCCATTCGACCCATTGGCGGAGTTCCGCGTGTTTCCACTGCAGTCCACGTTTTGCTTCGAAGGTCAAACGACGCAATTGTGTTCACTATTTTATTTACCTTGTAATCGTATCCACCAAAAATGAGAATGAATCTGTCGTTGATGACTGTCGCTGAGTGACCTTCACAAACTGATGGAGGAATTCCCTGGAAACAGTTTTAGAACAAAGTCGAAATAATTCTTTAAATTAAATTTTGCCTTGAGACGTGAAATTAAATTAAATAAAAAACGTTACTGACTTTTGCTTCAACTGTGGACCAACAAAAAGATTCCAAGTTCAAAGAATGTAAATCATTCGTCACTTCATCTCCTATTCCATCTCCACCGTAGATGAACATTTTATTTCTGGACACAACAGCAGAATGATAATGACGAGCGTCTGGAACATTTCCAGTGACTTTCGGTTCGTCCCACTTGAGCGTCAAAGTGTTGAATCGATACGTCGAGTTTGAGTATTTCTTTTCCTTTGTATCTACACCACCGAAGATGAGAACAAATTCTTTGTGGGCCACTGCTGAGTGACCGTATCTTTGAGTTGGATTCACTTCACTGTTTTCAACTGGCAACTTTTTCCACTTGTTTTCCCGGTCTTGAATATTCAACACGAACACATCCAGAACATCACGTGAATAACTTGCATCATCATCATAACCGTCTCCACCGAAGCTGTAAATTACGTTCCCAACAGCAACTGCTGCATGTCTACTTCTTGGAGGAAATCCATTGATTTTACTTCCCCAGGAAATCTGTAAATTATTCAGATTGTTAAACTGATTCAGAGTTTTGTATTTCGTATTTTTTGTCCTGTTACCGTTTTTGGAAGCAACGCCGCTGCAGGAAGTTCAACTGAAGAAGCAGATTTCAAAGACTGTGGCTTTAGTTGCGTCTGCAAGAAAAATCCGTTTAAAATAAAATATTCGTTTCAATTTACCAAATTTTCAAGGTGAGTTTCTCTGCTTTAACCAACTGATCCTATCCCTGTCAAACAATTTTATTTTTGCATTCTGAACTACCCACATATTTCAAATTTAAAGAAAATATTTCAGTTCGCATTAAAACTGGCTTTCCAAAAATGCACTTAAAAGGTGCAAATACCTTTCAACCGATTGTAACCACATCAACACAAATAAAACACAAACTCATTGATTAGATTTAAAAATTCAATTACCTCCTCCAACAAAGTGACGACAGAAAACGGAGCTCCATTTTCCTTGAAGACGTTGTACGCGTGCACCGCGGCGCCGCATGCGACTGCTTCGTCTGCGTCGATGGTTCTGCGGATCTGTTTTCCCGCGAAATATTCCTGCACCATCTGCTGCACTTTGGGAATTCGACTGGAGCCGCCGATCAGAATCACGTCGTCGATTTCCTCTTTTTCGCATCCGGAATTCTTCAGAGTTTTATCCAGGATTTTCATGCTTCGGATTAACAGCGGGAGAATCAATTCCTCGAATATTGAGCGCGTAACAGTGACGTTTAAATTGATGTTTTCGTAAATACAGTCCAATGAAACAACGACTGACGTCATTGTCGCCGATGATAAGAAGCATTTTTGGCGCTCACATTCGTTTCGAATGCGGCGTAATTTCTTGGCAATTTTTTTGCGAATCTCTGTGTCTTCCGAGTTTTTTCCTTCCGCCAAATTGACCCTGTGAATTCGCTGGAATTCTTGGATGCAAAATTCAGTAATTAAATCATTAAAATCTTCACCTCCAAGTCGATCGTCGCCTCCAGTTGCTTTGACCTCAACGCGGTTCTTGGCGTCCAATCGGAAGACAGTTACATCAAAGGTGCCTCCGCCCAGATCGTAGATGAGACACGTTTTGGCCTCGTGACTTTCTAACGAAGACTTGACGCCGTACGCAACGGCAGCCGCCACTGGCTCAGCGATGAAATAAATGCTTTTGAATCCTGCCGCGTGACACGCCCACTCAGTAAGGCCTTTTTGCATTTCGTTGTAGTAGACGGGGATGGTGACGACTGCGCAGTCGATGGGACTGCGCAGGAAATCTTCGCTGGTTTTCTTGAGGTGACGCAGCAGCTCCGACGCAATCACCTGCGGAAGTTTCTCTACGTCGTCGATCTTTACTCCCACGTGGCCAGTCATGTTCACCAAGTGAAACGGCCACAGGTCCTTGTACCTAATTGTGAGTTAAAGAAATAAAGGATCAAAGACTAATCAAATACGTTGATTGCCCTTAATTATTGCCAAAGTTTTCTGGATTTTTCCTAAATGGTAAACAGAGATTGAACTAAACAATGACTCACTTTTGAATATTTGGGTCGCTGAAGGCGCGGCCAATGAGGCGTTTGATATCGAAAACTGTGTGTTCCGGATTATCGTACGCTTCTTGTTTCGCTGTTTCCCCCACGTAAACGCCGCCGTCGTCGTCGTCGCTGACGTCGTCCGAATTTCGGTCAGAATCCGAATCGGCGTTGTAGGCGACGTAGCTGGGCGTCGTGTTGGTGGAGTAGCTGCTCGGAAGGACCTCCGGTTTCCTCGTGGGATGGCGAAGGACGGCGACGCAGCAAAACGTCGTCCCAAAGTCGATGCCAAGTGCAAACGCGGGGGTCGTGCACGATGACGTGGAGGAAGCTGAAGCCATTTTTCTGTTTTAAAAAATTTACTAGTATTTGTAGCAGCTGTTACAGGGACGGACTGGCCATAAGAAATTTTGGAAAATTCCCGATGGGCCCCCTGCTTCTTATACATAACGTGTGCGGGAGCATGAGGCCACTAGGCTCAGAGTGGGCCCCCTGATCGCCTAACCTGCTTAACGTAATTTCTTGTACCCAAAAAGTTCCCATTTCGCCCCTGAGCTGTTAAGCAATATTTAAAGTACGCGGTTTTGTAAGAAATAAATGATAATAAAGTAATTAATAATTTCACGAGCACAACCAAATGCTCTGCACACGTGCACATTGTGTATTGTCATATGGATCTCATGTATCTACATAAAGCTGAAACTGCCATCCAACTATGTGAATAGATTCGGGGCCTTCCATAAATGACGCCATGAGCACGGCCTGTTGTTCTACTCCGGCATTATTATTAGCAACTCTATTTCGAGTAGCTATCTCTACAATTATTGTTAGTCAGATGACTGTGTCCTAGAATTTTTTGGTATTTTGTTGGCGTCATCCATGAACGACCCCTTATAAAATATTACAGCATATGAGAAGTATGTACGATTAAACTGCGCTTAAGTGAAGGGCTCACTAACCCAATTCCAATTTTGTATCATTTTAGTTTAAATACTCACCAACATTTTTTACAGAATAATGCAAGCTTCATGCGTGCATGACCCCTGAACTAATATTCAGTCGAGTACCGATCTGCAGGAGTAATTTGTGCACAGCCCCTCCCCCCCTACAGCTTTTAATAAAATACCGTTTCAGACGAGTCAAAACTAATAACTTTGTATGTTATTACAGTATCAATGGTGAGTGTGTTCTACATTCAATTCAAATTTACATTTCATGTGAAGAATCAAAACGAGCCATTTCCAAATTATGGCTGAAAATTAAATGAGCGCAGTCCATAAAATACAAAAAGAAATAAATATGTACGTGAAATTTAATAGTAATAAAGAGTTTTTTAAAATTGCAAAATGTTCTATTCACGTACATTAAGGACCACGGTATTTTAATTTGATTGCAGATGTTGCATTTTAATTTTAACTAATCCAGGAGGTGGGTTTTGAGGCTTCACGAAGAATATTGCACTGAATAAATTGAACTTGACAGCTGATCACTACATAGACTACCTACACTGTCAAAGTCACGGGTTCTTATCGGTGGGCAAAATAGATCACAAGCTTAATTCAAAGCACAGTGACGTGGCGTCACTCGGCAGATGTTCCCTTTTATCTCAATCGACTTCTGATAAACAATTCCCACCTCTGCCTTTCAGTGTAAATGGAACAATAAATAATTCCAATTTTATTCACATGATGCTACATATTTATTATTTTATCCCTCGAATATTTTCACATTTATGTACTTCGTTAGGGGTCGTTCACAAATGACGTCAATGGAGCGGTCATTGGGGCTCTTTGAATACTGATGATACCCCATGTTAAAGATTGCCATTTACACAATGCTTGTGCTTGTGGCAAGTGGGTTAAATTATTCTATATAAATTGAAATATTTTAATTACATTGTTCACGGACGACCCCTGGGTAACTAAACCAAAATCTATGTGCATTTACTGAACCCTCGATATTCTCAAACTAAGCAGAAAAATTAATTCTTATGAAAATATTTGCAGCTAATTTGTGAAATAAAAATGCAATGAATTTGTGTTATGCATTGAACGCAGTGTGGTTGGATGGAGAAAAATATGACGTCTTACCTGTAATTCTGTGAATCTGCTTTGAAGCGTCTTTTAAATCTTGAAAATGAAAACCAGTAATTCCAAACTGCGATGCAATGTTTGATGCTTAAAGTACGTGTCACGGTCTTGTTAAATTTCAAAAAAATGTTGTTGCTGTTTTTCAGTGATCCTTGATTTTTTGTGATTTAAGGTGAATAAAATGTTCGAATTTCAATTTAAAATTGTGTTGCTAATATTTCACTGTAATTTTATTTGGATTTTTGAAAATATTTATTGAATTTAAACGCTAAATTGACAAAGTGAAATTAGAAAGTGGGAAGTAAATGAATACTGAGGAATGAGGATGAGACGTCCAGGTGAAGAGTTAATTGAAACTTTAAAGTTAGGGATCGTCCATAAATAATGTCATGGATGGAGTGAGTGGGTCTGGTGTAGTACTGCGATCACACATGCCAAGTCAAAGATATACGTTTATGCAGTGCTAAAGGGATGCCAGGGAGATGGGTGAGCCGTAAAATAGTGGTAAGTTTGGCGACATAATTTGTGGATCCTCCCTTAGAAACAAGAGGCAGGTGCAGTTCATCACCTGATTTTTCCGTGTTGTCGTCAACAGATAAAAATGAGACTTGAATCCACAGACCAGTTCATATCAGTAGTTCCAATGAAACGTGATACATATTTAAAATGTAATTTTACAATATTATTTATTGTGTATCTACTAATTGTACTGTGACCCTATATACTTATTTAATTTCTCGCTTAATCTACGGTAATCAAATACAAAATTTCTATCCTACGAGTGTTGTTTGTGACCCCTGCGGAACCTTTCATAAATTCGAATTGGTATTCGTATTTAGTCATCTTGAGAAAAAAATAAGATTTTAGTAAAGTTTAGATAGATGATTACGATTTTAGTTACATGTTTTTGAAAAGTGCAAACTGTTTTAATTACTTGTTTGTTTTTACATGTGCAATATTATAAAATGTTGGCATGCTTTTACATAATCATCATGCTTTAATATTTTGGCTATTGTAGATTGCAAATATTTTTAACTGAAATACAGACGTTTACCATTTTGCATCTTCTGGCAATTTATTAAATTAGGAAACGTTCACAAATGATTTCATCAAAATATTCCAATATCTAAGGCCCTGTGGCATTCGTATCATCAGCCTTAACGTTGCGTAAGTTGCTATCTCGAAAATGGAATGTCAATAATGTGAACCCATTGACCCTACCTGTCAAGTAATTTATGGACGACCCATTACATGTTAGATATGAGCGCAGTTAGTTAAAGTATAATTAAACATACATACATTATTCTTTTAAATGCGACGTGTTGTGCCATTATTACTGTCACTTATATTTTATATTTAAATAACGTGACTAAAACAAAAAAATAAATATTTTACACAGGAATGATTTTTTTATTAAAATACAATTATTGTTTGTATACTTTCCTTCAGTAGTAACTACTTTATATTGCATATCGAGGGTAAAGTATCAAAATGGTTTCCTTCCATTTTTTGTTAAATGCAAAATGGTGTCCTTCCAAAAGGCTGTCTGCAGCTTAAAATGGAAGGACATCATTTTGCCTTTACCAAAAATAAAGGGAAACCAATTTGTTTTTAGCAAAAAGTGGAAGCAAACCATTTTGATACTTCACTTTCGATATATTGGTTTAAAAAGTGAGCCGCACTACACTTTCATGATATTCAATACTACGCAAAATGCAAATAATGATTTTTGAAAATAATAATTTGTATTATGTATATTACTTTTGTTTAATTCAGTTACAGTAATAAAAAATTTAAAAATTCCGTTTTGAAAACCCATTTTGTCATTATGCACAGTGTGATGCTTGTATTCAGTACCTTAAGATATATTATCTCAATAGATGCGAAGCAAAGTCCAAAGTCTTGTAGTAAGAACGGCGCTAATTTAAATTGCCAGCGTCAAAGTTATCAGAGCTACGCTAATTAGCGTTATTTTTGCTTGCAACGTCAACGTGTCGACCCAGTACATTGTGCAATTTTTCTGGTTGGGTTTGATGGTCACTTTTACAAATAGGACACTTAAAGGGCCCATCTGGTCTGATCTGCAACAACTGAATTAGCAGCGGCAACGGTTTGCAAAACTAAAGCATCCTCGATCCCTGCGTCTTGACCTATTAACTCTGCTACTGTTTCTATATTCGTCTCTATAGGACTTTAAAGCAGTATGCCTGAAAACATGATGATTAATTAAGGTCTTATCGTGGCAGTGGTTAATATATTACGATAATAATTTGTGTGACATCATTTATTAGCAATTGGCAATTATTACAATTTTTGTAGTAGAAGTCTAGCGCTGATTTAAACATAAACAGCAAACGCATTCAATTACAACGTAAATATATAATATGTAAAGTTATACCTAATTACATAACGGTGGTAAAAACTAATTGGAATTTGACATAGCAAATGCTTGTAGTCAATCTAAATAGAACATTTTACACTTGTTAAAAATGTGTTAATAAAACAGTTTGAACTTTTTGAAAATGTAAATTTTGAACATTTTTGACTTTTAAAAATATGAAAATAAAACATTTTGCACATTTCAAAAATGTAAATACAGCATTTTTTACACGATTTATATCAAGTACATAGAACATTCTGCGCTTTTTAAAATCATGACAACAGAAAAATTTACTTTAAAAAAAAATATATATGTATGTACGCTTTGAATTTGAAAATTAAAAAAACATTACCAAAACTCTCAAAATGTCCCCTTAACTCATCATCATCAATTGTTTCCCATCGGAGGGACAACACATTAAAAATCTCCCGCATTGTCTCTATGTTCAGCTTTTTTATGGTTTCTACAATCTTTTTCGTCCTCAAAGACGTATATTAATTTATTTACCTATTATTCAATGGCATAAATAGAATCGACAGGTGAAATCGACTAATTAATTTAACACGTTTTGTTTTTAAGCCATATGTACTGAAAACTAGTGTATTTTTGTGTGTGGAATTTTTAATTTGCTACGAAAATAAGTTATCTAGTGCCACAATGTTAGAAAATAAAAGTATTGGTTAATAGTCTAACGATTAAAGATTAAGTTCTTAAGGGGTTTATATCAACTGTCGCGTATATCTATTAAATCAAGTGTAATTAATTGTTACAGCAGCATCTAAATTTCCTCAGCTCAAGAACTTAACCAATTCAATTGACATTTCAACCAACATTTTAAAACAGTTTGATACAATTTATTAGGCTTTGGAAAGTTACACAGTAATAATCACATTAGTGAATTTTATAAAATAGTTTAAATTATTTAATTTGCAAACTTTTTACTATACAATTTTCGATTTCGAAGGTATTTACCGTTTTTATACTACAAATTAGACACTTTTTAAATATTATAGAAACATGTTTAATTTGACACGATTGATTTTTAGTTTATAGACTTTTAAATAAATAATTCAAAAATCCATGCAACAACAATATTATTTCTTCCTCCATTTTGTGTTGCTCTGTATAGTTTTTTTTCTTTTGCCTTATTTTGAGAATACAAATCGATACACGTTTTTGAAATGACGTCAAAAATTTTTATAAAAATTGAAAGCGCAACTATAGCTATAAAAAAACTGTGTAAAAACTGAAAGAAAAATTGTGATAGTACAATCTAATTCTAAACTAGGAAGGCAAATTGACGTATGGAATTTTATCATCGGTATCAGTTAAGGACTTAAGGACGACCCTTTAGCCCTTTACACACCTATTTCCAGAACGAGCGTGTCATGTAAATATCCATTTTTGTCTGATCCTCTACAAATAAAAATTCTGTCTCCCAGAGCAATTCAGACGGAATCGTCGCGAGAAGACGGAGGCTGTCCAATCGGATTGATTTCTTTCCACTCACATGTTTCTATTTTTTAAAAATAAACCAAAAATTCCCAAATTAATTTCGAGTCACTTGTTCGCTCACACTACTGTCAGTTAAACTGTTTTAACAATTAGAAAATACAAATTTTTGATAGTAGACCAGCGGTTTTCAATGCGATTTAATTTGCTAATTATCGCTCCATAAATTAAACTCACGTGGATCATACGAGAAAAGGTCGTTCGACATAGAATCTTCATGAGGGGGTCCACCAAAAACAAAGATAAGTCCGCTATGCGTAACTAAACAAGAATAAGATGAAACCAATTATTATGGAATTCTTCAAATTGATTTTCAATAGAAGATTCGATATTTTTTGGCATAAATATTCTTAGAGCGTGAAAATTAAATATTTAATTTATTTTTACAAGCAGAATGACTCTGTGGAGCCACACTGGACTTTTTTCCCTCGTTCCTGGACGCGATCATTTACTCGTCGTTAGATTGAAGCAGAAAAGATCATCTACGAATTTCCTCGTCTGGGGATCATATCCACCAAAAATAAAGATGAATCTGTCCCTGTAAACTGTTGCAGAATGACACCAACGGAGATATGGTGGAGTTCCCTGCAAAACCGTACAAAGAAAGAAAAACAAAATTAATTAGCTCCTTAAATTGTGAAGCATTGAAACAGTTGAGTTTCTACCCGAAATTTGGTTTAGACTTACGTACGCCTCGATTGTTGACCAACGAAACGTGTCGAGATTCAAAGAATGCAAATCGGTCGTCAACTGAATGTCATAGTTCATCCCCCCGAAGATTACCATCTCATTCCCAATTACAACCGCTGAGTGAGCTGCACGAGCCCCTACAACATCTTCAGTCACTTTCGGCCTGTCCCATTTCAATGTTTGGGTGTTGAATCGAAGCAATAGATTTGAGGTCAAGACTTTTTCCTTCTAAGAATCCAGACCCCCGAAGATGAAAACGAATTCTTTGTACGCCACAGCTGAGTGACTGTCTCTCTGACGTGGGACAGACGCATTGCTTTCGATTGGCAGCTTCTCCCACGTCATTTCAAAGCCGGGTTTATTGACCATCAAAACAAAAATGTCAAGAGGGCCGTCTAGTGAATAAGAAGGGTGACCATCTCCGTTCATTATACTGAAGGAATAAATCACGTTCCAAACAGCAACCACTGCATGACTGGATCTCGGGGGGAATCCGCCAATTTTATGCGACCACCGAATCTGGAATATTGTTAAATTATTATTGTTGAAACTGAAGCTACTTAAAACGCTTTTATTAATGCTTAGGGATCGTCCATACATGATGTCACGGGTAGGGTCAATGTGGTGTAATAAATTACCTGCGTGTCGTTCAATGGGACAGTAGAGACGTCGTTACTTTTATTTTCGTCAAAGTCAAATTTATCTACAGTGTCGTTTTCCTCAAACATTTTAACGTTTCTCCTTAAAATATCCATGACTTCAAACTTCTGCAAATAAGCAGTAAAATATCGTGTAAAAAATCGACAAATAAAGTTCTTTATTGGTACACTTTAATTTTTAAAGTCGAAAATTGTGAGAGGAGTTCCGTATAAGTTGATGTCTCGTTCGAAAGTAAAATTAGAAAGGCAGGAGATGATACAGCATGCTGCCCTTAAAAACATGTACTGGGTTTTTTTAGTACGATAATCACCTGGATATTATGAATTACACGGATACGTGTTACTATATCATATAAGCACCTACATCCTTAAATGACGTTGATAAATGAATGTAATACAAGTTGGATGTAGAGATCATGAGATGCAGTAAAACACGATGAACCATCTGCATAATTAGAGTTAGGTTAAAGTTTGGCCAGTGGAATTGAAAGGAAGCAAGGAGCTTGGAATGGAAGTTATTTGGGGAATGCGGAAAAGATAAAACTTAATTCCAATTTATGTGAAGAATGCAGAATTATTCGTTCACTTCACATTTTTGGAATATTTAACATTTAATTTTACTAATTACGAACTTTCTTTTTAGTTGTTAAGTAAATAAATTAACGAAAATGCAAAAATTTTCAACTTTGCAATACACAAGATCGTATTTTATTTAGGTAAAAAACAGAATTAATTTAACTTGTTGAAAGTGTAATAATAAATGTCCTGTAGCCAAAAATAGTGCAAAAAGTAAGGCTCATTTAAAGCAGAATTAATTTCTTATAAATTGATTGTTAATAGGCATTATGCTTCTGGCGGTCATGTGTAGTTCACATCAAATCTTCCCCCATAAGCCTAATTACAACCAGTCTCACATCTCATCAAACTTTCTTGATATATGAAAATTTAAAAAAACAGCAATTAAGAATTAAGAACCTTGTGTAGTGATGACTGATTAAAAAATTGCAATAAATGCAGAAAAATAAAAAGTGCAGCTTTGACCTCAATCATAAAAAAGAAACCGCTCAATAAAACAAATTCAAAAGGACATTAAATGGCTCGTACCTATTTCAAGCACAAACGTGGCCTCAAAGTAATTTGCTTTATAGTTGAACCCTCCAAAAATAAAAACTCGGTTGTCCAAAGCAACGCAGCTCAATTGGTCACGAGCAGACGGTGGCTGCCCTTGAGGCTTTACTTCCTTCCGTTCACGAGTGTCTGTTTAAACATTAAATACCAAAAATGTTTAGTAGAAATTAATTTTGCATTCTGATCGAATGAAGCAGAAGCAAACTCAAAATTGATAATTACATAGGTATATAGTAATTATAGGTGAAATTCAATTCACCTGGGTCATAGGAGAAAAGGTCGTTCAATTGAAAATTGAACCAAACAGATCCTCCAAAAACTAAGAGTCCACTGTGCACAACTAAAAAGTGGATTAAGAACACAAAGTTATAAAAAAAAATCCGGCGCTTTGCGCCGGATTTGTCCACTGTGGGCCCGAAGTAGATGCTGAGCTTACAGCGAATTGTTTTAATCATTGGAATGCTTTGTTTAAATAGGAAGGCTAACATAAAGTCCATGCAGTTAGTGTGCGTAAATGCGGCCTAAATTACAAGTTGTGCTGGTGAAAATGGACGGGATTTGAGTGGTGCGGGCCCAAATGGGTTTTTTAGCAGCACAGGTTTGAGTTGGTAAGCCGGTACGATTGTGCTGGGTTCAAACTGTAGTGGTACCATCCGGAAGGGTACAAGCGACTTGAAAGATCTTGTTGAATATTGCGCTAGTACGAGAAATAATGGTGAAGACTTTAGTTAGCTGGGTACGTCTAGTGCCAATGTAAGTGGGTATGAAAAGAAAGCCACCTGTACCTGTGGGTAGGGAACGAGATTTGATGCATCTGATGGACAGGGACGAGTGGTACGGCTAGGTTTGTAAAAATTCTATCATGTCTGGTTAATTGGTTCAGTTGGGTATTGATGGCTTAAAGATATACGTTTACTTCGTACATAATTAACGTGACGTCATTTACAGATCACCCCAATTAGCAGGTGATATTTTGTTGACGTCATTTACGGACGATCCCAGAGAAAAAGGTAAATTATTTGACGTAATTTACAGACGATCCGAATAAACGAGTGATATTTCTAATCCTAATAAAAGTGATATTTTTCTGAACCCAATTACGGATGATCCCAAAAAACGAGTTATATTTTTTGTGACGTCATTTACGGACGATCCCAATAAACGATTATATTTTTTGTGACATCATTTACACGCGATACCAGTAAGCGTGTAATATTTTGTGACTCCATTTACGGGCGATCCTAATAAATGAGTGATATTTTCTTTGACACCACTGACAGACGATTTCTATCAACGAGTTAAATTTTTTGACGTCATTTACAGACAATTCTAATAAACGAGTGATACTTTTTGAGACTTCATTTTTGGTCGATCCAAATAGGCGAGTAATATTCTTGTAACGTCACTTACGGACGATCGAAATAAACAAGTAATATTTTTTGTGACGTCATTAACAGTCGATCCTAATAAACGGAAATTATTTTGCGACATCATTAACAGTGAATCGCAACTAACTGGTCATATTTTGTGACATCATTTACGGACGATACGAAAAAACAAGTAATATTTTTTGTAACGTCATTCATGAACGATCCCAATAAACGAGTAATATTTTCTTGGACGTTATTTACGCACGATCCCTATAAACGAACAATATGCAGTCGCTGGTACATTTTGTTGGTGCATTTGGCTGTTGCATTTGGTTGGTACATTTGGTTGGTGCATTTGGCTCGTGCATTTGGTTGGTACATTTTGTTGGTGCATTTGGCTGGTGCATTTAATTGGTGCATTTGGCTGGTGCATTTGGTTTGTACATTTGGCTGGTGTATTTGGTTGGTGCATTTGGCTGGGGCATTCACTGGTGCGTGTAACTTGTACTGTTGACTGGTGCGTTTGCCTGGTGCAATTCTAATGTAAGTTGTACGCATTGGGGTCGGACACAAATGCGTCGCTTATGTTCACGGTGGGTCACTTCAAAAAATATGACACACCATGCTAAAGATATATCCATTTACACAGCGGTAAAGAAGTTAAAAAGGTAAGTGGGTGGGTCAAAAATGTGATAAATTTTTGTGGCGTCATTTATGCTCGGTCCATTCACCCGTTTTTACAGAAAATTACTTCCCATTTACTTTCATGAGTTTTGACATGGGTCCATTCAACCATTATTTGTGAAAAACTGGATTGCCTGATCTACTCCAAAAACAATAGGGCACTTCTCCCTCGCATTTGTGGTCATTTAAAAAATATTTGACGAAAATCGCTTGAAAACTGTGACCTGTAGTGCATAAAGAACAGACGGACAGACAGACAGACAGACAGACGGACATAGCCATTAGTATAGATGCTTAAGCTCAGCATATAAAAACTTCGTTCAATCTTAAGTCCAACAAAATAATTATCCTTTTTTGAATCAGCGTGTTCGTTTAGTGGCATCTTATTAGAGTTGCCTAGGATTGTCAAGAATTATTGCAAAAATATTAAAATATTTCATTCGTTTGTTTTTATTACAAGCAGAATGACTCTGTCTCCCCTGTGGATTTGTTCCGCACCCTTTTGAATGCATCCACGTTTTCGAGTTGACGTTGAAGCAGTAAAGTACGTTCACCCGTTTCTGTTTCTTGGCATGAAATCCACTAAAAATAAACATGGAATTGTCTTTGTAGACTGTCGCAGAATGCAACCAAGGAATTGGCGGAGCTCCCTGTGCAAAACATTCAAATAAAGAAAAAAGAAACCACAAGAATTATTAATTATATAGCATTCTAGTTGCAATATTACTGACTAGTGTGCTTGAACAAAATTAGATTCTGCTAATTATTACCTAATTAAAACCTAATTTGTAACTAATCAAAAATAATATCTCTTCAAATATAAATCCCAAACTTATCACTGATACCCATGTATGTGAGGTCGCACGTAATTTTGTCTCCATGTAAACTTCTACACTGTCAGAACTAAATGTAGAACTGCACTTACGTAAAATTTTCCAAGTAAAAAATTACTTAATAACACATTACTTTAACATTAGTTACTCGTAAAGTCACCCATAACGTACCTTGTAAATAGTGATGAGTAAAATACACATCGTAAATTCTTTATTTGACATAAGAAAGCGTACACATGTCAATTAACGTGACACAAAGTTATACCATACGCTTAACAACGTAAAAAATAACCGCCAACGAATGCAACTAACAATGAAGTCTCTGCCACGACACAGTCGAAGGCAAGCGAGACATTGGAAGTCAGTTCTTTCTGTATTCATGGTCAGCGCCTACTGAACAAGTGGGAGCTGAAAATCCGCAACTTTAATTTCCAGAATTTTACAGCTTGAAGGTTGAAATTGGAAATCAATATCAAGTAAGCTAATTTTAATTTACCTATTGTTGTTGTGTAGTACATAATTTTATTATATATCAGATTTTGCAATGTCACACTCAAAAAATAGAATTTTCAATGCAGAGTATGTTCTCGTATGTGGTTATAGTTTGTGTGTACTCTCCAGCAATTTTTATATTATCTGTTCTCATTATCTGTACTCTAGTTTCTAATATAATGGAAGGACACGAAGAATTGTCGTTAGTTAAGGCTGTACTGGAACTGGAGGAGCTATGCCTGCTGCAGTATTTCGAAATTTTCACAAGTAAGTTAAAATAACTTGAAATATCTGAAATGATGTGCCGTCCAATACTTTGTCGTCTCTTATGTATTCAGTGGTAACATATTAGGATTTGGGGTATAATTAAGTACCTACTAATTAGTGACGTTAACCGTGTATCAATGTATGAACATTATGAATGATTAGATGCATTTATTCTACCTATGTTCCTTCTTGCAATTTATGCTTAATTTAATACTGCTAATTTTGTAAATTAAATCACATTTTCCTTGTATTTACATTTTAGGTAACTATTTAACTGACGAGCTAGTCAAAGAGTTATTTTAAAAAGAACTGGAGGATGGTATTAAGCCAATCGGGCACCGAAAGTTATTTTTAAACAAGTTTGAAGCTCGAAGCTTGCATCGCTGAACAACATGGAAAATCAACTCAACACTTCCTCAACAGAAGCAAGCAATGTTACCGTATTTCCTGCAATGATCGAATTTTTAAAGTACTATCATCTTTCATTAAATAATACGACTAAGTATCGAGTGCTGGATGGTATGAAATCTTATATTACATATTATGTTTACTAAATTTGCATCGAATTATGTAATTGGTATAATATTTATATTTTGCTAAATAAAGTATTTATAACTGGATTATTATTATCCTACTGGAGTTGTGCTTCAAAATTAATTTTCTCCTTGTCATGTAATAGTTTCATATCACTAGAAAACGAATTATATTTTACGTTGCATTGCATTAACTTTACTGGTCTTATTGTAAAGATCATTACTAACACGCACGTAAATCCTTCATGAAACAGAGTTAAATCTTCTAAGCAAATTCAAGTAGTTATTTACGTTGCATGTGTTAACGGCTGTACGTGAAACTTAGTTAAGATTGTATGGTTTCCGCAGTAAAATCATTCACGTTTTCAAAGCGTAACTTCAATGACGTGATCTGAAGTAGGTGCATGAATACGTGACGTTTTACTTTATTTCATGTTTTATTTAACCCAATATAACGTAATATTTGTTATGGATTTCTGACAGTGTAGTTATTACACATCTTCTTACTAGTTAGCAATTTTTATACTTTCAGCCGATGCAACACGTTTTAGAGGGATTTCAAAAATACGATGATAAAAATTCATGATACTATGAAATCCCTCTGAAATCTTAACCATTGTTTAGACGGAAGGTTTAACTGTTACACACTACCTACTACTAAGTACATCATAAGAAACTAAAGAAACTTCCCCATCAAAAATTAGGGGCCGGACACTTTAGATTTTTTTTTTCAAAAAACCGGTTTTTTCGAAAAATTGCTATAAAAAGTGTTGTATGGGCTAGACGTCAAAACAAAAAAAGTCGTCTTTTTTATTTTCAAAGAGCTTTGAAATGAGCTATCACTCGACCAAATCCGTCAAGTATTACAAAAGTGTTATAATTAAATTGTTTTGCGGGAAATATTGATTAAATGATTGAGTTCTTTTTCTTGATCAGATCATATCAGGGCGCTGCTTCGGAACGCACATTTTTAAGGTAAAAAATATTACTGCTGTCTGAGAATGCACCAGTAATATTGATGGGGTCTGCTCTGAAACAAAATATGTCAAACGTTCTATTTAGCTGTTTTTGAAAAGTTCAAAATTTTCTATTTGCATGCTTTCAAGATATAATTATTTCAATATTGTTTTAGATAGCGTATGCTGGTTTTATCTAAAAATGAATTTACGTCATTTTGATTCTTCACAGACGATAGGTTTTGTATGCAATAATATTGTTGTGAATTGAAACTAGATTATGTTAAAGGTTACAATACAAAGCGGTAATACACATATTGTAGCTATTTATCTTGAAAACATTGACGTACATACATCAGATACCTGGCTGTCAATTTATGCACTGAATTTCGACTAGAAAACGGAGATGAAATGGAAACTTCTTCCGCTTAAAAACAATGTAGTTAATCAAAATCGGAGACATGGCCACTCAGCTGTGACCTACAAAGAATTCGTTCTCATCTTCGGTGGTTGTGATTTTGTGATGCAAAGAAAAGTGAATATTCAAACTCTACGCACTGCTTCAACACTCAAACTTTGAAATGGGAGAAACCGAAAGTGAGTAGAAATATTCCAGTGGCTCGTGTTGATCATTCTGCTGTTGTTATTGGGAATGAGATGCTGGTCTTTGTGGGGCGCGACTGCGACTTCAGAGTGAAAAATGAGGTCCATTCTTTAAACCTTGACACCTTTCAGTGGTCAACGTATGGAATGAAAGTAAAAAATGTTTAGCAAAAGAATTGATTTGTTTTGAGATGAAATTCACGAACAGTACATTTTTGCAATTTGCAAGTTTTTTAATTTTTGAAAAAAATACCGGTTCCTACTAAAAAATCGCTATAAAAAGTGCCGTGGAAGTAATTACAGAAAATTGTTTTTTTATACTTTCATCGACTTTAAAATAATTGACTTTTTTCAAAATCGGTCGAGCATTTCAGATTTTGCAAATAGGCACAAATCGATATTAGTATACATTAATCGTAGAAGAGAAACAATTGCAAATTCATTATGTATTGCGATATATATTACTGCCCCATATTTCTGTTAAGGCTATCATTAAACAAGGGGCTTTGCCCCTTGTTTTCAATCAATATTTCCCGCAAAACAATTTTAAAAAACATTTGCCGGCCCCTGGGTTCGATCCGTCATTATGACGTGAGCGTAACACTACACACACAGCCGTCATGCCCTATGTTGTAGATATACAAAATGTCGAAATTTCGGAAATTCATAACTTGTTTTGGCCAACGTGACATAAGTATTCACATTTGTAAATTTCTACAGATGTATCTTCTTATGGCGATTGTTTTGAGCTGTCTAAATACGAATACTTATGTTGGCCATGAGAGCCATCACCGATTCGGTTGAACGTGAAAAATCCTAAATTCAGTACTAAATACAGTTATCATTTTTTTAAATCACGAATATGTCTACAAGCAAACAAAAAACTTGTGTCGAGTCAGAATTTTAATTTAGGCTTCACATTGTCTGTAAATAAATAACTCCGTCCATTTAACTTTAACCGGGTATTACCGGGTAACAGGCTCACTCAATGCAGTAAAATTTTGTAAAATTACTATTGAGAATTTGGTCCACCTAAAACCAAATATGTATGCCGTACATATATCTGAGATACTTGCCTTACACACTGGGTAAGTATGAATTAAAAAAAATCATGTATTTTTTAACTTTTTTTAAGCGTGTAAATAGAACATTAAAAAAAAACATGTAAATAGAACATTTTGAACATTTAAAAAACATGCAAATGAAACATTTTACACCTTTCAAAAACTAATAATTAATATAATATTCTTCCTAATGAAATCCTTAGAATCTGATTCAAACTAATAATGCAATTTTTCAAATATAAATATTACTTGCTGATGAAATCGAATTCTAATTATAAACACAAGTGATAAAATCAAAATCTGAATCATGATGCAATTATTTGTTGGTAGTAAAATCTAAATTAGTATTCGAAAGTGGCTTTTTTCCAAAGATGGAATCCTTTTATTCTGAATACAAATAGTTTCCAATAATTCAATCTAATTTGTAATATGAATATTTCCTAATAATGAACTCCAAATCCAAGTAGAAATCGCATTATTGCTTGGCTATTAGATACAAATGAATCCGTGGCTTTTTCCTAATAGTAAAATCCTTTGATACTAAATCTAAATTTTTCATATTATATTATTGCAATCAAATTTTTACTATGAACATTTCTAACTAATGCAATCAAAATTTGATTTCAAACATTAATATTATTTCGTATTATCGAATTCCAAATCAGAATCTGAATGTGGCTTTTTCCTATTGCTGAAATTAAAATTTGATTTTTGGAACTTGGATTAATTTACCAAGGAGCCCCATTGACCCTACCAGCCACATATCATTTATGGATGGTCCCTTACAATATTTAAGTCCAGAATCAAAATTCATGCTGATTGCTATTGGGCTATTAAGTGCTGACTGTAAAAAAAATGCAGGGGTTATAAATGGTTTTATTTGTTTTAAAATTGGCTAAATTTTATAACATAAAACCAAGAAGATGAAAGTCAAGGAAAATTTGTTTCTGTCTTCACGGAGAAATGTACATACTATTTTTATTTTGTCTTGGAAAACATTTTTAATTCTACTGTTCATCCGTGTAATCCCATCACTTACTTTTCATTGTAAACAAGACTTTTCTCAAGTAATTTCGCAACACAGCAAAAATGCCAAAAGCAAAATTTAATATTATTTATTTTAATTTACAAAATTTAATAGCAATAAAAATGAAATGAATCGAAATACTTTTTAAAATCAACGTAGCTGTCAACAAATGTGACACTTTTGCACTTACATGTGAAGAACATGTGTGGTGTCATTACAGTATTTCTCCAAGCCTTCTCCTCCTCCAAATATAAAAACGTTGTCGTTAAATGTAACGCATGCTGTATTGTGACGTGGGGACGGAGCCTCTCCATCTGGAGTCACTTTCTTCCACTCCAAAGTTTCTGTGGAAAAATGTAAATCAAATTGAATTAAAAAGCTGAAAGAGCTTTTTTCCTTTTCTCCAATTTCTGAATCGACTGAACTGAACATCGCTTCTCCACGTGCAGTTGACTTTACCTCAAATTGCACTTGCGCATTTATTTCGTTTTATCGTGAATTCATTTTATAAAATTCCCGACTTTTGTACTTTTTTATCTGTAATTTTATTTTTCTCAAAGTTTCGATTTCAAATCAATAATTGTTATTCTTTTTAATCCGCAAATAAGACGCTTTTAAAGTTTGAATTTTTACTCTAAATAAATCAGAGTGCTCAGAACAAAAGGATAAAATTGGAGACAATTAAATTACTAGTCGAAAAATGTGGAATTCCCTGAAAATGTAAAAATGACGCACCTGCATCATAACTGAAGACGTCGTTCAAAAGGGAGTAGTGTTCATCGTATCCTCCGAAGATGTACATCCGTCCACTGTGCACAACTAAACAAACAAAAGAGAAACAAGAAAAGTGAAGTTCACATTTGAGAAACTAATTGAAATGGATAGAAACATTCTGGCAAAACATGGGCGCCAAAATGACGAAACTCCAATTTTTCAACACAATTTGTGTTTGTTTTTACAGGCGCAATGACCACTTCGACTCGATGGCGGAGTTCCACGTGTTTTCACTCCAGTCCACGTTTTGCTTTCAAGGTCAAACGACGCAATTGTGTTCACTTCTTTTTTCTCCTTCCAATCGTATCCACCAAAAATGAGGATGAATCTGTCGTCGTGGACCGTCGCTGAGTGACCGTAACGAAGTGATGGAGGAATTCCCTGAAAACAGTTTTAGAACAAAGTCGAAATAATTCTTTGAAAATAAATTCTGCCTTGAGACGTGAAATGAAATAATAAACGTTTCTGACTTTTGCTTCGATTGTGGACCAACAAAAAGATTCCAAGTTCAAAGAATGTAAATCATTCGTCATTTGAACTCCACCGTAGATGTACATTTCATTTCTGACCACAACTGCAGTGTGATAAGAACGAGCGTATGGAACATTTCCACTGACTTTCGGTTTGTCCCACTTCCACGTCAAAGTGTTAAATCGATACGTTGAGTTTAATAAATTAGTTTTCTGTGTATCCCAACCACCGAAGATGAGAACAAATACTTGGTGCGCCACTGCTGAGTGACCGAATCTTTGAGTTGGATTCACTTCGCTGTTTACAACTGGCAACTCTTTCCACTTCTTTTCCCGGTCGTCAATATTCAACACCATTACATCCAGGACATCACGTGAATAACTTGGATCAAAATTGGAATTACTTTTTCCACCGAAGCTGTAAATTACGTTCCCAACAGCAACCGCTGCATGTCTACTTCTTGGAGGATATCCATTTATTTTGTTTCCCCAGGAAATCTGTAAATTGTGCAGATTGTTAAACCAATTCAGAGTTTTGTATTTCGTATTTTTTATCCTTTTACCGTTTTTGGAAGCGACGCTGCTGCGGGAAGTTTAACTGAAGAAGCTGATTTCAAAGACTGAGGCTTTAGTTCCGTCTGCAAAAAAATCCGTTTAAAATTAAAAATTCGTTTCAATTTACCTTATTTTCAAGGTGAGTTTATCTGCTTTACCCAACTGATCCTATTACCGTAAAAAAATTTTATTTTTGCATTCTGAACTACCCACATATTCAAATTTAAAGAAAATATTTCAGTTCGCATTAAAACTGGCTTTCCAAAAATGCACTTCAACGATGCGAATAAATTCACACGATCTTAACCACATCAACACAAATGAAAAACAAACTCATTGATAACATTTCAAAATTGAATTACCTCCTCCATCAAAGTGACGACAGAAAACGGAGCTCCATTTTCCTTGAAGACGTTGTATGCGTGCACCGCGGCGCCGCATGCGACTGCTTCGTCTGCGTCGATTGTTCTGCGAATCTGTTTTCCCGCGAAATATTCCTGGACCATCTTCTGTACTTTTGGAATTCGACTCGAGCCGCCGATCAGAATCACGTCGTCGATTTCCTCTTTTTCGCATCCAGATTTCTTCATAGTTTCGTCTAGGATTTTCATGCTTCGGTTCAGCAGGGGTCCGATAAGCGCTTCAAAAAGTGCGCGCGTTACTGGAACTACCAGCTGCTTATCCGCGTAAACACCGTCCAATGAAACGACGACTGATTGCGTTGAGGCTAAGTAGCACTTTTGCCTCTCGCATTCTGCACGGAGACGGCGCAGCTTCCGCGCAGTTGTTTTTCGAACTTCCGCGTCGTCCGAAGTTTTTCCTTCCGCTAAATTGACACCGTGAAGTTTCTGGAATTCTTCGAGGCAATATGCGGTGAGCAAGTCGTTGAAGTCTTCGCCCCCCAAATGATCGTCGCCTCCGGTTGCTTTGATTTCAATTCGTTTGTGGGCGTTCAATCGGAAGACCGTCACGTCAAACGTACCGCCCCCGAGATCGTAGATGAGACATATTTTGGTCTCGCCGCTTGGAATGGACGTTTGGAGTCCATAAGCAACGGCGGCTGCCACCGGCTCCACAATAAATTGAATATTTTCGAATCCCGCCTTTTCACAGGCGTCCTTTGTGAGTCCTGTGTGGAGATCTGTGAAATAAACGGGAACTGTGACGACTGCGGAATCGACGGAAACTCCAAGCGCAGCCTCTGCCGCCTTCTTTAAGTGAGAAATCAACTTTGTGGCAATTGTTTGTGGGAGCATCGTTTCTCCCTGAACTTTGACCCCGACAAATCCGTGGATGTTGACCAAGTGGAACGGCCACAGCTTCTTGTACCTTCAAATAGTTTAAAACAGACCTGTGAACCTAAAATATGCACCATAGAACTTTCTACGCTTTAAAATATTAGATTAATTGCATTTGTGTACGTAGTGTCAAAACAACTCATGGAAAAGGATTTTGGACCTTGGAATTGCTTTTGATCCGTGCTTGGCTAATGCCTGTCAGCTGTGACGCTATTTTAATATGCAAAATCAAAACGGACGCATGCGCATAACTATCTAGGTGCATTGGCAATATTCGAGTGACTCACTTTTGGATGTATGGGTCCTCAAAAATTCGGCCAATGAGGCGCTTGATGTCAAAAATTGTGTTTTCTGGATTTTGGTGCGCGAGATCTTTGGCCGTGTCCCCAGCGACGACGTCCACTTCTTCGTCGCTGTCGCTGTCGTCCTGCTCAACGCCGTAAGCGACGTAACTCGGCGTCGTATTTTTGCCCACGTCATTTTGCAGAACTTCAGGTTCTGCGTCGCGGTGGCGGAGGACGGCGACGCAGCAAAAAGTTGTTCCCAAATCAATGCCAATCGCGAGAGAAGTTGCGGAAGTTGATAAAGAAGCGATTTTAATTTTTATCTGCGAAAATATTTTAAGATTAATTTAATTTTCAATTTTGAGGCAGAAACTTTGACATTGAATGACCTCTGGAAGGCGATGCCATTGACCAACACAACTGCAACTACGCACATATGCACAAACTTGGTGACTTGACAGTTTCTTATCACTGTAATTTCAATATTCCAATTTTCAGTTTGTTGATTATTGGGTACGTCAACAAAGTTAAGGGGCCGTGCATACAATGTGTGCCTTGTGTGAATGGTTGTGTCATTTAGAGTTTACAGTTATCAGAATAATCACTGCCACCCAATTGCGTAAACAGATTTCTATCACAAAAAAAGCCATATGCAAATAAAAGGTCTGCACACGCGCACGTTGTGAATTACCATTTGGGTAATTCACAACCTAAACCTAAAATTGCCAAATAACTCAATAGATTAGGGGTCTTTTATTAATGACGTCATGAGTGCGGTCTTCGGTTTTGCACATTTATTACTAATTATCGTCGTTAAAATAGCTTTTTTGCAATGGTTAGGCAGATGACAGTGTTCTAAAATTGTAATATTTCCTTGGCGTCTTCTATGGTCAACCGTTATAAAAATATGAGAAGTATGTGCAACTTAACTGCACTCAAGTAATTGACGCACTAACGCAGCTCCAATTGCACTACATCAGTTTGAATGCCCACTAATATTTATTTAATGGTTATGCGAGCTTCATGCGTGCATGACCCCTAAACTATTACAAATAATGTATCTAACTGCAGGCGTGATTAGTGCCCCGCCCCTGCACAGTTAATAAAAAAATAGCAATACGGTAAAATAAACGTAGTGAACTCTCGTATGTCGTCATTGTCGTTATTGAGTGTGTTCAAGATTCAATTAAAAGTTACGTATCGTGTGAAGAATCAAAATGAACCATTTTTAAATTAAAGCTGAAAATCAAATGAGAGCAGCCCATACAAAGCAAAATAAAATAAATAGGTTCGTGAAATAGTAAATAGGAGTTTTTGAAATTTGCAAAATGTTCCATTTAAGCACATTAGGGACCATGTGATTTTAATTTAATTGCAGATGTTGCATTTTGTTTTTAACTAATCAATGAGGTGGATTTTAATGCTTCACGAATAATATTGCAGTAAACAAATTGAACCTGTGGTCTATGGTCACAACGTAGACTAACTACACTGTCAAAGTCACGGACTCTTATCACTAGGCAAAGTAGATCAGCGAGCCATACGCAATAACATGCCTAATTCAAAGCACAATGACGTGACGTCAGTCGGCAGATGTTCCCTTTTATCTCATTCGAATTCTGATAAACAATTTCCACCTCTGCCTCTCAGTGTAATTGAACAGTAATCAACTTCAATTTCATTTACATGATGCTGCATATTCATTATTTTATCCCTTGAATATTTTATATTTTATGTATTTCGTTAGGGGTCGTTCAAAAAGGACGTCAATGTACGGGTCATTGGGGCTCTTTGAATACTGATGATACCCCATGTTAAAGATTCTCATTTACAGAATGCTAAAGCTGGTGACAAGGGGGTTAAATTGTTCTATATAAATTGGGATATTTCAATGACATTGTTTACGGACGACCCCTGGGTCACTAAACCAAAATCTATGTGCATTAACTGAACCTTGATTATTCTCAAAGTGAGCAAAAAATCAATTCTTGCGAAATTATTTGCACCTAATTTGTAAAATAAAAATGGAATGAATTCTAGCTATGCTTTGGAGGCAATGTAGTTAAATAGAGAGTAATATGACGTCGTACCTGTAATTCTGTGAATCTGCTTCGAAGCCTTTTTTGAGTCTTGACAATAAAAACCAGTATTTCCAAACTGCGGTGCAATGTTTGATTCTTGAAGAGTTTGACGCTGTCTTGTATAATTTTAGACAAAAATGTTGCTGCTCTGCAGTGATTAGAGATTGTTCGTGATTTAAGGCGAATAAAAGGTTTGAGTTTCAATTTCAAATTGTTTTGCTCGTAGCTGATATTTCACAGTTATTTGGTTTCGATTTAATAAAAGGTTTCCGCGAATTCAAACGCAAAATCATCAAAGCAAAGTTATGGAGTGGGAAGTAAATAAATACTGAGGAATGAGGATGAATCTTCCAGGTGAAAAGTTAGTTGGAACTTTAAAGTTAGGGGTCTCTTATAAATGATGTCATCGATGGAGTGTGTGGGTTTAGTGTCGTACTGCGATTTCATATACCAAGTCAAAGATAGACGTTGATGTAGTGCTAAAGTGATGACAGGGTGATGATAAGTGAGCCCTAGAAGAGTGCTAAGTTTGGTGACATCATTTGTAGACCAACCCTCAGAAACAAGAGGCAGGTGCAATTAATCGGCTTATTTTCCCGTGTTGCCGTCAACAGATAAAAACGATACTTCAATCCACGGGGCAGTTCATTTCAGTAGTTCCAATTAAACGTGATACATATTTAGCATGTAATTTTTCAATATTATTTATTGTGTATCTACTACTTGTACTGTGACCCTATATACTTATTTAATTCTCGTTTAATCTACGTTAATCAAGTACAAATTTCTATCCTACGAGTGTTGTGGGTGTCCCCTAAAAACCTTTCATAAATTCGAATTGGTACATAGTCGTATTTATTCATCGTGAGAAAAAAATAAGATTTTAGTAAAGTTTAGATAGATGATTACAATTTTAGTTACATGTTTTTGAAAATTGCAAAATGTTTTATTTCCATGTTTTTTTAAATGTGCAATATGATATGTTAACATGCTTTTTGTATATGATCGTAATATTTTAATATTTGGGCTATTGTAGATTGCGAAATGTTTTTACCTAAATGCACACGTTGGCCATTTTGCGTCTTCTGGCAAATTATTGCATTAGGGATCGTCTACAAATGATGTCATCAAAATATCGCCCTTTCTAAGGCCCTGTGACCCTTCTTCCTGTCATCAGCCTAAACGTTGCGTAAGTGGCAATCTTGAAAATGGGATGTCAATAATGTGAACCCATTGATCCTACCCGTCAAGTCATTTATGGACGACACATTACATGTTAGATACGAGCGCAGTTACTCAAAGTAAAGAATTAAACATAAATACTTTATTCTTTTAAATGCGACATATTGTGCCGTTATTACTGACACTCATACTTTATATTTAATTAGCGTTACTAAAACAAACAAAAATAATATTTAACACACGAATGATTTTTTAATAAAATGCAATTAATTTTTTGTATACTTTCCGGCAGTAGTAATTACTATATTTTGCATATATAGGTTTGAACATTGAGCCGCACCATACCTATTTATTACTTAATAATACACAAAATGCAAATAATTAATAATTAATTTAAGCAAAGTCTCGTACTAAGAACCGCGCTTATTTAAATTGCCTGCGTCAAAGTTATCAGTGCCACGCTAATTAGCGGTATTTTTGCTTGCAACGTCAACGTTTCGCCAAACTGTGAGAAATATTCACGAAGATCCTCCTCTGTCATGTCCCTCGTCACTCCTTCAACATGAATTTTCGGACACACGTTCAACTTTTGAGATTTCTGTAAATTGCAATAAAACTTTAAGTTTATATTTTAATTTAATAGAGTTTATTAATGTACCTACGTTAGTTTTCGTCAATGGTAACGCTCGGATTATTCGGAATTATTACAATTTTTTAGAAGGAGCTAATTGGAATGTGACATAGCAAATGCTAGTAGTCAGTGTAAATAGAACATTTTGAAATTGGCAAAATAATGTAAACCAAACATTTTTCACTTTTTCACTACACCTAAATAAAATTTAATAAAAAGGTTACAACTCACGAGATTACAAGCATTCCAACACTTTCTACGCCGACAGCTAATAATACCATAAAAATTTTAAAACAATTTTAATTTGTAAATACCAAAAACAAGAACTTCCGGCCTTGAAACACATCGTACTTTTCTAACTTACGACTACACTAATTATTACCATAAACATGAAGTACAGTTAACTCAAACACGTAGATACTACATTATAGAAAGCATTAACACTGTAAAATTAACACACACTCGTACATACCACTACACACAAGCTGAGACTCATTGATAGCGTTCAGAGCTGCCACAGAAAATCTATCATTTATTTGCAATTAATAATAATAATAATTTATTCATTAAGTCGATTTGGCGTCAGCCCATACAACATTTTTATTTGCAATTCGTATTTAAATAAAACCGTGAAAATCATAAAATACATTGGTATTTTATGAGAGTTGATTCTTTCATTCAGAAAGTAATATTCATTTAATTCTACACTTAAATTCAGATACATTGTTCTAATTTCCACCGACCATTCCACCTATAACCTGACCATCTCCAAACCGACCGCAACTACGCAATACTTTTTACTAAGCAAGAGTTGTATGTGGCTATGGAGAAATGAAATCCTTGAAAAAAATGTTCGACGGATTTTGCAATATTCAACAAGTATGGTGGAAATTTCGATACCAACTAAATGAGTTTATTTCCTTGTTGACTCACTCAGCGAATCGCCTCCACCTTCGCTGAAGTAACTTGTAATCAATATAAATTAGCACACTATTAGATCGCTCGAAATTGTTGCAAACCTATCATATGATAAGTTGGCGATTCAAGAATTTTACTTTGTTTCGTACAAGTGCAGACGTGCATCGTACAGTGTTTGACGTCATGAATAAAATTTTAAAAGGCTGCTTAGCTACATGTCAAAACGAAAGGTGGATTTCGATTTATTTTATAATAATTATTATTATGTATAACCAAACTGTTTACATTTTTAGTTTTATTGGTATTGACGACAGTGGCTAAAATTCTGATAGTACAATCTAATTGTAAACTAATCGTAAGAAAGCAAATTCACGTATGGAATTTTATCATCGGCATCAGTTAAGGACGACCCTTTACACACCTATTTCAAGAACGAGCGTTTCATGTAAGTATTCATTTTGATCTGATCCTCCAAAAATAAAAATTCGGTCGCCCAGAGCAATGCAGACGGAATCGTGGCAAGGAGACGGAGGTTGTCCAATCGCATTGACTTCTTTCCACTCACATGTTTCTGTTTTTTTTAAATGAAATAAAAATTCATAAATTAATTTCGTATCACGCGTTCGCTCACACTACTGTCAGTTAAACTGTTTCAACAGTTAGAAAATACAAATTTTTGTTAGTAGACCAGCGGTTTTCAATGCGATTTAATTTGCTTATTATTGCTCCATAAGTTAAACTCACGTGGATCATAGGAGAAAAGGTCGTTCGACATAAAATCCTCATGAGAAGGTCCCCCAAAAACAAAAATAAGTCCGTCATGCGTAACTAAACAAGAATAAATCAAACAAATTATTATCGAATTCTTTAAATTGATTTTCAATAGAATATTCGATACTTTTTGGTATAAATGTTCTTAAAGCGTGCTAATTAAATATTTAATTTATTTTTACAAGCAGAATGACTCTGTCGCCACACTGGACTTTCTCCCCTCGTTCCTGGACGCGACCATTCACTTGTCGTTACATTGAAGCAGACAAGATCGTCCAGGAATTCCCTCGTCTGGGGATCGTATCCACCAAAAATAAAGATGAATCGGTCCCTGTAAACTGTTGCAGAATGACACCAGCGGAGGGAGGGTGGGGTTCCCTGCAAAACCGTACACAGAAGTAAAAACAAAATTAATTAGCTCCTTAAATTATAAAGCATTTTAACAGTTCATTTTCTACTAAAAATTGTTTTTAGACTTACGTATGCTTGGATCGTTGACCAACGAAACGTGTCGAGATTCAAAGAATGCAAATCGGTCGTCAACTGGATGTCATGGTTCATCCCCCCGAAGATCACCATCTCATTCCCACTGACAGCCGCTGAGTGGGCAGCACGAGCCCCTACAACATCTCCAGTCACGTTCGGCCTGTCCCATTTCAATGTTTGGGTGTTGAATCGAAGCAATAGATTTGAGGTCAAGACTTTTTCCTTCTCAGAATCCAAACCTCCGAAAATAAAAACGAATTCTTTGTAAGCCACAGCTGAGTGACTGTCTCTCTGGCGTGGAACAAAATCATTGCTTTCGATTGGCAGCTTCTGCCACGCCATTTCAGAGTCGAGTTCATTGACCTTCAGAACAAAAATGTCAAGAGGGCCGTCTGCTGAATAAGAAGAGTGACCATCTCTGTTCATCCCGCCGAAGGAATAAATTACGTTCCCAACAGCAACCACTGCATGACTGGATCTCGGGGGGAATCCACCGATTGTATGCGACCACCAAGAAATCTGTAATATTGCTAAATTGTTACTATTAAAACCGAAATTACTTCAAAGGCATTTCTTAATGCTTAGGGATCGTCCATACATGATGTCACTGGTAGGGTCAATGTGGTGTAATAAATTACCTGCGTGTCGTTCAATGGGACAGTAGAGACGTCGTTACTTTTATTTTCGTCAAAGTCAAATTTATCTACAGTGTCGTTTTCCTCAAACATTTTAACGTTTCTCCTTAAAATATCCATGACTTCAAACTTCTGCAAATAAGCAGTAAAATATCGTGTAAAAAATCGACAAATAAAGTTCTTTAATTGTACACTTTTATTTTTAAAGTCGAAAATTGTAAGAGGAGTTCCGTATAAGTTGATGTCCCGCTCTAAAGTAAAATTAGAAAGGCAGGAGATGATACAGCATGCTGCCCTTAAAAACATGTACTGGGTTATTATAGTACGATAATCACCTGGACATTATGAATTACACGGATAGGCGTTCCTATTTCATATAAGTACCTACATCATTAAATGACGTTGATGTATGAATGTAATACAAGTTGGAAGTAGAGATCATGAGACAGTAATGTACGATAAACCATCTGCATAATCAGATTTAGGTTAAAGTCTGGCTAGTGGAATTGAAAGGAGGCAAGGAGCCAGGAATGGAAGTTATTTGTGGAAAGCGGAAAAGATGAAACCTAATTTCAATTTATGTGAAGAATGCAGAATTATTCGTTCACTTCACATTATTGGAATATTTAACATTTGATTTCACCAATTACGAACTTTCTTTCTAGTTGGTTAGTTAATAAATTAACGAAAATGCAAAAATGTTCAACTTTGCAATACACAAGATCGTATTTTATTCAGGTAAAAAAAAGATTTAATTTAACTTGTTGAAAGTGTAATAATAAATTTCCTGTAGCCAAAAGTAGTGCAAAAAGTAAGGCTCATTTAAAGCAGAATTTATTACTAATTAATTAATTGTTAATTGGCATTATGCTTCTCTCGGTTATGTGCAATTCACATCAAATCTTGTTTCATCAGCCTAATTACAACCAGTCTCACATCTCATCCAACTTTCTTTATATATGAAAATTAAAAAAAACAGCAATTAAGAACCTTATGTAGTGATGACTAATTACAAAATTGCAATAAGTGTAGAAAAATAAAAAGTGCAGCTTTGATCTCAATCATAAAAAAGAAACCGCTCAATAAAACAAATTCAAAAGGACATTAAATGGCTCGTACCTATTTCAAGCACAAATGTGTCCTCCAAGTAATTTGCTTTATAGTTGAACCCTCCAAAATATAAACTCGGTTGTCCAAAGCAACGCATCCAAATTGGTCACGAGGAGACGGAGGCTGCCCTTGAGGCTTTACTTCCTTCCATTCACGAATGTCTGTTTGAAAAATACAAATCAAAAATGTTCAGTAGAAATAAATTTTGCATTCTGATGGAATGAAGCAGAAGCAAACTCAAAATTCATAATTACATAGGTATAGTATAGGTGAAATTCAATTAACCTGGGTCATAGGAGAAAAGGTCGTTCATTTGAAAATTGAACCAAACAGATCTGTTTCGTCACTAAAGCAGTGACTTAAATTTATTTACAATTATTCATGTCTATTCAAAGTAAAGCACGTAATAATATATTCATAATATTTAATTTGTTTGTTTTGTACTATGAATCTTAAGTAAGCGTCAAGTCAACTCAGCGTATGTAAATGCAGTGTTGCCGTAAATTATTTTTACTGTTTGGTAGGAGGGTGCGCATTGTAAATACAAATGCAGTGTTGCCGTAAATTATTTTTACATGCTCTCGACACACCATCGAACTATCTGAATGCATTTTTATGATGTAAATATAAATAATATTAAGTATTCACTACAAAATGTACTGTTTATAATCCAAACCACTCAACTAATTCCTACCTACTTGATGAAGCCCAGGGCTGATATTTTATTCTAATATCTCAAATCGGTAATATTAAATACTGTATTTTTCCATGACAGCTTCTGGCTGTCTCCTTCCACTCTCGACCTAGATTTATTCTTTGTCTGTCTATCTTTATAATTAAGTACAAAATTATTCCCTTGTAACAACATTTATCCCGCTTCCAGTTTCTTTATTATAAAGTTCTAATTTGAAGCAAAACATATAACAAAATTCACTTGCAATCTTGGTCTTGGACAGCGAACTCACCTGTCTGTGTCAAGCTCTGTTAGAAGTCGGTATTTAGTTTAGACTTTATTATTCAAACTGTAAAGTAACTTTAAATCTAAATATTAGAGCAATCAGCTCGCATCATTCTCTGTATTAAGTCTTCGTTATTCTTCGTAAGCTTACTTGTGTAATAAATTAGTAGTTTTTTCTTGTTGTTAAAATACAAGTCTACATTTACACATCCACATTGATTTACGAGAGAGAAGTCGATCATACATTCAAACACACAATTAATCCATTTAATTCATCCCATCATCTTCCACATTCATCGTTGATCTTAATCTAGCCAAAACATTGGTCCTTCGATTCCGAATACATCTTGAACTCAACAATTCTCGGCGGATTATTAAGATCAACTACTAAAGAAGATGGCTCCAACTCTACTCGAAGAGGCCCTTATCAAAAGGGAGAATATTCTTAGCATCATCAATCTAATTGAGAAGAAGGTTGCTACAGACAATTTTCTATCATGGGAACTTTCAACAGTGCAGTACGAACTTGCTCTCCTTCATCGTCAGGAAACTGAACTTATGGATCTTCTGGACGATTTAGTTATTCATGCTGTGGATGGTGCATCAGATCATACTTCTAAAGAATCCATGATGTCCGTTTACGAAGAAGCAACTACGAAAATATCAGTTCTTGGAGACAAGCTTGCCTCTCATCCCAGAAGTTTAGAAGCGTTGGCTCCATCACCACTGCAGGTCATCCCAACAATCAGACTGCCTATCATCAACCTTCCCAAATTAGGAAAAGGAAGCAGCAGTAATCAGCAGCAGCAAAAGAAGACTTGTGTGAAAAATCATCATGCTGTAATGAAATATTCATGCAATCTCTGCAACAATCAACACAAGTCCTACCAGTGCCATCAGCTGGAGGCTCTTTCTATTGGCGATAAGAAGAATCTACTTCAGAGCATGGATTTTTGTATCAACTGCCTTAGGAAGAAACACTCAGTGCAACAATGCAAGTCCAGGTTCAGCTGTCGAAAATGTCAAGAACGGCATCACACATCTTTACATGAAGAAACCAGCCAAGAAATTCCTGTCATGAAAGAAGAGGCATCAACCCGTATTATCAAAGTTGAAACTACCAGCCATTTGGACATTACAGTTGTAACTACCAGGCAGCCGAAAAATGAAGTTTTAACTTCCAATCCATCAGACGTTTTAGTAGCAGCAACCAGTAAATTCAGCATTGCGATTCCGACTCCTGTGATTGATGTCAACAACAAAACTGAAGACATCATTGTGCATCAAGATGCAGTCAATCAGGGGTCAGAAAAAGAAAATGCTCATCAATTAAATTCATCAATATCATCTGCAGAAGCGACTGTCTCTGGACTTCAAGGCTCTTGTGTGGACACAACAACGGGCAAGGCAAACCCAGGAATTCAATTTTGTACCGATAAGTTTTCCACTGAATTAAACTTATACCTGCAACCCGAAAACCCAACAGGACCTTTGCCTGCTCATACTCCATTACTGGTGTCATGGCCTTACATCCTGAATTTGAAGTTTACCGATTCCTTGTTCCGCATCTTCCCGACCTTTCCACCTTTTATCTGTCCTTATCAATATGCTGAAGTTTTCCCCCACTCCAGTATTAACCGCTATTATTATAGGACTCCAGACGCTCCCACTACTCATATCTCGGTGTTCAGCTGGCTATCAAACAATCTATTGCCATTGATTTCTCGTCAGGCATTAATGATCACCATCCACCATCTTTTCACCATTTGGAAAGAATCACAAGTGTTTTGGGGACTGGAGCATGTGCTAAAGGTCAGTCCTAGAGACCAAGAAAGGGAAGAAGCAGAAAGGCATTGTAAGAAAACTCCAATCAAGCTTCCATATGTCTCAAATAAAATAAGACTTCCGCTTAAAAGGAATTCTTTTTTATTAGGATCATTCAGTGAAATTGTAGTTCATCACTTCATGCAAGAAAGGCGAAAGAACATTATGCAGTTAAACTTGTCTGAAGTTCACACGAACTATACGACTTTACATTCCCCACCGGTTCTGCTTAGTCATTTCATATTTGATACCGGGACTCAAGGGCAGAACCTCACCATGAATTGTTACCTAACTCAAGAGGAGAAGTTCCCTGTTCGCAAGAACCAAGAAGAGGAATCCTCTGTTCTACAAATCCAAGATGAAGAGCTTTTCAGTCAGCTACATGTTGACGCTGATTCGTGCATAATCATCTACGCTATAGCTGAATCACACCAGGCTAATTCTTGGATCACAGGTCCACTTGCTGGGGCTTACAACCACACGCAAGCTACCGGACTATTTGGCTCGGGTACTACTTCCGTTTTACCTACTATTACTGCTGCTCTGGAATTGACGTCCTCTCAGTTCTTTTGGATTTTGGGAATCAACCGTACAGATGCTCATTCACTTTTGGCTCAACGATATCATCAACCGTTCTTGGATGTGCAGATCTGTTTTAAAGATCTCCAACATCGTCTACCTTTCATCATTTACAGACGACCACACCAATGCTACTGCATCCCCATGCGGACTCACCTCCGACGTCATCCAACTCAACAGCGGCATAGAAATAAAGAAGGTCAACCAGCGCAGCCAAAGCCAGGACTCATCCTCATTAATTCTTTCCTTGATGTACCAGGACTTCTCATGGCCGCCGAGGTCTACATTCAACTCTTCACCGCTGACAACTTTATGCAGCTACTGGCCAGTACAGTATGTACTATTCTTGGAACCTAACAATTCAACCACTCAGATGAACCTCCAAGATTCTCCTACAGCACATACCAATGCAGTAAATTGTGAAAGACTAGCCGCTACCGTTTTTCTCCATCAAATGGTAATAATTATTTTAAATGTGCGTTCACCTTAAGTCAGGCAATTCTTGTCTACCTAAGGATGACGTCATTTTTTATCTTATTACTGGAACTTGGTTGAAGACATTCGAATAGCAGTTCTTCAGGTTTACTCGTCTTCACACTAATTATATACCATTAATTTAAGTATTAATACCTTTATCTATACCTACACATTTATATCTCATATAACTTCTATATACCTTCTACGAGTATATAAACCGTAACACATACCTTAGGTCATAGGTTATTTTCCTTGTCTACAGTCATGCAATGTCAGCAAATTAATCATGTAAAGTTTATGCCATGTATGATTGTCAGTATATGCAGTTTCAATTTTTACCTATTGAATAGTCATTAGGTTTATTCTTCTTACCATAAGCATTAGGGAAATTCAATTAATTTCGGCCGCCGATGTTTCGTCACTAAAGCAGTGACTTAAATTTATTTACAATTATTCATGTCTATTCAAAGTAAAGCACGTAATAATATATTCATAATATTTAATTTGTTTGTTTTGTACTATGAATCTTAAGTAAGCGTCAAGTCAACTCAGCGTATGTAAATGCAGTGTTGCCGTAAATTATTTTTACTGTTTGGTAGGAGGGTGCGCATTGTAAATACAAATGCAGTGTTGCCGTAAATTATTTTTACATGCTCTCGACACACCATCGAACTATCTGAATGCATTTTTATGATGTAAATATAAATAATATTAAGTATTCACTACAAAATGTACTGTTTATAATCCAAACCACTCAACTAATTCCTACCTACTTGATGAAGCCCAGGGCTGATATTTTATTCTAATATCTCAAATCGGTAATATTAAATACTGTATTTTTCCATGACAGCTTCTGGCTGTCTCCTTCCACTCTCGACCTAGATTTATTCTTTGTCTGTCTATCTTTATAATTAAGTACAAAATTATTCCCTTGTAACAACATTTATCCCGCTTCCAGTTTCTTTATTATAAAGTTCTAATTTGAAGCAAAACATATAACAAAATTCACTTGCAATCTTGGTCTTGGACAGCGAACTCACCTGTCTGTGTCAAGCTCTGTTAGAAGTCGGTATTTAGTTTAGACTTTATTATTCAAACTGTAAAGTAACTTTAAATCTAAATATTAGAGCAATCAGCTCGCATCATTCTCTGTATTAAGTCTTCGTTATTCTTCGTAAGCTTACTTGTGTAATAAATTAGTAGTTTTTTCTTGTTGTTAAAATACAAGTCTACATTTACACATCCACATTGATTTACGAGAGAGAAGTCGATCATACATTCAAACACACAATTAATCCATTTAATTCATCCCATCATCTTCCACATTCATCGTTGATCTTAATCTAGCCAAAACAAGATCCTTCAAAAACTAAGAAGAGTCCACTGTGCACAACTAAAAAGTGAATTAAGAACACAAAGTAATAAAAAAAACTTCTTTCAATCTTAAGTCCAACAAAATAATTATCCTTTTTTGAATCAGCGTGTTCGTTTAGTGGCATCTTATAGTTGCCTATATTATTGTCAAGAATTATTGCAAAAATATTAAAATATTTCATTAGTTTGTTTTTATTACAAGCAGAATGACTCTGTCTCCCCTGTTGAATTCTTCCGCACCCTTTTGACTGCATCCACGTTTTCGAGTTGACGTTGAATAAGTAAAGTTTGTTCACCCGTTTCTGTTTCTTGGCATGATATCCACCGAAAATAAACAAGGAACTGTGTTTGTAGACTGTCGCAGAATGCAACCAACGAAGTGGCGGAGCTCCCTGTGCAAAACATTCAAATAAAGAAAAAAGAAACCACAAGAATTATTATAGCATTCGTAACGAATTTGACAGCCAGCTATCCGTCTGATCATGCTGTAACGTATATGTTAAATGATAGAAAGCTTGAAATCCTACCCCCCTACCCTCCTACATTTAGGTACAGCTTAAAATGACGTTATACATGAAATTAATAGATTTTGCAAGTATGTTAGGGCCATGAGACAGGAAAGATGGGCAATTCGCATAATTAGATTAAGAATTGAGTCGAACTGAACACTGAACATAGACAGGAAATATGCAATTTGTTTGTGTAATGCGGAAAAGGAAAATTTTTATTCTAATTTCTATGGTGGCTGCGTTCCAAAAAGTTACGTCTTTTAAAGTATGCAAGAAATTAATCGTTCATCTAACATAAAATCGGAATATTCAACATTTATTTTGATTGTACTAATTACGAGATCTTATATCTGCAGCTTGGAACAGCTTGGATTGCATTTACTCATGTACCTATGCGTAAAATGTTAGAATTTAGGGAATTTCACAAGGAATTTGCATTCGAACAATCATAGGCAGAATACGGCTCCATTATACGACAATACGACAGTGCGAACTATAAAATTTCAAATCCATCTATAAAAAAGAAAGTTGAATTTTAAAGTAATAATAAATTGTGAATACATGAACTAAATAAATTTTAGTCACCCAACAACTTGAAGGAAGATACAATATTAAAATTAATTCCAATCTACGCTACGCCTACCTCAAGCGCAAGCGGGCTGTCTGCTACTGTATTACTGTTTATCGTTTTCGTTTTATAGGAATAGGCGACGATTAACATTGTGCCTCACGTAGCATATGCTAAAGGAATTGAGCTAAATGGGCAGTGCTAACTCTCCAGCTACAAATGGCAGTTAATTTTTATGCAAGTGCTTCACTTGCAATTCATTCTAGGCCATTACATGCATATTTAAGTACACTAACTCTAAGTGCACCTTGCTCCATTTTGTCCATCTCACTTCACTTTAGTACGAGCCAAGGGATGGTCCATAAATGATGTCACTTCCCTTTTTTGACGAACCTTCATTTCATCATTTTAATATTTCGTAAACGGCTATCTTTAACATATAGCATGTCATCAATACCAAGCTTAACCCACCCTCCCTAACGATGACATCATTTACGGACGATTTCCAAGCGATAGTGGAAGTAGAAAATCTTACAGAGACGAGTCCATTTCTGCTAATAAAATAAAACTTACAATAATCATACCAGCTGACTGTGACTGTAGTCAAGAACCACGAGGCTGGAAACTATATTCTACATCACATCACAGTGAACTCTCCCTACTAAAGGTCAAGCCAATTAAATCAACACCTTAAAAAAATCTGTATTTATTGTAAGTGAAGCCTAATTTTTAAATGGTTTAGCATATATGTTATGTTAGTAATAGCTTCAACTTTAAAGATTGTCTAGGTCAAGGGCGTTAAAGTGCAGAATTAATACAAAATTTCATATCTTGTGACTGGAAGTATAAAAGGTGTCGCAATCAAGTATGAAGTAGTAATAATTAACCATGCTCTTCATTTTAATTTACCGAATACTACTTACATTTTGGTGATTTTCAAAAATAAATATTTGCATCAACTCAATTCAATCTTGTACGTATATTTCTGGTTAGCTACATTTCTCAGGGCAAGAATACATTTTTTCAATTGTAACGTCGCAGTGTATCTTTTCGTTTAAAAAATACAAGGCCCGTCAAGGTCGTGAATTTATGAGACAAGTTAATGTTAATAATAATGAGGCTGCACTGGAACTGGAATTGGCAGTTTTAATCCACTGATCGGTAGTATAGCAGGTATTTCAGAATTTACAGTAGGCTAAATAAAAAAAAATATTCGTTTGGTAGAATCGGCAGTATATAGCAAATTTTGCAGATTTTTTATGTAGCCGTACTGCCAATTCTATATTGTACATTGAAAATCATTTTTTTAAGCTGAGTGACATTTATTTTTCGAAATATCCGGAGCAAAATTTTAGGTAAAATTTCTCACGTAAATTTTTTTTGAGATTTACTGGTCCGAAATGGTCTGGTCTGGTCTGGTCTGGTCCAGCCGTCGGACCAGACCAGACCATTTCGATCACTAGGTAGAAATACGATGCCCATAAGCATATGTACAATGCTTAGAATTTTAACTGGTGTGAATAGGTCATAAAAGAGTGGCAGTTTTAATGACATCTTTTATGGACAAACCTTGACAGTGTTGCATTTAGCAGACGATTTTAAAGCAGTAGTAATTATCTTTTTCTTAATGACCCACTGTACAATTTAAATGGTCATGCATTTCGTAGTTGATATGATTCTGTCAAATAAACACGACGCTGTTACAGTTTTACATACGACGGCAACAACGGTTGATCTTTGCACAGAAAAGTAAAAAATAGGAGTTTTTTCAAACAATTTGAACACTTAAAATTTCCCTCTGATATTTCTCATAAGGCGATTCTGCTAAATTATCACAGTTCCAATGATTTATGTATATTTTGTATTCCAATTCCCCAAGTAACAGCCAGACAAATCAACTTCTGAATTTCAAAAAGATTTTTGCGGGAAATTTTATTTTATTTTATGCGGCTAATTAAAGGTAGACACAAGTAGTGCCACTTAATTTGCGGGTGAATCAGCTGGAAGTTAAAAACCCTCTGTCATAATGTACATTGTTGTTTTTACTACAAAGATACACAATTCACAGGGAATTTCGAAAGTTTTGCAATACTTGACTAATTTTTTATGCTCAACATAATTTCATTCGAAAATGCAAAAATACATACGTAAGTACCACAAATTCAATGTAATTCTTGACATCGCACACACTCGTAACGTAACTGCATTCTATTTTCCATGCAATTTATTAGAGCCAAGTTTTGATAGAAGATCCTTTTAATGTTGAATAAATTATTTCAATAAAAGAAATTGCAAAATTTTATAACATAAAACCAAACAGATGAAAGTCAAGGAAAATTAGTTTCTGTCTTTATGAAAAAATTTACACAATGTTTTTGAATTTATTTTTATTGTGAAAACTTCGAAAACATTTATCATTCTATTGTTTTTCCCTGCAGTCACAAAACTTACGTTTTATTTAAAAAAATATTTTCCTAAAAGTAATTACGTAACACATTAAAAATGCCGAAAGCAAATCCTAATACTAATTTTAATTTGCAATATTTAATGGCAATGAAAATAAAATGACTTTGTAAAAGTAACATCAGCTGTCAACTCATTTGTCATTGTTGCATTTACATTCGAAGTACATGTGTATCATCACAGATTTTTCCATTGTCTCCTCCGAAAATGAAAACATGGTCGTTGATGGCAACGCATGCTGCCGCATAACGTGGAGACGGAGCCTCTCCATTTGGAGTCACTTCCCTCCACTCAAAAGTTTCTGCACAAAACTCAAAATCAAATTAAATTAAAAACTTGTAAAAACTTTTTTTCCTTTTCTCAAATTTCTAAATGGACCAAACTAAACATCGCTCCTGCATGTGCAGTTCACTTTATTTGAAATAACACGATTTATTTCGTTTTATCTTGGCTCCATTTTACGAGATTCTCAACGTTTGTACTTTTTTTTTACTTTTAATTTAAGTTTCTTCAAAGTTTTAATTTCAAATCAATAATTTTAATTCTTTTTAATTAGCAAACAAGAAGCTTTTGAAGTTTGAATTTTAGCTCTAAATAAATCAGAGTGCGCAGAACACAAGGACAAAATTGGAGGCAATTAAAATACTGGTCGCAAAATGTGGTGTTTCCTGTAAAAGTAAAAATAAAATAAAATGTAAACATGACGCACCTGCATCATAACTGAACACGTCGTTTAAAAGGGAACTGTGTTTATCAAGTCCTCCGAAGATGTACATCCGTCCACTGTGAACAACTTCACAAACCACAAGAGAAACAAGAATGTGAAGTTGAAGTTTGATTCAATAAGTAAAATAAATAAAAATTTTAAAGCAAAACATTGACGCCAAAATAACGAAACTTCAAATGATCAATACAATTTTAATTTGGTTTTACAGGCACAATGATCTCTTCGACTTGATGGCGGAGTTCCACGTGTTTTCACTGCAGTCAACGTTTCGCTTTGAAGGTCAAACGACGCAATTGTGTTCACTCTTTTCTCCTGCTCGTAATCGAATCCACCAAAAATGAGGATAAATCTGTCGCCATGGACTGTCGCTGAGTGACCTTCACGAATTGATGGAGGAATTCCCTAGAAACAGTTTAGAACAAAATGGAAATGATTCTTTGAAATTAAAATTATTCCTTGAGTCGTGAGATTAAATGAAATAAAAACGTTTCTGACTTTTGCTTCAATTGTTGACCAACAAAAAGATTCCAAGTTCAAAGAATGTAAATCATTCGTCACTCCTCTTCCAGCTCCACCGTAGATGAACATTTTATTTCTGGACAAAACAGCAGAATGCCAATAACGAGCGCCTGGAGCATTTCCAGTGACTTTCGGTTTGTCCAACTTGAGCGTCAAAGTGTTAAATCGATATGTCGAATTTGAATATTTATGGTTCTTTGTATCGAAACCACCGAAGATGACAACGAATTCTTTGTGGGCCACCGCTGAGTGACCGAATCTTTGATTTGGATTTACTTCGCTGTTTACAACTGGCAACTTTTTCCACTTCTTTTCCCGGTCTTTGTCATTCAACACGAACACATCCAGAACATCAGTAGAATAACTTGGATCACCAGAATAATTAAATCCACCGAAGCTGTAAATTACGTTCCCAACAGCCACCGCTGCATGACTTCTTCTTGAAGGAAATTCATTGATTTTACTTCCCCAGGAAATCTGTAAATTATGCAGATTGTTAAACCAATTCAAAGTTTTGTATTTCGTATTTTTTGTCCTTTTACCGTTTTTGGAAGCGACGCTGCTGCGGGAAGTTTAACTGAAGAAGCAGATTTCAAAGACTGTGGCTTTTGTTGCGTCTGCAAAAAAATTCCGTTTAAAATTAAAAGTTCGTTTCAATTTACCAAATTTTCAAGGTGAGTTTCTCTGCTTTAACCAACTGATCCCATTACCGTCAAACAATTTTATTTTTGCATTTTAAACTACCCACATATTTCAAATTTGAAGAAAATATTTCAGTTCGCAATAAAACTGGCTTTCCAAAAATGCACTTCAACGATGCGAATGAATTCACAATTCACACGATCGTAACCACATCAACACAGATAAAACAAAACCTTGTTGATCAGATTTCAAAATTGAATTACCTCCTCCAACAAAGTTACGACAGAAAACGAAGCCGCATTTTCCTTGAAGACGTTGTACGCGTGCACCGCGGCGCCGCATGCGACTGCTTCGTCTGCGTCGATTGTTCTGCGAATCTGTTTTCCCGCGAAATATTCCTGTACCATCTGCTGCACTTTTGGAATTCGACTCGAGCCGCCGATCAGAATCACGTCGTCGATTTCATCTTTTTCGCATCCAGATTTCTTCAGAGTTTCGTCGACAATTTTCATGCTTCGGTTCAGCAGGGGTCCGATCAACTCTTCAAACAGTGCGCGCGTCACTGGTACCACCAGCTGCTTGTCCCCGTAAACGCCGTCCAGGGAAACAACAACCGAAGGCGTAGAGGCCAAGAAACATTTTTGCCTCTCACACTGCACACGGATTCGGCGCAGCTTCCGCGCAGTTTGTTTTCGGACTTCCGCGTCGTCCGAAGTTTTTCCTTCCGCAAGATTAACACCGTAAAGTTTCTGGAACTCAGTGAGGCAATATTCTGTGAGCAAGTCGTTGAAATCTTCTCCCCCCAAATGATCGTCGCCTCCAGTTGCTTTGATTTCGATCCGTTTTTTTGCGTCAAATCGGACGACTGTGACGTCGAACGTACCGCCACCGAGATCGTAGATGAGGCACGTTCTAGTCTCGTCCCTTTGAATGAGCGACTCAAACCCGTACGCAACGGCGGCCGCCACCGGCTCCACAATTAATTGGACGTTTTTGAATCCCGCCCTCTCACAGGCGTCTTTGGTGAGTCCTTTGTGGAGCTCTGTGAAGTAGACGGGAACTGTGACGACTGCGGAATCGACGGAAACTCCAAGCGCAGCCTCCGCCGCCTTTTTTAAGTGCGAGATCAGCGTTGTGGCAATTGTCTGTGGGAGCATCGTTTCTCCCTGAACTTTGACCCCGACGAATCCGTGGATGTTGACCAAGTGGAACGGCCACAGCTTCTTGTACCTTCGAATAGTTTAAAACAGACCTGTGAACCTAAAATATGCGCCATCGAACTTTCTACGCGCCAAATTATCATACTGAATGCATTTGTGTATGTAGTGTCAAAACAACTCATGGAAAAGGATTTTGGACCTTGGAATTGCTTTTGATCCGTGCTTGGCTAATGCCTGTCAGCTGTGACGCTATTTTAAGATGCAAAATCAAAACAGACGCATGCGCATAATTATCTAGGTGCATTGGCAATATTGAAGTGGCTCACTTTTGGATGTTTGGGTCCTCGAAAATTCGGCCAATGAGGCGCTTGATGTCAAAAATTGTGTTTTCTGGGTTTTGGTGCGCGAGATCTTTGGCCGTGTCCCCGGCGACGACGTCCACTTCTTTGTCGCTGTCGCTGTCGTCCTGCTCAACGCCGTATGCGACGTAACTCGGCGTCGTGTTTTTGCCCACGTCATTTTGCAGAACTTTTGGTTGTGCGTCGCGGTGGCGGAGGACGGCGACGCAGCAAAAAGTTGTTCCGAAATCGATGCCAATCGCGAGAGAAGTTGCGGAAGTTGATAAAGAAGCCATTTTAATTTTATCTGCAAAACTGTTTTAAGATTAATTTAATGCTCAATTTTGAGGCAGAATCTTTGACATTGAATGACCTCTGTAAGGCAATGCCATTGACCCACACAACTTCAACTGCGCACATATGCACAAAGTTGGTGACTTGACAGTTTCTTATCACTGTAATTTCAATATTCTAATTGTCAGTTTGTTGATTATTCGGTACATCAACAAAGTTAAGGGGCCGTGCATACAATGTGTGCCTAGTGTGAATAGGTGTGTCATTTAGAGTTTACAGTTATCAGAATAATCACTGCCACCCAATTGCGTGCACAGATTTCCATCACAAAAAAATCCATGTGCAAATAAAAGGTCTGCACACGCGCACATTGTGAATTACCATTTGGGTCCTACGTATCTGCCTAAACCTAAAATTGCCAAATAACTCAATAGATTAGGGGTATTTTATTAATGACGTCATGAGTACGGTCTTCGGTTTTGCTCAAATATCACTAATTATCGTCGTTAAAATTTCTTTTTTGCAATGGTTAGGCAGATGACAGTGTTCTAAAATTGTAACATTTCCATGGCGTCTTCTATGGTCAACTTCTTATAAAAATATGAGAAGTATGTGCAACTGAACTGCACTCAAGTAATGGACGCACTAACGCAGCTCCAATTGCACTACATCAGTTTGAATGCCCACTAATATTTATTTCATGGTTATGCGAGCTTCATGCGTGCATGACCCCTAAACTATTAAAAAAAATGTATCTAACTGCAGACGTGATTTGTGCCCCACCCTTGCACAGGTTATAACAAAATAGCAATGCAGTAAACTAAACGTAGTGAACTCTCGTATGCCATCATTGCATTGTATGATTGTCGTGATTAAGTGTGTTCAAGATTCAATTCAAAGCTACGTATCGCGTGAAAAATCAAAATGAGCCATTTTTAAATTAAAGCTAGAAATCAAATGAGCGCAGCCCATACAAAGCTAAATGAAATAAATAGGTACGTGAGGTTTTAAAAACTGCAAAATGTTCTATTTACGTACATTAAGGACCATGGGATTTTAATTTAATTGCAGATGTTGCATTTTGTTTTTAACTAATCAGTGAGGGGAGTTTTGATGCTTTACGAAGAATTCTGCAGTCAATAAATTGAACTTGACCGCTGATCACTACATAGACTGTTTACACTGTCAAAGTCACGGACTCTTATCTCCGGGCAAAATAGATCAGCGAGCGATACGTATAACAAGCTTAACTCAAAACACAATGACGAGGCGTCACACGGCAGATGTTTCTTTTTATCTCAATCAAATTCTGATAAACAATTTCCACCTCTGCCTTTCAGTGTAAATGGAACAATAAATGATTCCAATTTTATTCACATGCTGCTACATATTCATTATTTTCTCCCTTAAATATTTTCACATTTTATGTACTTCGTTAGGGGTCGTCCACAAATGACGTCAATGAAGAGTTAATTAAGTCTCTTTGAATACGGACGATATTCCATGTTAGACATCGCCATTTACAGAATGCTAAAGCTCGTGACCACAGGGTCATATTGATCTATACAATTTTACACATTTCCATTACAATGTTTATGGACTACCCCTGGGTAACTAAACCAAAATCTATTTGCATTTCCTGAACCTCGGGTATTCTCAAATTGAGCAGAACAATAAGTGAGTTCTTCTTTCGTGAATATGTGCACCTAATTTGTGAAATACAAATGCAATGAAGTCGTGTTATGCAATGAGCGGAAATGGAGAAATATATGACGTCTTACCTGAAATTCTGTGAAACTGCTTTGAATCGTCTTTAAATCCTAAAAATGAAAACCAGTAATTCCAAACTTTGGTGCGATGTTTGATTCTTGAAGTACGTGACGGTGTCTTGTTATATTTAAGAAAAATGTTTCTTTCTTCAGTGATTTTTGATTTTTGGTGATTTAAGGCTAATAAAAAGTTTGAATTTCAATTTAAAATTGTTTTGCTTGTAGCTGCTATTTTACAATAATTTTTTTTCGATTTATTGAAAAGATTCTTTGAATTCAACCACAAAATCAACAAAGTGAAGTTATGGAGTGGGAAGTAAATGAATACTGAATAATGAAGATGAGTCGTCCAGGTGAAAAGTGAATCGAAACTTCAAAGTTGGGGATCGTCTATAAATGATGTCATCGATGGAGTAAGTGGGTCTAGTGTGGTACAGCGATCACATATGCCCAGTCAAAGATCGACGTTTATGCAGTGCTAAAGTAATGACAGGGTGAGGGTGATGGGTGAGCCTTAAAAGAGTGGTAAATTTGGCAACATTATTTGTGGACCATCCCTCAGAAACAAGAGGCAGGTGCGATTCATCACTCGATTTTTCCGTGTTGCCCTCAACAGATAAAGATAAGACTTTAATCCACAGGACAGTTCAAATGAGTAGTTTCAATTAAACGTAAAAAATATTTAACATGTAATCTTGTACAATATTACTTATTGTTTATCTCCTCATTGTACTGTGTACCTATACACTAATATATTTATTTTATTTCTCGTGTAACCTGCATTAATCAAGTACACAATTTCTATCCTACGTGTGTTATGGGTGACCCCTGAAGAATCTTTCCTAAATTCAAATTCGTATTCGTATTTATTGATCGTGAGTAAAGACTAAACATTATATCTGACTTAATTTAGATCTAAAATGAGAAATTTCGAAAAGACAGTATCAACGTAAAAGAATTAAAAAATAATTTTCTTTTATGGGTTTGTGAGAAACGCAAAGCTCAAAATATTTTAGAAGCAGTGTCAGACCACGGCCTGGTTCCAAAAACGGCTTTGTATGTGGCTTGGACAATCCAGATAACATTCCCACACCCAAGACATCTTTTAAAATTCTCGGGTAACCAATACTTGAACAGCGGGGTCCACGATTTCCGGCACTAAAGACAGAAATTATTCCTGCTTGTCGCCAGCATTGAATCAATTTGTCATATCTATTGTGCGGTTTTCCTTTTCGGGCATACTCTGGAGAACCCCAGCTGTTATTTACCACGTGTTTTTTTTTAACTTTTTTTTACTGCAATCCGGTTCAGTTCCATTGGGACGAGTGGGACAAAATATCCACTGCATACATTTTATAGTGGCAGTTTCCAAATATTTGCCATTCAGACAATTTCTGCAAGCCATCCAAGTCGCCCCTGGGCCAAGCCTAAAAGGTTTCTGACCTGCCACGATTCCCATTGTGTGCGTCCCATGCCCCTGCACATCGCTTGGAAATGGGTCTCCCAAGTATGGGTCAAACCAGCCGTATTCACCACGAAAGTTACCAAACAGAGCTGGATGGGTGTAGTCTACTCCAGTGTCGAGTTACATACATACATTTCTTAGTGGCAGTTTCCAAGCATATGCCATTCAGACAATTTCTGCAAGCCATCCAAGTCCAGTGGCGTACCTGGGGGGGATGCCCGGGTGCCCAGGCATCCCCCGAAAGTTTTGAATTTCCACTAGGTATTATTCATTCTTTGGGAATGCATCTATTCAGCAAAATAATTTCTAAAAAATTGTAAATTCTCTATTGTCCAAAGTCCAAATATATACTTGCATATTATGAGTACCTAATAACTTTTCATTTTGTTTATCGAGTAATATTTCAGGAAACAACAAGCGCTAAAGCCCTTGTTTAAAGTAAGCCTTAACAGCAAATTGAGGTAGTCATAAGTTTTAGCAGATACTTTAAATTACCAAATCTTCTATGAAGAACAAAAATGACCCATATCTATTATAAGCTAAAGACAAAATGCACTATTTACAAAAATATTGTAAAATGTAATTATCTCGAAAGCATTTAAATGGAAAATTTTCTGCTTATTTAAAAAATTACACAAATATAAATATTTTGAACTTTGCAAAAATATGTAAACCTAATATTTTAAAAATTTAAAAAAAACATGCTTTATAGTGAAACATTTTGAACCTTTTAAAAACATGAAATTAGAGCATTTTACGCCTTTTAAAAACTCCTAATTAACATTTTTTTGCATGTTTCTCATTTTTGATTTATGACATAGGTCATTTTGATTCTGAATTAAATTTTATTTGTGTCATTTTGGTTTTTCACAGACGATACAACATTTTACAACATCAATTTTTTAAAAGAAATCAATAAAAGTTCAGAATTTTAATTTTTTAATGTTCCAAAAAACCCTAAACTCACAATTTCGAACGGTCAGACGGCAATTTCACTAGAAAAGTTAACAATAGTTAGCCTCAAGGTTCACGGTTTCAACAATAACAATAGTTAAATCCCAAAGCCAGATCCTTAAGGCTAACAATTGTTAACTTTTCTAGTAAAATCAGCGTCTCACTCAATGAGCTTAATTATAAATGGTCTGCCATTTGAACCATAATAATTAGACGAGTGAATTCAAGTTACTAGTGCGATTACCAAAGGTTTTATTTTTTCTTAATGTAAATGAGATTCTAAAAAAATTGGCATACATTGTCAAGTATTTCAATATACCGGTGCGTTATGTGGATAGGTAATAGAAATAAAGATGCTCTTGTGAAACGCAAGAAAACGTTTAGTGTTGCCTGGACTAGCTCGAAGAAAGTGTTAGAATGTCATTCTAGCTTCAAGGAAATTTTGCCATGAGAAAGTACAATCACAGGACTAGGGACGGGAAGGGAGGGGAGGGGTGCACTGGGTTATAAAAATATGACAGCTTATCAGTTTAGTGGAGGGGGGTTGTTATACATGGCGAGTTTTTATAACAGGCACCCCCCGAAATCCATTCTCAGTTACGCCCTTGTCCAAGTCGCCCCTGGGGCAAGCCTAAAAGGTTTCTGACCTGCCAGGATTCCCATCGTGTGCGTCCCATGCCCCTGCACATCGCTTGGAAATGGGTCTCCCAAGTATGGGTCAAACCAGCCGTATTCACCACGAAAGTTACCAAACAGAGCTGGATGGGTGTAGTCCACTCCGGTGTCGAGTTGACCCACAACTATTCCTGAGCCGTTAACACCAGCGGAATGGATTGCCGATATATTAAGTTCTATCTGTCCCCAAAACAAGGCGGCGGGTATATTGGTGGAAACAGTCTTGGATTTACTTTTTTCAGGATACGTCCGTATAATCTCTTCTACTTCTTCAAGCCTGACATCTTCAACGTCTTTGTGGCCACGAAGCAGCTGCTTTACGGCTGCAACATCTCATCTACTTACAATGATTATATTCGTTATCCACAATGGTTCAAATGTCAGTCCGAGCGAACGTCTCTTTGATTCGAGTATTTGAACTATTTCTACTTAGGCTGTTGCTGTGTAATTCTTTAGTTTAGTTAGAACACCCGCGCTCTGTGCGCGGTAGTCACACATTATTGTTGGAAGTATTGTTGAAATTTCATGTCCCATGCAGTCAGGATCGCTTTTAAGTTCCACAATCACACTCACTAAAATACATGCATTATATCAAATAGTAAACAATATGTACTTACAAGGGAATGACGCGAAATGCAACCCCTAGAGACTCATTTGAAAAAATTGGGCTACTTAACACATTTTGTTTGGAAGCCATATGTACTGAAAATTAGTATATTTTTATGCGTAGAATTTTTGATGTGCTACGAAAATAAGTTACCTAGTGCCACTGTTATTTGCTAACAAATAAAAGTTTTGGTTTTAAATTGCGATTCATAGTCCAAAGATTAAAGATTAGGCTCTTAAGGGGTTTATCAACTGTCGCATATATCTATTATATCTGGTTTAATTAATTGTTACAGCAGCATCTGAACCTCAGCTAAATAATTTAAAAAATTTAATTTACATTTCTGCAAATATTTTAAAACATTTTGAAACAATTTATTAGGCCTTGGAAAGTTGCACAATAATAACCACATTAGTGAATTTTATTACTTTGTTGAAATTAAATATTTTGCAAACTTAAATTTATTATACAATCTTTGACTTAATGACCTATTTGTTCATTTAAATGGCTACAAACTCTTGTATTTATAATTAGTGGATATCAAATAAAAATGAATTACGTTACTGATATTGAATATATCGTCGGCGAAGAATTAAATCTGACTATCTCCTTTTGGTGCTCAAAGTGAAATTGACTTTTACTATTTTTTGCTAAAATCGAAAATGACTATCTCCATTTTTCTCCAATTAAATGACATTAAAAAAGGCAATTAAAATATATGTGCCCATACAGCACGTTATGAAGTAGAAGTTTTTTTAGGGGTCGTTCTTAAATGACGTGAGAAAAATTATTGCTCTCTCAGAAATCACCTACCTCCTTTGTCAATGCAGAATTGAAGTAATCGGTTTCGCTTTTGGTGAAAAATGGTAATAGACAGTTTTGGTTTCAGCACGAAAAGGAGATAGTCAGATTATTTAATTCTTCGCCGACGATATTTTTAATTATAATACAAATTCTTGTAATCTAAAGCTTTGAAGTGTTTCATTTTATTGCAATTTAGTTAATTAATAATTGCATGTATTACATTTTGACGTTTTAACATTAGGTCGAAATATTAAAATTTTAAGTGATATTATTATTTATTACACACCAAGTAAAGTTGGTCCAATTGACTCATGCAGTTGTATCACCAAAACGAAACGAAGCTTTTACTTTAACTCATAATAATAATAATAGAAATGAAGGACTCTAACAAGCGTCAAAACTCGCGCCAGAATCTAAAGAAACTGATTTTAATTGGTTCGATTTATTTATTTTGTAAGCTTTTAGATTGCTTACCTTTCTTGTTACACATTTCAAATTTTTATTCAGTTAATTCAAATTGTACATAATTAATGGGGATAGGTGCACCATAAAACTCCAACTACCAATCATTGTTTGTCATTGAATAATTAGTCTTGTGCGCACTCCAAATTGTGACTGGGGTACATCTGCAGATTGAAACAAATCTACTTAAAGCAATCTGCATTCAAACTCAGGAATTTTCCCTGTCTCAAAAAGTGCAGCTGAGTCTTCAAAACAAACACAAGTACGAGGCAACTTTGAAAAATGCGGACGATGCATGTCGAGAAGTCGCTTGTACAAAACAAAGCGGTAACAAAATTTGCACTCAATGGTTTATTTTTATTAATGGTAATTTATCACTTGAAATTTTTTCACAACCCGCTAAAAAAATAAATTGTTTAATTGTGTACGTTTGACTCAGGCGGGAACTGTCAAAATGTACACAAAATAAACTGTGGCTCCGGCTCCGGCTCCGGCTCTTCTAGCTCCTCTAGCATAAAAATGAAAGAAATAATAGGAGACGTTCAAGCGTAAGCATGACGCAATATTTTTGTACCGATTGTACTAAATTAGTTAAGTTAATTGCAATAACACAAGTCTACGTAAAACTACGCATGCAAAATAATTGTAGACACATACGCCAAGTAAACGTGACGGAAGCACTTTGTGAGGGTGACATGACGTGGGATGCCTTCTACAATTTAAAGGACGTAAGCAATAACCAACTCTGTAATTATTATTTCTGTCACTGTAGTATTTATTTTCGAATAAAATTGGCGGATCTTTAAGAAACTTTCCCATTTCTGACTCATTGCTCTTTCTTATTTAGATTTACTCATTTATTGACAAGCTAGCGGATGTATTTGCTGACAACGCACAAGTCATTACCTACGGTCAATCCTACGAGAAGCGTCCATTAAAATTAATTTCTATTTCTAAGTCTCACATTGCAAGTGCGTCAGCTGCTGTCAAAAAGCCAATCGTCTTTATTGAGTGCAGTGAGCTAAGCAAACATTTACATATGGCACATAACGTTTTAAATTTTGATAATAAAATTATTTAATATGATTCATTTTGTAATGTTGCCAGACATTCACGCTCGCGAGTGGATATCCGCAGCAATGTGCACCTTTCTTATAAACGAACTCTTGGTGGATAAAAAAGAATGCATTTCCACATTTTTGAACGATTTTGATTTCTATCTGATTCCTGTTGCGAATCCAGATGGATACTTTTTTTCTCACATTCCAACGACCGCAATTGTAAAACTTAGTTAAAGTTTTAATTGCTTTTTTCATGATTATTTTTTAATTGTATTTTAATTATTACCATACCCTAATGAGTTTCTACTTTTTGAAACTAAGAATCGTCTCTGGAGGAAAACTAGGAGTTTGACCTCAGACCCAAATTGCCTCGGAGTTGATCCTAACCGAAATTTTAACTCGCACTGGATGGGTGCTCCTAAAGAATTATAATACACTTTTAAATTCATATTTACATAATAATTAATAATGTTAACTACAATAATTAGATCAAAAAGTTTACAAGACGAGTATTTGTATTTAATATATTGCAGAATCAGACACCTCTTCAGATCCTTGTAGTCTAACTTACGGCGGATCAAAACCAAATTCCGAAGTGGAAGTGGAAAGTTTACAAAATTATTTGTTGAAACCAGAAATCGCAAGCCGTCTTAGAATTTACCTCCCTGTCCACTCCGCCGCTCAGATCATACTCTGGCCCTGGTCATACGCTTTGAAAAATATTAGTGATGAACATTACCAGTTTTTTGTAAGATGTTTTTTGAATTTATCATTGGATTAGTGTAATTATATTTGGCCTGGGCTTGTCATTATAATTATCTGCTATGTGATTTGATTTTTCATTCAACTGATCGTGAGCTTCATTAATTTTTAGTGGGAGACAAGTCAGAATGCAATTAAAGCAATGGCCAGAAGATATGGGACTCAGTTTCGCCATCGGCCAAGTGCTCAGGTTTTCGGTAAATGATAAAATTGCTTAGCACTTTACTTAATTTTTGCTGTCGTATTTAAAAGATATTTAAAAGACGTTGCAAGCTGATATGCATTTTTTTTTCAAAACCAAATGCAATTTAAGAATAAAGCAGGGCGCATTTTACTTATTGTGTAGGACCGATTAGTGGGAGCTCTGACGATTGGATCTACGAAAAAATTTTGCAATACAAAACAGGCAGAGTTTACGTTGCTACGTTTGAATTAAGGAATACACCTGGGAACTTTGTGGCACAAGGAGATGAAATTATTCCCTCATCGTTGGAAGCTATGGATGGGATTTGTGTCATCGTTCAGGCTGTAGGAAGGGGAAGTCAAGGGCCAGTGAAACCTCCTATAAGGAAAACAACTACAACGACAAAGCAACCAAAAACGTTACATCCAACTGATACTGAAGAACCAGAATGCTATCGCTAGTTTCAGAAATTGAAATTTATTTCGTTCAAAACTTAAAAAAGTGATCATAATTTTACATTTTACATACACATAATAATAATTTGGTATAATAAAACTTTTTACATAATTAGTTTTATTTAAGGACAGAGTGGCTTTGTAATACAGTTATATTTTTTCCGTATGTATGTGCATAGTATTTCCTGTAATTGCAGACTGCAGTACGTACCAACATCAAGTTAAATGTGACAGTTACCTAAGCAATTGAAAGGATAAGTTATTTACCGTTTTCACATTACAAATTAACAAGACACTTTTTAAATGTAAAGAAACTTATTTAGTTTGACACACCATTGATTTCAAGTTTATAGACTTTTCAATAAAATAATCCAAAAATCCATGCGCCAACACTATAATTTCCTCTCTCTCTCTCTTGTGTTGCTGTTTACAGTTTACACGTTGTACTTTCTTTGCCTTATTCTTATAATACAAATCGATACGTTTTTAGACGGACGTCAAAAATTTGTGTAAAAAGAAAAAGTGCAACTTTGGTCATAAAAAAGGTTGTGTAAAAAATTAAAAAAACAATTCTGATAGTACAATCTGATTTTAAAGTAAGACAGCAATTTCACGTATAGAATGTTTTCACTGCCATCATTTATAGACGACCCTTTACACACTTATTTTAAGAACGAGCGTGTCTCGTAAATATTCATTTTGATCTGACCCTCCAAAAATGAAAATTCGGTCGTCCAGAGCAATGCAGACGGAATCGTGGCGAGGAGACGGAGGCTGCCCAATCGGATTGACTTCTTTCCACTTGCAGGTTTCTATTTTCAAAAATAAAACACAATTAAATTTTCGAAGCTAATTTCGTATCATGTGATCGCTCACACTACTACTGTCAGTTTAACAAAAAACACATTTTTTAGTAGACCAGCGCTTTTCGTTCCGATTTAATTTACTAATCATTGTTGCATAAATTAAGCTCACGGGGATCCAGGGAGAAAAGGGCGTTCGACATAGAATCCTCATGATGAGGTCCCGCAAAAACAAAAATAAGGCCATTATGTGTAACTAAACAAGAACAAAAAAAATTATTAACGAATTCTTTAAGGTCATCGCCGCAACAGAAAATTTGATGCCGTTTGAAATAAATATTCGTAGAGCGTACTAATTAAATATTTAATTTATTTTTACAAGCAGAATCACTGCGTCGACCCACTGGACATTTTCCACTTGTTCCCGGGCGCGACCATTCACTCGTCGTCAGATTGAAGCAGAAAAGATCGTCTAGGAATTCCCTCGTCTGGGGATCGTATCCACCAAAAATGAAGATGAATCTGTTCCTGTAAACTGTTGCGGAGTGACACCAACGGAGGGAGGGCGGAGTTCCCTGCAAAACCGTACCAAGAAGAAAAAACAAAATTAATTAACTGCTTAAATTATAAAGCATTGAAACAGTTAAATTTCCACCCAAAATTTAGTTTAGACTTACGTACGCCTCGATCGTTGACCAACGAAACGTGTCGAGATTCAAAGAATGCAAATCGGTCGTCAACTGAATGTCATAGTTCATCCCCCCGAAGATTACCATCTCATTCCCAATTACAACCGCTGAGTGGGCAGCACGAGCCCCTACAACATCTCCAGTCACTTTCGGCCTGTCCCATTTCAATGTTTGAGTGTTGAATCGAAGCAATAGATTTGAGGTCAAGACTTTTTCATTCTCAGAATCCAAACCCCGAAGATGAAAACGAATTCTTTGTACGCCACAGCGGAGTGACTGTCTCTCTGGCGTAGAGCAAAATCATTCCTTTCGATTGGCAGCTTCTCCCACGCAATTTTAGAGTCGAGTTCATTGACCCTCAGAACAAAAATGTCAAGAGGGCCGTCTGCTGAATACGAAGGGTGGCCATCTCCGTTGATTCCACCGAAGAAATAAATTACGTTCCCAACAGCAACCACTGCATGACTGGATCTCGGGGGGAATCCACCGATTTTATGCGAACACCGAATCTGTAAGATTGCTAAATTGTTAATATTGAAACTGAAATTACTTTAAATGAATGTATTAATGCTTAGGAACCATCCATATATGATGTCACGGGTAGGGTCAATGTTTTATAATAAATTACCTGCGTGTCCTTTAATGGGACAGTAGGGACGTCGTCACTTTCATTTTCGTCAAAGTCAAATTTCTCTACAGTCTCGTTTTCCTCAAAAATTTTTACGTTTCCAAGTAAAATGTCCATGACTTTAAACTGCTGCAAATAAGCAGTAAAATATCGTGTAAAAAATATAAAAATAAAGGTTTGTAATGGTACACTTTTATTTGCAAAGGCGGAAATTATGGAATGAGTTCTGTTTAAGCTGATGTCCCGTACCGAAGTAAAATTAGAAAGGAAGGAGACACAGCATGTTGCCCTTAATCATGTATGTAATACCCTGGACATTATGAATCACAGATAGGCATTACTATTTTATATAAGTACATCCTAAAATGACTTTGCTATATGAATGTTACAGAAGTTGGAAGTAAAGATCACGAGACAGTAAAGCATGATGAAGCATCTGCATAATTAGATCAAAATGTAGATTAAAGTCTGGCCAGTGAAATTGAAAGCTGAAAGGAGGTAGGAATGCAAGTTATTTGTGGAATGCGGAAAAGACGAAACTCAATTCCAATTTCTATGAAGAATGCAGTCGCAAAGGTTGAACGTATTCTTAAATATTCAAGAAATTCTTCCATCACTTAACAAAATTGGAATATTTAACATTTCGTTTCACTAAATACGAACTTGTATCTGCAGCTTGGAACTTGGATTAATTTACCCAGAAGACCCATTGACCCCACCAGTGTCATATCATTTATGGATGACCCCTTACAATATTTAGGTCAAGAATCATAATTAATGCTGATTGCGTTTGGGCTATTAAGTGCTGACTGTAAATAAACGGTATTGTTTGTAAATGGTTTGATATACAATTATGAATTTGTTAGGTAGAAGGATTTGGACGCAGGTAGTTTGTGAGTTAATAAATTAACGAAAATGCAAAAATGTTCAACTTTGCAATACACAAGATCGTATTTTATTAAGGTAAAAAGAAGAATTAATTTAACTTGTTGAAAGTGTAATAATAAATGTCCTGTAGCTAAAATTAGTGCAGAAAGTAAGGCTCATTTAAAGCAGAATTCATATTACTAATTAATTAATTGTTAACAGGCATTATGCTTGTTCCGGTTATGTGCAATTCACATCAAATCTTGTTTCATCAGCCTAATTACAATTTACAACCAGCCTCACATCTCATCTAACTTTCTTTATTCTGAAAATTAAAAAAAGCAGCAGTTAAGAAACTTTGTAATAATGACTGATCACACAATTGCAAAATATTCAAATATCATTCAAATAAAGGAACCACAAGAAACTAGCATCATAAATGAATACTTAAAACTACAACTATACATACTACCATGTATTATCATTACTTTTATATATCCTTCGACGGGAATGGGTCTGTGTTGAAGTCATCAGATTCGTTCTCCCCAATTTCAAAAACATGCTAATAGAACATTTTAAACTTTTTAAAAACACGTACATACAAAATTTTCTAATTTTCAAAAAAATGTAAATAGAACATTTTGAAATTTTACAAAAAATAAATAATTAAATAAAACATTTTGTACTTTTCAAAAAAAAAATAAATAGAACATTTTGAACTTTTCTCAAACTATGCAATTAAATAAAACATTTTGAACTTTTTAAAAACATGCAAATGGAACATTGTATACCTTTCAAAAACTCCTAATTAACAGTTTACTCATTTTTCTCATTTTGTTTTAATGACATAGCTCATTTTGATTCTAGTTGGAAATAGGTCATTTTAGTATTTTACAGACGATATGAATGACAACAAAATTGTGTAACCGTCATTCCATTTTTCCTCGAAGTTCCACAATTGTCATCAGGTTTTGATAGAATCTGAAATGTTGTATCTTTAAGGAGTTATCGTAAACCTAATTTGTATTTTTTTAAGAATTTAGAATAAAGTATTATTGACTTTTTAAACATATGCTGTTCGCGGAACATTTTGCGCCTCTCAAAAACATGTAAACTGAATGTTTTACACGTTTTAAAAATATTAAAATGGAACACTTGTAACTTTTCAAAAACTTGCAAATTACATATTATTTTGCACTATTCCCCAAAGAAAATGTAAATATTATTTTAAGGCTTCTATTTGATCGAGTCTTGTGTTTTTATGGACTTTTTCGAGTCATATTTTAAATTGGAACTTGTGGCAGTTTTGACTCTTCACTCACTGTTTTGCTAAAGTAAATGAATACCCGGTTGTTTATTAGGAAAAATAAACTTCTGCATTTAAAAAAATTTTTTTGCTGGAAATTCTGTTTAATTTCATGCGGTTAATTAAGGGAGACAAAAAAGTGCTATTCAATTTGTGGGTAGATCAGCTGGAAATTAATAACCCTCCATCATAATGTACATTGTTGTTTTTACTATGAAGATACACAATTACCAGAATTTTGAAAGTTTTGAAATACTTGACTAATTTCTTACGCTAAATATAATGCCATTCAAAAATACAAAAATACATATGTACCACAAATGTGATTCTTGACATCGTACACACTCGCCACGTAACTGCATTTTATTTTCAATGCAATTTCTTAGAGCCAAGTTTTAATAGGAGATCGTTTTAATGTTAAATAAATTATTTCAATAAAAAAAATGGCTAAATTTTATAACATAAAACCAAGAAGGTGAAAGTCAAGGAAAATTTGTTTCTGTCTTCACGGAGAAATGTACACACTATTTTTATTTTGTCTTCGAAAACATTTTTAATTCTACTGTTTATCCGTGTAATCGCATCACCTACATTTTATTTTAAACAAGACTTTTCTTAAGTAATTTTGCAACACAGCAAAAATCCCAAAATCAAAATTTAATAATACTTATTTTCATTTACAAAATTTAATAGCAATAAAAATGAAATGACTCGAAATACTTTTACAAATTAACGCAGCTGTCAACTAGTGTGACACTGTTGCACTTACATGTGAAGAACATGTGTGTCATTACAGTATTCCCGAAAGCCTTTTTCTCCTCCAAATATAAAAACGTTGTCGTTAAAGGTAACGCATGCTGCATGGCCACGTGGAGACGGGTCCTTTCCCTTCGGAGTCACTTTCTTCCACTCACAAGTTTCTGTGGAAAAATTTTAATCAAATTGAATTAAAAAGTTGAAAGGACTTTTTTCCTTTTCTCCAATTTCTGAATCGACTGAACTGAACATCGCTCCTTCACGTGCAGTTGACTTTACCTCAAATTGCACTTGCGCATTAATTTTGTTTTATCTTGAATCCATTTCACGGGATTCTCGTTTTTTGTACTTTTTTTATCTTTAATTTTAATTTTCTCAAAGTTTCGATTTCAAAACAATAATTTTTATTCTTTTTAATCCGCAAACAAGACGCTTTTAAAGTTTGAATTTGAACTCTAAATAAATCAGAGTGCGCAGAACACAAGGATAAAATTGGAGACAATTAAATTAGTAGTTAAAAAATGTGCACTTCCCTGAAAAAGTAAAAATGTAATAAAATGTAAACATGACGCACGTGGATCATAACTAAAGACGTCGTTCAAATAATTTCCATCATGTCCTCCGAAGATGTACATCCGTCCACTGTGCACAACTAAACAAACAAAAGAGAAACAAGAAAAGTGAAGTTTAGAAACTAGTTGAAATGGATAAAAACATTCTGGAAAAACATGGGCGCCAAAATAGAAAAACTTCAAAGGTTCAACACAATTTTTATTTGTTTTTACAGGCACAATGACACCATCGACTCGATGGTGGAGTTCCACGTGTTTCCACTGCAGTCCACGTTTTGCTTTGAAGGTCAAACGACGCAATTGTGTTCACATTTTTCCACTTATTATAATCAAATCCACCAAAAATGAGGATGAATCTGTCGTCGTGGACCGTCGCTGAGTGACAGTAACGAATTGATGGAGGAATTCCCTGGAAACAGTTTAGAACAAAGTCGAAATAATTCTTTAAAAATAAATTCTGCCTTGAGACGTGAGATTAAATAAATTTAAACGTTTCTGACTTTTGCTTCGATTGTGGACCAACAAAAAGATTTCAAGTTCAAAGAATATAAATCATTTGTCACTCCAACTCCAAATCCACCGTAGATGAACATTTCATTTCCGGACACAACAGCAGAATGCCAATGACGAGTGGATGGATGATTTCCAGTGACTTTCGGTTTGTCCCACTTCAACGTTAAAGTGTTGAACTGATAGGTCGAGTTTGAATATTTCCGTTTCTTTGTATCGAAACCACCGAAGATGACAACAAATCCTTTGTGAGCCACCGCTGAGTGACCGTGTCTTTGAGTTGGATTCACTTCACTGTTTTCCATTGGCAACTTTTTCCACTCCTTTTCCACTTTGTTGACATTCAACACGAACACATCCAGAACATCATCTGAAAAACTTGCATCATCAGAATTGTATCCACCGAAGCTGTAAATTACGTTCCCAACAGCCACCGCTGCATGACTACTTCTTGGAGGAAATCCATTAATTTGACTTCCCCAGGAAATCTGTAAATTATGCAGATTGTTAAATTAATTCAGAGTTTTGTATTTCGTATTTTTTGTCCTGTTACCGTTTTTGGAAGCGACGCTGCTGCGGGAAGTTTAACTGAAGAAGCATATTTCAAAGACTGTGGCTTTGGTTGCGTCTGCAAAAAAAATCCGTTTAAAATAAAATATTCGTTTCAATTTACCAAATTTTCAAGGTGAGTTTCTCTGCTTTAACCAACTGATCCTATCCCTGTCAAACAATTTTATTTTTGCATTCTGAACTACCCACATATTTCAAATTTAAAGAAAATATTTCAGTTCGCATTAAAACTAGCTTTCCAAAAATGCACTTAAAAGGTGCAAATACCTTTCAACCGATTGTAACCACATCAACACAAATAAAACACAAACTCATTGATTAGATTTAAAAATTCAATTACCTCCTCCAACAAAGTGACGACAGAAAACGGAGCTCCATTTTCCTTGAAGACGTTGTACGCGTGCACCGCGGCGCCGCATGCGACTGCTTCGTCTGCGTCGATGGTTCTGCGGATCTGTTTTCCCGCGAAATATTCCTGCACCATCTGCTGCACTTTGGGAATTCGACTGGAGCCGCCGATCAGAATCACGTCGTCGATTTCCTCTTTTTCGCATCCGGAATTCTTCAGAGTTTTATCCAGGATTTTCATGCTTCGGATTAACAGCGGGAGAATCAATTCCTCGAATATTGAGCGCGTAACAGTGACGTTTAAATTGATGTTTTCGTAAATACAGTCCAATGAAACAACGACTGACGTCATTGTCGCCGATGATAAGAAGCATTTTTGGCGCTCACATTCGTTTCGAATGCGGCGTAATTTCTTGGCAATTTTTTTGCGAATCTCTGTGTCTTCCGAGTTTTTTCCTTCCGCCAAATTGACCCTGTGAATTCGCTGGAATTCTTGGATGCAAAATTCAGTAATTAAATCATTAAAATCTTCACCTCCAAGTCGATCGTCGCCTCCAGTTGCTTTGACCTCAACGCGGTTCTTGGCGTCCAATCGGAAGACAGTTACATCAAAGGTGCCTCCGCCCAGATCGTAGATGAGACACGTTTTGGCCTCGTGACTTTCTAACGAAGACTTGACGCCGTACGCAACGGCAGCCGCCACTGGCTCAGCGATGAAATAAATGCTTTTGAATCCTGCCGCGTGACACGCCCACTCAGTAAGGCCTTTTTGCATTTCGTTGTAGTAGACGGGGATGGTGACGACTGCGCAGTCGATGGGACTGCGCAGGAAATCTTCGCTGGTTTTCTTGAGGTGACGCAGCAGCTCCGACGCAATCACCTGCGGAAGTTTCTCTACGTCGTCGATCTTTACTCCCACGTGGCCAGTCATGTTCACCAAGTGAAACGGCCACAGGTCCTTGTACCTAATTGTGAGTTAAAGAAATAAAGGATCAAAGACTAATCAAATACGTTGATTGCCCTTAATTATTGCCAAAGTTTTCTGGATTTTTCCTAAATGGTAAACAGAGATTGAACTAAACAATGACTCACTTTTGAATATTTGGGTCGCTGAAGGCGCGGCCAATGAGGCGTTTGATATCGAAAACTGTGTGTTCCGGATTATCGTACGCTTCTTGTTTCGCTGTTTCCCCCACGTAAACGCCGCCGTCGTCGTCGTCGCTGACGTCGTCCGAATTTCGGTCAGAATCCGAATCGGCGTTGTAGGCGACGTAGCTGGGCGTCGTGTTGGTGGAGTAGCTGCTCGGAAGGACCTCCGGTTTCCTCGTGGGATGGCGAAGGACGGCGACGCAGCAAAACGTCGTCCCAAAGTCGATGCCAAGTGCAAACGCGGGGGTCGTGCACGATGACGTGGAGGAAGCTGAAGCCATTTTTCTGTTTTAAAAAATTTACTAGTATTTGTAGCAGCTGTTACAGGGACGGACTGGCCATAAGAAATTTTGGAAAATTCCCGATGGGCCCCCTGCTTCTTATACATAACGTGTGCGGGAGCATGAGGCCACTAGGCTCAGAGTGGGCCCCCTGATCGCCTAACCTGCTTAACGTAATTTCTTGTACCCAAAAAGTTCCCATTTCGCCCCTGAGCTGTTAAGCAATATTTAAAGTACGCGGTTTTGTAAGAAATAAATGATAATAAAGTAATTAATAATTTCACGAGCACAACCAAATGCTCTGCACACGTGCACATTGTGTATTGTCATATGGATCTCATGTATCTACATAAAGCTGAAACTGCCATCCAACTATGTGAATAGATTCGGGGCCTTCCATAAATGACGCCATGAGCACGGCCTGTTGTTCTACTCCGGCATTATTATTAGCAACTCTATTTCGAGTAGCTATCTCTACAATTATTGTTAGTCAGATGACTGTGTCCTAGAATTTTTTGGTATTTTGTTGGCGTCATCCATGAACGACCCCTTATAAAATATTACAGCATATGAGAAGTATGTACGATTAAACTGCGCTTAAGTGAAGGGCTCACTAACCCAATTCCAATTTTGTATCATTTTAGTTTAAATACTCACCAACATTTTTTACAGAATAATGCAAGCTTCATGCGTGCATGACCCCTGAACTAATATTCAGTCGAGTACCGATCTGCAGGAGTAATTTGTGCACAGCCCCTCCCCCCCTACAGCTTTTAATAAAATACCGTTTCAGACGAGTCAAAACTAATAACTTTGTATGTTATTACAGTATCAATGGTGAGTGTGTTCTACATTCAATTCAAATTTACATTTCATGTGAAGAATCAAAACGAGCCATTTCCAAATTATGGCTGAAAATTAAATGAGCGCAGTCCATAAAATACAAAAAGAAATAAATATGTACGTGAAATTTAATAGTAATAAAGAGTTTTTTAAAATTGCAAAATGTTCTATTCACGTACATTAAGGACCACGGTATTTTAATTTGATTGCAGATGTTGCATTTTAATTTTAACTAATCCAGGAGGTGGGTTTTGAGGCTTCACGAAGAATATTGCACTGAATAAATTGAACTTGACAGCTGATCACTACATAGACTACCTACACTGTCAAAGTCACGGGTTCTTATCGGTGGGCAAAATAGATCACAAGCTTAATTCAAAGCACAGTGACGTGGCGTCACTCGGCAGATGTTCCCTTTTATCTCAATCGAATTTTGATAAACAATTTCTACCTCTGCTTCACAGTGTAATTGGCACAATAAATAACTTTAATTTTATTCACATGATGCTACATATTTATTATTTTATCCCTCGAATATTTTCACATTTATGTACTTCGTTAGGGGTCGTTCACAAATGACGTCAATGGAGCGGTCATTGGGGCTCTTTGAATACTGATGATACCCCATGTTAAAGATTGCCATTTACACAATGCTTGTGCTTGTGGCAAGTGGGTTAAATTATTCTATATAAATTGAAATATTTTAATTACATTGTTCACGGACGACCCCTGGGTAACTAAACCAAAATCTATGTGCATTTACTGAACCCTCGATATTCTCAAACTAAGCAGAAAAATTAATTCTTATGAAAATATTTGCAGCTAATTTGTGAAATAAAAATGCAATGAATTTGTGTTATGCATTGAACGCAGTGTGGTTGGATGGAGAAAAATATGACGTCTTACCTGTAATTCTGTGAATCTGCTTTGAAGCGTCTTTTAAATCTTGAAAATGAAAACCAGTAATTCCAAACTGCGATGCAATGTTTGATGCTTAAAGTACGTGTCACGGTCTTGTTAAATTTCAAAAAAATGTTGTTGCTGTTTTTCAGTGATCCTTGATTTTTTGTGATTTAAGGTGAATAAAATGTTCGAATTTCAATTTAAAATTGTGTTGCTAATATTTCACTGTAATTTTATTTGGATTTTTGAAAATATTTATTGAATTTAAACGCTAAATTGACAAAGTGAAATTAGAAAGTGGGAAGTAAATGAATACTGAGGAATGAGGATGAGACGTCCAGGTGAAGAGTTAAAATTATTGAAACTTTAAAGTTAGGGATCGTCCATAAATAATGTCATGGATGGAGTGAGTGGGTCTGGTGTAGTACTGCGATCACACATGCCAAGTCAAAGATATACGTTTATGCAGTGCTAAAGGGATGCCAGGGAGATGGGTGAGCCGTAAAATAGTGGTAAGTTTGGCGACATAATTTGTGGATCCTCCCTTAGAAACAAGAGGCAGGTGCAGTTCATCACCTGATTTTTCCGTGTTGTCGTCAACAGATAAAAATGAGACTTGAATCCACAGACCAGTTCATATCAGTAGTTCCAATGAAACGTGATACATATTTAAAATGTAATTTTACAATATTATTTATTGTGTATCTACTAATTGTACTGTGACCCTATATACTTATTTAATTTCTCGCTTAATCTACGGTAATCAAATACAAAATTTCTATCCTACGAGTGTTGTTTGTGACCCCTGCGGAACCTTTCATGAATTCGAATTGGTATTCGTATTTAGTCATCTTGAGAAAAAAATAAGATTTTATGTAGTAAAGTTTAGATAGATGATTACGATTTTAGTTACATGTTTTTGAAAAGTGCAAACTGTTTTAATTACTTGTTTGTTTTTAAATGTGCAATATGATAACATGTTAGCATGCTTTTACATGATCATCATACTTTAATATTTTGGCTATTGTTGATTGCAAATATTTTTAACCGAAATACACACGTTTACCATTTTGCATCTTCTGGCAATTTATTAAATTAGGAAACGTTCACAAATGATGTCACCAAAATATTCCAATATCTAAGGCCTTGTGGCATTCGTATCATCAGCCTTAACGTCGCGTAAGTTGCTATCTTGAAAATGGAATGTCAATAATGTGAACCCATTCACCCTACCCGTCAAGTTATTTATGGACGACCCATTACATGTTAGATATGCGCGCAGTTAGTAAAAGTATAATTAAACATACATACATTATTCTTTTAAATGCGACGTGTTGTGTCATTATTACTGTCACTCATATTTTATATTGAATTAACGTGACTAAAACAAAAAAATTAATATTTTACACAGGAATGATTTTATTATTAAAATACAATTATTTTTTGTATACTTTCCTTCAGTAGTAACTACTTTATATTGCATATCAAGGGTGAAGTATCAAAATGGTTTCCTTCCATTTTTTGTGAAAGGCAAAATGATGTCCCTCCAAAAGGCTGTCTGCAGCTCAAAATGGAAGGACACCATTTTTCCTTTAACAAAAAATGGAAGGAAACCAATTTGTTTTTAGCGAAAAGTGGAAGCAAACCATTTTGATACTTCACCCTTGATATATTGGTTTGAACAGTGAGCCGCACTACTTTTTTATGATATTTAATACTACGCAAAATGCAAATAATGATTTTTGAAAATATTAATTTGTATCATGCATATTACTTTTGTTTAATTCTGTTACAGTAATAAAAAATGTAAACATTCCGTTTTGAAAAACCATTTTGTCATTATGCACAGTGTGATGCTCGTATTCAGTACCTTAAGACTTAAGATATATTATCTCAATAGATGCGAAGCAAAGTCCAAAGTCTTGTAGTAAGAACGGCGCTAATTTAAATTGCCAGCGTCAAAGTTATCAGAGCTACGCTAATTAGCGTTATTTTTGCTTGCAACGTCAACGTGTCGACCCAGTACATTGTGCAATTTTTCTGGTTGGGTTTGATGGTCACTTTCACAAATAGGACACTTAAAGGGCCCATCTGGTCTGATCTGCAACAACTGCATTAGCAGCGGCAACGGTTTGCAAAACTAAAGCATCATCGATCCCGGCGTCTTGACCTATTAACTCTGCTACTGTTTCTATATTCGTCTCTATAGGACTTTAAAGCAGTATGCCTGAAAACATGATGATTAATCAAGGTCTTATCGTGGCAGTGGTTAATATATTACGTTAATAATTTGTGTGACATCATTTATTGGCAATTACTACAATTTTTGTAGTAGGAGTCTAGCGCTGATTTAAACATAAACAGCAAATGCATTCAATTACAACGTAAATATATATGTAAAATTATACCTAATTACATAACGGTGGGATAAACTAATTGGAATTTGACATAGCAAATGCTTGTAGTCAATCTAAATAGAACATTTTACACTTGTAAAATATATTTTAATAAAACAGTTTGAACTTTTTGAAAATGTAAATTTTGAACATTTTTGACTTTTAAAAATATGAAAATGAAACAATTTGCACATTTCAAAAATGTAAATACAGCATTTCTTACGCGATTTATATCAAGTACATAGAACATTCTGCGCTTTTTAAAATCATGAAAACAGAAAAATTCACTTTAAAAAAAATATGTATGTAATCAGAACGTTTTGAATTTGAAAATTAAAAAAACATTACCAAAACTCTACATAAAGCAGGATAATTATGATTTGATTTCTAAAAATTATTTTGAGGAATGTTTCCGGGAACATTTGCGGAAATGTTGCTGCTGTAGAGCCTCTAAAATGGATTAGAAAGTGAAAAAAATATTAATTACAATTGAGTGGTTTCATTCAAAAATTGAATTCTTGTCGATTAGAAAGGTATTTTAAAAACTCAAAATGCAAAACCAAAATTTGTTTAGAAATGAGTCCGTGTAAAAGTGACAGGGCTTATTACGTATATTAATTTTTTTACCTTTTATTTAATGGCATACATAGAACCCACAGGTGAAATCGACTAATTCATTTAACACGTTTTGTTTTTAAGCCATATGTACTGAAAACTAGTGTATTTTTATGTGTGGAATTTTTAATTTGCTACGAAAATAAGTTATCTAGTGCCACAATGTTAGAAAATAAAAGTATTGGTTAACAGTCTAACGATTAAAGATTAAGTTCTTAAGGGGTTTATATCAACTGTCGCGTACATCTATTATATCAAGTGTAATTAATTGTTACAGCAGCATCTAAATTTCCTCAGCTCAAGAACTTAACCAATTCAATTGACATTTCAGCCAACATTTTAAAACATTTTCATACAATTTATTAGGCTTTGGAAAGTTACACAGTAATAATCACATTAGTGAATTTTATTACATAGTTTAAAATATTTATTTTGCAATCTTAAATTTACTATACAATTTTCGATTTCGATTTATTTTATAATAATAATAATTTAGTATAACAAAACTGTTTACATTTTTAGTTTTATTGGTATTGAGGACAGAGTGGCTATAGTACAGTCATATGTTTTTTCAGTATGTATGTGCATAGAATTTTCTGTAATTGCAGTATCCACCAACATCGAGTAATCGAGTTAAATGTGACAGTTACGTATGCAATTGAAAGGGTAAGTTATTTACCGTTTTTATACTACAAATTAGACACTTTTTAAATAATATAGAAACATATTCAATTGGACACGATTGATTTTTAGTTTATAGGCTTTTGAATAAATAATTCAAAAATCCATGCAACAACAATATTATTTCTTCCTCCATTTTGTGTTGCTCTTTGTAGTTTACACGTTGTACTTTCTTTTGCCTTATTTTGAAAATACAAATCGATACACGTTTTTGAAATGACGTCAAAAATTTGTGTAAAAATAAAAGTGCAACTATAGCCATAAAAAAAGCTGCGTATAAACTGAAAGAAAAATTCTGATCGTACAATCTAATTCTAAACTAGGGAGGCAAATTCACGTATGGAATTTTATCATCGGTATCAGTTAAGGACGACCCTTTACACACCTATTTCCAGAACGAGCGTGTCACGTAAAAACTCATTTTGATCTGATCCTCCAAAAATGAAAATTCGGTCGCCCAGAGCAATGCAGACGGATTCGTCAAGAGGAGATAGAGGCTTTCCAATTGGATTGATTTCTTTCCACTCACATGTTTCTATTTTTTAAAAAATGAACCAAAAATTTTACAAATTAATTTCGAGTCACGTGTTCGCTCACACTACTGTCAGTTAAACTGTTTTAACAGTTAAAAAATACACATTTTTGTTAGTAGACCAGCGCTTTTCAATGTGAATTAATTTGCTAATTATTGTTTCATAAATTTAAACTCACGTGGATCATAGGAGAAGACGTCGTTTGACTTAAAATATTCATGAGAAGGTCCACCAATAACAAAAAAAAAAAAAAAAAAATATGAAAGCAGGCGTGCTTGGGTGAGCGGTTAGGACTGCAGACTGTAACGAAATTTACAGCCTCAGACCCGGCTTCGATCCTCGGCCACTGCTAATCGTTTACGGCTCGGTGTTGTACGGTAAACGTCACTGGATGGTTGATTGAAACCCAATCTCCTTCGGTGCTCCTTAGTGACCACTACTTACTGTAGGGGCCTAGGGAATGAGACTCCTTTACTGTGGAGGAGGGGACGGGGATAGGTGAAAGGGTACAAAGACCGAGACGATCTAACGCGGTAGCCTCCTATTTCCTCACCCACAGTGACTGGTTGAGTCTGGTTGTATGAACTTCGGTTAAATCGACCCAATGAATAAATTATTATTATTATTAATAACAAAAATAAGTCCGTCATGCGTAACTTAACAAGAATAAAATCACACAAATTATTGTGGAATTCTTTAAATTGATTTTAAATAGACTATTCGATACTTTTCGGTATAAATATTTTGAACTTGCTAATTAGATATTTAATTTATTTTTACAAGCAGAATGGAACGATAGCAACAACAGTCGAACGGTACGCAAAAAAAATAAAAATATGGGTTTTTTATTACGAGTAGAACGCTATTAAAATATCCCGCTGACGTCTAACATAATACGATTCTGCTAAATGTAGTCAAATTCCTCAAATAACAGGCGGAAAAATCTTGGTGTAAATTTCAAAAGGATTTTCCGCTGGAAATTCTATATTTTATTTTTATGCGGCTAATTAAGGGTGAACACAAATATGTAGTGCCATTCAATGTAATGATGGGTCAGCTGGAAATAAACAACACTAACCTAACATAAATTGTCGCTTCTGCTACTAATCTACACAATTTACCAGAATTTAAGTGCGATAATTACTTGACCAATTTCTAATGCTAAATACATCACCAGTTGAAAAGCAACCAACAATAAAATTAAATCAACGGGACGCACCTAGCATTATCGCAACACGGTTTCAATATAACGGTGTTTTTGTTTTTCACTTTCGCCTAAAAAGTGTTAAATGGGCCACAAGCTTACAAAATAATATTTTCTAAAATTTTGTAGGGCTTTTAAATGATATATTACATAACAAGTCAGTTTTTTTGTAAAATTCAATTGCATTTTTTTTAAATAATAAAGATTAGACCACTTAAACCGAGTTTATTAGCTTCGCATAATTATTTCGATTGCAATAGTTTTCCTTTTCCTGTGAGTTCAATAAGTTACCCGTCCAAACCTTGGTTGATTAGAAAATATCAAAATCTATCGTTCGCGGAGTTTCAAAAAAGTTGCATTTAAAAAAATGATTTTTTTAATTTCTTCCTTTGTCTCTGTCTCGCTGTAGCTCTGTCAATTCTCGTCTGATTTTTAAAACATTTGATGATTTGTGATCTCTAAAACAATACCTTCATAGTTATTTTTCTGGGTTTCTTAAAATTCGAAAATTATTGCATTCTATAAAGTGTGGTATTTTTTTGAATTTTAAAAAATAATAATTTTCCACAATTATATTTAAACAAAAGGCTCAAGCATTCGCTAGCCCTTATTAGCAACTTCTAGAAATAATTAAGTGAATAAATGTAGATATAATTTACTAGGATTCGTGCATAAATGATTCCAGGGGAAGGCGGTTTAGCGTATCTAGTACGGTTTTGATGATATTTCATGTTAACAGTAAGTAGCCGTTTAAGTAATATTAAATTAATAAAAACATGGTGAATATTTGGTTACAATTATTTATGAGCCAATCCCTTATTCAGGGGATTTTTACTTGAATTTTACGAAAAGTTGAAATATTTATACCTCACACACTTGTAACTGCATTCTGTTTTCTATGGATTGCTTTAGAGGCGAATTTTGATGGAAGACCGCGTTTTAATTTTGAAAAAATAATTCAAACCCAAGAAGATGAAATTCGTGAAAAATATGTTTGTGTCTTTATTAAAGAATGTACACACTATTTTGAATAGATTGTTATTTTGTAAAAATTTAAAACATTTTTAATCCTATTGTTCATTTGTGCAATCACAGAACTTACATTTTATTGTACAAAATGCTTTCCTTAAAGTAATTACGTAACAAATTAAATATTTTAAAAGCAAAATTTAATACTTATTTTAATTTACAATATTTATTGGCAATACAAAAAATGACTCGAAATACTTTTAAAAATTAACATCAGCTGTTCACTAATTTTACATTGTTGCATTTACATTAGAAGTACCTGCGTGTCATCGCAGGATTTTCCATTGTATCCCCCAAAAATAAAAACCTGGTCGCTGATGGCGACGCAACCTGCAGCTTCACGTGGATGCGGAGCCTTTCCATTTGGAGTCACTTTCCTCCACTCCAAAGTTTCTGCGGAAAAATTTAAATCTTTAATTAAAAAGTTAAAATAACTTTTTCCCTTTTCTCTAATTTTTGAATCGACTGAACTGATCATCGCTCCTCCGCGTGCAGTTTACTTTACCTTAAATAGCATTTGATTATTTATTCGTTTTATCTTGACTCCATTTTACGAGATTCTCGACTTTTATACATTTTACTTTTAATTTTAGTTTTCACAAAGTTTTGAATTCATATCAATAATTTTAATTTTTTAATACGTAAACAAGACGCTTTTAAAGTTTGAATTTTAACTCTAAATAAATCAGAGTGCGCAGAACAAAAGGATAAAATTTAAGACAATTAAATTACTAGTCGAAAAATGTGGACTTCCCTGAAAAAGTAAAAATGTAATACAATGTAAACATGACGCACCTGCATCATAACTAAACACGTCATTTAAATGGGAATACTGTTCATCAATTCCTCCGAAGATGTACATCCGTCCACTGTGCACAACTAAACAAACAAAAAGAGAAACAAGAAAAGTAAAGTTCAAATTTGAGAAACTAATTGAAATGGATAGAAACATTTTGGCAAAACATGGGCGCCAAAATAGCAAAACTTCAAATGTTCAACACAATTTTTATTTGTTTTACAGGCACAATGATTCCTTCGACTCGATGGCGGAGTTCCCCGTGTTTCAACTGCAGTCCACGTTTTGCTTTGAAGGTCAAACGACGCAATTGTGTTCACTTTTTTCATCTCCTCATAATCAAATCCACCAAAAACGAGGATAAATCTGTCGCCATGGACTGTCGCTGAGTGACCTTCACGAATTGATGGAGGAATTCCCTGGAAACAGTTTTAGAACAAAGTCGAAATAATTCTTTAAATTAAATTCTGCCTTGAGACGGGAAATTAAAGAAAATAAAAATCGTTTCTGACTTTTGCTTCAATTGTGGACCAACAAAAAGATTCCAGGTTTAAAGAATGCAAATCATTCGTCAATCCATCTCCAATTCCACCGTAGATGAACATATTATTTCTGACAACAACAGCCGAATGATTACAACGAGGTGCTGGAACATTTCCAGTGACTTTCGGTTCGTCCCACTTCCGCGTCAAAGTGTTAAATCGATAAGTCGAGTTTAAATTATTAATTTTCTTTCTATCGAAACCACCGAAGATGACAACGAATTCTTTGTGGGCCACCGCTGAGTGACCGTGTCTTTGATTTGGATTCACTTTACTGTTTTCAACTGGCAGCTTTTTCCACTTCTTTTCCCGGTCTTGAATATTCAACACCATTACATCCAGGACATCACGTGAATAACTTGAATCATCAGAATAATTGACTCCACCGAAGCTGTAAATTAAATTGCCAACTGCCACTGCTGCATGTTCAAATCTTGGAGGAAATCCATTAATTTTACTTCCCCAGGAAATCTGTAAATTATTTAGATTGTTAAATCAATTCAGAGTTTTGTATTTCTTATTTTTTATCCTTTTACCGTTTTTGGAAGCGACGCTACTGCGGAAAGTTTAATTGAAGAAGCAGATTTCAAAGACTGTGGCTTTAGTTGCGTCTGCAAAAAAAATCCGTTTAAAATCAAATATTCGTTTCAATTTACCAAATTTTCAAGGTAAGTTTCTCTGGTTTAACCAACTGATCCTATCACTGTCAAATGATTTTATTTTTGCATTCTGAACTACCCACATATTTAAAATTTAAAGAAAATATTTCAGTTCGCAATAAAACTGGCTTTCAAAAAATGCACTTCAACGATGCGAATGAATTCACACGATCGGAACCACATCAACACAAATAAAACACAACTTTCTCGATTAAATTCCAAAATTCAATTACCTCGTCCAACAAAGTGACGACAGAAAACGGAGCCCCATTTCCCTTGAAGACGTTGTACGCGTGCACCGCGGCGCCGCATGCGACTGCTTCGTCTGCGTCGATGGTTTTGCGGATCTGTTTTCCCGCGAAATATTCCTGGACCATCTGCTGCGCTTTCGGAATTCGACTCGAGCCGCCGATCAGAATCACGTCGTCGATTTCTTCTTTTTCGCATCCGGATTTCTTCAGAGTTTCGTCCAGGATTTTCATGCTTCGGTTTAGCAGGGGTCCGATTAACTCTTCAAATAGTGCGCGCGTCACTGGGACCACCAGCTGCTTGTCTCCGTGAACGCCGTCCAGGGAAACAACAACCGAAGGCGTGGAGGCCAAGAAACATTTTTGCCTCTCACACTGCGCACGGATTCGGCGCAGCTTCCTCGCTGTAGTTTCACGGACTTGCGCATCGTTGGATGCTTCTTCTTCTGCCAAATTTACACCGTGAAGTTTCTGGAACTCTGTGAGGCAATATTCGGTGAGCAAGTCGTTGAAATCTTCTCCCCCCAAACGATCGTCGCCTCCAGTTGCTTTGATTTGGATTCGTTGGTGGGCGTCCAATCGGAAAACAGTGACGTCAAAAGTACCGCCCCCGAGATCGTAAATGAGACACGTTTTAGTCTCGTCGCTTTGAATGGAGGACTCAAAACCGTACGCAAGGGCGGCCGCCACCGGCTCGAAAATAAATTGAATATTTTTGAACCCCGCCTTCGCACAGGCGTCTTTGGTGAGTCCTTTGTGGAGCTCTGTGAAGTAGACGGGAACTGTGACGACTGCGGAATCGACGGAAACTCCAAGCGCAGCTTCCGCCGCCCTCTTCAAGTGGGAAATCAACTTTGTGGCAATTGTCTGCGGGAGCAGAGTTTCTTCATGAACTTTCACCCCAACGAATCCTTGAACATCAACCACGTGAAACGGCCACTGTTCTTTGTACCTTTGGATTTAAATAAGTTTTGAATTGTATTTTGTTTTAAAATGTTTTGTGTAACCACTGTGTAGAATCCAAATTAACGATATTTTAGGATGTCTAGCGACAGCAGAATTAAATAATTCACTATTTTACTTTGCTTCTAAGTGCAGAGCTGGATGTCGTTGTGGAATTTTCAGCAATGCACAATTAAAACTTATGTAATTTTCATGTCTAGGTAAATTAAAGATTTGTATATCAGTTTTGAACAAGTCCTTCCAAATGCATAAATCGGAAGTGTGCTAAATTGTTGGTAGTGTTATTGGCGTACAAAATATATTTATCTGCACCATTAAAGTGCCAAATGAAAAGGTATAGATACCTCATTTTGTACTGTATTTAACGTTTTAGTTATTGTTTTTTGTACTTCACTCAAGCGTGTGGATATAGCAATCTGCTCTTTTAAATAATAATCGAGATATACCATTTTGCACTATATTGAAGCAAGTAGATCATTTCGTCCTAACAGCAGTAGCAAAACACTAAACATGCAGTAATAATTCAGCGAATTCATGCATCAGAATAGACTTAGCCAACATAAAACTAATTCTTTCAGAAACTGAAGTGTCTCACTTTTGAATGTGTGGGTCCTGAAAGGATCTTCCGATGAAACGCTTAATGTCACAAAGAGTAAATTCCGGATTCGCAGTTCCAAGTTTCTTCGCCGTTTCCCCTGCAAAAACGTGAAGTTCCCCGTCGCGGCCTTTTTCCTCGTCCCGAACATAGCTCACGTAGCTCGGGGATTTGTTTTGGCCAAAGTCGATTTTAAGAACTTGAGGCATTTTGTCCGGATGTTGAAGGATGGCGACGGAGCAGGAAGTTGTTCCAAAATCAATTCCAATTGCTAAGGAAGGTGGGAAAGTTGCCGACGAACTTGTTACGCGATTTGATCTAGTGAAATATATTTGTAAATAGGTTTTAAAATAGACATCATAAAAATAGACAGATTTGAGAAATCAATTAAGCTGGATGAATGAAAGGACGCAAAAAATGTTATTGTAGTCAATCATGTCACAAAGACTGAAATAGAATATCAAAAGTTATTAAAGATATTTCGGCTATTTGAAATTGAGATTTCTTTGCTCACAACATAAAAAAGGCCTAATTGTGTGACACTTAAAAGGCAGCTTTATGGCAATAATTATGTTCTGATACTTACTGGCCCGTAAATAATATAAGTACCTTTGTAGTTGAGAATAAAAAGGCCCAGTATATCTTTTACGAGAACAAGGGCCGTTAACACGCTAACATGCGATTATTGTATTTAAGTATAACGCAACGATGTAACTTACTTTGACTCAGCTATCGAAGTAGACATTTTTGTATCCAGTGAACACAGCGTTTTGATTCGTATGCTGCTTATTTCAGAACGCAACGACGCCAGTCTTCCCGCAAGAATTTCGTCCGGAATGGAATCGGAGTGTTTGAAATGTTCAATGGCACGTTGCTTGGCTTGGCTGTGCTTAAGATAAAATTCATGAAAGTTTTTGCACTGCTCCATTTGATTCTTGTAATAATCAGCAGCTTTCGAAACACGTGTATTAGCGCGTTGAATAATTGTGTCAAGTTTCTGCTTTGCATTTCCGAGAAAAATGTTATGAACTTCGTTTAGTTGATGCGACAACAGTTCAAGTGATAAACTAAGCAACGGAGACTCTAAGTGTTTGATTCTGAAGTCTTCGCTAATTGATGCAGATATTTCAACGTGGAGTTGGTCCAGTTTGTACTCAAACGGATTTTGATTTTCAATGATCTTCTTAATGGCATTTGTGTACAGTCCCTGACAGATTCTTATTTCTTGCTTTAATAATTCTTCCGCGTGCGCTTTGTTTTGCTGGTTTTGGTTTTGAAACTGACGAAATTTGGTTTGAATCGATTGAAGAAGATTATTAGTGTAGACTTGGGGATCATGGCCAGTTGCAGGTTTACAGTGAAAATAAAACTTCTCCAATGCCTGTTTCACAGCATTTTCCGATTGCCTTTCAAAAATGTCTTCCAACACAAAATTGTCTTCGTGTACAACTTCTCCCATTAGAGCTTTGTATTCATGCACTGCATGGCTTGTTGCACTTGCTATGTTTTCTTGCTGTATAAAATAAAAGAATAAAATGTGTACGTAATACAATTATCAAAATTTTATTATATGTATTTACCATATCAATAATAATTGATACGAGCTAAATATAATTTTTAAATTTCTGCACCGAGTTGGACTAATTTTCTGCTACAATATGGCTACGTTTTTGCAGAACTCTCTCAGCACGTTTTTAAGTTTTCCGTTTGACTAGTTTTAAAGGACTTGACACTCACCATTTTAGAAGCTATGAAGTGGTAGATAAGTTGATAGCAGAAAGTGTACAAATATTTATGCAAAAACGGCAAATCCATCTTAGAAAGGAGTTCAATGTCCAGAAGTGGAACTTGCAAAGACTGGAACGAAAGTTCAAAACGTTGCTTGCTCAGTTTTGAATCCAGAAAGGGCTCCAACAAATCCTCCGCAACACTTTTTTCCAACGAATTATTAATCCACAAGCAGCACAGAGTGAACAAATCAACCGCCATTTTATCCGTTTGAAGTTCCTCAATTCTCAAGTTTTTCATTTCAAGAAATGGCCACACATCCTTGACTATTGTGTACATGCGTTCAAGATTCTGGGTCTCGAAAAATGTCAAAAAACTGCAAAATATAACAGAGTAGCGAATGAAGCGGCGTGGCCACTCCCTTACTTTTAAATGTTCGTGCAAGCACACAACTGCGTCCTCACTGTAGAATTCACTGTCTTGTAATTTCATGTTTGCAAAAAAGTCACAAATTTCTGAAAGATAGAAATAATCTTTTCTTGCATCCAGCTTCTCTCGTGTGATGTGCTGCACTAATTTGTGAGTTGTAATTTTCACCTTTGTGTTGTGGTCAAACGAAATGTTTAATGATGCAGCCGAAACTCTGGCAACATTTGCCATTGATTTTTTAACCAAGAGAGAAAAGTTCTTGCGCGTAACACTTTGACCATACAAGAAGTTGTACAAATGAGACATCAGCTGCACTGTGATGCCGTCTGTAGGAAGGTATGCCATGAATTTAAGCAAGTGAATTGCTACACGCCCATCTTTTCCTTGCTTTTGAATTTTTTCCAGCGATATGTCCCACACGTCTTCCATGATACGGTCATACTTTGTGGCTAAATTGGTTTGTTTGTCCTTGGCCCAGCCTCCCAGGGGCACGTTCATTCGCTTAACATAGTTTTCAATTTCGTCGTTGAAATCAGTTTCATCGTAATATTCAATTACGCTGGCAGCGAGTGAAATTCCTAAAGGAAATCCTTGAAACGCGTCAACTAATGTGTTCACTGTACTGCTGTGGGCGTTAGTGTTGCAATTAAAAGATGGCTGCAGTAATTTGATCACTAATTCCAACGACTCCGCTTCATTTAGGCTTTCTACTTGAATGATGTTGTTTTTTGGAATCATCTTCCAGTCTTGTTCTCGCGAGGTTATTATCACCAACGGTTTATGTTTCAAAACTTGAACTGGCAAAAACTCGAGAATTCCAAACGGCTTTTCATTGAACTGCGGTGCATTGTCAAAAATAAAAAGTCCTGTTTTAACGTGGTTCGAGAAATGAGTGTATACATGTTGAACAGTTTCCAAAACTTTGGTGCTTGCGGCCAGTTCAAGCTTCTTAGCGAGAGAATCAAAACTGGATTTTAAACTTGTTTTTGTTTCGGCATCGATCCACGCAATGTTTTGAATAATTGGGTCATTAATATTTGACTGGGCGTACATTCGTGCTAATTCGGATTTCCCAATTCCGCCTAAACCATAAAGCACTACAATTCTGTCTGTGTACTTCTCCTGGGTGAAGCACTCTTGCATTCTTAAGTGTATTGTTTGTAGAAGGTCCTCGCGTCCTGTAAAACTGGGAGTCGGTGAATCAATTTGAACGAACGTTGTAACGGGCGGGGCTTGGTTTTGAGCAGGCGCATGAATGATTTTGATGATATCGCCGCCCAAAAATAAATTGTGACCAAGTTGCTGGGCAGTTGTCCCGGTACCATTTTGAGCTGCATGGGAAGAAATATCATTTACGAACTTGCCCACAGATTTAGTTGTGCCAACTGTGCGGGAAGAACCTGGTTGATTATCGTTGACTGCTGATGCTTTGCTGTTTGTAGCTAGTTTTTGAGTTTGATTGGCCAATATATGATCGCTGCTTTTGTTTGTTTCTAAATTTTCTGTGAATTCCCTCTTGTCCTGAGTAGGAATTTGGTGTGACAATGCAGGGTTGGTTTTTAAGCTGCCCAGTGAAATAAGGTTAGGTTAATAGTCAATATTGAAAAAAGCCTGTTATATATGAACTGCATAAAATCATGGAAAGTAATATCATGATTTTAAAACTCTACCTAGGAAATCGTCTGTTTAGCGAATACAATATTTTGTGCAACTCAGGCATATCCAGTTCATCAGAAAGGTCAAGAAGGTGGGATATAGTTTCTGGCTCTAAATCCATCTTGTCAAAAGCATCAGCGCTCCAATCATCCCAAAGGATAACCTTACATGGGTGTACAAATAAAATTAAATAAATTGTAATTTTTACATGGGTGACAAAAAGTTGCTACCCATCCACATGATTTACTAGAATTTTGAAATAATAATTTCATGTAACTTGAAGATTTAAAAAATATTAATTTTAAGAACCGAAATACTTTTAAATAACACATTCAACATAATCGAGTGCATTTTGAGGTTGTTTGGTTTGGTATTAATGACCCAATAAAGTTTACAAAAATTAATTTTTTTTTACTATGTTTTCCTGTAACTAACTTTTACATTATTTGATTATTTCTCAAGTTATTTTAAAGATTTTTTTGTAACTTCTAGGACTCTATTATAAAACTATGATGTACGATTCTCTAAAACTCAAAAAATTTCATGTTTATTTTAATTTCAAATAAAATTGATTAATATATTTACTTGTAGGGTACTGTTGTAAAAACAAAACTCACAAAATCCTAAAATTAAATTTTAAAAAACAACTTAAGGATTAGAAAATTCTTTCATTGAGAACTGTCTAAGGTAAAGGGCAACACAATTTTACAATGTAAAGATTCACTGTGAGCACACAACGACAAAAAAACATGCACTTAAGTTTAAATAATAGATCTGAATTATTTAAATGTAACCCGAATGTTTGAGTGCGTCCTTTTTAAATCCTAAAGGTACATGAAAAAAGCATTCGAAGTCATTTGATTTAGAAATACCATTTGCATTATTAACAGTAACTTTGTAATGCCATAATTCGATAATAAGTCTGACATCTTAAATTAAATGCACTTAATAGCCTATGTCAGCAAATCGTTTCCGGGATTGACAACTGTCTTGTTGCTAGAATTATTAGTATGGCATTTGCAACAACATTACAACAGGCATACAAGACTACAATAAATTACTACGCACAATCAATGTTGGTACCTGTAGAAATACACGAAACGCTGTTGGATCCAATTCAGGCAACGAAATGCGTAGCTTGTGCTTTGCACGCTCTGTGTCCCATTTTTCTTTAAATAATTTGTCGAGCGCTGGACACGATGCTTTGAGAGCCAATTTCAATGCTTCAACTTCTTCTTCGTGTGGTCCGACGAGGAACGTGACGTCATTTTCGTCTGGATTCGCATCCAAATAGGCGATGACATTTTGGAGAAAACAACGTTTTCCTCTGCTGCTGGACATCTTTCAAGCTGCACGTCGTCAGCTCTGCCAAATCAAAATAATAACTATGTATGCCATACAAAAATATTTAGACGCTGCCAATTTAACGTATGGATCAACGTTCAGTATCAGATCTCAGCCAACGTTTATGCGACAGGAAGCTAGGATCAGTTAATTCTAAACTTAAGTTTGAAAAGACTTGATGGTTACTGCTCGATATGGCTATGCGCGGCCCGAGGTAGAAACATTCTTAGAATAAATATTGAACCTATGCATTTTGGATTACAAGGATGATATCTTTGTTGAACGTACAAATTTTGTGTGTCCACTGTTCTCCACGCACCTTTTGGACTTTAACTACCCATCCGCATTACACAATTGAACTAAAGCCATGATTGCACGACCCCTTATCAACTTAAAATACTTTACAACGTAGGTATGAAGAAGTGATTCTGCTCAACTCGTCCAACTAATAAAAAAATACCGTCGTACATGAAGCAAAACAATTCCCGTGAAGTACGTATTAGTGTGTACTGATAGTGTGTCTACGTTCGTACGTTCTCCCTATTTACAGGTGCCTAACTGTATTCGGAGCCAACGGTCGCTAAGTAAATAGATAGATTACCTGTATTATCAGAGCCACGTATTCTTATCACTAATCGTAAGCGAAATAGAGCAACAAGGCGCCATCAGTTCATATCTAATGCATAATAAGCAAAACATTGAGAAGTGACGTGGTCAGTTATTATTTTATTGTCTCAATTTTTTTAGTTTTGCACCTTAAATATGGTCACGCCACTAAATAACTGGGATTAAAAGAAATATTATAAAAGTTTTTCATTTTACAGCTTTGTTATTAAGTGCATTGTCAGGGATAGTTCATAAATGATTTCTCACAAATTAAAAATATTTTAGGCTCTGCCCACGCCCATCTTCGTCTCATAACTAATAATTACATTGCGTAAAGTCAATACCTCTACATAAAGTGAACATGCGTCGAGTCCCACTCAACCTACTGATGACATCATTTATCGACGATCCCTATCAATGCGTTGTATAACATGCAAAATTTGCAACTTTATACAGTTTCAAAACCTTTTTGTATTTTATTTTAGGACAAACGGAGTTATATGTAGTTGCTTATTTTAGTGTTAAAAGGAGATATGTAGTCAGTATTGCATTTAGCAAGAAATGCAGATGGCCAGATTTGATCTTTTGCCAATGAAATATTGATGCACTTTATTGAAAGACTATTTTTATGTATATTCGTTAGTTAGCTGCATATTTCTATTCTTGTATTTAGATTGTAATACAAAAATCCAAATAATTCGATTGAATTTATATTCAGCGTTTATATAGTAATAACATTGTAAAATAAAGCAAGATAAAGTCTCACAAAGTTATGCAATTAAATTTTTATTTACTTTACCTGCAAATTCTTCAATTCCCAAAGCGTCTTTTAAGGATCAAAAATCAGTAATTTTGCGTATTTCCCAGCTGCCTTCCAATATATGATTCTTAAATTACTTCCCACGATTTTTTTCAATATTAAGGATATGATAGCTCAATCTTTCACATGCAATAATTATTAATTAAATTTATGTTCCAAATATAAACAGGCTCCTAATTCGATATTTAATTTTTCTTTATGGATGTATTTTAGTAGGTAATTAATTAGATTTGAAATATTTAATGTTCCAGTTTAGATCCAGTGCAGAAGTTTTAGAGGCAAAGTCACTCAGAAAATATTGGAATACTGACGCTGAGTCCAGGTGAAAATAAATGTGAACATCGAAGCTAAAAATAGAAGTGTAATCAAAGGAAATTCTGCTGCTATCAGACGCAGATAAAAGTGAAAGATAATTCAACGGATCCCCAGCTCAGAGTTACAGTGGATTTCAATAAATAATGCGCATTTTATTCTACAATTAAATTTATTATTTATTCAGTTGATGGACTTTCAACAAAACACGTATTTTACATGTGTATTATAAGTAGCAAGCTTTATATGCCCAATTTAACTTATTTAACGAGATGAGTTTTGGCATCGGCAGAATTAATGACGTATAACTTTAAGTTCTAACTATGCAGTGTGAAATTGAATAGTTTAATTGCAAGAAAATATAAATACCCATTAACTACATGTTTATCAATAAATTAAAAATATGACAAACCTCCGTATATGGAGGTCAATAAATTCATTGAATTCTATTGAATATTTTCATTCTTTCTTTTTTTCATTCACTCCTAGGAAATTAAATACAGGAATATTTATAAATGTGTGACAATTAGTAAAAACAAATTAAACCATTCAAGGTATCATGTGTCGTTTTATCTTAGTTTTATAAAATTAGTAATCTCCACGGCTACATTTTTTGATTTTTAAAAGGGCAGAGTGCTACGGGGCTACGCCAAAACAATCCAATATAGTTAGTAGAGGGAACTATTTGGCATACTTTTAAACATAAAATGATTGTGAGATGGAAAGAAAACCATTCATTTTATTATTACATTTCAAAGTGTGGAGTTTATTTTGCATTCATAATAATTATTATATTTGCGAGGACGATTTCTATTTCTACTTCTGTAGAAACGGAAGAACTAGCAATTAATTCAATGCAGTGGTTTCGCAGCAATAACCACCTACCAAGGGTCTTCGTTTACAAATCAGACGCAAGTAACGTGAATTTAATGGTAAGCCCACGTTATCTTACATATCGTGTGTGAAGAACCAAAATGACCCATATCCAATTTAAGCAACAATTAAAATGAGCTATGTCGTAAAAACAAAATGAGAAACATGCTTAAAATGTTAATTAGTCGACAATATAAAAAATAACTTACTATTATTCCATTACTTTTTAGACTGCAAATCTTCGTATGGAAACAACGGTTACATCACAATCACAAAAAGGAAAACAACCAACTATAATGGAACTGGAATGTCCCCTCATTTTCACGTTAAAAAGACAAAACGAAAGAGCAGACTCCTGGTCACTCCCCTTAACGCTCATTCAAAAAAATTAGGCATCATATAACAACAAGATTGCTAAACAGTCACTACTGAATTTACCGGAACCGGAAGTACCAGTAGCAGTCCCTGTCCTTCTGTACTCTAGAGGATTTACCATCTGTTTAGATTCGGATAATGCAACGATGACAAATCTAAAATCCGAAGCATCGAAAACTAATGCTCAAGACAATAATAATTTAGAGTTCGTGGTGACTGTGAGCACTTGCAGTCCAGACTAGATAAATTTTTCAAATTGCTATCGTTTAGAGAGACTGATTTCCTTTTGGGGTGAGTCATTATCATTTAATACATACTTATATTTGTATTTAACTCTGGTATTTATCATTCATGTACTTTGTGATGGGAAGATCCATATGCCAACGGCAGGACATCTATATACCAAAGAGCAATTATTACTGAATCGATGTCACTCACAGAAATGGCTATTTACAATATCGCCTGTGGCGAACCAAAATGACCCATATACAATTTGAGCTAGAATCAAAACGAGCGTGTTTGAAAAGTGTAAAATTTTCTAATTAAATGTTTTTGAAAATTGTAAAATGTTCTGTTTACATACTTTTGAAAAGGTGCAAAATGTTCTATTCACATATTTTTGAAAAGTGTAAACTGTTCTATTTACATGTTTTTTAAAAGTGCAAAATATTCTATTTACATGTTTTTTAAAAGTGCAAAATATTCTATTTAAATGCTTTTAAGACATGCTTCAATATTTTTGTAGATATATATATGATGTAGTCGACAGTCGATATTGCTATATCTATTTAGCTACAAATGGACAATGGATATGGGTCATTTTGGTCCTTTACAGACGATATCTTAATTTGCACTGTGTTAAAATTGTTTTCACAAATATTGTTTTGTTTTAATTAACTTTTTAGATTAAGTGGCTCCAATTACAGTGTCTTCGTGAATCCTTCAGTGAGTCAGTTCTACTGCTTTAACTTCCCACCACATACGAATCACGTAACCATATAAACATCAATTCCCTTGGTAATATCTGCATGTCTGCTGTCGTCACTTCCCCATGGGTATTTCATTTTTTTAACTAACTAATCGTAAGTTTTGTATTATTACGTCTCAATACTAAAATCTTTTAAGACTTTCAACTTGTACATGTACAATTGATACACCAAGCCTTATTTAGTGTTTAGAGTATTGAATAATTCCTTTCCATTGAATTTTTACTAAAGGGAACGTTCTCAAGTAATATTTCAGGTAGTGCATTGAGGGGTGTTAGGTTAGTACATAGGCGTATCAAAGGCAACCATTTTTTCCTTTTCCTATGAGTTAAGATGGCGTTAAACATTTTTAGTTTTGGGGTATAGGGTGTAAGCCAAAGCTTGAAATTATTCCTGCGTTAGGTTTTACTTTACTTGAGCCTTCCCTCACTAACACTAAGCACTAAATATATAATATGCATTTTTACTTTAGTTTAGTATTTTTGTCCCTCTGATTTTCAGTGCAGGTTGATTAGCTTAAACATGGACAGAAGTGAAAATAAAACAGCGGAACGACTATATTTCCATCGGATATGGCAAAACAAGTCATTGGCTGTATTTGTGATTACGGTGAAACCTCAATTTACCTATGTTATGTAACTTTGTATAGATTTAATAATATCGTATATTATATAACATCGTCACTCAAGAACCAAAGTGACACATATCCATTTTAGCTAAAAACAATATCCCCACTATTTACAAAAATGTTGTAAAATATATCTCGAAAGCATTTAAATGGAACATTTTTCAGTTAAAAAAACTATTAGAGCATTTTGAACTTTTTTTAAACATGTAAATAGAACATTTTACTTTTTTCAAGAATTTGCAAATAGAACGTTTTACACTTTTCAAGAATATGCAAATAGAACATTTTGAACTTTTTTAAAACATGCAAATAGAATATTTTGAACTTTTTTAAAACATGCAAATAGAATATTTTGAACTTTTTTAAAACATGCAAATAGAATATTTTGAACTTTTTTAAAACATGCAAATAGAGCAGTTTACGCTTATCAAAAACTCCTGATTAACAATTTAATAATGGTTCTCAATTTGTTTTTATGACATAGCTCATATTTTGATTCTAGTTTAAATTGGATATGGGTCATTTTGGTTCTTCACAGACGATAATATAATTACAGAGACATTATAACATTATCAGTCTGTAAATAGTGCTACTACATACACATATTATAAAGAATAATTATTGTGGTTAGGCATTATTTGCATTATTATGAAATAAATTACAATAATTGATCTGATTCTAATTAAGAAAATATTGGTTTGCATAATCTAGCTGTAAGGCTATTGAGCTGTAATACTTAACAGTGGAACAGTGACTTAATAAATTTTTTATCTCTATTTGTAAAGGAAAGAATTCCCGGATGGATGTTTTAATTTCTTTGAGGTCCAGGGGACTGATGATGAATGTAAAGAGCGAACAACGGGATTTCTACTTCCAGCGGATGGCTCCCAAACCAGCATCAAGACTTTTACAAAGCTTATCCAGCATCATATGCCAGTGGCAGTTATCGTTTGAAGATCATCAATATAGAGGTCAAGAGTACAGATGACATTTACTCGAAGCTTTCGCTGTTCCTCTCCCCAGTCGTTTTTGTAGTCTTCAATTTTATAGACACACTCATCATCTACAGAATATTTTCCCACGTCCACCTGACAAATCTTAATGCTTTGCTTTTACTCGTCCCGGATCCGGTTTCGGTTCCGGCAGCGATACGAACACAAGTAGCGGCACCAGAACAACAAACTGGAAATGAAGAAGAGCCAGTACCAGAACCAGGACCAAAAAACGAGAAAACTTTGCTTTGAGACCCTGAGCTACCGGCAGCGGTAACAGCACCAGAAAATGAATGCGAATGCGTGTCATCAGTAGACATGGAAAATTTGATTCAGGACCTTGACTTTACTGACAATTCGTGGCTCAAAATGGACGCTTTTGTCCATCATTGTACGAACGAAGGAACCAGCTGCGGCTCAAAACAGAAAAACAATTAGTTCGAAAATCCATTGCCAAGTATTGAATGTCGGCATATTTTATGCACTTCCAGCAAGTCAGCTATTGATTCTGTATCAAAGGCCAAAGGGTATATGATTAAAAATATCCTTTCATGTTATACAGCATACTTGTAATTGATTTTATTTGATATTCATTTCGTCTGTGAAGGACCGAAATGACCCATATCCAATTTAAGTTCGAATCAAAATGAGCTATGTCATAAAAACAGAATTCAAAACATGCGTAAGATGTTAATTAAGAGTGTTTAAAAAGTGCAAAATGTTCTATTTACATGTTTTCAAAAAGTGCAAAATGTTCCATTTACATGTTTTTTTTAAGTGTAAAATGTTCTATTTACATGTTTTTGAAAAGTGCAAAATGTTTCATTTACATTTTTTTTTAAGTGTAAAATGTTCTATTTACATATTTTTTAAAAGTGCAAAATGTTCCATTTACGTGTTTTTTAAAAGTGTAAAATGTTCTATTTACATATTTTTTAAAAGTGTAAAATGTTCTATTTACATATTTTTTAAAAGTGTAAAATGTTTTGCTTAAATGCTCTCAAGACACATTTTAATATTTTTGTAGAGAGTGGATATTGTTTTTTAATTTTTTGTTTGGAATTTCTTTTAGTTGCATGTAATACAAACATATTTACAAATTTCAAGTCTAGTAATTTTATTATATTTGCCCTTGCTTTAATTTGATTAGTTTGAATGGTTTACATGTTCTAGAGCTTGGATATATAACGGGACAGAATGATTTATGCTACCGAAATTTCCTATGCTCTCAGAACGGGTTTGGCGTGGACGACTTCAACCATCTTTACTCTAATATTGTCTACACTCTTTTTGGTCTTGCTTTCCTATTTCTTGTGAGGCATTTTAAAGGGATAGTGAGCAGAATTTTGGAAGCAGGAAAGGAAGCAGGACGTGTGGAGACTGGGGTCTTTTATCATTTTGAGCATTTTTATGCCCTCGGAATTTCATTAATTTTTGAAGGTTTGTGTACCACTCTATCAGGGCCAGTCTACTGCATATCATGATTTAAGTGCTGGCTATACTACACACTATTGATTTTAATATGACTTAATTAATTAATTACTCATCCAATTTTAACAAAGTTCATTTTTACAATGCGCAATGGAGGGAAATAGTATGCAATTTTACATGCCATTTAAGTATATATCGTCTGTGAAGAACCAAAATCGCCAAAATTACCCGTATCCAATTTTAGCTCAAAACAAAATCCGCTATCTACAAAAATATTCAGATGTGTCTTGAGAGCATTTAAGTAAAACATTTTACACTTTTTAAAAATATGTAAATGAAACATTTTACAATTTTAAAAAACGGGTAATTTGAACATTTTGGAGTTTTTCAAACACTTGTCAACACAACATTTTACACTTTTTAAAAACGTGTAAATACAACATTTTACACTTTTCAAAAATGTGTAATTCAAACGTTTTGCAGTTTTCAAAAACTCGTAATTAACATTTTACGCATGTTTCCTTATGTTTTTAGGACATGATATGTATATCAAATTTTGATTTTGACTTAAATTAGATATGGGTCATTTTGGTTCTTCACAGACGATATGTAATAATATTATGACCTCAAATAAATCTACTGTGCAATATGGTTTAACTTATTCTGTTTCAGGAATTCTTAGTGGAGTCTATCATCTCTGCCCTACCCAGACACACATTTTCAGTTTGGTTAGAAATTTAGAAATGCAATATTACAATATTAAATAAAAATAATTAAAATTAAATTAAGTAAGAATATAAGTAAGTTATATTTATTTTGAAATGTTTTTATGTGTAAACAAATAGACAGTTCTTTTATGTACGTTCTGGCTGTACTATCTACAATACAAATTTACCAGTTCAGACATGCAGACCCATTTGGTCCGTAAGATAATAATTTATTACTATGCGTTTTCTAAAATTAATTAGATTTTGTTTTATTTCTTGTGCATTAATTAATTTAACAGCAGTTACAGCAGAGTTCTGTTTATATAAAGAGTTAGTTTGATTTTGCCTTCTCATTTCTAGACACAATACATTTGGAATACTAGCCGTGATTTCCCTCATGTCTGTAGCAGGGATTTTGCTCAACGCAACTGGTAACAAGGATTGGTACAATGTCTATGAGTACACCTTTTGCATCCTTCACATCTTTATTAGTGTGCCCATGATTTCGGTCTATATGTATTTCATAGGTCATGTTCGAAATCAAGGTATTGTTATACCGTACAGTTACTATAGTAGTAATTATATGCATTACAAATACATAATATGTATATGTCTATATTATAGACACCCGAGAAAATTTTAATATTTGTAAAATATTTCGTAGACAACAATGCTGTGACTGGATGGCCGTTCTCCACGCGGACGTTACGCGAACGTTCGCGTTACTAATAAATGGAGAACGGCAATTTTGCTGTTAGTGAGAATTAGAGATCGGCAACTTTGCTTCTTCAGTAACGATATGCTTGTAAGCACGTCTTTGGGCTTGCAGTTAAGAACGCGATAATTGAATTTCCACTTGCAGCTAGGTCCGTACGAATCAGCGTCCTAAGAAAGCGAGGCCGACCCACTAATGCTAGCCGACAACCACTTATGCAAGAATAACTTTTTTATCAATATTACTCAATTTTTTTCTTTACCTAACCTTTGAGCATGTAATTACTAATTTTTTTTGATTCCGAAAAAATAATTAAAAAAGTACTATCGGAATTAGTGGACCGCCAATTGATCCTACCGCCTATTGCTCTAATAGGCCTACCACTTGGTGGTCTTTTTCATAATTAAAACAGCCTCGTGCCCCCCCCCCCTACCGCCAATTGCCATGCAGCCAGCAATCTTAATCATTACTATTGTGTGGACCGAAGGGTTAAATGCACTGTGCGTACATCATAAGTGATGAGAAATTAAAGAAACTTGGTTGTCCAAAATAGGGGGCCAGACTCCAAAGACGCCACTCAACTTTAGCCAGTTCTGGGACCCACCCACCCCCATCCTGACCCTCACGAGCATTGCTTACTAGTTAAATAATTGCTTAACATGTAGTGTTTTAGCAATGTGACACACCCTCAACACCGATGGCGTCATTTGTGTCCGGTACCACAAAAAAGAGATAGGAGACCATTTGAAGTTCCCGCAAAATCTTGTCGAAACTGAAAATTCGGTTTTTAGACCGGTAACTCACTAAAACTAGGTTCAAATAATACGTCATTCGAACGGCAATGACTATCATAATATTATATAACTGCATTTGAGTTCAGCGAGATATCTCAACAGTTTCAGAAATGTCAATAAAAAAACAGTATTTTTTTCGTAAATTTGCGCGAATTTTTGAAAATTCCTAATAAAAAGTGTTGTATGGGTCCAAATTGAAAAATAAATCTTCCAATGTTTCTATTTTTTCAAGAGCTTTAAAATAAGATATAGTTCGTCAATATCAGCTTAGTATTTCAACAATGTTATAAATTATGTAAATAGGTAGAAAGTATTCGTTCACTTAGCATAGTTGGAATATTTAACATTTGATTTCACTAATTACGATCTAGTATCTGCAGCTTGGAAATTTGATTAATTTACCAAGCAGAACCATTTACTCTACCGGTGACATAGTGACATGTCATTAAGCCATGACCCCTTACAATAGTTAAGCTCAGAGTTCATGCTGATTGCTATAAGGGCTATTAGATGCTGACTGTAAATAAACTACAGTGCTCGTAAATGGTTCGAAATACAATTATGAATTCGTTAGGGACCAGGATTTAGATTTTTTGATGCACATAGTTGGTGAGTTAACAAATTAACGATAATGCAAAAATATTTAACTTTCCAATACACACGATCGTATTTTATTCAGGTAAAAAAAGAATTAATTTAACTTGTTGAAAGTGTAATAATAAATGTCCTGTAGCTAAAAGTTAAAAGTAGTGCAGAAAGTAAGGCTCATTTAAAGCAGAATTCATATTACTAATTAATTAATTGTTAACAGGCAATATGCTTTTTTCGGTTATGCGCAATTCACATCAAATCTTGTTTCATCAGCCTAATTACAACCAGTCTCACATCTCATCCAACTTTATTTATTCTGAAAATTAAAAAAACAGCAATTAAGAAACTTTGTAATAATGACTGATCACACAATTGCAAAATATTCAAATAACATTCAAAAAAATGAACCACGAGAAACTAGCATCATAAATGAATACTTGAAACTACTACTACTACTATCCTGTATTATCATCACTTTTATATCCTTCGACGGGAATGGGTCTGTATACACGTCATCAAATTCGTTCTCCCCAATTTCAAAAACATGCGAATAGAACATTTGAAACTTTTAAAAAACACGTCGTACATACAAAATTTTGCAATTTAAAAAAAAATGTAAATAGAACATTTTGAATTTTTACAAAAAATAAATAATTAAATAAAACATTTTGTACTTTTCAAAAAAAAATAAATAGAACATTTTGAACTTTTCAAAAACATGCAAATGGAACATTTTAAACCTTTCAAAAACTCCTAATTAACATTTTACTCATTTTTCTCATTTCGTTTTAATGACATAGCTCATTTTGATTCTAGTTAGAAATAGGTCATTTTAGTATTTTACAGACGATATGAATGAAAATAAAATTGTGTAACCGTCATTCCATTTTTCCTCGTACTTCCACAATTGTCATCAGGTTTTGATGGAATCTGAAATTTGTATCTTTAAAGTGTTATCTAAAACCTAATTTGTATTTTTTATAGGAATTTAGAATATTGTATTATTGACTTTTCAAACATATGCTGTCCGCGGAACATTTTGCGCCTCTCAACAACATGTAAACTGAATGTTTTACACGTTTAAAAAATATTAAAATGGAACACTTGTAACTTTTCAAAAACTTGCGAACTACATATTATTTTGCACTATTCCCCCAAAAAAACGTAAATATTATTTTAGGGCTTCTATTTGATCGAGTCTCGTGTTTGTATGGACTTTTTCGAGTCATATTTTAAATTGGAACTTGTGACAGTTTTGAATCTTCATTTACTGTTTTGCTTATTTATTACTTACGTTTTTCCAATTACAAAATCCTTTAAATCCGATTCTAAATATTTTATAATATATTATTGCAGTCAAATTTGTAATATGAACATTTCTAACTAATGCAATCAAAATTTGATTTTAAACATTATTATTATTTCGTATTATCGAATTCCAGATCAGAATCTGAATGTTGCTTTTTCCTATCACTGAAATTAAAATTTGATTCTTGGAGCTTGGAACTTGGAATAATTTACCCAGAAGACCCATTGACCCCACCAGTGTCATTGTGTCATATCATTTATGGATGACCCCTTACAATATTTAAGTCAAGAATCAAAATTCATGCTGATTGCTATAAGGATATTAAGTGCTGACTGTAAAATAAATGCAGGGCTTATAAATGATTTCATATACAATTATGAATTCGTTAGGTAGAATTCGTTGTTTCTTGGCATGATATCCAACGAAAATAAACATGAATTTTTCTTTGCAGACTGTCGCAGAATGCAACTAAAGGAGTGGTGAAGCTTCCTATGCAAAACATTCAAATAAAGAAACCACAAGAAATTAGCATCACAAATGAATACGTGGTTGTTTATTGGGAACTTAATTTATAATTCTACTGTTTATCCGTGTAATCCCATCACTTACATTTTATTTTAAACAAGACTTTCCTTAAGTAATTTCGCAACACAGCAAAAATGCCAAAAGCAAAATTTATTAATATTTATTTTAATTTACAAAATTTAATAGCAATAAAAATGAAATGACTCGAAATACTTTTTGAAATTAACGTCAGCTGTCAACTAATTAAACATTTTTGCATTATATTTGAAGCACATGCGTGTCATTACAGATTTTTCTATCGTCTCCTCCGAAAATAAAAACGTTGTCGTTGATAGCAACGCATGCTGCACGACCACGTGGAGACGGATCCTCTCCCTTCGGAGTCACTTTCTTCCACTCCATAGTTTCTGTGGAAAAATGTAAATCAAATTGAATTAAAAAGATAAAAGAGCTTTTTTCCTTTTCTCCAATTTCTGAATCGACTGAGCGCAACATCACATCGCTTCTCCACGTGCAGTTGACTTTACCTTAAATTGCACTTATTTATTTTTCGTTTTATCTTGACTCTATTTGACGGGATTCTCGACTTTTGTACTTTTTTTATCTTTAATTTTAATTTTCTCAAAGTTTCGATTTCAAATCAATAATTTTTATTCTTTTTAAAATGCAAACAAGACGCTTTTAAAGTTTGAATTTTAACTCTAAATAAATCAGAGTGCGCAGAACAAAAGGATAAAATTGGAGACAATTAAATTACTAGTCGAAAAATGTGGACTTCCCTCAAAAAGTAAAAATGTAATCACAATGTAAACATGACGCACCTGCATCATAACTGAACACGTCGTTAAAATAGGACAAGTGTTCATCATGTCCTCCGAAGATGTACATCCGTCCACTGTGCATAACTAAACAAAACAAAAGAAAAACAAGAAAAGTGAAGGTAAAAATTGAGAAATTATTCGAAATGAATAAAAATACTAAAACAAAACATTGGCGCCAAAATAGAAAGACTTCAAATGATCAACACAATTTTTATTTGTTTTTACAGGCACAATGCAACATTCGACTCGATGGCGGAGTTCCACGTGTTTCCACTGCAGTCCACGTTTTGCTTTGAAGGTCAAACGACGCAATTGTGTTCACTCGTTTCTTCTCCTCACAATCGTATCCACCGAAAATGAGGATATATCTGTCGTCGTGGACTGTTGCTGAGTGACCACGACGACGTGATGGAGGAATCCCCTGGAAACAGTTTTAAAACAAAGTCGAAATAAATCTTGAAAATAAAATTAGCCCTTGACGTGAGATTAAATGAAATAAAAACGTTTCTAACTTTCGCTTTCATTGTGGACCAACAAAAAGTTTCCAAGTTCAAAGAATGTAAATCATTCGTCACTCCTCTTCCATCTCCACCGTAGATGTGCATTTCATTTCTGACCAGAACAGCAGAATGAAAGCGACGAGGTGCTGGAACATTTTCAGTGACTTTCGGTTTGTCCCACTTGAGATCCAAAGTGTTGAATCGATAGGTCGAGTTTGAATATTTTCCTTTCTTTGCATCGTGACCACCGAAGATGAGAACAAATTCTTTGTGGGCCACCGCTGAGTGACCCCATCTTTGAGTTGGATTCACTTCACTGATTTCAACTGCCAACTTTTTCCACTTCTTTCCCCCGTCGTCAATATTTAACACCATTACATCCAGAACATCACGTGAACAACTTGCATCATAAGAATAATTCCATCCACCGAAGCTGTAAATTACGTTCCCAACAGCAACCGCTGCATGACTCCATCTCGGAGGAAATCCATTTATTTGACTTCCCCAGGAAATCTGTGAATTATGCAGATTGTTAAACGAATTCAAAGTTTTGTATTTCGTATTTTTTATCCTTTTACTGTTTTTGGAAGCGACGCTGCTGCGAGAAGTTTGACTGAAGAAGTCGATTTTAAAGACTGTGGCTTTAGTTGCGTCTGCAAAAAAATTCCGTTTAAAATTAAAAATTCGTTTCAATTTACCTAATTTTCAAGGTGAGTTTCTGTGCTTTAACCAACTGATCCTATTACCGCCAAACAATTTTATTTTTGCATTCTGAACTACCCACATATTTCAGAATTAAAGAAAATATTTCAGTTCGCAATAAAACTGGCTTTTCAAAAATGCACTTCAACGACGCGAATGAATTCACACGATCGTAAACACATCAACACAAATAAAACGCAAATTCATTGATTAGATTTAAAACTTCAGTTACCTTGTCCAACAAAGTATGATCCTTGAAGATGTTGTACGCGTGCACCGCGGCGCCGCATGCGACTGCTTCGTCTGCGTCGATTGTTCGGCGAATCTGTTTTCCCGCAAAATATTCCTGGACCATCTGCTGAACTTTCGGAATTCGACTCGAGCCGCCGATCAGAATCACGTCGTCGATTTCATCTTTTTCGCAGCCGGATTTCCTTAGAGTTTCGTTCAGGATGTTTATGCTTCGGTCGAGCAGAGGTCCAATTAACTCTTCAAATAGTGTGCGCGTCACTGGGACCACCAGCTGCTTATCCCCGTGCACGCCATCCAATGAAACGATGACCGAAAGCGCTGAGGCCAAATAGCATTTTTGCCTCTCACACTGCGCACGGATTCGGCGCAGCTTCCTCGCAGTTTGTTTTCGAACTTCTGCGTCGTCCGATGCTTTTCCTTCAGCTAAATTTACACCGTGAAGTTTCTGAAATTCGGTGAGGCAATATTCAGTAAGCAAGTCGTTGAAATCTTCTCCACCCAAACGATCGTCGCCTCCAGTTGCTTTGATTTCGATTCGTTTGTGGGCGTCTAATCGAAAGACAGTGACGTCAAACGTACCGCCTCCGAGATCGTATATGAGACACGTCTGTGTCTCGCTGTTTTTAATGGACGACTCGAAACCGTACGCAACGGCGGCCGCCACCGGCTCCACAATAAATTGAATGTTTTGGAATCCCGCCTTCTCACAGGCGTTTTTAGTAAGTCCTTTGTGGAGATCTGTGAAGTAGACGGGAACTGTGACGACTGCGGAATCGACGGAAACTCCGAGCGCAGCCTCCGCCGCCTTCTTCAAGTGAGAAATCAGCGTTGTGGCAATTGTCTGCGGAAGCATCGCTTCTCCCTGAACTTTGACCCCGACGAATCCGTGAATGTTGACCAAGTGAAAGGGCCACAGTTTCTTGTACCTTTAAATAGTTATTAAAATAGACCTGTGAACCTAAAATATGCACCATGGAACTTTGTACGCGGCAAATCATTATACTGAATGCATTTGTGTATGTAGTGTCAAAACAATTCATGGAAAAAGATTTTAGACCTTGGACTTGCTATTGATCCGTGCTTGCCTAATGCTCGTCAGCTGTGACGCTATTTTGCTATGCAAATTTAAAAAAGACGCAAGCGCATAATAAATAAGGTGCATTGATAAATTAAAGTGACTTACTTTTGGATGTTTGGGTCCTCGAAAACTCGACCGATGAGGCGCTTGATGTCGAAAATTGTGTTTTCAGGATTTTGGTGCGCAAGATCTTTGGCCGTGTCCCCGGCGACGACGTCCACTTCTTCGTCGTCGTCGCTGTCGTCCTGTTCAACGCCGTAAGCGACGTAACTCGGCGTCGTGTTTTTGCCCACATCATTTTGCAGAACTTCCGGTTCTGCGCCGCGGTGGCGGAGGACAGCGACGCAGCAAAAAGTTGTTCCCAAATCGATGCCAAGTGCGAGAGAAGTTGAGGAAGTTGAGGAAGAAGCCATTTTAATTTTTATCTGCAGAAATAATTATTTCAGTTTCAATTTCAAGCTCAATTTCGATGCAGTAACTTTGACATTAAATGACTTCTGGAAGGCGATTCTATTGACCAACAGAACTGCAACCACCTACGTATTATGTTCGTGGCGACGTGGCTCGACTGTTTCTAATTTGTGATTTCCATATTCCAATGGTCTGTTTATCGTTTATCTGGTACTTTGACAGAGTCAAGGGGCCGTGCATACAATGTGTGCGGAGTGTGGATTGATGTGCCGCTTTAAATTGCAGTTATCAGAATAATTACTGCCGCCCAAAAGCATGGACAGATTTCCATCACCACCAAAGCCACGCACGATTATCAAGGAGCAGAAACAAAACCGGGCATATAAACAGAACATCAGAAGAGGATCGTCCATAAATGATGTCATTGGTTGGGTGAGTAGGTCCTATTGTGGCCTAATGACATGTGTTGTTATAAGTGATGTTCTTAAGTCTCGATACTCCCGCATGTAATACAATAAAATATTTAAACTATGGACTTTAGGGAGAAATTAAAGTTCTTTCACAATGATTTTAAAAGTAGAAAGAAACGGTCTGCACACGCGCACGTTGTGAATTACCATATGAGTCCTATGCATCTGCCTAAACCTAAAATTGCCAAATAACTCTGTAGATTCGGGGTCTTTTATATATTACGTTATAAGCAGGGTCTGTGGTGCTGCTAGAATATTACTATTAACTCTCGTTAAAATAGCCCTTTTTGCAATGGCTTGGCAGATGACAGTGTTCTAGAACTTTGATATTTCCTTAGCGTCATTTATGGACGACCCCTTATAAAAATATTGCAGCGTATGAGATGTATGTACGATAACTGAACTCAAGTAATGGACGCACTATCGCAGCTCCAATTGCACTACATCAGTTTAAATACGCACTAATATTTATTTCGTGGTTATGCGAGTTTCATGCGTGCATGACCCCTATACTATTAAACAGAACATACCTAACTGCCTATGTGATTTGTGCACAGCCCCTTCACAGTTAATAGCAAAATAGGAATGCAGATGAAGTAGAAGTAGTGGACTCTCGTATGTTGTCATTGTCAATGTCAATGTTGATCGTGTTCCAGATTCAATTAAAAGTTACGTATCGTTTGAAGAATTAAAATGAGCCATTTTGAAATTAAAGCAGCAAATTGAATAAGCGCAGTCCATACAAACTAAATGAAATATAATTATAGGTACGTGAAGTGAAATATTAAATAGGAGTTTTTTAAAATTGCAAAATGTTCTATTTACGTGCATTAGGGACCATGTTATTTTAATTTGATTGCAGATTCTGCATTTTGTTATTAGGTAATCAATGAGGTGGGTTTTGATGCTTCACAAAGAATATTGCAGTAAACAAATTGAACTTGGCCGCTGGTCACTACCTACACTGTCAAAGTCACGGACTCTTATCTCTGGGCAAAATAAATCAGCGAGCCATATGTAATAACAAGCTTATTTCAACACAATGACGTGGCGTCACTCGGCAGATGTTCCCTTTTATCTCAATCAATTTCTGATAAACAATTTCCACCTCTGCCTTTCAGTGTGAATGGAACAATAAATAATTTTAATTTTACTCACACGATGCTACATATTTATTATTTTATCCCTCAAATATTTTCACAATTTATGTACTTCGCTAGAGGTCGTTCATAAATGACGTCAATGGAGGGGCAATTAAGTGTCTTCGAACACTGATGACACCCCACGTTAAAGATTGCTATTTACAGAATGCTTAAGCTGGTGACAAGGGGGTCATATTGTTCTATACAATTTTCCACATTTCCATGACAATGTATTTGGACGACCCCTGGGTAACTAAACTAAAATCTATGTGCATCTACTGCACCTTGAACCATATTCTCAAAGTGAGCAGAAAAATCAATTGTTATGAAAATATTTGCACCTAATTTGTGAAATAAAAATGCAATGAATTCATGTTAAATGCATCGAACGAAATGTGGTTAAATTAAATTGATATAAATATGACGTCTCACCTGTAATTCTGTGAATCTGCTTTGAAGCGTCTTTTAAATCTTGAAAATGAAAACCAGTGATTCCAAACTGCGGTCTGCGGTGCAATGATTTATTCTTGAAGTATGGGACCCGGTTTTGTTAATAAATTTCAGACAAACGTTGCGGTTTTTCAGTGATTTTTTTAATTGTTCTGATTTAAGGTGAATAAAATGTCTGAATTTCAATTTAAAATTGTGTTGCTCGTAGCTGATATTTAACAGTAATTTTGTTTCGATTTATTGAAAAGATTCCACGAGCTCACGCAAAATTGACCAAGTTAAGTTATGGAGTGAAAAGTAAATGAAAACTGAGGAACGAGGATGAGTCGTCTAGGTAAAAAATTAAATAAAAATTTAAACTTGGGGATCGTCCATACATGATTTCATTCATGGAATAAATGGGTCTAGTGTGGTACTGATAAAATGTAATGTCAATAACATTGGTTATGCAATGGTAAAGCGATGGCAAGGAATTGGGTGAGCCCTGAAAGAGTGGTAAGTTTGACGACATCATTTGTGGACCATCTTTTAGAGACAAGAGGCAGGTGCAATTCATCAACTAGATTTCCCATGTTGTCACAAACAGATAAAAGTGAGACTTTAATCCACGGAGCCAGTTCGTATCAGTAGTTCTAAGTAAACGTAATACATATTAAACATTTAATTGTACAATATTATTAAATTTTTATTCACTCATGTACTATATGTACCTATAAACTAATATTTTTATTTCATTTCTCGTTTTTTCTACGTAAATCAAGTACGCAATTTCTATCCTACGAGTTTTATATGTGACCCCTGAAGAACCCTTTATAAATTCGAATTTCAATTCGTATTTATTGGTCGTAATTGCAAAATTTATTATTTGCATGTTTTTTTTAAAATGTGCAATGTGGTATGTTAACATGCTTTTATATGATCGTAATATTTTAATGTTTCGGCTATTGCACATTGCAAATATTTTTACCTAAATACACACATTTACCATTTTGCAACTTCTGGCAATTTATTAAATTAGGAAACGTTTACAAATGATGTAATCAAAATATTCCTATATCTAATGCCCTGTGACATTCGTATCATCAGCCTAAACGTTGCGTAAGTGGCTATCTTGAAAATGGGATGTGGAGAATGTGAACCCATTGACCTTACCCGTGAATTTATTTATGTACCACCCCTTAGATAATAAATGGGAGCGCAGTTAGTTAAAGTATAATCATACATGCATACATTATTCATTTAAATAAACGTGTTGTGCCATTATTACTGTCACTCATATTTTACATTTAATTAGCGTTACTAAAACAAAAAAAATATTATTTATCACACGACTGATTTTATTATTAAAATGCGATTATTTTTTTTGTATACTTTCTGTCAGAAGTAATTTCCTTATTTTGCATATATTGATTTGAACAGTAAGCTGCACAACACTAATTTATTACATAATACTAGGCAAAATGCAAATATTGAGCCACAGCACAGTAATGACAAATAACGTAAAACTTCTGTTTTAAAAATCCATTCTGTCATTATGCACAGTATAAGGATCCTATTCAGTACTTTAAAATACATTATTTTAATAGCTGCGAAGCAAAGTCCAAATTCTCGTACTAAGAACGGTACTAATTTAAATTGCCTGAGTAAAAATTATCAGGGCCACGCTAATTAGCGTTATTTGATAGTCAGCGTGGTCGGCGTGGGTTGATAGTCACTTTCACAAATAGGACACTTAAAGGGCCCATCTGGTCTGATCGGCAACAACTGGATTGACAACGGCAACAGTTTGCAAAAGTAAAGCATCATCAATCTCGGCATCTTGACCTATTGACTCTATGATACTGTTTCTATATTCGTCTCCATAGGACTTTAAAGCTGTATGCCTGAAAACATATTGATTAATTAAGGTATGATCGTGGCAGTGGTAAATATATTACTTTGATAATTTGAGTGACGTCATTTATGTACTATCCCTTACGTACACTAGATACATACCTCAATGTATTCTGCAATGGGCCTACTATTGGCCTGAGCGGCATTTCAGTAACTTTATGTTGCTGAATCTCCTTCAAATACAATACCTCAATGTAGTCATCCGGTGGCTCTTTTTTCTGTCGGATTCTTTGCTGTATTTTTGCAAGAGTAAATATGTTTCGCTCTGGATAATCTTCCACGTATCCGAACCTGAAATTAAGACTTGAACGCCCTTGACAGTGTGTTCCTCTTCAATGAGGGACTGAGCACAGCTCCACTCACAAACGTTACAAATGCAAACGGCTAAAATGGTTTTGGAATAAACACGGTCGTCACTTTCCCAGTGTGTGAGAAATATTCACGCAGATCCTCCTCTGTCATGTCCCTCGTCACTCTTCCAACATGAATTTTTAGACACACGTTCAACTTTTGAGATTTCTGTAGATTACAATTAAACGTTGAGTTTTTGTTTTAATTTGATACAGATTATTAATGTACCTACCTACGTTAGTTTTCGTCAATGTTAACGCTCGGATTATTGGGAATAATTACAATTTTTTAGAAGGAGCTAATTGGAATTCGACATAGCAAATGCTTGTAGTCAATGTAAATAGAACATTTTGAAGTTGTCAAAATAATGTAAACCAAACATTTTTCACTCTGACTAAACCTAAATAAAATTTAATAAAAAGGTAGCAACTCACGAGATTACAAGCATTCCAACACTTTCTACGCTGACAGCTAATAATACAATAAAAATTTTAAAACAATTTTAATTTGTAAATTCCAAAAACAAGAACTTCCGGCCTTGAAACACATCGTACTTTTCTAACTTACGACTACACTAATTATTACCATTAACATGAAGTACAGTTAACTCACACACGTGGACACTACATTATAGAAAGCATTAACACTGTAACACTCGTACTTGACGTCATGAATAAAATTTTAGAAGGCTGCTCAGCTAGTTGTCAAAACGAAAGGTGGATTTCGATTTATTTTATAATAATAATAATTATGTATAACAAAACTGTTTACATTTTCAGTTTTATTGGTATTGACGACAGAGTGACTAAAATTCTGATAGTACAAACTTTAACTTCTAAATTCTAAACTAGGAAAGCAAATTTACGTATGGAATTTTATCATCGGCATCAGTTAAGGACGACCCTTTACACACCTACTTCAAGAACGAGCGTGTCTCGTAAATATTCATTTTGATCTGATCCTCCAAAAATAAAAATTCGGTCGCCCAGAGCAAAGCAGACGGAATCGTCGCGAGGAGACGGAGACTGTACAATCGGATTGACTTCTTTCCACTCACATGTTTCTATTTTGGAAAAATAAACCAAAAATTCCCAAATTAATTTCAGGTCACGTGTTCGCTCAGACTACTGTCAGTTAAACTTGTTTAACAATTAGAAAATACAAATTTTTGTTAGTAGTAGACCAGCGCTTTTCAATGCGATTTGATTTGCTAATTATTGCTCCATAAATAAGACTCACGTAGATCATAGGAGAAGATGTCGTTTGACTTAGAATATTCATGAGGAGGTCCCCCAAAAACAAAACTAAGTCCGTCATGCGTAACTAAACAAGAATAAAATCAAACAAATTATTATCGAATTCTCTAAATTGATTTTCAATAGATTATTCGAAACTTTTCGGTATAAATATTCTTGAGCGTGCTAATTAAATATTTAATTTATTTTTACAAGCAGAGTGACTCCGTCGACCCACTGGACTTTCTCCCATCGTTCCTGGACGCGACCATTCACTCGTCGTTAGATTAAAGCAGAAAAGATCGTCTAGGAATTTCTCGTCTGGGGATCATATCCACCAAAAATGAAGATGAATCTGTCCCTGTAAACTGTTGCGGAGTGACACCAACGGAGGGAGGGCGGAATTCCCTGCAAAACCGTACAAAGAAAGAAAAACAAAATTAATTAGCTGCTTAAATTGTAAAGCATTGAAACAGTTAAGTTTCTACCCAGAATTTTAATTAGACTTACGTACGCCTCGATTGTTGACCAACGAAAGGTGTCGAGATTCAAGGAATGCAAATCGGTCGTCAACTGAATGTCATAGTTCATCCCCCCGAAGATTACCATCTCATTCCCAATCACAACCGCTGAGTGGGCAGCACGAGCCCCTAGAACATCTCCAGTCACTTTCGGCCCGTCCTATTCGAATGTTTTAGTTTTGAATCAAAGCAGTAGATTTGAGGTCAAGACTTTTTCCGTCTTAGAATCCAAACCTCCGAAAATAAAAACGAATTCTTTGTAAGCCACAGCTGAGTGACTGTCTCTCTGCCGTGGGACAGACGCATTGCTTTCGATTGGCAGCTTCTGCCACGCCATTTCGAAGTCGGGTTCATTGACCTTAAGAACAAAAATGCCAAGAGGGCCGTCTGCTGAATAAGAAGAGTGACCATCTCTGTTCATCCCGCCGAAGGAATAAATTACGTTCCCAACAGCAACCACTGCGTGACTGGATCTCGTGGGAATCCACTGATTTTATGCGATCACCAATAAAACTGTAATATTGCTAAATTGTTAATATTGAAACCGAAATTACTTTAAAGGCATTTCTGAATGCTAAATAACCTTCCATATATGATGTCACGGGTAAAGTCAATGTTTTGTATTAAATTACCTGCGTGTCCTTTAATAAGACAGTAGAGACGTCGTCACTTTCCATTTTGTCAGTCTCAAATTTCTCTACAGTCTCGTTTTCTTAAAAAATGTTAACGTTTCTTGTTAAAAAATCCATGATATTAAACTGCTGCAAAAAAGCAGTAAAATATCGTGTGAAAATGTAAAAAATAAAGGTTTGTAATGGTACACTTTTATTTGCAAAGGCGGAAATTATGGGATGAGTTATGTTTATGCTGATGGCCTGTACTGAAGTAATATTAGAAAGAAATGAGACACGGCATGTTGCCCTTAATCATGTATGTAATGTAATAACCTGGACATTATGAATCTTAGATATGCAATACTGTTTTATATAAGTACATCCTAAAATGACTTTGCTATATGAATGTAACAGAAGTTGGAAGTAGAGATCATGAGACAGTAAAGCACGATGAAGCATCTGCATAATTAGATCAACTAGATGTAGATATAAGTCTGGCTAGTAGAATTAAAAGCAGGTAGGAATGCAAGTTATTTGTGGAATGCGTAAAAGACGAAATTCAATTCCAATTTCTATAAAGAATGCAGTCGCAAGGGATCAACGTGTTCTTAAATATTCAAGAAATTCTTCCTTCACTTAACATAGTTGGAATATTTAACATTTGATTCCACTAACTACAGTCTTGTATCTGTAGCTTGGAACTTGGATTAATTTACCCAGAAGACCCATTGACCCCACCAGTGTCAAACCATTTACGGATGACCCCTTACAATATTTAGGCCAAGAATAATTAATGCTGATTGCTTTAGGGCTATTAGGTGCTGACTGTAAATAAACGGTAGTGTTTGTAAATGGTTTGATATACAATATACAATTATAAATTCGTTAGATAGAAGGATTCGGATGCAGGTAGTTTGTGAAATAAGAAATTAACGATAATGCAAAAATGTTCAACTTTCCAATACACAAAATCGTATTTTTTTCAGGTAAAAAAAGAATTAATTTAACTTGTTGAAAGTATAATAAAAAATGTCCTGTAGCTAACAGTAGTCCAGAAAGTAAGGCTCATTTAAAGCAGAATTCATTACTAATTAATTAATTGTTAACAGGCATTATGCTTTTTTCGGTTATGTGCAATTCACATCAAATCTTGTTTTATCAGCCGAATTACAACCAGTCTCACATCTCATCCAACTTTCTTTATTCTGAAAATTAAAAAAACAGCAATTAAGAAACTTTGTAATAGTGACTGATTACACAATTGCAAAATATTCAAATAACATTTAAAAAAAGGAACCACGAGACACTACCATCATAAATGAATACTTGAAACTACTACTACTACCACTATGTATTACCATTAGTTTTATATCCAGTGTAGGAAAAAAGTTCATAATCGTTCGTTTCGCCTCGCATGAGCTTCGTTCAATTTTTGGGCGCAAAAAACGGACTCATGGAGCTTTCGGAGCTTTGAAACGGACTCAAGGCTCATGTGGGTCCCTGAAAGCTCATGAAAGCGCGTTTCCACTTCCCGGCCGTCTTGACGGACGGACAATATTTTGTTTACCTGTAGATTTTTTCCCTTTCCAACTTTCCACTCCAAAAGTACCTAAGTACCTACTACCTACTTACCCACCGCCTACCACGGCCTGGGCTATATGAGACGATATGAGTATAAAATGTTTGAATACTATGAATTATCAAATTGTGATGTTATATCAATGGAGTTTAATACGTTTAATTTATTTTATGACTGTGTGTGTAATTTACTATGTACTATCAACATCCAACAACTAAAACAACAAAAAATAATTGTAGCCTTTGTTTTTTTATTTTTTAATGTTTTTTTTTATTTAAGATTTTATTCAAATTAACTTATAAATTAAAAACAGTAGAAAAAGCAAAATATGGTCGAAATCATTACCCAAAAAATGCATTGTAAATAAATATCATTGTTTAAAAAAGTAAAACTTTATAAATATTCAGTAATAATAAATAAAAATAGGACATAGGTATAGTCGTATAGTATGTCGTATTATCGTTATCGTTAATATAGTATGTATTGAATGAATATTTATATTTGATATTGAGAAAAACTGCCACACACCTAGAACTCTTTATTTTCGTTGTAACTTTAATACTTTGAGTTTGCTGTGTAAGTAGTAAAAGATAAGTTGTAAGTGTAAGCTTTTTTTCTTTTTTAGAATTTTTAGAAGTTATGACCTACTTTTTGATTGGTCGTCACTTGTCAGTTTGGCTTTGCTGTTGGTTTGGTATTTTAGTATTTTGGTTTAGGAATGCACACAGTTTAAGCAATGCAGCCGCACCTTAGCAACTTTTAGTTTTACAGATTACACTCAATCACTCAACTAAAATACAATTATATTTTGAATCGGTCTGACAACTGCTTTTATTTTCATTAGCATTAATACTATGGGGGTTCTAAGATCATAACGTGATAAAGTTTGAGGGAGGTGGGGTCTGGAAAAAAATACACCCTATCACTAACATTAGTCATGCACAAACACAAACAGATTTATATATGATAAATGGGCCAGACAGAATTTGAGGAAGTTCGTATGACGTTATAGCTGTGAGACCCTTTATATTATAATAACTTCTATACTTAATCCTTCCTATACTGTGTTCACGATATACATACTGCCTACCTACCTGTGCCAGCAGAAATTGTCAACTCGACTCCCTAATGGTAAAACGCTCCACCACCCCAAAGCGCGAGGGCTCCTTCGGGGGGCAAAACGGACTCAGAAGCTCGGCCTTCGTGCTTTCCAAATCGAAAGCTCATGCCTTCGGAGAAAAATAGAACGGCGCCCCGTTCGCGAGTCATCGTTCAGCCGTTCGAACGAGAAAAGTCTTACACTGTTTATATCCTTCGACGGGAATGAGTCTGCATGAAAGTCAGCAAATTCGTTCTCCCCAATTTCAAAAACATGCGAATAGAACATTTTAAACTTTTTAAAAACATGTACATACAAAATTTTCCAATTTTCAAAAAAATGTAAATATAAAATTTTGAAATTTTACAAAAAATAAATAAATAAAGCATTTTAAACTCTTCAAAAAAAATAAATAGAACATTTTAAACTTTTTAAAAACATGCAAATGGAACGTTTTAAACCTTCCAAAACCTCCTAATTTTAACATTTTACTCATTTTTTTTATTTTGTTTCAATGACATAGCTCATTTTGATTCTAGTTTTGAAATACGTCATTTTAGTATCTTACAGACGATATGAATGACAACTGACAACAAAATTGTGTAACCGTCATTTCATTTTTCCTCGTACATCCACAATTGTCATCAGGTTTTGATAGAATTAGAAATGTTGTATCTTAAAGGAGTTACCTAAAACCTAATTTGTATTTTTTTAAGAATTTAGAATAGTGTATTATTGACTTTTTAAACATATGCTGTCAGCGGAACATTTTGCGCCTCTCAAAAACATGTAAACTGAATGTTTTACACGTTTGAAAAATATTAAAATGGAACACTTGTAACTTTTCTAAAACTTGCAAACTACATATTTTTTCGAACTATTCCCCCAAAAAAACGTAAATATTATTTCAGGGCTTCTATTTGATTGAGTCTCGTGTTTTTATGGACTTTTTTGAGTCATATTTTAAATTGGAACTTGTTACAGCTTTGACTTCCCACTCACTGTTTTGATAAAACAAATAAATACCTGGTTGTTTATGAGGAAAAATAAACTTCTGCATTTAAAAATATTTTTGCGGGAAGTTCTGTTTCATTTCATGCGGTTTATTAAGGGAGACAAAGAAGAGCCATTCAATTTGAGGGTAGATCAGCTGGAAATAAATAACCCTCTATGGTAATGTACATTGTTGTTTTTACTACGAAGATACACAATTACCGGAATTTTAAAAGTTTTGCAATACTTGACTAATTTCTTACGCTAAATAGAATGTCATTCAAACATACGAAAATGCATGTACTACAAATGTAATTCTTTACATCGCACACACTCGTAACGAAACTGCATTCTGTTTTCCATGCAATTTTTTAGAGCCAAGTTTTAATAGGAGACCGTTTTAATGTTAAATAAATTATTTCAATAAAAAAATGGCTGAATTTTATAATATAAAACCAAGAAGGTGAAAGTCAAGGAAAATAAGTTTCTGTCTTCACGGAGAAATGTACACACTATTTTTATTTTGTCTTGGAAAACATTTTTAATTCTACTGTTTATCCGTGTCATCCCATCACTTGCATTTTATTTTGAACAAGACTTTTCTCAAGTAATTTCGCAACACAGCAAAAATGCCAAAAGCAAAATTTAAAAATACTTATTTTAATTTACAAAATTTAATGGCAATAAAAATGAAATGACTCGAAATACTTTTACAAATTAACGTAGCTGTCAACTAGTGTGACACTGTTGCAATTACATGTAAAGAACATGTGTGGTGTCATCACAGTATTTCAGAAAGCCTTCTTCTCCTCCAAATATAAAAACCTGGTCGCTAAATGTAACGCATGCTGCATACTCACGTGGAGACGGAGCCTCTCCCTTCGGAGTCACTTTATCCACTCCAAAGTTTCTGTGGAAAAATTTAAATCAAATTAAATTAAAAGTTGAAAGAGCTTTTTTCCTTTTCTCCAATTTCTGAATCGACTGAGCGGAACATCGCTTCTCCACGTGCAGTTGACTTTAGCTCAAAATGCACTTGTTTATTTAATTTCGTTTTATCTTGAATCCATTTTACGGGATTCTCGACTTTTGTCTTTTTTTATCTTTAATTTTAATTTTCTCAAAGTTTCGTTTTAAAAAAAATAATTTTTATTCTTTTTAATCCGCAAACAAGACGCTTTTAAAGTTTGAATTTTAACTCTCAATAAATCAGGGTGCGCAGAACACAAGGATAAAATTGGAGACAATTAAATTACTAGTCGAAAAATGTGGACTTCCCTGAAAATGTGAAAATGTAATAAAATGTGAACATCACGCACCGGCATCATAACTAAAGACGTCGTTTAAAAGAGAACCGTGATCATCTCGTCCTCCGAAGATGTACATCCGTCCCCTGTCCACAGCTAAGCAAAGAAAGTCAAAACAAGAAAAGTGAATTTTAAATTTGAGAAACTAACTGAAAGGGATAAAAATGGTCAAGCGAAACATGTGAAACGAGGGTCAAACCGGTGACCTTCATCTGAACCGGGTTCAACCCCCGAGTTCTGCACACTCCTACCCCAAAGTTCCCTAGTTAAATTTTTATGTTTTTAGGAATTATTAAATAAATGATATTCTTATAAATAATGAGCTTAACCTATGCATTCATACCTTATTTACATATGTACATGATGGAGCAGATGGTAGAGTTTATTTTGGGGGCGACCACCAAGTTACTTTTAAAGGGGTAACTACTCCCATGGGGAAAAGCAGGGATGGAAAAGTGCTCGAAGAGCCAGTGCCTACCTATGTACTTCAGAATAAGAATTTACAATGTTTACCATTTTATAAATTATGAATAGAATTACTTTGCATGAATTAGATTTAATTTTATCAGTAGTTAGAGAATTATTATTAAGTTATATTTTCAGCGGATGAGTGGCTCAGAGGTAAGACCGGTTGAAGTGGAAACACCCCATGGTCCGCACCCCATGAGCTCGAGAGGACTGGGCAGAAAGGTGACGTGATAGTTTGCATTGAGAGTTTCCAGTCACAAATGCACTCCATCTCCCTCCCCCTCTTCGGCCCAGCTTGTCCTGTCCATCCTCAATTTTGAATAAAAATATGAAATATGTAAATTTTATTTTATCTAAAGTGCCAATTATATAAAGAGTGAAATACTAATTTAAACTTGTGAAGTGTTAAGGAGGGTTGACAGCGACGGGGTCTCAGACGTCCCAGCTGTATTTCTATTAGACTGAGACTGGGAAGATGGTCACGGTAACCACTGACATCAGTTAGCCAATAACGCGGTCAGGGCCCGCTTCCATCCCGATTCCCGATGCTGTCATCTCCTCCTTTTGCCTAATTTAATTTTGAATTTGAAATAAGTACTGATCGGACTATTGTGTTTGGAATAATTTGAACTTTTGTTTTGAGTGTTGATGACCGAATAATTATGCCAATGTTTCCTAATTGGGGCTGTGGCTCGAGGAAGAAAGATTCTCTTTACCAAAAGGACAGAATGACCATGCCGGTGGTGGAGCAACCAAGGAATTTGAGCAACATAATAAGCAATTCCACCACCGAGGTCAGAGAATCGCCTCCCCCTAAGCCCTTATATTTTTGGAAAGTATTTTGTAGGAATTTCTTTATGAATAACTTAATTAAAATAATATTCAGATGATGATGAATGAGTTCGTAAAGAACTCAAAGACTATCAAGTTACTACTAAAGTAAATGGAACATGGACCGGCCGGATGCATATGCCAATACTTAATTAGTGTTGAAAATCGTTCATCTTAATATTACATTACTCAAGAATAGTAATCTTAAACGGAAATTATGAGAATCGAATTTTGATTTTAACCCATGAATTTAGTTAGCCAACATCGGAGATCAGTATGGTTAAAAGTTTTACGGATAAATATTTATTTAAAGATTAACTCAGAAAAATGATACTTATTGAAAATAGAAAGTTGAAATTGAAATGAGAAAATGATACTGAAAATAATATGAAAGTTTTCCTCTGCCAGAAGGGCAGGGACTAAAAGGTTACTTGTTACTTCGAATTAATTTTTGATTCTTTTTGATTTTCATGTTTTGTTTTCGTCCACACAATTTTACAATAAATAATACTTTACAATTTCCTTACGGATACCGAGGATACGGATTACAAGCCAATTTGGATCCGAAGGTTAATTCCAGGTGAGTACAATTTTTGATCACAATATATTACAGATATTCTTTTACAATTTTGACTTTGATTACTTGAAGACCTCAGATTATTGTTACTTTTGATTTAATTAAAACAAATATTAAATATGGGAAGCACCACGATGGAGATAAAGAAGATTACAAAACAAATTATTAATATGAACTCAAAACTGAAATAATTCTTTCTTATATTTTTAGGTTTCGTGCACCAACACGACTCACAGAGGATCACCTCACTTCCTTGATCCCCCCGCAAATTCCGAATTCTCTTGGGTGTCTCCATAGTGATCTTTCCCACAAAATATTATAAAATTTACGGAGAAGAAACTTTTATTATATGTTAGCGTGTAGAGTAGTAATTCGTGACTGATGAGTGCAGTGCTCCTTCCTCTGCTCCCTGAGAGATGCGTGGCGTGGCTTGGCAATGGAATGTGAAGCTCCACTTGTAGCGAATACGTTCCGTTGTTGGTTCCGCACGTTGCTCCCAGTGAAGATAGAAGGATGCGCTGAGTTGAATGACTTGGAACTATCCTGTCTGATCCTGTCTTCTTCTTCTGGCTGAAGATGGCTTTGTCCACTCTCCAGCTATTGGAAGAATTAAGGATGAAGGCGCAGTGGCATTTTCATTCCCCTTTCACATGGGCGCAAAAATGACGAAACTTTAAATGCTCAACACAATTTTATTTGTTTTTACAGGCACAATGATCCATTCGACCCGATGGCGGAGTTCCGCGTGTTTTAACTTCAGTCCACGTTTTGCTTTGAAGGTCAAACGACGCAATTGTGTTCACTATTTTCCTTTCCTTATTATCCCATCCACCAAAAATGAGAATGAATCTGTCGTTGATAACTGTCGCTGAGTGACCTTCACGACGTGATGGAGGAATTCCCTGCAACATTTTTAGAACAAAGTCGAAATAATTCTTAAAAATAAAATTATGCCTTGAGACGTGAGATTAAATGAAATAAAAACATTTCTAACCTTCGCTTTAATTGTGGACCAATAAAAAGATTCCAGGTTCAAAGAATGTAAATCATTCGTCATCCAAAATCCACCGTAGATGTACATTTCATTTCTCGACACAACAGCAGAATGATTCTGACGAGCGGCTGGAACATTTCCAGTGACTTTAAGTTCGTCCCACTTCAGCGTCAAAGTGTTGAATCGATACGTCGAGTTTGACTCTTTCTTTGTCTTTGTATCGTAACCACCGAAGATGAGAACAAATTCTTGGTGGGCCACTGCTGAGTGACCGAATCTTTGAGTTGGATTCACTTCACTGTTTTCAACTGCCAACTTTTTCCACTTCTTTTCCCGGTCGTTGACATTCAACACAAAATTATCCAGAACATCACGTAAATAACTTGGATCAGAATAATTAACTCCACCAAAGCTGTAAATTACGTTCCCAACAGCAACCGCTGCATGCCCACTTCTTGGCGGAAATCCATAGATTTTACTTCCCCAGGAAATCTGTAAATTATTCAGAATGTTAAATGAATGTCACGTATTGTAATTGGTATTTTTTATCCTTTTACCGTTTTTGGAAGCGACGCTGCTGCGGGAAGTTTAACTGAAGAAGCAGGTTTCAAAGACTGTGGCTTTAGTTCCGTCTGCAAAAAAATTATGTTTAAAATTAAAAATTCGTTTTAATTTACCTAATTTTCAAGGTGAGTTTCTGTGCTTTAACCAACTGATCCTACTACCGTCAAACTATTTTATTTTTGCATTCTAAACGACCCACGTATTTCAAATTTAAAGAAAAAAATTCAGTTCGCAATAAAACTGGCTTTCCAAAAATGCACTTCAACGATGCGAATGAATTCACACGATCGTAACCACATCAACACAAATAAAACGCAAATTCATTGGTAAGATTTTAAAATTCAATTACCTTCTCCAACAAAGTGACGACAGAAAACGGAGCCGCATTTTCCTTGAAGACGTTGTACGCGTGCACCGCGGCGCCGCTTGCGACAGCTTCGTCTGCGTCGATGGTTCTGCGGATCTGCTTTCCCGCAAAATATTCCTGGACCATCTGCTGCACTTTTGGAATTCGACTCGAGCCGCCGATCAGAATCACGTCGTCAATTTCCTCTTTTTCGCATCCGGATTTCTTCAGAGTTTCGTCCAGGATTTTTATGCTTCGGTTTAAAAACGGGAGAATCAATTCCTCGAATATTGAGCGCGTAACAGTGACGTTTAAATTGATGTTTTCGTAAATACAGTCTAATGAAACAACGACTGACGTCATTGTCGCCGATGATAAAAAGCATTTTTGGCGCTCACATTCGTTTCGAATGCGGCGTAATTTCTTGGCAATTTTTTTGCGAATCTCTGTGTCTTCCGAGATTTTTCCTTCAGCCAAGTTGACCCCGTACATTCGCTGGAATTCTTCAATGCAAAATTCAGTAATTAAATCATTGAAGTCCTCACCTCCAAGTCGATCGTCGCCTCCAGTTGCTTTGACCTCCACGCGATTCTTAGCGTCCAATCGGAAGACAGTGACATCAAAGGTACCTCCGCCCAGATCGTAGATGAGACAGGTTTTGGCCTCGTGACTTTCAAACGAAGACTTGACGCCGTAAGCAACGGCGGCCGCCACTGGCTCAGCGATGAAATGAATGTTTTTGAATCCTGCCGCGTGACACGCCCACTCAGTTAGGCCTTTTTGCATTTCGTTGTAGTAGACGGGGATGGTGACGACTGCGCAGTCGATTGGACTGCGCAGGAAATCTTCGCTGGTTTTCTTCAGGTGACGCAGCAGCTCCGACGCAATCTCCTGCGGAAGTTTCTCCTCGTCGCCGATCTTCACTCCCACGTGGCCAGTCATGTTCACCAAGTGAAACGGCCACAGCTCCTTGTACCTAATAGTGAGTTAAAGAAATAAAGGATCAAAGACTAATCAAATACGTTGATTGCCCTTAATTATTGCCAAAGTTTTCTGGATTTTTCCTAAATGGTAAACAGAGATTGAACTAAACAATGACTCACTTTTGAATATTTGGGTCGCTGAAGGCGCGGCCAATGAGGCGTTTGATATCGAAAACTGTGTGTTCCGGATTATCGTAAGCTTCTTGTTTCGCTGTTTCCCCCACGTAAACGCCGCCGTCGTCGTCGTCGCTGCAGTCGTCCGAATTTCGGTCGAAATCTGAATCGGCGTTGTAGGCGACGTAACTGGGCGTCGTGTTGGTTTGGTAGCTGCTCGGAAGGACCTCCGGTTTCTTCGTGGGATGGCGAAGGACGGCGACGCAGCAGAACGTCGTCCCAAAGTCGATGCCAAGTGCAAACGCGGGGGTCGTGGCCGATGACGTGGAGGAAGTTGAAGCCATTTTTCTGTTTCAAAAAAATTAACTAATATTTGTAGCAGCTATTACAGAGATAGACTGGCAATAAGGAATTTCTAAACATTCCCAATGGGCCCCCTGCTTCTTATACATTATGTGTACGGGAGCATAAGGCCCCTATGCTCAGAGTGAGCCCCCTGATCGCCTTACCTGCTTTATGTGATTTATCGTACCAAAAAAGTTCCCATTCCGCCCCTGAGCTGTTAAGCATTATTTAAAGTACGCGGTTTTGTAAGAAATAACTAAATGATCATAAAGTAATTAATAATTTCACAAGTACAACCACATGCTCTGCACACGAGCACATTGTGTATTGTCATATGGATCTCATGTATCTACATGAAGCTGAAACTGCCATTTAACTCTTTGGATAGACTCGGGGCCTTCCATAAATGAAGTCATGAGCACTGCCTGTGGTTCTACTTGGGCATTATTAGCAACTCTTCTTGAAGTAGCTATCTCTACCTCTACAATTATTACTAGGCAGATGACAGTGTCCTGGTATTTTTGATATTTCGTTGGCGTCATTTATGGACGACCCCTTGTAAAATATCACAGCGTATGAGAAGTATGTACGATTAAACTGCACTTAAAGTAGTGGCGCACTAAAGCAACTCCATTTCGTATCATTTCAGCTTAAATATTAAATACCTACTAACATTTTACAGAATGATGCAAGCTTCATGCGTGCATGACCCCTAAACTAATAATTAGTCGAGTACCCATCTGGAGGAGTTATTTGTGCACAGCCCCTCCACAACTTTTAATAAAATACCGTTTCAGACGAAACAAATCTAATAACTTTGTATGTTATTACACTATCAATGATGAGTGTGTTCCACATTCAATTCAAAGTTATATTTCATGTGAAGAATCAAAACGAGCCATTTCCAAATTAAAGCTGAAAATTAAATGAGCGCAGTCCATAAAATACAAAATAAATTAAATAGGTACGTGAAATAGTAAATAGGAGTTTTTCAAAATTGCAAAATTTTCCATTGACGTACATTAAGGACCACGTTATATTAATTTGATACCAGATGTTGCATTTTAATTTTAACTAATCAATGAGGTGGGTTTTGAAGCTTCACGAAGAATATTGCACTGAATAAATTGAACTTGACCGCTGATCACTACATAGACTACCTACACTGCACTGTCAAAGTCACCGGCTCTTATCTTTATCTCTGGGCAAAATAGATCACAAGCTTAATTCACAACACGATGACATGGCGTCACTCGGCAGATGTTCCCTTTTATCTCAATCTAATTCTGATAAACAATTTCCACCTTTGCCTTTCAGTGTAAATGGAACCATAAATATTTCCAATTTTATTCACATGATGCTACATATTTATTATTTTATCCCTCGAATATTTTCACATTTATGTACTTCGTTGGGGGTCGTCCACAAATGACGTCAATGGAGCGGTCATTGGGGCTCTTTGAATACTGATGATACCCCATGTTAAAGATTGCCATTTACACAATGCTTGTGCTTGTGGCAAGTGGGTTAAATTATTCTATATAAATTGAAATATTTCAATTACATTGTTTATGGACGACCCCTGGGTAACTAAACCAAAATCTATGTGCATTTACTGAACCTTCAATATTCTGAAACTAAGCAGAAAAATTAATTCTTATGAAAATATTTGCAGCTAATTTGTGAAATAAAAATGCAATGAATTCGTGTTATGCATTGAACGCAGTGTGGTTAGATGGAGAAAAATACGACGTCGTACCTGTAATTCTGTGAATGTGCTTTGAAGCGTTTTTAAATCTTGAAAATGAAAACCAGTAATTCCAAACTGCGATGCAATGTTTGATGCTTAAAGTACGTGTCCCGGTCTTGTTAAATTTCAAAAAAATGTTGTTGCTGTTCTTCAGTGATCCTTGATTTTTTGTGATTTAAGGTGAATAAAATGTTCGAATTTCAATTTAAAATTGTGTTGCTAATATTTCACTGTAATTTTATTTGGATTTTTGAAAATATTTATTGAATTTAAACGCTAAATTGACAAAGTGAAATTAGAAAGTGGGAAGTAAATGAATACTGAGGAATGAGGATGAGACGTCCAGGTGAAGAGTTAATTGAAACTTTAAAGTTAGGGATCGTCCATAAATAATGTCATGGATGGAGTGAGTGGGTCTGGTGTAGTACTGCGATCACACATGCCAAGTCAAAGATATACGTTTATGCAGTGCTAAAGGGATGCCAGGGAGATGGGTGAGCCGTAAAATAGTGGTCAGTTTGGCGACATAATTTGTGGACCCTCCCTTAGAAACAAGAGGCAGGTGCAGTTCATCACCTGATTTTTCCGTGTTGTCGTCAACAGATAAAAATGAGACTTCAATCCACAGACCAGTTCATATCAGTAGTTCCAATGAAACGTGATACATACTTAGCATGCAATTTTACAATATTATTTATTGTGTATCTACTCATTGTACTGTGACCCTATATACTTATTTAATTTGTCGCTTAATCTACGGTAATCAAATACAGAATTTCTATTCTACGAGTGTTGTGGGTGACCCCTGCGGAACCTTTCATAAATTCGAATTCGTATTCGTATTTAGTCATCTTGAGAAAAAAATAAGATTTTATGTAGTAAAGTTTAGATAGATGATTACGATTTTAGTTACATGTTTTTGAAAAGTGCAAAATGTTTTATTTACTTGTTTGTTTTTAAATGTGCAATATTATAAAATGTTGGCATGCTTTTACATAATCATCATGCTTTAATATTTTGGCTATTGTAGATTGCAAATATTTTTAACCGAAATACACATGTTTACCATTTTGCATCTTCTGGCAATTTATTTAATTAGGAAACGTTCACAAATGATGTCATCAAAATATTCTAATATCAAAGGCCCTGTGGCATTCGTATCATCAGCCCTAACGTTGCGTAAGTTGCTATCTTGAAAATGGAATGTCAATAATGTGAACCCATTCACCCTACCCGTCAAGTTATTTATGGACGACCCGTTACATGTTAGATATGAGCGCAGTTAGTAAAAGTATAATTACACATACATACCTTATTCTTTTAAATGCGACGTGTTGTGCCATTATTACTGTCACTCATATTTTATATTTAATATATTTAATTAACGTGACTAAAACAAAAAATTAATATTTTACACACGAATGATTTTATTATTAAAATGCAATTAATTTTTGTATACTTTCCTTCAGTAGTAACTACTTTATATTGCATATCGAGGGTGAAGTATCAAAATGGTTTCCTTCCATTTTTTGTTAAATGCAAAATGGTGTCCTTTCAAAAGGCTGTCTGCAGCTCAAAATGGAAGGACACCATTTTTCCTTTAACAAAAAATGGAAGGAAACCAATTTGTTTTTAGCAAAAAGTGGAAGCAAACCATTTTGATACTTCCTTCTTGATATATTGGTTTGAACAGTGAGCCGCACTACTTTTTTATGATATTTAATACTACGCAAAATGCAAATAATGATTTTTGAAAATATTAATTTGTATCATGCATATTACTTTTGTTTAATTCAGTTACAGTAATAAAAAATTTAAAAATTCCGTTTTGAAAAACCATTTTGTCATTATGCACAGTGTGATGCTGGTATTCAGTACCTTAAGACTTAAGATATATTATCTTAATAGATGCGAAGCAAAGTCCAAAGTCTTGTAGTAAGAACGGCGCTAATTTAAATTGCCAGCGTCAAAGTTATTAGAGCTACGCTAATTAGCGTTATTTTTGCTTGCAACGTCAACGTGTCGACCCAGTACATTGTGCAATTTTTCTGGTTGGGTTTGATGGTCACTTTCACAAATAGGACACTTAAAGGGCCCATCTGGTCTGATCTGCAACAACTGAATTAGCAGCGGCAACGGTTTGCAAAACTAAAGCATCATCGATCCCTGCGTCTTGACCTATTAACTCTGCTACTGTTTCTATATTCGTCTATAGGATTTTAAAGCAGTATGCCTGAAAAAATAATGATTAATTAAGGTCTTATCGTGGCAATGGTTAATATATTACGTTAATAATTTGTGTGACATCATTTATTAGCAATTGGCAATTATTAAAATTTTTGTAGTAGGAGTCTAGCGCTGATTTAAACCTAAACAGCAAATGCATTCAATTACAACGTAAATGCATATGTAAAGTTATACCTAATTACATAACGGTGGGAACAACTAATTGGAATTTGACATAGCAAATGCTTGTAGTCAATCTAAATAGAACATTTTACACTTGTAAAAAATATGTTAATTAAACAGTTTGAACTTTTTAAAAATGTAAATTTTGAACATTTTTGACTTTTAAAAATATGAAAATGAAACAATTTGCATATTTCAAAAATGTAAATACAGCATTTCTTACGCGATTTATATCAAGTACATAGAACATTCTGCGCTTTTTAAAATCATGAAAACAGAAAAATTTACTTAAAACAAATATGTATGTAAACAGAACGTTTTGAATTTGAAAATTAAAAAAACATTACCAAAACTCTACATAAAGCAGGATAATTATGATTTGATTTCTAAAAATTATTTTGAGGAATGTTTCCGGGAACATTTCCGGAAATGTTGCTGCTGTAGAGCCTCTAAAATGGATTAGAAAGTGAAAAAAATATTAATTACAATTGAGTGGTTTTATTCAAAAATTGAATTCTTGTCGATTAGAAAGGTATTTTAAAAACTCAAAATGCAAAACCAAAATTTGTTTAGAAATGTGTCCGTGTACAAGTGACAGGTTTTATTACGTATATTAATTTTTTTACCTTTTATTTAATGGCATAATTACATAGAACCCACAGGTGAAATCGACTAATTCATTTAACACGTTTTGTTTTCAAGCCATATGTACTGAAAACTAGTGTATTTTTATGTGTGTAATTTTTAATTTGCTACGAAAATAAGTTATCTAGTGCCACAATGTTAGAAAATAAAAGTATTGGTTAATAGTCTAACGATTAAAGATTAAGTTCTTAAGTGGTTTATATCAACTGTCGCGTATATCTAATATATCAAGTGCAATTAATTGTTACAGCAGCATCTAAATTTCCTCAGCTCAAGAACTTAACCAATTCAATTGGCATTTCAACCAACATTTTAAAACATTTTGATACAATTTATTAGGCTTTGGAAAGTTACACAGTAATAATCACATTAGTGAATTTTATTGCATAGTTTAAAATATTTATTTTGCAAACTTAAATTTACTATACAATTTTCGATTTCGATTTATTTTATAATAATAATAATTTAGTATAACAAAACTGTTTACATTTTTAGTTTTATTGGTATTGAGGACAGAGTGGCTATAGTACAGTCATATGTTTTTTCAGTATGTATGTGCATAGAATTTTCTGTAATTGCAGTATCCACCAACATCGAGTAATCGAGTTAAATGTGACAGTTACCTATACAATTGAAAGGAAAAGTTATTTGCCGTTTTTATACTACAAATTAGACACTTTTTAAATATTATAGAAACATATTTAATTTGACACGATTGATTTTGAGTTTATAGACTTTGAATAAATAATTCAAAAATCCATGCAACAACAATATTTCTTTCTTCATTTTGTGTTGCTCTGTATAGTTTTTTTTTGTTCTGCCTTATTTTGAAAATACAAATCGATACACGTTTTTAAAATGTGTATAAAAATAAAAGTGCAACTATAGCCATAAAAAAACTGTGTAAAAACTGTAAGACAAATTCTGATAGCATGTACAATCTAATTCTAAACTAGGAAAGCAAATTCACGTATGGAATTTTAACATCAGCATCAGTTAAGGACTTAAGGACGACCCTTTACACACCTATTTCCAGAACGAGCGTGTCATGTAAATATCCATTTTTGTCTGATCCTCTAAAAATAAAAATTCTGTCTCCCAGAGCAATGCAGACGGAATCGTCGCGAGAAGACGGAGGCTGTCCAATCGGATTGATTTCTTTCCACTCACATGTTTCTATTTTTTAAAAAATGAACCAAAAATTTTACAAATTAATTTCGAGTCACGTGTTTGCTGACACTACTGTCAGTTAAACTGTTTTAACAATTAAAAAATACAAATATTTGTTGGTAGACCAGCGCTTTTCAATGTGAATTAATTTGCTAATTATTGTTTCATAAATTTAAACTCACGTGGATCATAGGAAAAGACATCGTTTGACTTAGATTATTCATGAGGAGGTCCCCCAAAAACAAAAATAAGTCCGTCATGCGTAACTAAAGAAGAAACAAATCAAACAAATTATTATGGAATTCTTTAAATTGATTATTAATAGAATATTAGATACTTTTCGGTATAAATATTCTTGAGCGTACTAATTAAATATTTAATTTATTTTTACAAGCAGAATGACTCTGCGGAGCTATTGGACTTTTTCTCGTCGTTAGATAGAAGCAGAAAAGATCGTCTAGGAATTCCCTCGTCTCGGGATCATATCCACTAAAAATGAAGACGAATGTGTCCATGAACTGTTGCGGATGGACACCAACGGAGGGAGGGTGGAGTTCCCTGCAAAACCATACAAAGAAGGAATAAAAAAATTAATTAGCTCCTTAAATTATAAAGCATTGAAACAGTTCATTTTCTACCTGAAATTTGGTTTAGACTTACGTACGCCTCGATCATTGACCAACGAAACGTGTCGAGATTCAAAGAATGCAAATCGGTCGTCAACTGAATGTCATAGTTCATCTCCCCGAAGATCACCATCTCATTCCCAATCACAACCGCTGAGTGGGCTGCACGAGCCCCTACAACATATCCAGTCAATTTTGGCCTGTCCCATTTCAATGTTTGGGTGTTGAATCGAAGCAATAGATTTGAGGTCAAGACTTTTTCCTTCTCAGAATCCAAACCTCCGAAAATAAAAACGAATTCTTTGTAAGCCACAGCTGAGTGACTGTCTCTCTGACGTGGGACAGACGCATTGTTTTCGATTGGCAGCTTCTGCCACGCAATTTCGGAGTCAGGTTCATTGACCTTTAGAACATAAATGTCAAGAGAGACGTCTGCTGAATAAGAAGGGTGACCACCTCCGTTCATTCTACCGAAGGAATAAATCACGTTGCCAACAGCAACCACTGCGTGACTGGATCTCGGGGGGAATCCGCCAATTTTATGCGACCACCAATAAATCTGTAATATTGCAAAATTGTTACTATTGAAACCGAAATTACTTCAAAGGCATTTCTTAATGCTTAGGGATCGTCCATACATGATGTCACGGGTAGGGTCAATGTTTGGTAATAAATTACCTGCGTGTCCTTTAATGGGACAGTAGAGACGTCGTCACTTTCATTTTTGTCAGTGTCAAATTTCTCTACAGTCTCGTTTTCCTCAAAAATGCTAACGTTTCCGTTTAAAAAGTCCATGACTTTAAACTGCTGCAAATAAGCAGTAAAATATCGTGTAAAATGGTTAAAATAAAGGTGTGTAATGGTACACTTTTATTTGCAAAGGCGGAAATTACGGGAAGAGTTCTGTTTAAGCTTAAGTCCCGTACCGAAGTAAAATTAGAAAGGAGGGAGACGCAGCATGTTGCCCTTAATCATGTAGGTAATAACCTGGACATTAGGAATCTAAGATATGCATTACTATTTTATATACGTACATCCTAAAACGACTTTGCTATATGAATGTTACAGAAGTTGGAAGTAAAGATCATGAGACAGTAAAGCACGATGAAGTATTTGCATAATTAGATCAACTGGATGTAGATTAAAGTGTGGCTAGTAGAATTAACAAAAGGTAAGAATGGAAGTTATTTGTGGAATGCGTAAAAGACGAAACTCAATTCCAATTTCTATGAAGAATGCAGTCACAAAGGTTGAACGTGTTCTTAAACATTCAAGAAATTCTTCCTTCACTTAACAAAATTGGAATACTTAACATTTCGTTTCACTAAATACGAACTTGTATCTGCAGCTTGGAACTTGGATTAATTTACCCAGAAGACCCATTCGACCCCACCAGTGTCCTATCATTTATGGATGACCCCTTACAATATTTAAGTCAAGAATCATAATTAATGCTCATTGCTTTTGGGCTATTGAGTGCTGACTGGAAATAAACGGTAGTGTTTGTAATTGGTTTGATGTACAATATACAATTATGAATTCGTAAGGTAGAAGAATTTGGATGCAGGTAGTTTTGAGTTAAGAAATTAACGATCATGCAAAAATGTCCAAATTTCCAATACACAAGATCGTATTTTATTGAGGTAAAAAAAAGAATTAATTTAACTTGTTGAAAGTTTAATAATAAATGTCCTGTAGCTAAAAGTAGTGCAGAAAGTAAGGCTCATTTAGAGCAGAATTCATTCCTAATTAATTAATTGTTACCAGGCATTATGCTTTTTTTCGGTTATGCGCAATTCACATCAAATCTTGTTCCATCAGCCTAATTACAACCAGTCTCACATCTCATCCAACTTTCTTTATTCTGAAAATTAAAAAAACAGCAATTAAGAAACTTTGTAATAATGACTGATCACACAATTGCAAAATATTCAAATAACATTAAAAAAAAGGAACCACGAGACACTACCATCATAAATGAATACTTGAAACTACTACTACTACCACTATGTATTACCATTAGTTTTATATCCTTCGACGGGAATGGGTCTGCATGAAAGTCAGCAAATTCGTTCTCCCCAATTTCAAAAACATGCGAATAGAACATTTTAAACTTTTTAGAAACATGTACATACAAAATTTTCCAATTTTCAAAAAAATGTAAATAGAACATTTTGAACTTTTACAAAAAATAAATAATTAAATAAAACATTTTGTACTTTTCAAAAAAAAAATAGAACATTTTGAACTTTTCTCAAACTATGCAATTAAATTCAACATTTTAAACTCTTCAAAAAAAAGTAAATAAAACATTTTGAACTTTTATAAAAAATAAATAATTAAATAAAACATTTTGAACTTTTCAAAAACATGCAAATGGAACATTTTATACCTTTCAAAAACTCCTAATTAACATTTTACTCATTTTTCTCATTTTTTTTTAATGACATAGCTCATTTTGATTCTAGTTGGAAATAGGTCAATTAGTAATTCTAAACGATATAAATGACAACAAAATTGTGTAACCGTCATTCTATTTTTCCTCGTACTTCCACAATTGTCATCAGGTTTTGATAGAATCTGAAATGTTGTATCTCTAAGGAGTTATCGTAAACCTAATTTGTATTTTTTTAAGAATTTAAAATAGTGTATTATTGACTTTTTAAACATATGCTGTCCGCGGAAAATTTTACGCCTCTCAAAAACATGTAAACTGAATGTTTTACACGTTTTAAAAATATTAAAATGGAACACTTGTAACTTTTCAAAAACATGCAAACTACATATTATTTTGTTCTATTTCTCCCCAAAAAAATGTCAATATTGTTTAAGGGCTTCTATTTGATCGAGTCTAGTGTTTTTATGGACTTTTTCTAGTCATATTTTAAATTGGAACTTGTGGCAGTTTTGACAATTCACTCACTGTTTTGCTTATTTATTACTTACGTTTTTCCAATTACAAAATCCTTTAAATCCGATTCTAAATATTTCATTTATTACTGCAGTCAAATTTTGAATATGAACATTTCTAACTACTGCAATCAAAATTTGATTTCAAAAATTATTGTTATTTCGTATTATCGAATTCCAAATCAGAATCTGAATGTGGCTTTTTCCTATCACCGAAATTAAAATTCGAGTCTTGGAGCTTGGAACTTGGATTAATTTACCCAGGAGCCCCATTCACCCTACCAGCCACATATCATTTATGGATGATCCCTTACAATATTCAAGTCCAGAATCAAAATTCATGCTGATTGCTATAGGGCTATAAAGTGCTGACTGTAAAAAATGCAGGGCTTATAAATGGTTTCATTTCTATTAAAATTGGCTAAATTTTATACCATAAAACCAAGAAGATGGAAGTCAAGAAAAATTAGTTTCTGTCTTCACGGAGAAATGTACACACTATTTTTATTTTGTTTTCGAAAACATTTTTAATTCTACTGTTTATCCGTGTAATCCCATCACTTACATTTTGTTTTAAACAAGACTTTCCTTAAGTAATTTCGCAACACAGCAAAAATGCCAAAAGCAAAATTTAAAAACACTTATTTTAATTTACAAAATTTAATAGCAATAAAAATGAAATGACTCGAAATACTTTTTAAAATCCACGTAGCTGTCAACTAGTGTGACACTGTTGCACTTACATTTGAAGTACAAGCGCGTCATTACAGTATTTAAATAAGCCTTCTTCTCCTCCAAATATAAAAACGTTGTCGTTAAAGGTAACGCATGCTGCACGATAACGTGGGGACGGTGTCTCTCCGAGTGGAGTTACTTCCTTCCACTCAACAGTTTCTGTGGAAAAATAAAAATCAAATTGAATTAAAAAGTTTAAAGGACTTTTTTACTTTTCTCCAATTTCTAAATCGACTGAGCGGAACATCGCTTCTCCACGTGCAGTTGACTTTACCTCAAATTGCACTTGCGCATTTATTTCGTTTTATGATGACTCCATTTTATGGGATTCTCGACTTTTGTACTTTTTTTATCTTTAATTTTAATTTTCTCAAAGTTTCGATCTCAAAACAATAATTTTTATTCTTTTTAATCCGCAAACAAGACGCTTTTGAAGTTTGAATTTTAACTCTAAATTAATCAGAGTGCTCAGAACAAAAGGATAAAATTGGAGACAATTAAATTACTAGTCGAAAAATGTGGACTTCCCTGAAAATGTGAAAATGTAATAAAATGTAAACATGACGCACCTGCATCATAACTGAACACGTCGTTCAAATAATTTCCATCAAATCCTTCGAAGATGTACATCCGTCCACTGTGCACAACTAAACAAACAAAAGAGAAACAAGAAAAGTGAAGTTCAAATTTGAGAAACCAATTGAAATGGATAGAAACATTCTGGCAAAACATGGGCGCCAAAATAGCAAAACTTCAAATGTTCAACACAATTTTTATTTGTTTTACAGGCACAATGATCCCTTCGACTCGATGGCGGAGTTCCACGTGTTTTCACTGCAGTCCACGTTTTGCTTTGAATGTCGAAGGACGCAATTGTGTTCACTACTCTATTTTCCTTATAATCCCATCCACCAAAAATGAGGATGAATCTGTCGTCGTGCACTGTCGCTGAGTGACCTTGACGAATTGATGGAGGAATTCCCTGGAAAAAGTTTAGAACAAAGTCGAAATAATTCTTTAAAAATAAATTCTGCCTTGAGACGTGTGATTAAATAAATTTAAACGTTTCTGACTTTTGCTTCAATTGTGGACCAACAAAAAGTTTGCAAGTTCAAACAATGTAATTCATTCGTCACTCCATAATATCTATGTCCACCGTAGATGTACATATCATTTTTGACCACAACTGCAGAATGATAGCGACGAGTGACTGGAACATTTCCAGTGACTTTCGGTTTGTCCCACTTGAGCGTCAAAGTGTTGAATCGATAGGTGGAGTTTGATCTTTTCCCAATCTTTGTATCCCAACCACCGAAGATGAGAACAAATTCTTTGTGGGCCACCGCTGAGTGACCAAATCTTTGATTTGGATTCACTTCACTGTTTTCAACTGGCAGCTTTTTCCACTTCTTTTCCACTTCGTTGACATTCAACACGAACACATCCAGAACATCATCTGAATAACTTGTATCATCAGAATAATTAACTCCACCGAAGCTGTAAATTACGTTCCCAACAGCAACGGCTGCATGACTACTTCTTGGAGGAAATCCATTGATTTTACTTCCCCAGGAAATCTGCAAATTATGCAGATTGTTAAATTAATTCAGAGTTTTGTATTTCGTATATTTTATCCTTTTACCGTTTTTGGAAGCGACGCTGCTGCGGGAAGTTTAACTGAAGAAGCAGATTTTAAAGACTGTGGCTTGAGTTGCGTCTGCAAAAAAAAATCCGTTTAAAATTAAAAATTTGTTTCAATTTACCTAATTTTCAAGGTGAGTTTCTCTGCTTTAACCAACTGATCCTACTACCGTCAAACAATTTTATTTTTGCATTCCGAACTACCCACATATTTCAAATTTAAAGAAAATATTTCAGTTCGCAATAAAACTGGCTTTCCAAAAATGCACTTCAACGATGCGAATGAATTCACACGATCGTAACCACATCAACACAAATAAAACGCAAATTCATTGATTAGATTTAAAAATTCAGTTACCTCCTCCAACAAAGTGACGACAGAAAACGAAGCCGCATTTTTCTTGAAGACGTTGTACGCGTGCACCGCGGCGCCGCATGCGACTGCTTCGTATGCGTCTGCGTCGATTGTTCTGCTAATCTGCTTTCCCGCAAAATATTCTTGGACTATCTGCTGCACTTTCGGAATTCGACTCGAGCCGCCGATCAGAATCACGTCGTCGATTTCTTCTTTTTTGAATCCGGATTTCTTTAGAGTTTCGTCCAGGATTTTCATGCTTCGGTTTAGCAGGGGTCCAATTAACTCTTCGAATTGTGTCCGCGTCACTGGAACCACCAGCTGCTCGTCCCCGTGAACGCCGTCCAGGGAAACAACGACCAAAGGCGCAGAGGCCAAATAACATTTTTGCCTCTCACACTGCGCACGGATTCGGCGCAGCTTCCGCGCTGCAGTTTTACGGACTTCCACATCGTTGGATGCTTTTTCTTCCGCTAGATTTACACCATGAAGTTTCTGAAACTGCGTGAGGCAATATTCGGTGAGCAAGTCGTTGAAATCTTCTCCCCCTAAACGATCGTCGCCTCCAGTTGCTTTGATTTGGATTCGTTGGTGGGCGTCCAATCGGAAAACAGTGACGTCAAAAGTACCGCCCCCGAGATCGTAAATGAGACACGTTTTAGTCTCGTCGCTTTGAATGGAGGACTCAAACCCGTACGCAAGGGCGGCCGCCACCGGCTCGAAAATAAATTGAATATTTTTGAACCCCGCCTTCGCACAGGCGTCTTTGGTGAGTCCTTTGTGGAGCTCTGTGAAGTAGACGGGAACTGTGACGACTGCGGAATCGACGGAAACTCCAAGCGCAGCTTCCGCCGCCCTCTTCAAGTGGGAAATCAACTTTGTGGCAATTGTCTGCGGGAGCAGAGTTTCTTCATGAACTTTCACCCCAACGAATCCTTGAACATCAACCACGTGAAACGGCCACTGTTCTTTGTACCTTTGGATTTAAATAAGTTTTGAATTGTATTTTGTTTTAAAATGTTTTGTGTAACCACTGTGTAGAATCCAAATTAACGATATTTTAGGATGTCTAGCGACAGCAGAATTAAATAATTCACTATTTTACTTTGCTTCTAAGTGCAGAGCTGGATGTCGTTGTGGAATTTTCAGCAATGCACAATTAAAACTTATGTAATTTTCATGTCTAGGTAAATTAAAGATTTGTATATCAGTTTTGAACAAGTCCTTCCAAATGCATAAATCGGAAGTGTGCTAAATTGTTGGTAGTGTTATTGGCGTACAAAATATATTTATCTGCACCATTAAAGTGCCAAATGAAAAGGTATAGATACCTCATTTTGTACTGTATTTAACGTTTTAGTTATTGTTTTTTGTACTTCACTCAAGCGTGTGGATATAGCAATCTGCTCTTTTAAATAATAATCGAGATATACCATTTTGCACTATATTGAAGCAAGTAGATCATTTCGTCCTAACAGCAGTAGCAAAACACTAAACATGCAGTAATAATTCAGCGAATTCATGCATCAGAATAGACTTAGCCAACATAAAACTAATTCTTTCAGAAACTGAAGTGTCTCACTTTTGAATGTGTGGGTCCTGAAAGGATCTTCCGATGAAACGCTTAATGTCACAAAGAGTAAATTCCGGATTCGCAGTTCCAAGTTTCTTCGCCGTTTCCCCTGCAAAAACGTGAAGTTCCCCGTCGCGGCCTTTTTCCTCGTCCCGAACATAGCTCACGTAGCTCGGGGATTTGTTTTGGCCAAAGTCGATTTTAAGAACTTGAGGCATTTTGTCCGGATGTTGAAGGATGGCGACGGAGCAGGAAGTTGTTCCAAAATCAATTCCAATTGCTAAGGAAGGTGGGAAAGTTGCCGACGAACTTGTTACGCGATTTGATCTAGTGAAATATATTTGTAAATAGGTTTTAAAATAGACATCATAAAAATAGACAGATTTGAGAAATCAATTAAGCTGGATGAATGAAAGGACGCAAAAAATGTTATTGTAGTCAATCATGTCACAAAGACTGAAATAGAATATCAAAAGTTATTAAAGATATTTCGGCTATTTGAAATTGAGATTTCTTTGCTCACAACATAAAAAAGGCCTAATTGTGTGACACTTAAAAGGCAGCTTTATGGCAATAATTATGTTCTGATACTTACTGGCCCGTAAATAATATAAGTACCTTTGTAGTTGAGAATAAAAAGGCCCAGTATATCTTTTACGAGAACAAGGGCCGTTAACACGCTAACATGCGATTATTGTATTTAAGTATAACGCAACGATGTAACTTACTTTGACTCAGCTATCGAAGTAGACATTTTTGTATCCAGTGAACACAGCGTTTTGATTCGTATGCTGCTTATTTCAGAACGCAACGACGCCAGTCTTCCCGCAAGAATTTCGTCCGGAATGGAATCGGAGTGTTTGAAATGTTCAATGGCACGTTGCTTGGCTTGGCTGTGCTTAAGATAAAATTCATGAAAGTTTTTGCACTGCTCCATTTGATTCTTGTAATAATCAGCAGCTTTCGAAACACGTGTATTAGCGCGTTGAATAATTGTGTCAAGTTTCTGCTTTGCATTTCCGAGAAAAATGTTATGAACTTCGTTTAGTTGATGCGACAACAGTTCAAGTGATAAACTAAGCAACGGAGACTCTAAGTGTTTGATTCTGAAGTCTTCGCTAATTGATGCAGATATTTCAACGTGGAGTTGGTCCAGTTTGTACTCAAACGGATTTTGATTTTCAATGATCTTCTTAATGGCATTTGTGTACAGTCCCTGACAGATTCTTATTTCTTGCTTTAATAATTCTTCCGCGTGCGCTTTGTTTTGCTGGTTTTGGTTTTGAAACTGACGAAATTTGGTTTGAATCGATTGAAGAAGATTATTAGTGTAGACTTGGGGATCATGGCCAGTTGCAGGTTTACAGTGAAAATAAAACTTCTCCAATGCCTGTTTCACAGCATTTTCCGATTGCCTTTCAAAAATGTCTTCCAACACAAAATTGTCTTCGTGTACAACTTCTCCCATTAGAGCTTTGTATTCATGCACTGCATGGCTTGTTGCACTTGCTATGTTTTCTTGCTGTATAAAATAAAAGAATAAAATGTGTACGTAATACAATTATCAAAATTTTATTATATGTATTTACCATATCAATAATAATTGATACGAGCTAAATATAATTTTTAAATTTCTGCACCGAGTTGGACTAATTTTCTGCTACAATATGGCTACGTTTTTGCAGAACTCTCTCAGCACGTTTTTAAGTTTTCCGTTTGACTAGTTTTAAAGGACTTGACACTCACCATTTTAGAAGCTATGAAGTGGTAGATAAGTTGATAGCAGAAAGTGTACAAATATTTATGCAAAAACGGCAAATCCATCTTAGAAAGGAGTTCAATGTCCAGAAGTGGAACTTGCAAAGACTGGAACGAAAGTTCAAAACGTTGCTTGCTCAGTTTTGAATCCAGAAAGGGCTCCAACAAATCCTCCGCAACACTTTTTTCCAACGAATTATTAATCCACAAGCAGCACAGAGTGAACAAATCAACCGCCATTTTATCCGTTTGAAGTTCCTCAATTCTCAAGTTTTTCATTTCAAGAAATGGCCACACATCCTTGACTATTGTGTACATGCGTTCAAGATTCTGGGTCTCGAAAAATGTCAAAAAACTGCAAAATATAACAGAGTAGCGAATGAAGCGGCGTGGCCACTCCCTTACTTTTAAATGTTCGTGCAAGCACACAACTGCGTCCTCACTGTAGAATTCACTGTCTTGTAATTTCATGTTTGCAAAAAAGTCACAAATTTCTGAAAGATAGAAATAATCTTTTCTTGCATCCAGCTTCTCTCGTGTGATGTGCTGCACTAATTTGTGAGTTGTAATTTTCACCTTTGTGTTGTGGTCAAACGAAATGTTTAATGATGCAGCCGAAACTCTGGCAACATTTGCCATTGATTTTTTAACCAAGAGAGAAAAGTTCTTGCGCGTAACACTTTGACCATACAAGAAGTTGTACAAATGAGACATCAGCTGCACTGTGATGCCGTCTGTAGGAAGGTATGCCATGAATTTAAGCAAGTGAATTGCTACACGCCCATCTTTTCCTTGCTTTTGAATTTTTTCCAGCGATATGTCCCACACGTCTTCCATGATACGGTCATACTTTGTGGCTAAATTGGTTTGTTTGTCCTTGGCCCAGCCTCCCAGGGGCACGTTCATTCGCTTAACATAGTTTTCAATTTCGTCGTTGAAATCAGTTTCATCGTAATATTCAATTACGCTGGCAGCGAGTGAAATTCCTAAAGGAAATCCTTGAAACGCGTCAACTAATGTGTTCACTGTACTGCTGTGGGCGTTAGTGTTGCAATTAAAAGATGGCTGCAGTAATTTGATCACTAATTCCAACGACTCCGCTTCATTTAGGCTTTCTACTTGAATGATGTTGTTTTTTGGAATCATCTTCCAGTCTTGTTCTCGCGAGGTTATTATCACCAACGGTTTATGTTTCAAAACTTGAACTGGCAAAAACTCGAGAATTCCAAACGGCTTTTCATTGAACTGCGGTGCATTGTCAAAAATAAAAAGTCCTGTTTTAACGTGGTTCGAGAAATGAGTGTATACATGTTGAACAGTTTCCAAAACTTTGGTGCTTGCGGCCAGTTCAAGCTTCTTAGCGAGAGAATCAAAACTGGATTTTAAACTTGTTTTTGTTTCGGCATCGATCCACGCAATGTTTTGAATAATTGGGTCATTAATATTTGACTGGGCGTACATTCGTGCTAATTCGGATTTCCCAATTCCGCCTAAACCATAAAGCACTACAATTCTGTCTGTGTACTTCTCCTGGGTGAAGCACTCTTGCATTCTTAAGTGTATTGTTTGTAGAAGGTCCTCGCGTCCTGTAAAACTGGGAGTCGGTGAATCAATTTGAACGAACGTTGTAACGGGCGGGGCTTGGTTTTGAGCAGGCGCATGAATGATTTTGATGATATCGCCGCCCAAAAATAAATTGTGACCAAGTTGCTGGGCAGTTGTCCCGGTACCATTTTGAGCTGCATGGGAAGAAATATCATTTACGAACTTGCCCACAGATTTAGTTGTGCCAACTGTGCGGGAAGAACCTGGTTGATTATCGTTGACTGCTGATGCTTTGCTGTTTGTAGCTAGTTTTTGAGTTTGATTGGCCAATATATGATCGCTGCTTTTGTTTGTTTCTAAATTTTCTGTGAATTCCCTCTTGTCCTGAGTAGGAATTTGGTGTGACAATGCAGGGTTGGTTTTTAAGCTGCCCAGTGAAATAAGGTTAGGTTAATAGTCAATATTGAAAAAAGCCTGTTATATATGAACTGCATAAAATCATGGAAAGTAATATCATGATTTTAAAACTCTACCTAGGAAATCGTCTGTTTAGCGAATACAATATTTTGTGCAACTCAGGCATATCCAGTTCATCAGAAAGGTCAAGAAGGTGGGATATAGTTTCTGGCTCTAAATCCATCTTGTCAAAAGCATCAGCGCTCCAATCATCCCAAAGGATAACCTTACATGGGTGTACAAATAAAATTAAATAAATTGTAATTTTTACATGGGTGACAAAAAGTTGCTACCCATCCACATGATTTACTAGAATTTTGAAATAATAATTTCATGTAACTTGAAGATTTAAAAAATATTAATTTTAAGAACCGAAATACTTTTAAATAACACATTCAACATAATCGAGTGCATTTTGAGGTTGTTTGGTTTGGTATTAATGACCCAATAAAGTTTACAAAAATTAATTTTTTTTTACTATGTTTTCCTGTAACTAACTTTTACATTATTTGATTATTTCTCAAGTTATTTTAAAGATTTTTTTGTAACTTCTAGGACTCTATTATAAAACTATGATGTACGATTCTCTAAAACTCAAAAAATTTCATGTTTATTTTAATTTCAAATAAAATTGATTAATATATTTACTTGTAGGGTACTGTTGTAAAAACAAAACTCACAAAATCCTAAAATTAAATTTTAAAAAACAACTTAAGGATTAGAAAATTCTTTCATTGAGAACTGTCTAAGGTAAAGGGCAACACAATTTTACAATGTAAAGATTCACTGTGAGCACACAACGACAAAAAAACATGCACTTAAGTTTAAATAATAGATCTGAATTATTTAAATGTAACCCGAATGTTTGAGTGCGTCCTTTTTAAATCCTAAAGGTACATGAAAAAAGCATTCGAAGTCATTTGATTTAGAAATACCATTTGCATTATTAACAGTAACTTTGTAATGCCATAATTCGATAATAAGTCTGACATCTTAAATTAAATGCACTTAATAGCCTATGTCAGCAAATCGTTTCCGGGATTGACAACTGTCTTGTTGCTAGAATTATTAGTATGGCATTTGCAACAACATTACAACAGGCATACAAGACTACAATAAATTACTACGCACAATCAATGTTGGTACCTGTAGAAATACACGAAACGCTGTTGGATCCAATTCAGGCAACGAAATGCGTAGCTTGTGCTTTGCACGCTCTGTGTCCCATTTTTCTTTAAATAATTTGTCGAGCGCTGGACACGATGCTTTGAGAGCCAATTTCAATGCTTCAACTTCTTCTTCGTGTGGTCCGACGAGGAACGTGACGTCATTTTCGTCTGGATTCGCATCCAAATAGGCGATGACATTTTGGAGAAAACAACGTTTTCCTCTGCTGCTGGACATCTTTCAAGCTGCACGTCGTCAGCTCTGCCAAATCAAAATAATAACTATGTATGCCATACAAAAATATTTAGACGCTGCCAATTTAACGTATGGATCAACGTTCAGTATCAGATCTCAGCCAACGTTTATGCGACAGGAAGCTAGGATCAGTTAATTCTAAACTTAAGTTTGAAAAGACTTGATGGTTACTGCTCGATATGGCTATGCGCGGCCCGAGGTAGAAACATTCTTAGAATAAATATTGAACCTATGCATTTTGGATTACAAGGATGATATCTTTGTTGAACGTACAAATTTTGTGTGTCCACTGTTCTCCACGCACCTTTTGGACTTTAACTACCCATCCGCATTACACAATTGAACTAAAGCCATGATTGCACGACCCCTTATCAACTTAAAATACTTTACAACGTAGGTATGAAGAAGTGATTCTGCTCAACTCGTCCAACTAATAAAAAAATACCGTCGTACATGAAGCAAAACAATTCCCGTGAAGTACGTATTAGTGTGTACTGATAGTGTGTCTACGTTCGTACGTTCTCCCTATTTACAGGTGCCTAACTGTATTCGGAGCCAACGGTCGCTAAGTAAATAGATAGATTACCTGTATTATCAGAGCCACGTATTCTTATCACTAATCGTAAGCGAAATAGAGCAACAAGGCGCCATCAGTTCATATCTAATGCATAATAAGCAAAACATTGAGAAGTGACGTGGTCAGTTATTATTTTATTGTCTCAATTTTTTTAGTTTTGCACCTTAAATATGGTCACGCCACTAAATAACTGGGATTAAAAGAAATATTATAAAAGTTTTTCATTTTACAGCTTTGTTATTAAGTGCATTGTCAGGGATAGTTCATAAATGATTTCTCACAAATTAAAAATATTTTAGGCTCTGCCCACGCCCATCTTCGTCTCATAACTAATAATTACATTGCGTAAAGTCAATACCTCTACATAAAGTGAACATGCGTCGAGTCCCACTCAACCTACTGATGACATCATTTATCGACGATCCCTATCAATGCGTTGTATAACATGCAAAATTTGCAACTTTATACAGTTTCAAAACCTTTTTGTATTTTATTTTAGGACAAACGGAGTTATATGTAGTTGCTTATTTTAGTGTTAAAAGGAGATATGTAGTCAGTATTGCATTTAGCAAGAAATGCAGATGGCCAGATTTGATCTTTTGCCAATGAAATATTGATGCACTTTATTGAAAGACTATTTTTATGTATATTCGTTAGTTAGCTGCATATTTCTATTCTTGTATTTAGATTGTAATACAAAAATCCAAATAATTCGATTGAATTTATATTCAGCGTTTATATAGTAATAACATTGTAAAATAAAGCAAGATAAAGTCTCACAAAGTTATGCAATTAAATTTTTATTTACTTTACCTGCAAATTCTTCAATTCCCAAAGCGTCTTTTAAGGATCAAAAATCAGTAATTTTGCGTATTTCCCAGCTGCCTTCCAATATATGATTCTTAAATTACTTCCCACGATTTTTTTCAATATTAAGGATATGATAGCTCAATCTTTCACATGCAATAATTATTAATTAAATTTATGTTCCAAATATAAACAGGCTCCTAATTCGATATTTAATTTTTCTTTATGGATGTATTTTAGTAGGTAATTAATTAGATTTGAAATATTTAATGTTCCAGTTTAGATCCAGTGCAGAAGTTTTAGAGGCAAAGTCACTCAGAAAATATTGGAATACTGACGCTGAGTCCAGGTGAAAATAAATGTGAACATCGAAGCTAAAAATAGAAGTGTAATCAAAGGAAATTCTGCTGCTATCAGACGCAGATAAAAGTGAAAGATAATTCAACGGATCCCCAGCTCAGAGTTACAGTGGATTTCAATAAATAATGCGCATTTTATTCTACAATTAAATTTATTATTTATTCAGTTGATGGACTTTCAACAAAACACGTATTTTACATGTGTATTATAAGTAGCAAGCTTTATATGCCCAATTTAACTTATTTAACGAGATGAGTTTTGGCATCGGCAGAATTAATGACGTATAACTTTAAGTTCTAACTATGCAGTGTGAAATTGAATAGTTTAATTGCAAGAAAATATAAATACCCATTAACTACATGTTTATCAATAAATTAAAAATATGACAAACCTCCGTATATGGAGGTCAATAAATTCATTGAATTCTATTGAATATTTTCATTCTTTCTTTTTTTCATTCACTCCTAGGAAATTAAATACAGGAATATTTATAAATGTGTGACAATTAGTAAAAACAAATTAAACCATTCAAGGTATCATGTGTCGTTTTATCTTAGTTTTATAAAATTAGTAATCTCCACGGCTACATTTTTTGATTTTTAAAAGGGCAGAGTGCTACGGGGCTACGCCAAAACAATCCAATATAGTTAGTAGAGGGAACTATTTGGCATACTTTTAAACATAAAATGATTGTGAGATGGAAAGAAAACCATTCATTTTATTATTACATTTCAAAGTGTGGAGTTTATTTTGCATTCATAATAATTATTATATTTGCGAGGACGATTTCTATTTCTACTTCTGTAGAAACGGAAGAACTAGCAATTAATTCAATGCAGTGGTTTCGCAGCAATAACCACCTACCAAGGGTCTTCGTTTACAAATCAGACGCAAGTAACGTGAATTTAATGGTAAGCCCACGTTATCTTACATATCGTGTGTGAAGAACCAAAATGACCCATATCCAATTTAAGCAACAATTAAAATGAGCTATGTCGTAAAAACAAAATGAGAAACATGCTTAAAATGTTAATTAGTCGACAATATAAAAAATAACTTACTATTATTCCATTACTTTTTAGACTGCAAATCTTCGTATGGAAACAACGGTTACATCACAATCACAAAAAGGAAAACAACCAACTATAATGGAACTGGAATGTCCCCTCATTTTCACGTTAAAAAGACAAAACGAAAGAGCAGACTCCTGGTCACTCCCCTTAACGCTCATTCAAAAAAATTAGGCATCATATAACAACAAGATTGCTAAACAGTCACTACTGAATTTACCGGAACCGGAAGTACCAGTAGCAGTCCCTGTCCTTCTGTACTCTAGAGGATTTACCATCTGTTTAGATTCGGATAATGCAACGATGACAAATCTAAAATCCGAAGCATCGAAAACTAATGCTCAAGACAATAATAATTTAGAGTTCGTGGTGACTGTGAGCACTTGCAGTCCAGACTAGATAAATTTTTCAAATTGCTATCGTTTAGAGAGACTGATTTCCTTTTGGGGTGAGTCATTATCATTTAATACATACTTATATTTGTATTTAACTCTGGTATTTATCATTCATGTACTTTGTGATGGGAAGATCCATATGCCAACGGCAGGACATCTATATACCAAAGAGCAATTATTACTGAATCGATGTCACTCACAGAAATGGCTATTTACAATATCGCCTGTGGCGAACCAAAATGACCCATATACAATTTGAGCTAGAATCAAAACGAGCGTGTTTGAAAAGTGTAAAATTTTCTAATTAAATGTTTTTGAAAATTGTAAAATGTTCTGTTTACATACTTTTGAAAAGGTGCAAAATGTTCTATTCACATATTTTTGAAAAGTGTAAACTGTTCTATTTACATGTTTTTTAAAAGTGCAAAATATTCTATTTACATGTTTTTTAAAAGTGCAAAATATTCTATTTAAATGCTTTTAAGACATGCTTCAATATTTTTGTAGATATATATATGATGTAGTCGACAGTCGATATTGCTATATCTATTTAGCTACAAATGGACAATGGATATGGGTCATTTTGGTCCTTTACAGACGATATCTTAATTTGCACTGTGTTAAAATTGTTTTCACAAATATTGTTTTGTTTTAATTAACTTTTTAGATTAAGTGGCTCCAATTACAGTGTCTTCGTGAATCCTTCAGTGAGTCAGTTCTACTGCTTTAACTTCCCACCACATACGAATCACGTAACCATATAAACATCAATTCCCTTGGTAATATCTGCATGTCTGCTGTCGTCACTTCCCCATGGGTATTTCATTTTTTTAACTAACTAATCGTAAGTTTTGTATTATTACGTCTCAATACTAAAATCTTTTAAGACTTTCAACTTGTACATGTACAATTGATACACCAAGCCTTATTTAGTGTTTAGAGTATTGAATAATTCCTTTCCATTGAATTTTTACTAAAGGGAACGTTCTCAAGTAATATTTCAGGTAGTGCATTGAGGGGTGTTAGGTTAGTACATAGGCGTATCAAAGGCAACCATTTTTTCCTTTTCCTATGAGTTAAGATGGCGTTAAACATTTTTAGTTTTGGGGTATAGGGTGTAAGCCAAAGCTTGAAATTATTCCTGCGTTAGGTTTTACTTTACTTGAGCCTTCCCTCACTAACACTAAGCACTAAATATATAATATGCATTTTTACTTTAGTTTAGTATTTTTGTCCCTCTGATTTTCAGTGCAGGTTGATTAGCTTAAACATGGACAGAAGTGAAAATAAAACAGCGGAACGACTATATTTCCATCGGATATGGCAAAACAAGTCATTGGCTGTATTTGTGATTACGGTGAAACCTCAATTTACCTATGTTATGTAACTTTGTATAGATTTAATAATATCGTATATTATATAACATCGTCACTCAAGAACCAAAGTGACACATATCCATTTTAGCTAAAAACAATATCCCCACTATTTACAAAAATGTTGTAAAATATATCTCGAAAGCATTTAAATGGAACATTTTTCAGTTAAAAAAACTATTAGAGCATTTTGAACTTTTTTTAAACATGTAAATAGAACATTTTACTTTTTTCAAGAATTTGCAAATAGAACGTTTTACACTTTTCAAGAATATGCAAATAGAACATTTTGAACTTTTTTAAAACATGCAAATAGAATATTTTGAACTTTTTTAAAACATGCAAATAGAATATTTTGAACTTTTTTAAAACATGCAAATAGAATATTTTGAACTTTTTTAAAACATGCAAATAGAGCAGTTTACGCTTATCAAAAACTCCTGATTAACAATTTAATAATGGTTCTCAATTTGTTTTTATGACATAGCTCATATTTTGATTCTAGTTTAAATTGGATATGGGTCATTTTGGTTCTTCACAGACGATAATATAATTACAGAGACATTATAACATTATCAGTCTGTAAATAGTGCTACTACATACACATATTATAAAGAATAATTATTGTGGTTAGGCATTATTTGCATTATTATGAAATAAATTACAATAATTGATCTGATTCTAATTAAGAAAATATTGGTTTGCATAATCTAGCTGTAAGGCTATTGAGCTGTAATACTTAACAGTGGAACAGTGACTTAATAAATTTTTTATCTCTATTTGTAAAGGAAAGAATTCCCGGATGGATGTTTTAATTTCTTTGAGGTCCAGGGGACTGATGATGAATGTAAAGAGCGAACAACGGGATTTCTACTTCCAGCGGATGGCTCCCAAACCAGCATCAAGACTTTTACAAAGCTTATCCAGCATCATATGCCAGTGGCAGTTATCGTTTGAAGATCATCAATATAGAGGTCAAGAGTACAGATGACATTTACTCGAAGCTTTCGCTGTTCCTCTCCCCAGTCGTTTTTGTAGTCTTCAATTTTATAGACACACTCATCATCTACAGAATATTTTCCCACGTCCACCTGACAAATCTTAATGCTTTGCTTTTACTCGTCCCGGATCCGGTTTCGGTTCCGGCAGCGATACGAACACAAGTAGCGGCACCAGAACAACAAACTGGAAATGAAGAAGAGCCAGTACCAGAACCAGGACCAAAAAACGAGAAAACTTTGCTTTGAGACCCTGAGCTACCGGCAGCGGTAACAGCACCAGAAAATGAATGCGAATGCGTGTCATCAGTAGACATGGAAAATTTGATTCAGGACCTTGACTTTACTGACAATTCGTGGCTCAAAATGGACGCTTTTGTCCATCATTGTACGAACGAAGGAACCAGCTGCGGCTCAAAACAGAAAAACAATTAGTTCGAAAATCCATTGCCAAGTATTGAATGTCGGCATATTTTATGCACTTCCAGCAAGTCAGCTATTGATTCTGTATCAAAGGCCAAAGGGTATATGATTAAAAATATCCTTTCATGTTATACAGCATACTTGTAATTGATTTTATTTGATATTCATTTCGTCTGTGAAGGACCGAAATGACCCATATCCAATTTAAGTTCGAATCAAAATGAGCTATGTCATAAAAACAGAATTCAAAACATGCGTAAGATGTTAATTAAGAGTGTTTAAAAAGTGCAAAATGTTCTATTTACATGTTTTCAAAAAGTGCAAAATGTTCCATTTACATGTTTTTTTTAAGTGTAAAATGTTCTATTTACATGTTTTTGAAAAGTGCAAAATGTTTCATTTACATTTTTTTTTAAGTGTAAAATGTTCTATTTACATATTTTTTAAAAGTGCAAAATGTTCCATTTACGTGTTTTTTAAAAGTGTAAAATGTTCTATTTACATATTTTTTAAAAGTGTAAAATGTTCTATTTACATATTTTTTAAAAGTGTAAAATGTTTTGCTTAAATGCTCTCAAGACACATTTTAATATTTTTGTAGAGAGTGGATATTGTTTTTTAATTTTTTGTTTGGAATTTCTTTTAGTTGCATGTAATACAAACATATTTACAAATTTCAAGTCTAGTAATTTTATTATATTTGCCCTTGCTTTAATTTGATTAGTTTGAATGGTTTACATGTTCTAGAGCTTGGATATATAACGGGACAGAATGATTTATGCTACCGAAATTTCCTATGCTCTCAGAACGGGTTTGGCGTGGACGACTTCAACCATCTTTACTCTAATATTGTCTACACTCTTTTTGGTCTTGCTTTCCTATTTCTTGTGAGGCATTTTAAAGGGATAGTGAGCAGAATTTTGGAAGCAGGAAAGGAAGCAGGACGTGTGGAGACTGGGGTCTTTTATCATTTTGAGCATTTTTATGCCCTCGGAATTTCATTAATTTTTGAAGGTTTGTGTACCACTCTATCAGGGCCAGTCTACTGCATATCATGATTTAAGTGCTGGCTATACTACACACTATTGATTTTAATATGACTTAATTAATTAATTACTCATCCAATTTTAACAAAGTTCATTTTTACAATGCGCAATGGAGGGAAATAGTATGCAATTTTACATGCCATTTAAGTATATATCGTCTGTGAAGAACCAAAATCGCCAAAATTACCCGTATCCAATTTTAGCTCAAAACAAAATCCGCTATCTACAAAAATATTCAGATGTGTCTTGAGAGCATTTAAGTAAAACATTTTACACTTTTTAAAAATATGTAAATGAAACATTTTACAATTTTAAAAAACGGGTAATTTGAACATTTTGGAGTTTTTCAAACACTTGTCAACACAACATTTTACACTTTTTAAAAACGTGTAAATACAACATTTTACACTTTTCAAAAATGTGTAATTCAAACGTTTTGCAGTTTTCAAAAACTCGTAATTAACATTTTACGCATGTTTCCTTATGTTTTTAGGACATGATATGTATATCAAATTTTGATTTTGACTTAAATTAGATATGGGTCATTTTGGTTCTTCACAGACGATATGTAATAATATTATGACCTCAAATAAATCTACTGTGCAATATGGTTTAACTTATTCTGTTTCAGGAATTCTTAGTGGAGTCTATCATCTCTGCCCTACCCAGACACACATTTTCAGTTTGGTTAGAAATTTAGAAATGCAATATTACAATATTAAATAAAAATAATTAAAATTAAATTAAGTAAGAATATAAGTAAGTTATATTTATTTTGAAATGTTTTTATGTGTAAACAAATAGACAGTTCTTTTATGTACGTTCTGGCTGTACTATCTACAATACAAATTTACCAGTTCAGACATGCAGACCCATTTTGTCCGTAAGATAATAATTTATTACCATGCGTTTTCTAAAAATTAGATTTTGTTTTATTTCTTGTGCATTAATTAATTTTACAGCAGTTACAGCAGAGTTCTGTTTATATAAAGAGTTAGTTTGATTTTGCCTTCTCATTTCTAGACACAATACATTTGGAATACTAGCCGTGATTTCCCTCATGTCTGTAGCAGGGATTTTGCTCAACGCAACTGGTAACAAGGATTGGTACAATGTCTATGAGTACACCTTTTGCATCCTCCACATCTTTATTAGTGTGCCCATGATTTCGGTCTATATGTATTTCATAGGTCATGTTCGAAATCAAGGTATTGTTATACCGTACAGTTACTATAGTAGTAATTATATGCATTACAAATACATATAGACACCCGAGAAAATTTTAATATTTGTAAAATATTTCGTAGACAACAATGCTGTGACTGGATGGCCGTTCTCCACGAGGACGTTACGCGAACGTTCGCGTTACTAATAAATGGAGAACGGCAATTTTGCTGTTAGTGAGAATTAGAGATCGGCAACTTTGCTTCTTCAGTAACGATATGCTTGTAAGCACGTCTTTGGGCTTGCAGTTAAGAACGCGATAATTGAATTTCCACTTGCAGCTAGGTCCGTACGAATCAGCGTCCTAAGAAAGCGAGGCCGACCCACTAATGCTAGCCGACAACCACTCATGCAACAATAACTTTTTTATCAATATTACCTAATTTTTTTATTTACCTAAACTTTGAGCATGTAATTACTAATTTTTTTTATTCCGAAAAAATAATAAAATAAGTACTATCAGAATTAGTGGACCGCTAATTGATCCTACCGCCTATTGCTCTAATAGGCCTACCGCTCGGTGGTCTTTTTCATAATTAAAACAGCCTCGTGGCCCCCTCCTCTACCGCCAATTGCCATTCAGCCAGCAATCTTAATCATTACTATTGTGTGGACCGAAGGGTTAAATGCACTGTGCCTACATCATAAGTGATGAGAAATTAAAGAAACTTGGTTGTCCAAAATAGGGGGCCAGACTCCAAAGACGCCACTCAACTTTAGCCAGTTCTGGGAACCACCCACCCCCATCCTGACCCTCACGAGCATTGCTTACTAGTTAAATATTTGCTTAACATGTAGTGTTTTAGCAATGTGACACACACCCTCAACACCGATGGCGTCATTTGTGTCCGGTACCACAAAAAAGAGATAGGAGACCATTTGAAGTTCCCGCAAAATCTTTTCGAAACTGAAAATTCGGTTTTTAGACCGGTAACTCACTAAAACTAGGTTCAAATAATACGTCATTCGAACGGCAATGACTAGCAGAATATAACTGCATTTGATTTCAGCGAGATATCTCAACAGTTTCACAAATTTCAATAAAAAACCAGTATTTTTTTTCGAAAATTTGCGCGAATTTTTGAAAATTCCTTATAAAATGTGTTGTATGGGTCCAAAGTGGAAAATGAATCCCCTTATGTTTTTATTTTTTCAAGGGCTTTAAAATAAGCTATAGTTCGTCAAAATCAGCTTAGTATTTCAACAATGTTATAAATTATGTAAATAGGTAGAAATTATTCGTTCACTTAGCATAGCTGGAATATTCAACATTTGATTTCATTAATTACGATCTAGTATCTGCAGCTTGGAAATTTGATTAATTTACTAAGCAGAACCATTTACTCTACCGGTGACATGTCATTAAGGCATGACCCCCTACAATAGTTAAGCTCAGAGTTCATGCTGATTGCTATACTGTAAATAAACTACAGTGCTCGTAAATGGTTTGAAATACAATTATAAATTCGTTAGGTACAAGGATTTAGATTTTTTGATGCACATAGTTGGTGAGTCAACAAATTAACGATAATGCAAAAATATTTAACTTTCCAATACACAAAATCGTATTTTATTCAGGTAAAAAAAAATTAATTTAACTTGTTGAAAGTGTAATAATAAATGTCCTGTAGCTAAAAGTAGTGCAGAAAGTAAGGCTCATTTAAAGCAGAATTCATATTACTAATTAATTAATTGTTAACAGGCATTATGCTTTTTTCAGTTATGTGCAATTCACATCACATCTTGTTTCATCAGCCTAATTCCAACCAGTCTCACATCTCATCCAACTTCCTTTATTCTGAAAATTAAAACAAAAACAGCAATTAAGAAACTTTGTAATAATGACTGAATACACAATTGCAAAATATTTAAATAACATTCAAATAAAGGAACCACAAGAAACTAGCATCAAATGAATACTTGAAACTACTACTACCACCACCATGTATTATCATTACTTTTATATCATTCGACGGGAATGGGTCTGTGTAGAAGTCATCAAATTTGTTCTCCCCAATTTCAAAAACATGCGAATAGAACATTTTAAACTTTTTAAAAACACGCACATACAAAATTTTTTAGTTTTCAAAAAAATGTAAATATAAAATTTTTAAATTTTACAAAAAATAAATAAATAAAGCATTTTAAACTCTTCAAAAAAAAATAAATAGAACATTTTGAACTTTTTAAAAACATGCAAATGGAACATTTTAAACCTTCCAAAATCTCCTAATTAACATTTTACTCATTTTTCTCATTTTGTTTTAATGACATAGCTCATTTTGATTATAGTTGGAAATAGGTCATTTTAGTATTTTACAGACGATATGAATGACAACAAAATTGTGTAACCGTCATTCCATTTTTCATCGTACTTCCACAATTGTCATCAGGTTTTTATAGAATCTGAAATGTTGTATCTTTAAGGAGCTATTGTAAACCTAATTTGTTTTTTTTTAAGAATTTAGAATAATGTATTATTGACTTTTTAAACATATGCTGTCCGCGGAACACTTTGCGCCTCTCAAAAACATGTAAACTGAATGTTTTACACGTTTGAAAAATATTAAAATGGAACACTTGTCACTTTTCAAAAACTTTCAAATTACGTATTTTGTTAATCATTTATGGATGATCCCTTACAGTATTTAAGTCAAGAATCATAATTAATGCTGATTGCTTTTAGGCTATTAGGTGCTGACTGTAAAAAAATGCAGGGTTTATAAATGGTTTCATATACAATTAGGAATTGGTTAGGTTGAATTCGTTGTTTCTTGGCATGATATCTAACGAAAATAAACATGAATTTGTCTTTGCAGACTGTCGCAGATTGCAACCAACGGAGTGGTGGAGCTTCCCATGCAAAACATTCAAATAAAGAAACCAAAAGAAATTAGAAATTAGCATCTTAAATGAATAACTGGTTGTTTATTGGGAAATATAAACTTCTACATTTAAAAAAATATTTTTGCGGGAAGTTCTGTTTCATTTCATGCGGCTAATTAAGGGAGACAAAAAAGTGCCATTCAATTTGTTGGTAGATCAGCTGGAAATAAATAACCCTCTATCGTATTGAACATTGCTTTTTTACTACGGAGATACACAATTACCGGAATTTTGAAAGTTTTGCAATACTTGACCAATTTCATATGCTAACTAGAATGCCATTCAAAAATACAAAACAAAACATACGTACCACAAATGTAATTCTTTACATCGCACACACTCGTAACGTAACTGCATTCTATTTTTCATGCAATTTTTAAGAGCCAAGTTTTAATAGGAGACCAATTTAATGTTAAATAAATTATTTTAATAAAAAAATCGCTAAATTTTATAACATAAAACAAAGAAGGTGAAAGTCAAGGAAAATTTGTTTCTGTCTTAATGGAGAAATGTACACAGTATTTTTATTTTGTCTTCGAAAACAATTTTAATTCTACTGTTTATCCGTGTAATCCCATCACTTACATTTTATTTTAAACAAGACTTTTCTCAAGTAATTTCGCAACACAGCAAAAATGCCAAAAGAAAAATTTAATAACACTTATTTTCATTTACAAAAAACTAGCAATAAAAATGAAATGACTCGAAATACTTTTCAAAATCAACGTAGCTGTCAACTAGTGTGACACTGTTGCACTTACATGTGAAGTACATGTGTGTCACTACAGTATTTCCCAGAGTCTTCTCCTCCGAAAATAAAAACGTTGTCGTTAAAGGTAACGCATGCTGCAGACGAACATGGGGACGGATCCTCTCCCTTCGGAGTCACTTTCTTCCACTCCAAAGTTTCTGTGGAAAAATGTAAATCAAATTGAATTAAAAGTTGAAAAAGCTTTTTTCCTTTTCTCCAATTTCTGAATCGACTGAACTGAACATCGCTTCTCCACGTGCAGTTGACTTTACCTCAAATTGCACTTGCGCATTTATTTCGTTTTATCTTGAATCCATTTTACGGGATTCTCGACTTTTGTACTTTTTTTATTTTTAATTTTAATTTTCTCAAAGTTTCGATTTCAAAAAAATAATTTTTATTCTTTTTAATCCGCAAACAAGACGCTTTTGAAGTTTGAATTTTAAATCTAAATAAATCAGTGCGCGCAGAACACAAGGATAAAATTGGAGACAATTAAATTACTAGTCGAAAAATGTGGACTTCCCTGAAAAAGTAAAAATGTAATAAAATGTAAACACGACGCACCTGCATCATAACTGAACACGTCGTTCAAATAATTTCCATCGTATCCTCCGAAGATGTACATCCGTCCACTGTGCACAACTAAACAAACAAAAGATAAACAAGAAAAGTGAAGTTCAAAGAGAAACTAATTAAAATAAATAGAATTGGTCAAGCAAAACATGGGCGCCGAAATAGCAAAACTTCAAATGTTCAACACAATTTTCATTTGTTTTTACAGGCACAATGACTTCTTCGACTCGATGGCGGAGTTCCACGTGTTTCCACTGCAGTCCACGTTTTGCTTCGAAGGTCATAGGACGCAATTGTGTTCACTATTTTCTTCTTCTTGTAATCGTATCCACCAAAAATGAGGATGAATCTGTCGTCGTGGACCATCGCTGAGTGACCTTCACGAATTGTTAGAGGAATTCCCTGGAAACAGTTTAGAACAAATTCGAAATAATTCCTACGAATAAAGTTGTACCTTGAGACGTAAGTTAAAATAAAATAAGAAACGTTTCTGACTTTCGCTTTAATTGTGGACCAATAAAAAGATTCCAAGTTCAAAGAATGTAAATCATTCGTCACTGCAATTCCACTGTAGATGAACATATCATTTCTGGACACAACAGCAGAATGCCAATAACGAGGTGCTGGAACATTTCCAGTGACTTTCGGCTTGTCCCACTTGAGTGTCAAAGTGTTGAATCGATAGGTGGAGTTTGAATATTCTTGTTTCTTTTTATCGTAACCACCGAAAATGAGAACAAATTCTTTGTGGGCCACTGCTGAGTGACCGTATCTTTGAGTTGGATTCACTTCACTGTTTTCAACTCCCAACTTTTTCCACTTCTTTTCCCGGTCGTTGACATTCAACACGAACACATCCAGAACATCATCTGAATAACTTGCATCATCAGAATAGTTAACTCCACCGAAGCTGTAAATTACGTTCCCAACAGCAACCGCTGCATGTTGACATCTTGTAGGAAATCCATTTATTTTACTTCCCCAGGAAATCTGCAAATTATTCACATTGTTAAATCAATTCAGAGTCTTGTATTTCGTATTTTTTATCCTTTTACCGTTTTTGGAAGCGACGCTGCTGCGGGAAGTTTAACTGAAGAAGCAGGTTTCAAAGACTGTGGCTTTAGTTGCGTCTGCAAAAAAAAATCCGTTTAAAATAAAATATTCGTTTACCTAATTTCCAAGGTTAGTTTCTCTGCTTTTACCAACTGATCCTACTACCGTCAAACAATTTTTTTTTGCATTCTGAACTACCCACATATTTCAAATTTGAAGAATATATTTCAGTTCGCAATAAAATTGGCTTTTCAAAAATGCACTTCAACGATGCGAATGAATTCACACGGTCGTAGCCACATCAACACAAATAAAACACAAACTCATTAATTATATTTCAAAAATAAATTACCTCCTCCAACAAAGTGACGACAGAGGTCGGAGCCGCATTTTCCTTGAAGACGTTGTACGCGTGCACCGCGGCGCCGCATGCGACTGCTTCGTCTGCGTCGATGGTTCTGCGAATCTGTTTTCCCGCAAAATATTCCTGGACCATCTGCTGCACTTTCGGAATTCGACTCGAGCCGCCGATCAGAATCACGTCGTCGATTTCTTCTTTTTCGCATCCGGATTTCTTCAGAGTTTCGTCCAGGATTTTCATGCTTCGGTTCAGCAGGGGTCCGATCAACTCTTCAAATAATGAGCGCGTCACTGGGACCACCAGCTGCTTATCCCCGTAAACGCCATCCAATGAAACGACGACCGAAAGCGCTGAGGCCAAATAGCATTTTTGCCTCTCACACTGCGCACGGATTCGGCGCAGCTTCCGCGCAGTTTGTTTTCGAACTTCTGCGTCGTCCGATGCTTTTCCTTCCGCTAAATTTACACAGTGAAGTTTCTGAAATTCGGTGAGGCAATATTCCGTAAGCAAGTCGTTGAAATCTTCTCCACCCAAACGATCGTCGCCTCCAGTTGCTTTGATTTCGACTCGTTTGTGGGCGTCTAATCGAAAGACAGTGACGTCAAACGTACCGCCCCCGAGATCGTAGATGAGACACGTTTTAGTTTCGTTGCTTTGAATGGACGACTGAAAACCGTACGCAACGGCGGACGCCACCGGCTCCACAATAAATTGAATATTTTCGAATCCCGCCTTTTCACAGGCGTCTTTGGTGAGTCCTTTGTGGAGGTCTGTGAAGTAGACGGGAACTGTGACGACTGCGGAATCGACGGAAACTCCAAGCGCAGCCTCCGCCGCCTTCTTCAAGTGAGAAATTAGCGTTGTGGCAATTGTCTGCGGAAGCATCGCTTCTCCCTGAACTTTGACCCCAACGAATCCGTGAATGTTGACCAAGTGAAAGGGCCACAGCTTCTTGTACCTATAAATAGTTATTAAAATAGACCTGTGAACCTAAAATATGCACCATGGAACTGTGTACGCGGCAAATTATTATACTGAATGCATTTGTGTATGTAGTGTCAAAACAATTCATGGAAAAAGATTTTGGACCTTGGACTTGCTTTTGATTCGTGCTTGCCTAATGCTCGTCAGCTGTGACGCTATTTTAATATGCAAATTTAAAAAGGACGCATGCGCATAATGAATAGGGTGCATTGATAAATTAAAGTGACTCACTTTTGGATGTTTGGGTCCTCAAAAATTCGACCAATGAGACGCTTAATGTCGAAAATTGTATTTTCCGGATTTTGGTGAGCGAGATCTTTGGCCGTGTCCCCGGAGACGACGTCCACTTCTTCGCCGCTGTCGCTGTCGTCCTGCTCAACACCGTAAGCGACGTAACTCGGCGTCGTGTTTCTGCCCACGTCATTTTGCAAAACTTCCGGTTGTGCGTCGCGGTGGCGGAGGACGGCGACGCAGCAAAAAGTTGTTCCCAAATCGATGCCAAGTGCGAGAGAAGTTGAGGAAGTGAAGAAAGAAGCCATTTAATTTTTATCTGCAGAAATAATTATTTTAGTTTCAATTTCAAGCTCAATTTGGATGCAGTCACTTTGACATTAAATGACTTCTGGAAGGCGATTCTATTGACCAACAGAACTGCAACCACCTACGTATTATGTTCGTGGCGGCTCGACTGTTTCTAATAACTGTGATTTACATATTCCAATTGTCTGTTTATCGATTATCTCGTACTTCGACAGAGTCAAGGGGCCGTGCATACAATGTGTGCGGAGTGTGGATTGATGTGCCGGTTTAAATTGCCAGTTATCAGAATAATCACTGCCACCCAAGTGCATGGACAAGATTTCCATCACCACCAAAGCCACGTAAGATTATCAAGGAGCAGAAACAAAACCGGACATATAGACAGAACATCAGAAGAGGATCGTCCATAAATGATGTCATTGGTTGGGTGAGTGGGTCCTATTGTGGCCTAATGACATATATTGTTATAAATGATGTTCTCAAGTCTCGATACCCCCGCATGTAATACAATAAAATATTTAAACTATGGACTTTAGGGAGAAATTAAAGTTCTTTCACAATGATTTTAAAAGTAGAAAGAAACGGTCTGCACACGCGCACGTTGTGAATTACCATATGAGTCCTATGCATCTGCCTAAACCTAAAATTGCCAAATAACTCTGTAGATTCGGGGTCTTTTATATATTACGTTATAAGCAGGGTCTGTGGTGCTGCTAGAATATTACTATTTACTCTCGTTAAAATAGCCCTTTTTGCAATGGCTTGGCAGATGACAGTGTTCTAGAACTTTGATATTTCCTTAGCGTCATTTATGGACGACCCCTTATAAAAATATTGCAGCATATGAGAAGTATGTACGACTTAACTGCACTCAAGTAAAGGACGCACTATCGCCGCTCCAACTGCACTACATCAGTTTAAATACCCACTAATATTTATTTCGTGGTTATGCGAGTTTCATGCGTGCATGACCCCTATACTATTAAACAGAAATTTACCCAACTGCATATGTGATTTGTGCACGGCCCCTTCACAGTTAATAACAAAATAGGAATGCAGATGAAGTAAAAGTAGTGGACTCTCGTATGTTGTCATTGTCAATGTCAATGTTGATCGTGTTCCAGATTCAATTAAAAGTTACGTATCGTTTCAAGAATTAAAATGAGCCATTTTGAAATTAAAGCAGCAAATTGAATAAGCGCAGTCCATACAAACTAAATGAAATATATAGGTACGTGAAGTGAAATATTAAATAGGAGTTTTTTAAAATTGCAAAATGTTCTATTTACGTGCATTAGGGACCATGTTATTTTAATTTGATTGCAGATTCTGCATTTTGTTATTAGGTAATCAATGAGGTGGGTTTTGATGCTTCACAAAGAATATTGCAGTAAACAAATTGAACTTGGCCGCTGGTCACTACCTACACTGTCAAAGTCACGGACTCTTATCTCTGGGCAAAATAAATCAGCGAGCCATATGTAATAACAAGCTTATTTCAACACAATGACGTCGCGTCACTCGGCAGATGTTCCCTTTTATCTCAATCGAATTTTGATAAACAATTTCTACCTCTGCTTTACAGTGTAATTGGCACAATAAATAACTTCAATTTTATTCACATGATGCTACATATTTATTATTTTATCTCTCAAATATTTTTACATTCTATGTACTTTGTTAGGGGTCGTCCAAAAATGACTTCAATGCAATGGAGGGGTAATTAAGTGTCTTCGAACACTGATGACACCCCACGTTAAAGATTGCTATTTACAGAATGCTTAAGCTGGTGACAAGGGGGTCATATTGTTCTATACAATTTTCCACATTTCCATGACAATGTATTTGGACGACCCCTGGGTAACTAAACTAAAATCTATGTGCATCTACTGCACCTTGAACCATATTCTCAAAGTGAGCAGAAAAATCAATTGTTATGAAAATATTTGCACCTAATTTGTGAAATAAAAATGCAATGAATTCATGTTAAATGCATCGAACGAAATGTGGTTAAATTAAATTGATATAAATATGACGTCTCACCTGTAATTCTGTGAATCTGCTTTGAAGCGTCTTTTAAATCTTGAAAATGAAAACCAGTGATTCCAAACTGCGGTCTGCGGTGCAATGATTTATTCTTGAAGTATGGGACCCGGTTTTGTTAATAAATTTCAGACAAACGTTGCGGTTTTTCAGTGATTTTTTTAATTGTTCTGATTTAAGGTGAATAAAATGTCTGAATTTCAATTTAAAATTGTGTTGCTCGTAGCTGATATTTAACAGTAATTTTGTTTCGATTTATTGAAAAGATTCCTCGAGCTCACGCAAAATTGACCAAGTTAAGTTATGGAGTGAAAAGTAAATGAAAACTGAGGAACGAGGATGAGTCGTCTAGGTAAAAAATTAAATAAAAATTTAAACTTGGGGATCGTCCATACATGATTTCATTCATGGAATAAATGGGTCTAGTGTGGTACTGATAAAATGTAATGTCAATAACATTGGTTATGCAATGGTAAAGCGATGGCAAGGAATTGGGTGAGCCCTGAAAGAGTGGTAAGTTTGACGACATCATTTGTGGACCATCTTTTAGAGACAAGAGGCAGGTGCAATTCATCAACTAGATTTCCCATGTTGTCACAAACAGATAAAAGTGAGACTTTAATCCACGGAGCCAGTTCATATCAGTAGTTCCAAGTAAACGTAATAAATATTAAACATTTAATTGTACAATATTATTAAATGTTTATTCACTCATGTACTATATGTACCTATAAACTAATACTTTTTATTTCATTTCTCGTTTAATCTACGTAAATCAAGTACACAATTTCCATCCAACGAGTTTTATATGTGACCCCTGAAGAACCCTTTATAAATTCGAATTTCAATTCGTATTTATTGGTCGTAATTGCAAAATTTATTATTTGCATGTTTTTTTTTAAAATGTGCAATGTGGTATGTTAACATGCTTTTATATGATCGTAATATTTTTATGTTTCGGCTATTGTACATTGCAAATATTTTTACCTAAATACACACATTTACCATTTTGCAACTTCTGGCAATTTATTAAATTAGGAAACGTTCACAAATGATGTCATAAAAATATTACTATATCTAATGCCCTGTGACATTCGTATCATCAGCCTAAACGTTGCGTAAGTGGCTATCTTGAAAATGGGATGTCGAGAATGTGAACCCATTGACCCTACCCGTGAAGTTACTTATGTACCACCCCTTAGATGTTAAATGGGAGCGCAGTTAGTTAAAGTATAATCATACATGCATACATTATTCATTTAAATGCGACGTGTTGTGCCATTATTACTGTCACTCATATTTTACATTTAATAAGCGTTACTAAAACAAAAAAAAATATTATTTTTCACACGACTGATTTTATGATTAAAATGCGATTATTTTTTTGTATACTTTCTGTAAGAAGTAATTTCCTTATTTTGCATATATTAATTTGAACAGTAAGCCGCACAACACTTATTTATTACTTAAAACTAGGCAAAATGCAAAAATTGAGCCACAGCACAGTAATGAAAAATAATGTAAAACTTCTGTTTTAAAAACCCATTCTGTCATTATGCACAGTATAAGGATCTTATTCAGTACTTTAAAATACATTATTTCAATAGCTGCGAAGCAAAGTCCAAATTCTCGTACTAGGAACTGTGCTAATTTAAATTGCCTGCGTCAAAATTATCAGGGCCACGCTAATTAGCGTTATTTGACAGTCAGCGTGGTCAGCGTGGGTTGATAGTCACTTTCACAAATAGGACACTTAAAGGGCCCATCTGGTCTGATCAGCAACAACTGGATTGACAGCGGCAACAGTTTGCAAAAGTAGAGCATCATCAATTTCGGCATCTTGACTTATTGACTCTGATACTGTTTCAGTATTCGTCTCCATAGGACTTTAAAGCTGTATGCCTGAAAACATATTGATTAATTAAGGTCTGATCGTGGCAGTGGTAAATATATTACTTTGATAATTTGAGTGACGTCATTTATGTACTATCCCTTACGTACACTAGATACATAAATTAAGACTTGAACGCCCTTGACAGGGTGTTCCTCTTCAATGAGGGACTGAGCACAGCTCCACTCACAAACGTTACAAATGCAAATGGCCAAAATGGTTTTGGAATAAACACGGTCGTCACTTTCCCAGTGTGTGAGAAATATTCACGCAGATCCTCCTCTGTCATGTCCCTCGTCACTCTTCCAACATGAATTTTTAGACACACGTTCAACTTTTGAGATTTCTGTAGATTACAATTAAACGTTGAGTTTTTGTTTTAATTTGATACAGATTATTAATGTACCTACCTACGTTAGTTTTCGTCAATGTTAACGCTCGGATTATTGGGAATAATTACAATTTTTTAGAAGGAGCTAATTGGAATTCGACATAGCAAATGCTTGTAGTCAATGTAAATAGAACATTTTGAAGTTGTCAAAATAATGTAAACCAAACATTTTTCACTCTGACTAAACCTAAATAAAATTTAATAAAAAGGTAGCAACTCACGAGATTACAAGCATTCCAACACTTTCTACGCTGACAGCTAATAATACAATAAAAATTTTAAAACAATTTTAATTTGTAAATTCCAAAAACAAGAACTTCCGGCCTTGAAACACATCGTACTTTTCTAACTTACGACTACACTAATTATTACCATTAACATGAAGTACAGTTAACTCACACACGTGGACACTACATTATAGAAAGCATTAACACTGTAACACTCGTACTTGACGTCATGAATAAAATTTTAGAAGGCTGCTCAGCTAGTTGTCAAAACGAAAGGTGGATTTCGATTTATTTTATAATAATAATAATTATGTATAACAAAACTGTTTACATTTTCAGTTTTATTGGTATTGACGACAGAGTGACTAAAATTCTGATAGTACAAACTTTAACTTCTAAATTCTAAACTAGGAAAGCAAATTTACGTATGGAATTTTATCATCGGCATCAGTTAAGGACGACCCTTTACACACCTACTTCAAGAACGAGCGTGTCTCGTAAATATTCATTTTGATCTGATCCTCCAAAAATAAAAATTCGGTCGCCCAGAGCAAAGCAGACGGAATCGTCGCGAGGAGACGGAGACTGTACAATCGGATTGACTTCTTTCCACTCACATGTTTCTATTTTGGAAAAATAAACCAAAAATTCCCAAATTAATTTCAGGTCACGTGTTCGCTCAGACTACTGTCAGTTAAACTTGTTTAACAATTAGAAAATACAAATTTTTGTTAGTAGTAGACCAGCGCTTTTCAATGCGATTTGATTTGCTAATTATTGCTCCATAAATAAGACTCACGTAGATCATAGGAGAAGATGTCGTTTGACTTAGAATATTCATGAGGAGGTCCCCCAAAAACAAAACTAAGTCCGTCATGCGTAACTAAACAAGAATAAAATCAAACAAATTATTATCGAATTCTCTAAATTGATTTTCAATAGATTATTCGAAACTTTTCGGTATAAATATTCTTGAGCGTGCTAATTAAATATTTAATTTATTTTTACAAGCAGAGTGACTCCGTCGACCCACTGGACTTTCTCCCATCGTTCCTGGACGCGACCATTCACTCGTCGTTAGATTAAAGCAGAAAAGATCGTCTAGGAATTTCTCGTCTGGGGATCATATCCACCAAAAATGAAGATGAATCTGTCCCTGTAAACTGTTGCGGAGTGACACCAACGGAGGGAGGGCGGAATTCCCTGCAAAACCGTACAAAGAAAGAAAAACAAAATTAATTAGCTGCTTAAATTGTAAAGCATTGAAACAGTTAAGTTTCTACCCAGAATTTTAATTAGACTTACGTACGCCTCGATTGTTGACCAACGAAAGGTGTCGAGATTCAAGGAATGCAAATCGGTCGTCAACTGAATGTCATAGTTCATCCCCCCGAAGATTACCATCTCATTCCCAATCACAACCGCTGAGTGGGCAGCACGAGCCCCTAGAACATCTCCAGTCACTTTCGGCCCGTCCTATTCGAATGTTTTAGTTTTGAATCAAAGCAGTAGATTTGAGGTCAAGACTTTTTCCGTCTTAGAATCCAAACCTCCGAAAATAAAAACGAATTCTTTGTAAGCCACAGCTGAGTGACTGTCTCTCTGCCGTGGGACAGACGCATTGCTTTCGATTGGCAGCTTCTGCCACGCCATTTCGAAGTCGGGTTCATTGACCTTAAGAACAAAAATGCCAAGAGGGCCGTCTGCTGAATAAGAAGAGTGACCATCTCTGTTCATCCCGCCGAAGGAATAAATTACGTTCCCAACAGCAACCACTGCGTGACTGGATCTCGTGGGAATCCACTGATTTTATGCGATCACCAATAAAACTGTAATATTGCTAAATTGTTAATATTGAAACCGAAATTACTTTAAAGGCATTTCTGAATGCTAAATAACCTTCCATATATGATGTCACGGGTAAAGTCAATGTTTTGTATTGAATTACCTGCGTGTCCTTTAATAAGACAGTAGAGACGTCGTCACTTTCCATTTTGTCAGTCTCAAATTTCTCTACAGTCTCGTTTTCTTAAAAAATGTTAACGTTTCTTGTTAAAAAATCCATGATATTAAACTGCTGCAAAAAAGCAGTAAAATATCGTGTGAAAATGTAAAAAATAAAGGTTTGTAATGGTACACTTTTATTTGCAAAGGCGGAAATTATGGGATGAGTTATGTTTATGCTGATGGCCTGTACTGAAGTAATATTAGAAAGAAATGAGACACGGCATGTTGCCCTTAATCATGTATGTAATGTAATAACCTGGACATTATGAATCTTAGATATGCAATACTGTTTTATATAAGTACATCCTAAAATGACTTTGCTATATGAATGTAACAGAAGTTGGAAGTAGAGATCATGAGACAGTAAAGCACGATGAAGCATCTGCATAATTAGATCAACTAGATGTAGATATAAGTCTGGCTAGTAGAATTAAAAGCAGGTAGGAATGCAAGTTATTTGTGGAATGCGTAAAAGACGAAATTCAATTCCAATTTCTATAAAGAATGCAGTCGCAAGGGATCAACGTGTTCTTAAATATTCAAGAAATTCTTCCTTCACTTAACATAGTTGGAATATTTAACATTTGATTCCACTAACTACAGTCTTGTATCTGTAGCTTGGAACTTGGATTAATTTACCCAGAAGACCCATTGACCCCACCAGTGTCAAACCATTTACGGATGACCCCTTACAATATTTAGGCCAAGAATAATTAATGCTGATTGCTTTAGGGCTATTAGGTGCTGACTGTAAATAAACGGTAGTGTTTGTAAATGGTTTGATATACAATATACAATTATAAATTCGTTAGATAGAAGGATTCGGATGCAGGTAGTTTGTGAAATAAGAAATTAACGATAATGCAAAAATGTTCAACTTTCCAATACACAAAATCGTATTTTATTCAGGTAAAAAAAAGATTTAATTTATCTTGTTGAAAGTGTAATAATAAATGTTCTGTAGCTAAAAGTAGTGCAGAAAGTAAGGCTCATTTTAAGCAGAATTCATTACTAATTAATTAATTGTTAACAGGCATTATGCTTTTTTCGGTTATGTGCAATTCACATCAAATCTTGTTTCATCAGCCTAATTACAATTTACAACCAGTCTCACATCTCATCCAACTTTCTTTATTCTGAAAATTCAAAAAACAGCAATTAAGAAACTTTGTAATAATGACTGATTACACAATTGCAAAATATGCAAATAACATTCAAATAAAGGAACCACAAGAAACGTGCATCATAAATGAATACTTGAAACTACTACTACTACACTACTACCATGTATTATCATCACTTTTATATCTTTCGACGGGAATGGGTCTGTGTAGAAGTCAGCAAATTCATTCTCCCCAATTTCAAAAACATGAAAATAAAACATTTTGAACTTTTTAAAAACATGTACATACAAAATTTTCCAATTTTCAAAAAAATGTAAATATAACATTTTAAACTTTTACAAAAAATAAATAATTAAATAAAACATTTTGTACTTTTCAAAAAAAATAAATAGAACATTTTAAACTTTTTAAAAACATGCAAATGGAACATTTTAAACCTTCCAAAACCTCCTAATTTTAACATTTTACTCATTTTTTTTATTTTGTTTCAATGACATAGCTCATTTTGATTCTAGTTTTGAAATACGTCATTTTAGTATCTTACAGACGATATGAATGACAACTGACAACAAAATTGTGTAACCGTCATTTCATTTTTCCTCTTACATCCACAATTGTCAATTGTCATCAGGTTTTGATAGAATCAGAAATGTTGTATCTTAAAGGAGTTACCTAAAACCTAATTTGTATTTTTTTAAGAATTTAGAATAGTGTATTATTGACTTTTTAAACATATGCTGTCAGCGGAACATTTTGCGCCTCTCAAAAACATGTAAACTGAATGTTTTACACGTTTGAAAAATATTAAAATGGAACACTTGTAACTTTTCTAAAACTTGCAAACTACATATTTTTTCGAACTATTCCCCCAAAAAAACGTAAATATTATTTCAGGGCTTCTATTTGATTGAGTCTCGTGTTTTTATGGACTTTTTTGAGTCATATTTTAAATTGGAACTTGTTACAGCTTTGACTCCCCACTCACTGTTTTGATAAAACAAATAAATACCTGGTTGTTTATGAGGAAAAATAAACTTCTGCATTTAAAAATATTTTTGCGGGAAGTTCTGTTTCATTTCATGCGGTTTATCAAGGGAGACAAAGAAGAGCCATTCAATTTGAGGGTAGATCAGCTGGAAATAAATAACCCTCTATGGTAATGTACATTGTTGTTTTTACTACGAAGATACACAATTACCGGAATTTTAAAAGTTTTGCAATACTTGACTAATTTATTATGCTAAATATATGGCCATTCGAAAATACAAAAATACATATGCACCACAAATGTGATTCTTGACATCGCACACACTCGTAACGTAACTACATTCTATTTTCCATGCAATTTTTTAGAGCCAAGTTTTAATAGGAGACCGTTTTATTGTTAAACAAATTATTTCAATAAAAAAATGGCTAAATTTTATAACATAAAACCAAAAAGGTGAAAGTCAATGAAAATTTGTTTCTGTCTTAATGGAGAAATGTACACAGTATTTTTATTTTGTCTTGGAAAACATTTTTAATTCTACTGTTTATCCGTGTAATCCCATCACCTAAATTTTACTTTAAACAAGACTTTCCTTAAGTAATTTCGCAACACAGCAAAAATGCCAAAAGCAAAATTTAATAGCAATAAAAATGAAATGACTCAAAATTCTTTTACAAATTAACGTAGCTGTCAACTAGTGTGACACACTGCACTGTTGCACTTACATGTGAAGTACATGTGTGTCACTACAGTATTTCTCAGAGTCTTCTTCTCCTCCAAATATAAAAACGTTGTCGTTAAAGGTAACGCATGCTGCAGACAAACGTGGGGACGGATCCTCTCCCTTCGGAGTCACTTTCTTCCACTCCAAAGTTTCTGTGGAAAAATGTAAATCAAATTGAATTAAAAAGTTGAAACAACTTTTTTCCTTTTCTTCAATTTCTGAATCGACTGAGCGGAACATCGCTTCGATCTCCACGTGCAGTTGACTTTACCTCTAATTGCATTTATTTCGTTTTATCTTTACTCCATTTTACGGAATTCTCGACTTTTGTACTTTTTTTATCTTAAATTTTAATTTTCTCAAAGTTTCGATTTCAAAACAATAATTTTTATTCTTTTCAATCCGCAAACAAGACGCTTTTAAAGTTTGAATTTTAACTGTAAATAAATCTGAGTGCGCAGAACACAAGGATAAAATTGGGGACAATTAAATTACTACTCGAAAAATGTGGACTTCCCTGAAAAAGTAAAAATGTAATACAATGTAAACATGACGCACCTGCATCATAACTAAACACGTCGTTCAAATAGGTACGGTGTTCATCCCATCCTCCAAAGATGTACATCCGTCCACTGTGCACAACTAAACAAAAAAAACAAGAAAAGTGAAGTTCAAATTTGAGAAACTAATTGAAATGAAGAAAACATTCCAGCAAAACATGGGCGCCAAAATAGAAAAACTTCAAATGATCAACACAATTCTTATTTGGTTTTACAGGCACAATGATCCCTTCGACTCGATGGCGGAGTTCCACGTGTTTCCACTGCAGTCCACGTGTTGCTTTGAAGGTCAAAGGACGCAATTGTGTTCACTCTTGTCATCTTTTCGCAATCAAATCCACCAAAAATGAGAATGAATCTGTCGTTGATGACTGTCGCTGAGTGACCTTCACGACGTGATGGAGGAATTCCCTGCAACATTTTTAGAACAAAGTCGAAATAATTCTTTAAATCAAATCTTGCCTTGAGACGTGAAATTAAATTAAATAAAAAACGTTTCTGACTTTTGCTTTAATTGTTGACCAACAAAAAGATTCCAAGTTCAAAGAATGTAAATCATTCGTCACTCCAACTCCATTTCCACCGTAGATGAACATTTCATTTCTGGACACAACAGCAGAATGATAATGACGAGCGGCTGGAACATTTCCAGTGACTTTCAGTTCGTCCCACTTCAGCGTCAAAGTGTTGAATCGATACAAAGAGTTTGATATTTTCTTTTTCTTTGTATCGTAACCACCGAAGATGAGAACAAATTCTTTGTGGGCCACCGCTGAGTGACCCCATCTTTGATTGGGATTGACTTCACTGTTTTCAACTAGCAACTTTTTCCAATTCTTTTTCCGGTCTTGAATATTCAACACGAACACATCCAGAACATCACGTGAAAAACTTGGATCACCAGAATAATTGCCTCCACCGAAGCTGTAAATTACGTTCCCAACAGAAACCGCTGCATGAAGATATCTTGGAGGAAATCCATTGATTTTACTTCCCCAGGAAATCTGTAAATTATTCACATTGTTAAATCAATTCAGAGTTTTGTATTTCGTCTTTTTTATCCTTTTACCGTTTTTGGAAGCAACGCTGCTGCGGGAAGTTTAACTGAAGAAGCAGATTTCAAAGACTGTGGCTTTAGTTGTGTCTGCAAAAAAATTCCGTTTAAATTAAAAATTCGTTTAAATTTACCTAATTTTCGAAGTTAGTTTCTCTGCTTTAACCAACTGATCCTATCACCGTCAAACAATTTTATTTTTGCATTCTGAACTACCCACATATTTCAAATTTAAAGAAAATATTTCAGTTCGCAATAATACAGAGTTTCCAAAAATGCACTTCAACGACGCGAATGAATTCACACGATCGTAACCACATCAAAACAAATAAAACACAAACTCATTGATAAGATTCCAAAATTCAATTACCTCCTCCAACAAAGTGACGACAGAAAACGGAGCTCCATTTTCCTTGAAGACGTTGTACGCGTGCACCGCCGCGCCGCAAGCGACTGCTTCGTCTGCGTCGATTGTTCTGCGAATCTGTTTTCCCGCGAAATATTCCTGGACCATCTGCTGCACTTTCGGAATTCGACTCGAGCCGCCGATCAGAATCACGTCGTCGATTTCTTCTTTTTCGCATCCGGATTTCTTCAGAGTTTCGTCAAGGATTTTCATGCTTCGGTTTAACAGCGGGAGAATCAACTCTTCGAATATTGAACGAGTAACAGTGACGTGTAAATTGATGTCTTCGTAAATGCAGTCCAATGAAACCACGACTGACGTCATTGTCGCTGATGATAAATAACATTTTTGCTTTTCGCATTCGTTTCGAATGCGGCGCAATTTCTTGGCGATTTTCGTTCAAACCTCCGCGTCTTCTGATGTTTTTCCTTCTGCCAAATTGACTCCGTGATCTCCCTGGAATTGTTTGATGCAAAATTCAGTGATTAAGTCATTAAAATCTTCACCTCCAAGTCGATCGTCGCCTCCAGTTGCTTTGACCTCCACGCGATCCTTAGCATCCAATCGGAAGACAGTTACGTCAAAGGTACCTCCCCCGAGGTCGTAGATGAGACACGTTTTGGCCTCGTGACTTTCTAACGAAGACTTGACGCCGTACGCAACGGCGGCCGCCACTGGCTCAGCGATAAATTGAATGTTTTTGAACCCCGCCGCGTGACACGCCCACTCAGTCAAGCATTTTTGCATTTCGTTGTAGTAGACGGGGATGGTGACGACTGCGCAGTCGATTGGATTGCCCAGGAAATCTTCGCTCGTTTTCTTGAGGTGACGCAGCAGCTCCGACGCAATCTCCTGCGGAAGTTTCTTCTCGTCGCCGATCTTCACTCCCACGTGGCCAGTCATGTTCACCAAGTGAAACGGCCACAGCTCCTTGTACCTAATTGTGAGTCAAAGAAACGAATGGCCAAAGACCAATCAAATACGTTTACTGCCCTTAATTATTGCCGAAGTTTTCTAGATTTTTCCTAAATAGTGAACGAAGATTGAACTAAACAGTGACTCACTTTTGAATATTTGGGTCGCTGAAGGCGCGGCCAATGAGGCGTTTGATATCGAAAACTGTGTGTTCCGGGTTATCGTACGCTTCTTGTTTCGCTGTTTCCCCCACGTAAACGCCGCCGTTGTCCTCGTCGCTGCCGTCGTCCGAATTTCGGTCCGAATCCGAATCGGCGTTGTAGGCGACGTAACTGGGCGTCGTGTTGGTTTGGTAGCTGCTCGGAAGGACCTCCGGTTTCTTCGTGGAATGGCGAAGGACGGCGACGCAGCAGAACGTCGTCCCAAAGTCGATGCCAAGTGCAAACGCGGGGGTCGTGCACGATGACGTGGAGGAAGCTGAAGCCATTTTCCTGTTTTAAAAAATTTACTAGTATTTGTAGCAGCTGTTACAGGGACGGACTGGCCATAAGGAATTTTGAGAAATTCCCGATGGGCCCTCTGCTTCTTATACATTACTTGTGCGGGAGCATGAGGCCCCTAGTCTCAGAGTGGCCCCCTGATCGCCTAACCTGCTAAATGTAATTGGTTGTGCCCAAAAAGTCCCCAGTCCTCTCCTGAGCTGTTAAGCATTATTTAAAGTATGCGGTTTTGTGAGAAATAAATGCTAATAAAGTAATTAATAATTTCACAAGTACAACCACATGCTCTGCACACGTGCATATTGTGTATTCTCATATGGATCTGATGTATCTACATGAAGCTGAAACTGCCATTTAACTCTTTGGATAGACTCGGGGCCTTCCATAAATGAAGTCATGAGCACTGCCTGTGGTTCTACTTGGGCATTATTAGCAACTCTTCTTGAAGTAGCTATCTCTACAATTATTATTAGGCAGATGACGCAGTGTCCTGGTATTTTTTGATATTTCGTTGGCGTCATTTATGGACGACCCCTTGTAAAATATCACAGCGTATGAGAAGTATGTACGATTAAACTGCACTCAAAAGAGTGGCTCACTGAAGCAACCCCAATTTCGTATCATTTCAGCTTAAATACCAACTAAAATTTTTAACAGGATGATGCAAGCTTCATGCGTGCATGACCCCTAAACTAATAATTAGTCGAGCACCCATCTGGAGGAGTTATTTGTGCACAGCCCTCTCCCCCCACAGTTTTCAATACAATACCGTTTCAGACGAATCAAAACTAATAACTTTGTATGTTATTACACCATTAATGATGAGTGTGTTCCACATTCAATTCAAAGTTATATTTCATGTGAAGAATCAAAACGAGCCATATCCAAATTAAAGCTGAAAATTAAATGAGCGCAGTCCATAAAACACAAAATAAATTAAATAGGTACGTGAAATAGTAAATAGCAGTTTTTCAAAATTGCAAAATGTTCCATTGACGTACATTAAGGACCACGTTATATTAATTTGATACCAGATGTTGCATTTTAATTTTAACTAATCAATGAGGTGGGTTTTGAAGCTTCACGAAGAATATTGCACTGAATAAATTGAACTTGACCGCTCATCACTACATAGACTACCTACACTGTCAAAGTCACGGGCTCTTATCGCTGGGCAAAATAGATCACAAGCTTAATTCAAAGCACAGTGAAGTGGCGTCACTCGGCAGATGTTCCCTTTTATCTCAATCGAATTCTGATAAACAATTTCCACCTCTGCCTTTCAGTGTAAATGGAACAATAAATAATTCCAATTTTATTCACATGATGCTACATATTTATTATTTTATCCCTCGAATATTTTCACATTTATGTACTTCGTTACGGGGCGTCCACAAATGACGTCAATGTACGGGTCATTGGGGCTCTTTGAATACTGATGATACCCCATGTTAAAGATTGCCATTTACAGAATGCTTATAAGCTTGTGACAAGTAGGTTACATTATTCTATATAAATTGAAATATTTCAATGACATTGTTGATGGACGACCCCAGGGTAACTAAACCAAAATCTATGTGCATTCACTGAACCCTCGATATTCTCAAACTAAGCAGAAAAATTAATTCTTATGAAAATATTTGCAGCTAATTTGTGAAATAAAAATGCAATGAATTCGTGTTATGCATTGAACGCAGTGTGGTTAGATGGAGAAAAATATGACGTCGTACCTGTAATTCTGTGAATGTGCTTTGAAGCGTTTTTAAATCTTGAAAATGAAAACTAGTAATTCCAAACTGCGATGCAATGTTTGATGCTTAAAGTACGTGTCCCTGTCTTGTTAAATATCAAAAAATGTTGTTGCTGTTCTTTAGTGATAATTGATTTTTTGTGATTTAAGGTAAATAAAATGTTCGAATTTCAATTTAAAATTGTGTTGCTAATATTTCACTGTAATTTTGTTTGGATTTATTGAAAATATTCCTCGAATTCATACGCAAAATTGGCAAAGTGAAGTTATGGAGTGGGAAGTAAATGAATACTGAGAAATGAGGATGAGTCGTCCAGGTAAAGAGTTAATTGAAACTTTAAAGTTAGGGATCGTCCATACATGATGTCATGGCTGGAGTGAGTGGGTCTGGTGTAGTACCGCGATCACACATGCCAAGTCAAAGATATACGTTTATGCAGTGCTAAAGGGATGCCAGGGAGATGGGTGAGCCCTAAAGTAGTGGTAAGTTTGGCGACAAAATTTGTGGATCCTCCCTTAGAAACAAGAGGCAGGTGCAGCTCATCACCTGATTTTCCATTTTGCTGCTGTCAACAGATAAAAATGAGATTTCAATCCACAGGACAGTTCATATCAGTAGTTTCAATGAAACGTGATACATATTTAGCATGCAATTTTACAATATTATTTATTGTGTATCTACTCATTGTACTGTGACCCTATATACTTATTTAATTTCTCGTTTATTCTACGGTAATCAAATACAAAATTTTTATCCTACGAGTGTTGTGGGTGACCCCTACGGAACCTTTCATAAATTCGAATTGGTATTCGTATTTAGTCATCTTGAGAAAAAAATAAGATTTTATGTAGTAAAGTTTAGATAAATGATTACGATTTTAGTTAAATGTTTTTGAAAAGTGCAAAATGTTTTAATTACTTGTTTGTTTTTAAATGTGCAATATTATAACATGTTATCATGCTTTTACATGATCATCATACGTTAATATTTTGGCTAGTGTAGATTGCAAATATTTTTAACCGAAATACACACGTTGACCATTTTGCATCTTCTGGCAATTTATTAAATAAGGAAACGTTCACAAATGATGTCATCAAAATATTCCAATATCTAAGGCCTCGTGGCATTCGTATCATCAGCCTTAACGTTGCGTAAGTTGCTTGAAAATGGAATGTCAATAATGTGAACCCATTGACCCTACCTGTCAAGTTATTTATGGACGACCTATTACATGTTAGATACGAGCGCAGTTAGTTAAAGTGTAATTAAACATACATACATTGTTCTTTTAAATGCGACGTGTTGTGCCATTATTGCTGTCACTCATATTTTATATTTAATTAACGTGACTAAATAAAATAATATGTATGTAAACAGAACGTTTTGAATTTGAAAATTAAAAAAACATTACCAAAACTCTCAAAATGTCCCCTTAACTCATCATCAGTTGTTTTCCACGGGAGGGACAACACAATCAAATTCGAACATCTCCATTTGTCTCTATGCTCAGCTTTTTTATGGTTTCTAAAATCATTTTCCTCCTCAAAGTCCAGCTTTCGTTTCTTGTCCTTAGCTATTTTAACGAACAATACCATTATTATAAAATTGTAATACATCCTACGTAACGATAACGAGAAAAAGGCCCAATGACTCTAATTTTCAGTTTTAAAAAATGTCAAAATAAGCCATACAGTGAAAAGTTATTTTAAAAATTCCCCATGATAAATTGAATAGGAAAACGGCCTACCTCTGTTGTGCCAAACACAGAAGTAAATACGATCCCCCCAACCATCTTCGTGAGGAGCGTGGAAACGACCGTTTGAAAAATAAAACATCGCTTATAATGTTCAATTCTTTATTTCGAAACTTGAGCCCGGAAACGCGAGGGATCCATGAGTGTTTTTGTGAGTGTAGTTGTAGTTTTCGTACATAAAGCAGGATAATTATGATTTGATTTCTAAATATTATTTCGAGGGATGTTTCCGGGAACATTTCCGGAAATGTTGCTGCTGTGGAGCTTCTAAAATGGATTAGAAAGTGAAAAAAATATTATTTACAATTAAGTGGTTTCATTCAAAAATTAAATTCTTGTCGATTAGAAAGGTATTTTAAAAACTCAAAATGCAAAACCAAAATTTGTTTAGAAATGAGTCCGTGTACAAGTGACAGGGCTTATTACGTATATTAATTTTTTTACCTTTTATTTAATGGCAAACATAGAACCCACAGGTGAAATCGACTAATTCATTTAACACGTTTTGTTTTTAAGCCATGTGTACTGAAAACTAGTGTATTTTTATGTGTGTAATTTTTAATTTGCTACGAAAATAAGTTATCTAGTGCCACAATGTTAGAAAATAAAAGTATTGGTTAATAGTCTAACGATTAAAGATTAAGTTCTTAAGTGGTTTATATCAACTGTCGCGTACATCTATTGTATCAAGTATAATTAATTGTTACAGCAGCATTTAAATTTCCTCAGCTCAAGAACTTAACCAATTCAATTGACATTTCAGCCAACATTTTAAAACATTTTCATACAATTTATTAGGCTTTGGAAAGTTACACAGTAATAATCACATTAGTGAATTTTATTACATAGTTTACAATATTTATTTTGCAAACTTAAATTTACCATACAACTTTCGATTTCGATTTATTTTATAAAAATAATAATTTAGTATAACAAAACTGTTTAAATTTTTAGTTTTATTGGTATTGAGGAAAGAGTGGCTATAATACAGTCATATGTTTTTTCAGTATGTATGTGCATAGAATTTTCAATTTTCTGTAATTGCAGTATCCACTAACATCGAGTAATCGAGTTAAATGTGACAGTTACGTATGCAATTGAAAGGGTAAGTTTTTTACCGTTTTTATACTACAGATTAGACACTTTTTAAATATTATAGATACATATTTAATTTGACACGATTGATTTTTGGTTTATAGACTTTTGAATAAATAATTCAAAAATCTATAAATATTTCTCCCTCCATTTTGTGTTGCTCTGTATAGTTTTTTTTCTTTTGCCTTATTTTGAAAATACAAATCAATACACGTTTTTGAAATGACGTCAAAAATTTGTATAAAAATAAAAGTGCAACTATAGCCATAAAAAAACTGTAAAAACTGAAAGAAAAATTCTGATAGTACAATCTAATTCTAAACTAGGAAGGCAAATTCACGTATCGAATTTTATCATCGGTATCAGTTAAGGACGACCCTTTACACACCTATTTCCGGAACGAGCGTGTCACGTAAAAACTCATTTTGATCTGATCCTCCAAAAATGAAAATTCGGTCGCCCAGAGCAATGCAGACGGATTCGTCAAGAAGAGATAGAGGCTTTCCAATTGGATTGATTTCTTTCCACTCACATGTTTCTATTTTTTAAAAAATGAACCAAAAATTTTACAAATTAATTTCGAGTCACGTGTTCGCTCACACTACTGTCAGTTAAACTGTTTTAACAGTTAAAAAATACACATTTTTGTTAGTAGACCAGCGCTTTTCAATGTGAATTAATTTGCTAATTATTGTCTCATAAATTTAAACTCACGTGGATCATAGGAGAAGACGTCGTTTGACTTAAAATATTCATGAGAAGGTCCACTAATAACAAAAATAAGTCCGTCATGCGTAACTAAACAAGAATAAAATCACACAAATTATTGTGGAATTCTTTAAATTGATTTTAAATAGAATATTCGATACTTTTCGGTATAAATATTCTTGAACTTGCTAATTGGATATTTAATTTATTTTTACAAGCAGAATGAAACGATAGCAACAACAGTCGAACGTTACGCAAAAAAAATAAAAATATGGGTTTTTTATTACGAGTAGAACGCTATTAAAATATCCCGCTGACGTCTAACATAATACGATTCTGCTAAATGTAGTCAAACTCCTCAAATAACAGGCGGAAAAATCTTGGTGTAAATTTCAAAAGGATTTTCCGCTGGAAATTCTATATTTTATTTTTATGCGGCTAATTAAGGGTGAACACAAATATGTAGTGCCATTCAATGTAATGATGGGTCAGCTAGAAATAAACAACACTAACCTAACATAAATTGTCGCTTCTGCTACTAATCTACACAATTTACCAGAATTTAAGTGCAATAATTACTTGACCAATTTCTAATGCTAAATACATCACCAGTTGAAAAGCAACCAACATTAACATTGAATCAACGGGACGCGCCTAGCATTATCGCAACACGGTTTCAATATAACGGTGTTTTTGTTTTTCAATTTCGCCTAAAAAGTGTTAAATGGGCCAAAAGCTTACAAAATAATATTTCCTAAAATTTTGTAGGGCTTTTAAATGATATATTACATAACAAGTCAGTTTTTTTGTAAAATTCAATTGTCTTTTTTTTAAATAATAAAGATTAGACCACTTAAACCGAGTTTATTAGCTTCGCATAATTATTTCGATTGCAATAGTTTTCCTTTTCCTGTGAGTTCAATAAGTTACCCGTCCAAACCTTGGTTGATTAGAAAATATCAAAATCTATCGTTCGCGGAGTTTCAAAAAAGTTGCATTTAAAAAAATGATTTTTTTAATTTCTTCCTTTGTCTCTGTCTCGCTGTAGCTCTGTCAATTCTCGTCTGATTTTTAAAACATTTGATGATTTGTGATCTCTAAAACAATACCTTTATAGTTATTTTTCTGGGTTTCCTAAAATGCGAAAATTATTGCATTCTATAAAGTGTGGTATTTTTTTGAATTTTATAAAATAATAATTTTCCAAAATTATATTTAAACAAAAGGCTCAAGCATTCGCTAGCCCTTATGAGCAACTTCTAGAAATAATTAAGTGAATAAATGTAGATATAATTTACTAGGATTCGTGCATAAATGATTCCAGGGGAAGGCGGTTTAGCGTATCTAGTACGGTTTTGATGATATTTCATGTTAACAGTAAGTAGCCGTTTGAGTAATATTAAATTAATAAAAACATGGTGAATATTTAGTTACAATTATTTATGAGCCAATCCCTTATTCAGGGGATTTTTACTTGAATTTTACGAAAAGTTGAAATATTTATACCTCACACACTTGTAACTGCATTCTGTTTTCTATGGATTGCTTTAGAGGCGAATTTTGATGGAGGACCGCGTTTTAATTTTGAAAAAATAATTTCAATGAAAAAAAATAATTGCTAAAGTTCATAGCATAAACCCAAGAAGATGAAATTCGTGAAAAATATGTTTGTGTCTTTATTAAAGAATGTACACACTATTTTAAATAGATTGTTATTTTGTAAAAATTTAAAACATTTTTAATCCTATTGTTCATTTGTGCAATCACAGAACTTACATTTTATTGTACAAAATGCTTTCCTTAAAGTAATTACGTAACAAATTAAATATTTTAAAAGCAAAATTTAATACTTATTTTAATTCACAATATTTATTGGCAATAAAATAAAATGACTCGAAATAATTTTTAAAATTAACATCAGCTATCCACTAATTTTACATTGTTGCATTTACATTAGAAGTACCTGTGTGTCATCGCAGTATTCTCCATTGTATCCCCCAAAAATAAAAACCTGGTCCCTGATGGCGACGCATCCTGCAGCTTCACGTGGATGCGGAGCCTTTCCATTTGGAGTCACTTTCCTCCACTCCAAAGTTTCTGCGGAAAAATTTAAATCTTGTATTCAAAAGTTAAAATAACTTTTTCCCTTTTCTCTAACTTTTGAATCGACTGAACTGATCATCGCTCCTCCGCGTGCAGTTGACTTTACCTCAAATAGCATTTGTTTATTTATTCGTTTTATCTTGACTCCATTTTACGAGATTCTCGACTTTTATACTTTTTACTTTTAATTTTAGTTTTCACAAAGTTTTAAGTTCATATCAATAATTTTAATTTTTTAATACGTAAACAAGACGCTTTTAAAGTTTGAATTTTAACTCTAAATAAATCAGTGCGCGCAGAACACAAGCATAAAATTGGAGACAATTAAATTACTAGTCGAAAAATGTGGACTTCCCTGAAAATGTAAAAATGTAATAAAATGTAAACATGACGCACCTGCATCATAACTAAACACGTCGTTCAAATAGGTACGGTGTTCATCCCATCCTCCAAAGATGTACATCCGTCCACTGTGCACAACTAAACAAACAAAAAGAGAAACAAGAAAAGTGAAGTTCAAATTTGAGAAACTAATTGAAATGGATAGAAACATTTTGGCAAAACATAGGCGCCAAAATAGAAAAACTTCAAATGAGCAACACAATTTTAATTTGGTTTTACAGGCACAATGATTCCACCGACTCGATGGCGGAGTTCCACGTGTTTCCACTGCAGTCCACGTTTTGCTTTGAAGGTCGAAGGACGCAATTGTGTTTACTCTTTTCTTCTCCTTGTAATCGTATCCACCAAAAATGAGAATGAACCTGTCGTCTTGGACTGTTGCTGAGAGACCCCAACGACGTGATGGAGGAATTCCCTGGAAACAGTTTAGAACAAAGTCGAAATAATTCTTGAAAATAAATTCTGCCTTGAGACGTGAGAATTAATGAAATAAAAAACGTTTCTGACTTTTGCTTTGATTGTGGACCAACAAAAAGATTCCAAGTTCAAAGAATGTAAATCATTAGTCACTCCATCTCCACTTCCACCGTAGATGAACATTTCATTTCTGACCACAACAGCAGAATGATTCTCACGAGCGGCTGGAACATCTCCAGTGACTTTCGGTTGGTCCCACTTCCGCGTCAAAGTGTTGAATCGACACGTCGAGTTTAAATGTCCTTTTTTTATATCGTAACCACCGAAGATGAGAACAAATTTTTTGTGGGCCACTGCTGAATGACCTATTCTTTGATTTGGATTCACTTCACTGTTTTCAACTGGCAGCTTTTTCCACTTCTTTTCCCGGTCGTTGACATTCAACACGAACACATCCAGAACATTACGTGAATAACTTAGATCACCAGAATCACTATATCCACCGAAGCTGTAAATTACGTTCCCAACAGCAACTGCTGCATGTTCCCCTCTTGGAGGAAATCCATTAATTTTACTTCCCCAGGAAATCTGTAAATTATGCAGATTGTTAAACCAATTCAGAGTTTTGTATTTCGTATTTTTTATCCTATTACCGTTTTCGGAAGCGACGCTGCTGCAGGAAGTTCAACTGAAGAAGCAGATTTCAAAGGCTGTGGCTTTAGTTGCGTCTGCAAAAAAATCCGTTTAAAATAAAATATTCGTTTCAATTTATCTAATTTCCAAGGTAAGTTTATCTGCTTTAACGACTGATCCTACTACCGTCAAACAATTTTATTTTTGCATTCTAAACTACCCACATATTTCAAATTTAAAGAAAATATTTCAGTTTGCATTAAAACTGGCTTTCCAAAAATGCACTTCAACGATGTGAATGAATTCACACGATCGTAACCACATCAACACAAATAAAAAACAAACTCATTGATTAGATTCCAAAATTCAATTACCTGGTCCAACAAAGTGACGACGGAAAACGGAGCCCCATTTTCCTTGAAGACGTTGTACGCGTGAGCAGCTGCGCCGCATGCGACTGCTTCGTCTGCGTCGATTGTTCTGCGAATCTGTTTTCCCGCGAAATATTCCTGGACCATCTGCTGCACTTTCGGAATTCGACTCGAGCCGCCGATCAGAATCACGTCGTCGATTTCCTCTTTTTTGCACCCAGATTTCCTCAGAGTTTCGTCGAGAATTTTCATGCTTCGGTTCAGCAGGGGTCCGATCAACTCTTCAAACAGTGCGCGCGTCACTGGGACCACCAGCTGCTTGTCCCCGTAAACGCCGTCCAGGGAAACAACAACCGAAGGCGTAGAGGCCAAGAAACATTTTTGCCTCTCACACTGCGCACGGATTCGGCGCAGCTTCCGCGCAGTTTGTTTTCGAACTTCTGCGTCGTCCGATGCTTTTGCTTCAGATAAATTTACACCGTGAAGTTTCTGAAATTCGGTGAGGCAATATTCAGTAAGCAAGTCGTTGAAATCTTCTCCCCCCAGACGATCGTCGCCTCCAGTTGCTTTGATTTCGATTCGTTTGTGGGCGTCCAATCGGAAGACGGTTACGTCAAACGTACCGCCCCCGAGATCGTATATGAGACACGTCCGTGTCTCGCTGTTTTTATTGGACGACTCGAAACCGTACGCAACGGCGGCCGCCACCGGCTCCACAATAAATTGAATATTTTTGAATCCTGCCTTCTCACAGGCGTTTTTGGTGAGTCCTTTGTGGAGGTCTGTGAAGTGGACGGGAACTGTGACGACTGCGGAATCGACGGAAACTCCAAGCGCAGCCTCCGCCGCCTTCTTTAAGTGAGAAATTAGCGTTGTGGCAATTGTCTGCGGAAGCATCGCTTCTCCCTGAACTTTGACCCCAACGAATCCGTGAATGTTGACCAAGTGAAAGGGCCACAGTTTCTTGTACCTTAAAATAGTTATTAAAATAGACCTGTTGTTGCTGAGCAATCAGATGCAGAGTTGGAGAATGGCGACAGAAGGCCATCTTTATGTTGAATTTTAAATTATTTACCTATTTCTATGTGTGTATGAATTTATGGCATTTTTGGAGGAATTTAAGTCGTAGAAGGAAATTGAAAAAGCCATGTGTTTAAATGTAAAGTGTAAAACGTCCGAATTTCGTATTTGTGGCGTTGTGTGTTAGGGAATAGGAATTCGGGAAGGTTCTGGATTGTCTGTGTGTAGGTATGAAGGGACGTGTTTTTCCTTTGTAGTTTTTAGTATCACGGCGAACGCGGACGAGTAGCAAGCAGAAATATTATCGTCCCAAAGTTTCAATTTTAATCTGAGTTTATTTGTGATTTACGAGATTGTTGACTTCTCCTAATCACTGATTAATGAATTAAGTGTTCGATTGATTGTGTGAAAGATTTAATAAATAGTTTAATTAATTTTGTTATCTTTAAATCCGTGATACCCGTAGTCTAACCCACTACGTATATTCTTTTCCACTGTGCATCTGACTTACTCAATGATATTGCCATCGCTTCGGACTGCATCAATAATTAAAGTTAATTGGTGACCTTTTTCATGGCCGTAAACTGTAAGTGCATAATTTAAAGCCGGAACGTTAAAGAACTGGAAATATCGAAGGTTAAAGTTAAGCTAAAGTACTGTGCCCTATTTACACGGGTACATGTTGGTCCTTCGAACCGGATCAGTTCTATGAACGAGCTGTCCAAAAGTGGATTTTTTACTGTTTGTGTCATTAAGGGGGAGATTACTGTGGCAAGTAAGTTATCAAGATACGACGTTCAGGGTTCGTACTTACTTTGTACTTTGGGGAATTGACTACGACTTGTGTCAGTGTAAACTAACGAGCCATCTCTGAAGAACAATAAGGTCGTAAGTGTTTCGAACTGACAGTGAACTTAATTATTTTGTGAGCTTAAAAGTAAATGGCCATCGGTTCTCAAAACTCACAACACAGTGAAAATTGACATTTCAAGTTGACATTAATATTTCATCGGAGTTCTGTTTTGAGTTTTTACAATGAGTCAAGACAGCAAGTTGACGAAAGTCTCCGTCGAGGACGACAAAGGTTCCAAAGTGAAATTCCATGGACGGACTGGAACCAATCAGCATAGTTTGGGACTAGGGGACGTGGCTGCAGGTGGAATTTCTGATATTCTGAAGGTAGCTAAAGATGAAGAATTGAGACGGCAGAGTTCCAGAGCGAACAAAGGACAGCCATCATCTAAGTTTGGAGAATGGGCTAAGGGAGCTGGAGCACGTTATGGATATACTTCAACTCCAGCACCAGGACATTCTAAGTCAAAGCCAACTGCTAGGTTTGATGATGGCAATTTAAGTCTTAAGTCAGATACCAGTCAGCATTCGTTGGAATTCAACCTAAATGCAGCCGAAAAGCTTGAAATGTTGAAATTAAAGACTTTAAAGGAGGCTCAAGAAATCTTAAAGGAACAAAATGTTAAACCTAAAGTGCCATATAAAGTAAATGATGGCCATGCTAGTGTCGTGTCTAGAAGATCTCATGTCTCAAATTCCAGTTTTGCTGAACAGCTAAAAATGAAAGCTGAAGTCAAAGCTCAGGAAGAATTGTTGTTGCTTGAAGAAGAAGAAGCTAAAGTAAGGCAACAACAAATTCAAGAAGAAGCTAATTTGAAGCAACAACAGATTCAACAAGACAAGGCATTACTTCAGGAAGAAGCAAAATTAAAGCAGCATCAAATTCAACAAAAGAAGGCACTGATTCAGTCAAAGTTGAAATTGGCCAAGGCTGAAATTGACAATGAGTTCAGGTCACAAGCTGGGTCAACAATGAGTAGCTCAACACATTCGCTGTCTAATATTAATTCTGAGGAGAAAGTTGAATCGTGGCTGGGTACCCTACCTAAACGTGATGGCCATTTAATTTATTCCTCAAACAAAAGGGAAAATGAACACAGGATACCAAGAGCTGTAAGTCCAGCCTCAGGAAATTCTGTAAATGATGCTGTGGCTTCTGTCGTTCAAAGTGCTATGGATCAAAGAAGGGAAATGAAGCACTTGATGACCCGACAGTCTCTTTCCAAGGACTTGCCATCATTTTCGGGTAATCCTTTGGAATGGCCTACCTTTATTTCAGTCTACCGTCAGACAACATCGTCGTGTGGCTTTACTGATGAAGAAAACATTAGCCGTCTTCAAAAGTGTTTGGTGGGTAGAGCAAAAAAGTCAGTGCAGGCTCTACTCATTAGCTTCACCAATGTGGATGAAATACTTCGGACTTTGGAACGACGATTTGGCAGGTCTGAAGACATTGTGAAGTCTCTCATCTCTGAAGCAAAGTCTCTGCCATCAATAAAAGAAGAGAAGCCAGAGACTGTCATGGACTTGGCAGATGCAGTCAGGAATTTAGCATCAACAATGATGGCATTGAAATCGGAGGGCCATCTTCTTAATCCTCAACTTCTAGAAGAAATGGTGGCTAAACTTCCTACATCATTTAGACGGGACTGGGGGAAGTTTTTGAGCCGTAAGTCAACTCCTATTAAATTGACGGATTTTTCTAAATGGTTGGACCGGGAGGCGGACGGTGCGAGCTTTATTTCCACCCCTACCTACGCCCCGCCCACTAAAAGGGTGGAGAAGGGAAAGCCATCAAAGTCTGAGGCGGTGTTTGCTACCACAGAAGAAGATAGAGAAAGTGATGGGAGTGAAAATAGTTCAGCGTCAGTCAAGTCGCAGTCAAATCAAGAGAACAACAATGGCAGTAGTGATGAGAAAGCTAAACTGAAGTGTCTGTTCTGTGAAAAAACCAATCATGGAATTTCAAAGTGTTTTGCTTTCTCCAAGTTAAGCCAGGACGACCGTTGGAAATGGGTTACGGAGACCAAAGTGTGCTTTGGGTGTCTACAAAAAGGTCATCAGAAGCAGAACTGCAAGTCAAAGATTAAGTGTCAAGTTCAGGACTGTAAGAGATGGCATCATACACTTTTACATGAGAGCCCCAAGCTGGAGGACAAGTCAAAGGAGGAGAAAACTGAAAAAGAAGGTCAGAATTTAGTCAGCCATGTCATTAATTCTAATTCTGTTTTCCTTAAAATTCTTCCAGTCACGCTTGTGGGTCCTCGTGGTAGTCTGGACACGTTTGCCTTGTTGGACGAGGGGTCAACAATAACTCTGATGGACTCTGCAGTAGCTCTAAAATTGGGACTTGAGGGCGAGGTCAGTCAGTTTCCATTCCGCGGAGTCAATTTGGGGACTCAGCAGCGTTGTGCCTCTAGGAGAGTGGATCTCCAAGTCAAGTCATCGGAGGGGAAGTGCCATAATTTAAAAAATGTGCAAACCATCAATGACTTGGAGCTTCCTGTCCAGTCTCTCACTTTAAGTCAAGTTTCTCGATGGCAGCATCTTCAGTCAGTAAAAGTGGAGGGGGTTTGGGGGGCAAGACCTACTATCCTTATTGGGCAGGACCATTGTGACCTTGTGGTGAGCCGTGAAGTGGTGTCGGGACCGGCGAATGCTCCTGTTGCATCGCGAACAAGGTTGGGTTGGGTCATTCATGGGCCAGACTCCGGAGCGTCACGTCAAGATGGCAATTTTTCATTACACATATTTCACACGGGTCGGGAAATTGAAAAAGTTGTGGATGTAGAAATGTCAGTGGATTTGCCATCGGGGAGAGGAGTAAGTGACCACCCACTAAGTGTCAATGTAGGGTGTCAGTGGAAAAGTGGGCCGAGTTTCCTACGTGATCGGGAGAGTGAGTTGTCAACAGTTGTGAGAAAGTCAGCAAAATTTGTGACTGTTGGTAAAGTAAGACTGAAAGTGGGACGTCAGATGGCCATAAGGTACTTTGGGGGCGATCGGTCTGATGTGACAAGGGACTGGGGCATAATTTGGACGAAGCCTTGGATGAAAAGGTATGTTTGGAATTAACAACTTCAATGTAAAGTGCCTATTTCGTTGAAGTTCAAGTTATTGCCATCGGTCAGATTTCAAAGTCACTCTATTTGGTCTCATCAAGTCTCATGGCATTGGTTTCGGCAGCGGATTCGTAGTTTCTCACAATTCTGGTGTAACTTAGTACTTCGAAAATTCTGCCAAGTAGTTATGGGGACATGTGGCGATACAGTTGTGATCGGGAACAATATTGGTTCATTGGGATGTCGATTTGTCAAATGGAACTTAAGTGATTTGTTTTCTGGGCCCTTAAAATGTGATCGCCATATGAGTGAGTGTAACTTTAATTTCAAAGTCGTGCGGCATCGAGGTCGATTGAAGATCTCTTGTGTGGACTTATCAAGGACATTAGTAAGTCGAGCTTTGGAAATTCAAGAAAAGTTTGGGCTGACTACACAACTGCTGTACTGTTTCTGGATGTGTTGGAATGCAAGTTGTCAGTGGATTTTCTTGGATTGGATTTACTGGACAGGGTCGTCAAATATTGAGTTCTTGGATTTCGACGGTATTGCTATCATTTGAAAGCGTCTTCATCTGCAACGAATTTGGACGATGGCAGTCTGCATAGGGAAAGGTGGCAAAATTCTGGCTTTTAAGAATTGGATTGGTCGGGCGTATCGTCATTCTTCAGTCTTCAAGGACTACGTCGAAGAAATTTGAAAGATCGCTCAGCTAGATGTTTGTGCTGAAGAAACAGGTTCTCCAGACGGGGGGAGGAATGTTGCTGAGCAATCAGATGCAGAATTGGAGAATGGCGACAGAAGGCCATCTTTATGTTGAATTTTAAATTATTTACCTATTTCTATGTGTGTATAAATTTATGGCATTTTTGGAGGAATTTAAGTCGTAGAAGGAAATTGAAAAAGCCATGTGTTTAAATGTAAAGTGTAAAACGTCCGAATTTCGTATTTGTGGCGTTGTGTGTTAGGGAATAGGAATTCGGGAAGGTTCTGGATTGTCTGTGTGTAGGTATGAAGGGACGTGTTTTTCCTTTGTAGTTTTTAGTATCACGGCGAACGCGGACGAGTAGCAAGCAGAAATATTATCGTCCCAAAGTTTCAATTTTAATCTGAGTTTATTTGTGATTTACGAGATTGTTGACTTCTCCTAATCACTGATTAATGAATTAAGTGTTCGATTGATTGTGTGAAAGATTTAATAAATAGTTTAATTAATTTTGTTATCTTTAAATCCGTGATACCCGTAGTCTAACCCACTACGTATATTCTTTTCCACTGTGCATCTGACTTACTCAATGATATTGCCATCGCTTCGGACTGCATCAATAATTAAAGTTAATTGGTGACCTTTTTCATGGCCGTAAACTGTAAGTGCATAATTTAAAGCCGGAACGTTAAAGAACTGGAAATATCGAAGGTTAAAGTTAAGCTAAAGTACTGTGCCCTATTTACACGGGTACACCTGTGAACCTAAAATATGCACCATGGAACTTTGTACGCGGCAAATTATTATACTGAATGCATTTGTGTATGTAGTGTCAAAACAATTCATGGAAAAAGATTTTGGACCTTGGACTTGCTTTTGATCCGTGCTTGCCTAATGCTCGTCAGCTGTGACGCTATTTCAATATGCAAATTTAAAAAGGAAGCATGCGCATAATGAATAGGGTGCATTGATAAATTAAAGTGACTCACTTTTGGATGTTTGGGTCATCAAAAATTCGACCAATGAGACGCTTAATGTCGAAAATTGTATTTTCCGGATTTTGGTGTGCGAGATCTTTAGCCGTGTCCCCGGCAACGACGTCCACTTCTTCGTCGTCGTCGCTGTCGTCCTGCTCAACGCCGTAAGCGACGTAACTCGGCGTCGTGTTTCTGCCCACGTCATTTTGCAGAACTTCCGGTTCTGCGTCGCGGTGGCGGAGGACGGCGACGCAGCAAAAAGTTGTTCCCAAATCGATGCCAAGTGCGAGAGAAGTTGAGGAAGTGGAGGAAGAAGCCATTTTAATTTTTATCTGCAGAAATAATTATTTTAGTTTTAATTTCAAGCTCAATTTCGATGCAGTAACTTTGACATTAAATGACTTCTGGAAGGCGATTCTATTGACCAACAGAACTGCAACCACCTACGTATTAGGTTCGTGGCGACGTGGCTCGACTGTTTCTAATAACTGTGATTTCCATATTCCAATTGTCTGTTTATCGTTTATCTGGTACTTCGACAGAGTCAAGGGGCCGTGCATACAATGTGTGCGGAGTGTGGATTGGTGTGCTGCTTTAAATTGCCAGTTATCAGAATTCAGAATAATCACTGCCGCCCAAGTGCATGGACAGATTTCCATCACCACCAAAGCCACGTACGATTATCAAGGAGCAGAAACAAAACCGGACATATAGACTGAACATCAGAAGAGGATCGTCCATGAATGATGTCATTCGTTGGGTGAGTGGGTCTTATTGTGGCCTAATGACATGTATTGTTATAAATGATGTTCTTAAGTCTCGATACTCCCGCATGTAATACAATAAAATATTTAAACTATAGACTTTAGGGAGAATTTAAAGTTCTTTCACAATGATTTTAAAAATACAAAAACGGTCTGCACACGCGCACGTTGTGAATTACAGTATGAGTCCTATGCATCTGCCTAAACCTAAAATTGCCAAATAACTCTTTAGATTCGGGGTCTTTTATATATTACGTCATAAGCAGGGTCTGTGGTGCTGCTAGAATATTACTATTAACTCTCGTTAAAATAGCCCTTTTTGCAATGGCTTGGCAGATGACAGTGTTCTAGAACTTTGATATTTCCTTAGCGTCATTTATAGACGACCCCTTATAAAAATATTGCAGCATATGAGAAGTATGTACGACTTAACTGCACTCAAGTAAAGGACGCACTATCGCCGCTCCAACTGCACTACATCAGTTTAAATACCCACTAATATTTATTTCATGGTTATGCGAGTTTCATGCGTGCATGACCCCTATACTATTAAACAGAAATTTACCCAACTGCATATGTGATTTGTGCACAGCCCCTTCACAGTTAATAACAAAATAGGAATGCAGATGAAGTAAAAGTAGTGGACTCTCTTATGTTGTCAGTGTCAATGTCAATGTTGATCGTGTTCCAGATTCAATTAAAAGTTACGTATCGTTTGAAGAATTAAAATGAGCCATTTTGAAATCAAAGCAGCAAATTGAATAAGCGCAGTCCATACAAACTAAATGAAATATGTACAGTAGCGGCAACCGAAAGTGAGGTCTGGCAAGGATAAATTTTGCATGCAAATGAACGACAGCTTTATCCTTGCCAGACCTCACTTTCGGTTGCCTCGCCAATAGGTACGTGAAGTGAAATATTAAATAGGAGTTTTTTAAAATTGCAAAATGTGCTATTTACGTGCATTAGGGACGATGTTATTTTAATTTGATTGCAGATTTTGCATTTTGTTATTAAGTAATCAATGAGGTGGGTATTGATGCTTCACAAAGAATATTACAGTAAACAAATTGAACTTCGCCGCTGGTCACTACACTGTCAGTTTCACGGACTCTTATCTCTGGGCAAAATAGATCAGCAAGTCATACGTAATAACAATAACAAGCCTAATGCCAAAAACATTGACGGCGCGTCACTCGGCAGATGTTCCCTTTTATCTCAATCAAATTCTGATAAACAATTTCCACCTCTGCCTTTCAGTGTGAATGGAACAATAAATAATTTTAATTTTATTCACACGATGCTACATATTTATTTATTTTTTTATCCCTCAAATATTTTCACAATTTATGTACTTCGCTAGAAGTCGTTCATAAATGACGTCAATGGAGGAGCAAGTAAGTGTCTTCGAACACTGATCACACCCCACGTTAACGATTGTCATTTAAAAAATGCTCAAGCTGGTGACAAGGGGGTCATATTGTTGTATACAATTTTGCACATTTCCATGACAATGTTTATGGACGACCCCTTGGTAACCAAACCAAAATCTATGTGCATTTACTGAACCTTGGAAATTCTCAAACTGAGCCGAAAAATCCATTCTTATAAAAATATTTGAACCTAATTTGTTAAATAAAAATGCAATGAATTCATTTTAAATGCATTAAACTAATAAATGTGGTTAAATTAAATTGATATAAATATGACGTCTTACCTGTAATTCTGTAAATCTTCTTTAAAGCGTCTTTTAAATCTTAAAAATAAAAACCAGTAATTCCAAACTGCAGTGCAATGATTTATTCTTGAAGCATGGGGCCCGTTTTTGTTAATAAATTTCAGACAAACGTTGCTGGTCTTTAGTGATTTTTTAATTTTTCTGATTTAAGGCGAATAAAATGTCTGAAAGTCAATTTAAAATTGTGTTGCTCGTAGCTGCTATTTTACAGTAATTTTGCTTCGATTTATTCCAAAGATTCCTTGAATTTAAAAACAAAATTGACAAAGTGAAGTTATGGAGTGGAAAGTAAATGAATACTGAGCAATGAGGATAGATCGTCCAGGTGAAAAGGTGATTGGAACTTTCAAGTGGGGGATCGTCCATAAATGATGTCATCGATGGAGTGAGTGGGTCTAGTGTGCTACTGCGATTACATATACCAAGTCAAAGATAGACGTTCGAGAGTGCTAAAGTGATGACAGGGAGATGGGTGAGCACTAAAAGAGTGGTAAGTTTGGTGACATCATTCGTGGACCATCCCTCAGAAACAAGAGGCAGGTTCAATTAATCGCTCTTAATTTATTATGTGCATTGACATCGCAAATGAATTTGGCAACATCAGCAAACCCTTCGAATATTTTATACGGAATATCAGCGTCACCTTCTACATCAACTGAAAAGCTAGCATCTGTTGTTTCAGAGAATTTTCGTAAAATTCAATCGTATCCAGTTTAGTGTGATGAGATACTACTAGTGATCCTCGTACTACTTCAGAGTTTCCTTGGGAGTGATGACAGTAGTTTCCTCTAGCATTTACCTGTTTAAATAGCCCATGGACATGGATAAGATAAAATTATTCATGTAAAAAGTTACAATATTTTAAATTTGTGTACGCAAAAGTTTGGTACACGGTTTCTAGTCCTTGGCAAATATATAATTGATGTTTATAAATGCATCAAAAAATAAATTTTGAGGGTGTCCCGATTCAATTGCATTTTATACTCCGCGACCCCAAGATTTATTTTTAGATGCTGAGCATCTATTGAAATGGTTTTGTCTGTCGGTCTGTCCGTCTGTCCGTTCGTTGGCCGTGCTTCATAGGTCACAGTTTTTAAGGGATTTCGTTTGAACTTTTTTTAAACTCTCACAAATGCGCGCGAGAGGTGCCTATTGTTTTTAAGGGTGATCGAACTAACCAGTTAGCCACAGTAAATAGTTAAATGGACCCATGTCAAAATTTTGTGAAGTGACTTCCTTAAAAACCAAGAGGGCGTGTAAATATTGCTGAATGTTCATGTACATACGTAATTTTAAAGTTCTGCGCGGCGAGTACAAGTATATCTTATAGTAAAGACCCAATCAATCTCAGCTACAGTTTTCAATGGTCTGTAGTCTGATGCTCCGCTACGTCCGATGTGTGCAGAATGTCGTTGTGTGTATGTGGGCGGAGGGGAAGTTTAGGGTGAGTGAGGAGCTTTTAAACATAGTGCAAGTTGGCAATTTTTGAATCCACTTACAGGGTACAGTTTTTAGCTGATGTTCTTGAAACGAACGTACCTAAATATTTAGGGATCGTCCATAATGACGTCCTTTAAATATCATAGTTTTAGATACCCCTATTATCAAATTAAAAATATTTAGCTAACTGTTCCACCTACATATATGTCACAGACGTACCTATACAGGTTTAAGATATTCAGGGACCGTCCATGATGACGCGCAAATGAAGTGACGTAAAAATTTCTTGTAGACACCCCCACTCAGCTGCTATCGCATTCACATTAGGTAAGCAGGTTAGGGGTGACGCACAAATGACGTCACCTGAAAATTTCTTTTAGACACCCCCACCCAGCTGCTATCGCATTCACATTAGGTAAGCAGGTTAGGGGTGACGCACGAATGACGTGAGCTAAAAATTTATTTAAGACAGCCCCACCCAGCTGCTATGGCATTCACATAAGGTAAACAAGTTAGGGGTGACGCACGAATGACGTCACCTGAAAATTTCTTTTAGACACCCCCATCCAGCTGCAATCGCATTCACATTAGGTAAGCAGGTTAGGGGTGACGCAGAAATGACGTCACCTGAAAATTTCCTATAGAAAACCCCACCTAGCTGCTATCGAATTTACATTAGGTAAGCAGGTTAAAGGTGACGTGCAAACGACGTCACGTGAAAATTTCTTTTAGACACCCCCACCCAGATGTAATCGCATTCTTAATAGGTAAGCAGGCTAAGGGTGACGCGCAAATGATGTCACGTGAAAATTTCTTCTACATGTCACGGTTCATAATAACGTCCTTCAAATACCATAGTTTCTAGTATCCCCTGTCCCAAGTTTGAAATTGTTTCCATCCTATTTTAACAACATGTCACGTACTTACTTATCTGCGTTAAAGATATTCAGGGATTGTCCATAATGACGTCATTCAAATATCATAGTTTTTTGGACCCCTATTTTCAACTTCAAAATTTTTCCTAACCTTTTTTTTAACTTCTTGCCACGTACATTCCTATATGGCTTATTGATAGTAAGGAAGGCTCTATAAATGACGTCATTTGTAAATCCTGCAATTCTCAAAAATATTTTAGAGTTTTTAAACTACATGCTACGTACTTCCATGCATGGCTTAATGATGGTAGGGAAGCCTCCATGATTGACGTCATTTGTGAATGGTGCAATTTATGAAAAATTTTCAGCTATATTTAACTGCATGCTACGCACATTGGTTTATGTCTTATTGATTGTAGGGGAGCTTCCACAAATCTTATATCATCTTTTAGCGGAACATGCATTGTCTTGCGCCTTCGTTAAAGCTCAGCATCTACTTCGGGCCAGCCCACGGTCGACAAATCCGGCGCGAAGCGCCGGATTTTTTTAACAGTGCTATCACAGGTTTTGCATTTCAATCATTGCTTTCGGGCATATTTCCATGACGAACTTTATTTGGCATTTACGTTAAGAGTATCAGACCCACAAAACCTTTCTCGCTCTTGTGGACAAGGATAATCACGTGGAAAAACTTACCACCGCCCGGTCTCGATCTCAAGACCCGAAGCGAGCATCCACTTGAATAACAAGTATACAGATCAACTTCAGTGCAGTAAGCACTGAGCCACTGAGCGACGCGGGCTCGCTTGATATTCATTATTAAAACTAGTCTAGTTAATATGGTATAATTTTTAACGTTAAACTTTTGCTTTTATATAATCAGTTAGTAAAAGTAATAATTTATAATTTTAATGTTAACAGACGTAATATTTCTGGAAAATGCTTAATATTTTAAGCTAACATGGGAATCTACCTTACTTGAAACTACGGAATGAAGCGAAACTACTCGAAACGTAAACTAAACACATAAGTGACCTTTGCTTGTATAGTCGTTCGACTGCAAAATTTGTTGTTGGGCATCAATCGCGAGCGCAATTTCAAAAATATTGATTTTTTCGAATTTCACCGCGTTCTAGCTCCGACAAATTTTGTTTAATTTTCATAAAATTTGAAGTAAAACAACTTATTGCGCTATTCTTAAAAGTTATTTCAGGATTTTTGAAAATTCGTAAATGTTTATTTTTTTCAAACAAATTAGTTCCAAGTTCCAACTCGGAGAAACAAAAATTAACTTTTTCAAAAATACAAAAATTTATCGAATTTTCGAAAATTCTTAAATACGTTAAAGTTAAACGTATAAAGATGCTGTATTTGAATTTTTATTAAACTTATACATAAACTGTAGGAGCTATAGCGCGGTGAAATTTGAAAAAATCAATATTTTCTAAATTGCGCCTGCCATTGCGGCCGAACAACGAATTTTGCAACATGATATTACATATCATACATAATAATTCACAATTTAATTGTTCAACATATTTACCTTCACCATTCCTGTCATAATGGATAGCTTCAGTTCTCCTTCAATTATAAGGCTTGACAATAGGTCCGATTTTGATTCGATTAAGTTTAAATGATAATCTATATCAAACTGTTTACTTTCAATGAGAGCTTCTCTAGGAATTTTTCCTCTAAAAACAGATAGCTGTGAAAATAATTTGTGTACGCATTGTACAATCCACCTGTAACATAATAATAAAATAATATGAAAAATAACTGCAACGATTAACCAAGTTTATATTTCCAATATTTGCATTACTTACAAGGTCATAATTTCACATGTTACCCGAAAATTTCAAAACCTGACATCCACAAACATTACGATAGTTTTAAATATCACAGATCTAAAGTACCCTGATCGCACTTTGCGTTTTTTAGTCATAGTGGCTCGCAAAAGTCTAAAACATTCCTGTTTTAATTTTTGGGCACCCTGTATTCTTAGCCTGTTTGTTTCAGATTTTCACAGAATTCATAATCCTTTCTAATCCTTTCCCATGCCTCTCAAAAACAGTTCTAGGATTTTTGAAAATTCAAAAACTTTCATTTGTTTTCAAATATTTATTTAAAAAGTGGGCATTAAAAAATTTGTTTTTTTGCATATTTTTGAAAAATAAAATATTCCAATTTTCAAAAATCCTGAAATAATTATTTAGAGAAATGCCTGAAGGTTCAAAAAAATCAGACTTGATTAAAATCCGGTAAGACATGTTAAAGCTAGAGGGTGCTAACAAATCAAAATTTTTCTAAACTTTGGCGTGTCGCTGTGACTGAAAAACGAAAAATCCGGTCGAACTACTTTTGATCTGTGCAATTTAAAACTAGCCTATTTTTTGTGAATAACCAGTTTGAAATTGGCAAGTATTATGTGAAACAATTTCCTTGTAAGTTCATAAATATAAATAGGTTATTTAAGGCTTCTCAAAAACTTTAAAACTCTAAAGCTCATCAATCTATTTTTGGTTCAGACAAGTTCACTTTATTTACAGAACAAATTTTCTCCTCTTGGATACTTTTTATTTCCGAAAAACATTTTTTTTTCTCGAGATCGGATGTAAGTTGGAGGTGTAAAACTAAAATAAAAATACATTGGCAGACCGAATTATTTAAATTATGTTAGTTGTGTAAATAACACAGTTGGCCTTATAATTCAAAAAAGTTTCAGCACAAACTATTTTAATAGTTTTACGTCAACTGAAATGATTAATGGCTTTATTCTGCTATGTCTAACATTGTGTACATATATGCACGTGTTTTAACGTTTTTAGCTGGTTTTCAAACGTTTGGTAACAGCTGACTACAAGAATCCTGTATTCCTGTTATGTAGATATATGCAGATGTTCATGCGACACTATTTTGAATAAAGTCGTATTGGCAGGTGGCTAGTTGAATCCTATTACACACTGCCCAAAACGTAATAAAAATACGTTTTTTCCTATGTATAATTAGCATACACTCACTACTACACTACTGTAGCAGCTACTAGAAGAGACGTAAGAAATTAATATTTCTACGTTTTTCTACACATTTAAGTACTACCACATGTACTTTTTACTCGTCACCAATACGATATTTTTGTCTTATCTGCATTTTTGGTTATGTCATTCAGCATCTTTCTATGCTATAATAGTACGTTGAGGTACCTAAGTACATCTTACCTATGACGGGTTTCTTTGTGTCACAACGAAATCTTAGGGAGAATGTAAGTTTCTGTGTTTATGTGCGGTGAGATTAGGATAGGAGAGCGGCTCCGATAAACATGTGCATGTATATTAAATTACAAGTGGAGAGATAGACACTCACCAGAGCGTACGTACTCGCCTGGTCCATCATACTTCTCTCTACTCTCCTCTAAAATTGCAGTAGCATTTTTATTTCAAATTGTGAGAATGCCAAATTCTAACATGCACGTTGTACAATTTGTGCCTAAACCTCTTAAAAAGTAGTTTTCTTTTTTTGTTTGAATTAGCAAATTTTTAAATTTTTAATTTTTGTTGTTTAGTTTTTAATTTTTTTGGAACATGTTTCTTAAAACTTACAAAATACAGCCCAACCAACATCAGTAATCTAAAAAAATGCTTCAAATAAAAAAAAACTTACCCATCTGAGTGACCCTGCGAAGCGAAGGCACCACGAGCTCGCTTGGTTTTTGTATACCAGTTATAGTAGCACGCAAATTGCCAACCAAAACACAGCAGACAATAGCTAATAATATTTTTTTATGAAAATCATCATAACTTATGTACTAAACCAATAAACGAGTGAAATTGAGTTAAAACAATTTTGAAGTTAAACACCAAAAAATAAGTCAGTGTTGCTTGAAACACAATTTAAACTAATAATTAAGACAATTTTTTAACTCATGTGAAGATTATTTCACCAAAATGATGTTGCTTGCTTCAGAGATTTTGCGTTTAGAATGAATTGCTCTTCAATTTAAATAAACAGAAAACAATAGGTAGGCATTAAAGAGTTAATATGTACGTGATATAAAATAAATCTGGAAACGTATGTCAATACTTGCCTGAGCCTAAAAACCATGGTCATATCGTTACTATTTAAAGTAATTATGTTTATCATCTGAAGAAGTATGCACACAACTTGTACCTGCTTGGTAATATTTTAGGGCACCTGGTAGTGTTGTTGGATTTATTTTTGTTCAAAGGCTTCTGCTTTGGTTATAACCTATATTCAAACCCAAGTACGCTTAAAATAAAAATAAACGCATTTAAAGATAAAGGCTACAGGAAACTTGCATATTATGTGTATGCACTTGATAGGGCTGTCAGCTACCTACACTAATAATTTTGAGGCGTCTGTTCGCTTAAGGTAGTTTTATTATTTATTTTTCCTAAAATTTGTTTCTTGCCTATAGCAATAAACATGAATAAATAAAAATTTTGACGTTAGTAAAGTCTTAGCAACAGTTGTCCCTCATCCCATCGTTAATGTTTTTATTACTTTCAAATCTTTGTATTTTCTGTTGTTGAGCTAGTAATGTGGGATGCGATGGTAATGTATGTGATATTGAATGGTGGATGTGGATTGCTTTCAGCTATAAATTATTCACACATAAATTCAAAAAAAAACTAATTTTATTTTAACCACATTTAGCAAATTACAGTCGGATAACGGTTTGACCAATAATTTAATGAGTCATATAGGCAGTAATGTTGCCGCAAACACTGGTGGCTGGTATAGTTTTGTTTGCGATGGGATACGGGACGGAACGGAAAAAGAATTTTCCCTCCTAAAAATTTCTGGACGGACGGGCTGACGGGACAAACGTCGTCCTGTCCCAAACCCGTCCTGTCGCGGTTAGAATTTTGTAATTTAACTATAATAGACAAAAGGTTTTAGCTATAATGCCAAAAATGATAATAAAATATATTTTAAACTAGGAAAATTTTCATATTAAAACGTGTATTTCAATATTTAAAAGCAAGAAAGCAAATATTATTATCACAATTTAATAATCATATTTTTAGTTTCTATTAGTTAGGGACTGCGCTAAAGAAACTTATTAGTAAAATTTGTCAGCACTTCACAGTACTCGCTTTAGATCCTTATTAACCATGATTATGTAAAACATAGTGACATTAATAATTGGACCATTTTGAATTTCAAGAGTGTATCTTGCTTGTAAAATCCTGACTTAAGACATATTATGTACAATAAAATTAAATGCACGGACATGTAGTCGCCTATTTAACAGAACATGTTTTGCATTTTTATTAATAATGCTGAAATACAGTAAACTTAGTTTATAGGCCGCCCAATTGAAGAAAAAAGCCGCTATTGGAAAGACAGCGCTTATAATTTAATTTTATCTCAAAAATGAACTAATTTTGTAATTTTAAAATAATTAAAACCTCACCTAATTGCTCACATTACTATACTTGTGGCTTTGTTCTAATAAGTTTTCAATAAGATGAGACGGAACGGGACAGAGCTGTTTCTGAACAGGACAAGACGGGATGAGTTTTGTCCAGTCCCGAAAATTCAAGATGGAAAGTCAGACCGGCGTATGCGAATGCAGCCTCACTGAAATTAGTGCAGTTTATATAGGTCATAGGTAAAGAATTCTTCTGTGTGTCTCAACTCTCCTTGCTTTACTTATAAGTTCTTAATATTAACCCGGTCCGTGGCCGAGGGGTGGACGACCACCGTCCTCGATAAATCTTGTTTTCCTTTTGGTTGGCTTGACTGAACACGCCGAGGTAGCCGATCTTTCCTTTCCGATGGAAATAGAAAATAAGTTGATAGGCTTGGCTGAGGAGGTGGGTCAATTTTTTGAAAAAACATTATTTTTAAGGCCTAATTTTATCGACCAATTTTTTTAAAAAAATGAAAATTTTCGAATTTTGAAAAATCCTGAAATTTCTTTGTAGAAAACAATTTAAACGTTAGAAAAAACCAATTTTCGTCGAAATCGGATAAGAACTATAGAAGTTACAGGGCGCCAAAATATTAAAATTAAAATTTTCTTAAACTTTGGCGGGCAACTGTGACCAAACAAAGCAAAATGCAATCGAGTTACTTTGGATACCTACTTTTTAGATGCTGAGCAAGCATCTATTGGTCTGGTGTCTGTCTGTCACAATGTCAGTAGGTCGCACGCTACAGGTCGCATTTTTGAAGATTTTAAATTGAAACATTTTTTAATCGCCCAGAAAAGCGAGGGAGAAGTGCTGTATAAATTTTTTGGCTATTGTTGAAGTTATAGTTTCTTCGCAATTAGCAGTTAAACCGACCAAGAATTAAATCCATGTTTCAAGATAAAAAAAAGGGCGAAAAATACATGGAAGGTACATATGGAGCTGAGAGCTTGTCAAGTTTCGCCGTTAGAAATACACATGGAAAATTTTTACCAATATACATTACAAGTAAATGTACTGCTGACATATGTACGTTCACAAGGCAGACTGGTATAGTGGTCGTTGGTTTGACACTGCAATGTAAAATTGGAAAAGTATGCGTTCTCATGACGGGGGTCCACTCTTCGAATGCCAGCTCAGGCACTCGAAATTCTCCTTCCTCACCATTTTACGGATTCCTATTCAATACTACAGATCAAGGATATGCTTAAGTAAATGGGCTATAGATGGTGACGGATCGTCCATAAAGGACGTCCTTCACAGTTTGCAGTTTTAGGTACTCCCATTGCCAACTTTAAAATTATTTCACACCAATTTCAACTGCATGTCGCCATTATATCTATATAGTTAATAGGTATTCAGGGGTCGTCCGTAATGACGTCCTACAAACATCATAGTTTTAGATACCCCCTTGCCAACTTTTAAATTATTTGCAAACTGTATATATAGTTAATAGGTATTCAGGGGTCGTCCGTAATGACGTCCCACAAACATCATAGTTTTAGGTGCCCCCTTGCCAACTTTTAAATTATTTGCAAACTATTAGAGCTACATGTCACAAATATATCTATAATATGGTTAATGGGTGTTCAAGGATCGTCCATAATGACGTCCCACAAATATCATAGTTTTTTGCCAACTTTTAAATTTTTTTCCAGCCTATTGTAGCTACATGTCACAAATATATCAATATGATTTATAGGTGTTCAGGAATCGCCCATAATGACGTCCCACAAATATCATAGTTTTTTGCCAACTTTTACATTTTTTCCAGCCTATTGTAGCTACATGTCACAAATATATCAATGTGATTTATATGTGTTCAGGGATCGCCCATAATGACGTCCCACAAATATAGTTTTAGGTACCCCCAATGCCAGCTTTAAATTTTGTTCCAAACTATTGTAACCATATGTCACAAATACATCTATATAGTTTAAAGGTATTCAGGGATCGGTTATCATGACATCCCACAAATATCATAGTTTAAGGCACCTGAAAATATGCATTCTCATGACGGGGGTCCACACTTCGAAAACTTGCTCAGGCATTCGGAATTCATCTTCCTCACCATTTTTCGAATTCTTATTAGTTACTGCAGATGGCGGACATGCGTTAGTAAATGGGCTACAGATAGTGACGGCTCGTCCATAATGACGCCTTTCACATTTTATAGTTTAAAGTACCAGTTTATAGTAAAAAGTAAGGAATGCAAGGGTTATAATGCGCCTGCTTTTCTATTTTAACTTCTTCCGCTTGACGAAATGACTACTCCATAACGTATTGTGGGATCCAGAATATACGCTGGCAATAGATCTTTTTGCCAGCAGATGATGTCAACCCTTTTTGAAGCACCATCAGTCACTTCTTCATGCACAATCCAATCAACAATTTACATTTGTATATGGTTTATTCATGCTAGGGGAGCTTCCATAAATCTCATATCGTCGTTTAGCGCTACATGAATTATCTTGAACCTTTGTTGAAGCTCAGCATCTACTTCGGGCCCCCCGGTCGACAAATCCGGCGCGAAGCGCCGGATTTTTTAAAGTAGTCTGATTTTTGTAGATATGACTTTTTGAAATTGGCGCGTACCATGTAAAGCCATTCCCTTGTAAGACATGAACTTTACAATTATTTATAATGTTTTTTAATCATGGAATTTGATAAAAAGTGTAATGTTTTATTTTTAGAGAGTCAAAGATTTTGTCGGTACTTTACACCAGCAGTAATTATGCAGTTAAAACTGACAGTTGAATTTGTTCCCAGAGGCGCACAAGCGCCTATGCCTAGCCAATATCTTTTTTTAGTCCGAATTCATGAAGAGCCCCCACTGACTTTTTCAACACTGGACTACTTCAACGTACGACGAAATAATTTTGTTGCATGTGTTACGATTTGTGCTTACACTTAACACACTACCCAAGATTTCAACCAAGTAGTATTTGAACCTGTAGATAAATGCATAGTATAATCCCTAATTATGTTGTGGAATTTTTATTTTTTATAGAACCTTAAAACGAAGGATTTGGGGCGACTGGTGATTTACACTGATGTTTATTATCGGATCGACTATGAACGTATTGGGTGGGGAATCTCTGCAACATGGTGTTGTTGTAATCGCGAGGCAGCAAACGGCAGGACATGGTATTTATTTATTATTGCTCAGTTACTAGATTGATTTACTGGTAATTCATTTTCTCTCGGTGGTCTAATTTATATTGCTTAATAATAATTATAGAACGTAAAAAAATTTAACTAAAATGATCCATATCCAATTTATAAGCTACAATCAAAATGAGCTATGTCATAAAACAAAAAATGTAAAACATGCATTAAACGTTAATTAGGAGTGTTTTAAAAGTGTCAAAGGTTCTAATTATGCGTTTTTGAAAAGTGCAAAATTTTCTATTTACATAGTTTTGAAAAGCGTAAAGTTCTATTTGCATGTTTTTGAAAAGTGTAAAATGTTCTATTTAAATGGTTTCAAGACACATTTCAATAATTTTGTAGATAGTAGGTACATATTTATTTTAGCTACAAATGGAAATAGGGCATTATGGTTCTTCACAGACAATATTCGTAAGTGCCTAATTGGTGTTGGTTAATAATTATAGGACGCGAAGAGAATATTTGGCTGAGCCCTGTAGGTTGCGCATTGTTCACTGTTCAAGTTATTGCGCAATTGTATTCGAAAATTGGGAATTGCCTTCCACTTATTCAACATATAGCTGCCCTGTCCGTTGTTTTATCTGTGCCAAATAATAAGGTGGGAATTTGTACATAAATATGATGTGTAGGATAAACTTATTTTTTGAAGCTTTTGTCTTGCATTTAAATGTGATTTTGTTTTTGTTATTTTCAGGAACTAAACCTGCGTGTGAAATGGCCAAACGACATTTATCTGGATGGTCAGAAAGTTGGCCGTGTTTTAGTTGAAACAACATTGCAAGGGAACGATGCCACGATTATTATTGGTATCGCAGTTAATGTTTCCAACGATCACCCCACCGTGTGTGTCAACCGTGTCCTGAACGAAGGTTCAGAATTAACTTGTGCATCCTTCATTGCCAAATGCCTGTCACAAATGGAAGTTTTATTGGGTCGTGTCGGAGGATCAAGTGTTAAATCAAGTGTTAGGCTCCTACACAGATAAATGGCTTCATAGCCAGGAAGACGTTGTCCGCGTAGAAATTAGCAAAGGAAATCACACTGACATGTGAGTGTAAAATTTCAGGTGTGAATGAGTTTGGTTTTCTTGAAGTGGTTGAGATTAGTAGATATAAGTGATGAATTTGGTGGTAAAATAAAATGGCGGCCATGGGGGGGGGGGGGGGGTAGGGTGGGTGGGGAGGGGTGATGTCTTAAGATGTTGGTCTTGAGAGGTTGGCTGGTGTCTTGAGAAGTGGGAAAGGGTCCTTAGAAGATAGGGATGAGATGTTCTGGGGGACTTGCGATGCTGTGGTAAGATGTTCTTTAGATCTTGAGATGCTGAGTAAGACGTTGTATGGACCTTGAGAAGGTAGGGAAAGATGCTGATTGGGTTCTTAGAAGGTAGGGTAAGATGTTCTCTGGACCCTGAGATATCGAACGAATGTCATAAGAAGATAGGGTAAGACTTGGACCTTGAGATGCTGGTCTTGAGATGCTGGTCTTGAGATGCTGGTCTTGAGATGCTGGCTTTGAGATGCTCGGGAGCGCCTTGAGATGTATAATATGTAATACGCTATGTAATATGCTATATACTATATAATATAATATGCTACATAGTATGCTATATACTATATAATATAATATGCTACATAGTATGCTATATACTATATAATATAATATGCTACATAGTATGCTATATACTATATAATATAATATGCTACATAGTATGCTATATACTATATAATATTCTATGTAATATGCTATATTATATGCTATATGATATGCTGTATAATTACAGTTCCTTATGCTATGTATGTGTAATAGTATGCTATATATCACACAATTATTATGTATTATTAAGTAATTAAAACGATTAATATGCGCATAAGATGCAACTTTAAAGAAACCGCATCAAAATCCGATGAGTACTTTAGGAATAACATGTATTTCCATCCTTTCCTATGCTTTATAATGGTAGGGGCCGGGGGGTGGGAATATGTCTTGTTTTGGTAATTAGTGGACCGATTGAGCCCGGACTACTTTTAATGACCCTAAAAAAGTAAGACTTACAAGCCTGTTCAGTCTTAGTCTAAATCCCATTAGTTACTAATGGGACATTTAAAATATCGAAACTGAGGGAGCATGCATAAATGACGTGTTGAGGGTGGGTGGGGTTTATGCATAAAATCATATATATGTCACATATAATGTATGTATATGCTAATGTAAGGTGTATAGGTAGCTTTATTGTGTATTACACATAATATATGCACGTACCCTATGGTAAAAGATGAGATAAGTCGTATTGATTGTATGAGTCATAGATTCAAGTTGAAGCCAACGCCATAGTGAAAAATCGATAGTGAAGAAGGCAGAGTGGTTTACATTCTATTGGTATCCTGGACTGCAGTTGATGATGCCTGGTCGAGCACCAAAGTTTGAATGAAAGGGTTAGCATTGCAGTAATAGGGAAATTTTTAGTAGGCAAAGTCCTTTTCTATTCTATGACAGATACAAACGAAACTCAAAGTTTAAGAGAGATACAAACGAAACTCAAACTTTGAGAGATACAAACGAAACTCAAACTTTGAGAGATACTAACGTAACTCAAAGTTTTAAAGAGATGCAATGAAATGATATCAATGTTTAAAATGTTTTTATTGTCGCTAATTACAAAAGTGCAAAACGTTTTTTTTAATTTTATTTTAAATTGTTTATTTTAAATTGTTTATTTTAAATTGTTTATTTTTTTTAAAGTACAATACATATTGTTTTTTTTTATTTTTATATTACATAACCTAATGTCATTTTGTTTTATTTTAAATCACAATACATTTATTTTGTTCATCTATTTTTTGTAAATGTTTATTTTGTGTATTTGTTTTTTGTAAATGTTTATTTTGTGTATTTGTTTATTTTTTTAAAAAGTACAATTTATATTGTTTTTTTATTTTTATTTTAAATTACAATACATTTTTGTTATTTTGTTTATTTTAAATTACAACACATACTGTTCTATTTTTTAAATTAAATTACAATACATACTGTTTCATTTTTTATATTAAATAACAATACCTGATGTTATATTTTAAATTACAATACTTTATTTATTTTTTAGTAATGTTTTTTTAAATTACATTACATTTTGTATATTTGTTAATTTACTTGTATTTTCAACATGCATTTTTATTGTAAATTTAAATACAAATTTCAATGCTTATTTCTCAATTCATACGTACATTACTATTTATGCCTATTTTTCAAGTATTTTTGTTACACTAGTTTTGAAAAGATGTACTACACGTATTGTGCTGTAACTTTATCATATTTCTCAAACGTTATTTGCACAAAGTATAGAATCCGTTATCAGCTGCTACAACATATATAGGTATATCTATACTTAAATCTCATAGTAGTCTACGGAGTGCTTAAATGAAACTCGTGTTCATATTCTCAATGCTCGAAATGTATTTGTTTGTTTTTATCCAGTTCAAATACTCCTTGGTACAGGCAATACACGAGTACGGTTATGGCTTTATCCAACGGTTTTTCGAATTTCAATCCAATTTTTACTTGACCTTTTTGATTTACAGACAGGGCATTTTCAACGTTTGGTAAAAGTTCCACAGCAGTGAACACATTACCTGCAAAGTACAAAAACAGAGATACATAGGTATGCTATACTAGCTATGCTAGGGCTACGCTTTGCTAGATATGCTATGGATATGCTATGCTTGGCTCCAGCTGCGCTAGCTATGCTAAGCTGTCAATTTTAAATGACTTTTTTTATAGTTTACCATTGAGATAATTATCTCTCGAAATTCCATTTCCCAACGTTTTAAATGCAACTGTCTTCCGCAACGTTCTTAGAGCAAGTAAAAAGTTGTCGCCAGCTGTTGCGTCATCACCTGCAAAACTGTATGGAATAACTCGATTTTCTCCATTCCAAGTGACATTCAGCTCACTTATATTGCAATTTTTAAAATTAAATGCTGATTTTGTCATATTTCCATTGTAAGCTTCGGAATCCAGCATGCAGAATACCATTAGTTTTGGTATTTTTCCAATAACAATTCCGCCAGAAGTTACTGATGTCATTCCTTTTGGTACTGAAATGGCTTTCATTTGGACTTCGTTTGTTACATATTTAAATGTCTCGTTGTTTGATAACTGCTTTCGATGTAAATTCAAAACATCATGCGGAACCGTCTTCTGAGCAGCAAAAAAGATTGCGTCTGTTATTTCTGCTTTATACGGACAACCAGAAAATCCAGCTTTATCGTTTTGTGCGCAATCCAAGTACAAGTACGGATCGCTACGTTTTAAGACAATTCGACATTCTGTCCCACTTGGAATATATTTGTTTTGGTTAAAAAAGTTTCCAAGCAGAGATCTAAGTAGATAAAATTGCTTTGAGTTTTGAGACAACAGATATCTTGCGTGAAATCCAGCGTCAGTGACTGCATATGTATTAGGGACAGCATTGGGATACCACATTTCATCCTTCAAGTATCCATCTTTTTCCAGTTGACTTGTTCCCAATGCTCTTTGCAAGTAGGCTGACCATAGATAAAAGTTTGACGTATCCAGTACAAGTTGTCCATTCAAATACAGTTGCAAATTTGAAAACAGCGCATGAAAAAACAAGTTTGTTGGTGCCACAATGTCAGCTGCTTCGCATCTTGTACCATCTTGTTTGACAATCCTTACGCCTAAACTTAGCATAGACTCTTGTAGCGAACCGTAGTTGTCATATATCCATCTAAACTCAAGTGGGTTGTACTCATTTTTAGTACTTAGTAAAGGAAGGCATTGGATATAGTCTGCAGTTGTAAGTTCACTTATATTTGTAGGCGGAAGTTTCACCAAATTTAACTCTGAACTCAATGATTTCTGAGATGTTTCGTAGATTGTTGGTTTTTCTTCAAAAATAGTGTTGATATCCATGATGACAGAGAGATGTGTTCACCTTGAAGGTTAGACACTGAATGAGCAGTTTTGGTATACAAAAGTTCTATTTATACTATATCTTGGATATTTTAACACACTTTTGCTTCTTTGCTATAATTTTTTTAATAAAATACAGGAATTTCTTGAGTTTTTTGCCTCTTTTGGTTTGAATTTCTTTGGTTTTTTTAACGTTTTTTCTTTTTTTCTTAGCTCCGCCCACTTAAAAGTATGGCTATTTATACTATTTCTTAGATCTTTTAACACACTTTTGCTTCTTTGCAGTGTTTTTCCTTGTATAAAACAGTTATTTCTTAGATCTTTCAGCAAAGTTTTGCTTCTTTGCAGTATTTTTTCTTGTATAAAACAGTTATTTCTGGGATCTTTTAACACACTTGCTTCTTTGCAGTGTTTTTCCTTGTATAAAACAGTTATTTCTTGGATTTTCGCCGTCTTCCAATTGAAATTTCTTGTTTTCTTAGCTCCGCCCACTTGTAGGCATTGCTGTTTATACTATTTTTTAGATCTTTTAACACACTTTTGGTTCTTTGCAGTGTTTTTTCTCTTAAAAAACAGCAATTTCTTGGATTTTGGCCCTCTTCCAGTTAAAATTTCTTTTTATCTCAACTGCACGCACTTTTTTGTTCGTATCTCTCAAACTTTGAAATTCGTTTGTATCTCTCAAACTTTGAGTTACGTCAGTATCTCTCTAACACTTTGAGTTACGTTAGTATCTCTCGAAGTTTAAGTTTCGTTTGTATCTCTCTCAAACTTTGAGTTTCGTTTGTATCTGTCATAGAATAGAAAAGGACTTTGCCTACTAAAAATTTCCCTATTACTGCAATGCTAACCCTTTCATTCAAACTTTGGTGCTCGACCAGGCATCATCAACTGCAGTCCAGGATACCAATAGAATGTAAACCACTCTGCCTTCTTCACTATCGATTTTTCACTATGGCGTTGGCTTCAACTTGAATCTATGACTCATACAATCAATACGACTTATCTCATCTTTTACCATAGGGTACGTGCATATATTATGTGTAATACACAATAAAGCTACCTATACACCTTACATTAGCATATACATACATTATATGTGACATATATATGATTTTATGCATAAACCCCACCCACCCTCAACACGTCATTTATGCATGCTCCCTCAGTTTCGATATTTTAAATGTCCCATTAGTAACTAATAGGATTTAGACTAAGACTGAACAGGCTTGTAAGTCTTACTTTTTTAAGGTCATTAAAAGTAGTCCGGGCTCAATCCGTCCACCAATTACCAAAACATGACATATCCCCACCCCCCGGCCCCTACCATTATAAAGCATAGGAAAGAAGGGAAATACATGTTATTCCTAAAGTACTTATCGGATTTTGATGCGGTTTCTTTTAAGTTGCATCTTATGCACATATTAATCATTTTAATTACTTAATAATACATAATAATTGTGTGATATATAGCATATTATTACACATACATAGCATAAGGAACTGTAATTATACAGCATATTATATAGCATATAATATTGCATATTATATAGTCTATAGCATACTATGTAGCATATTAAATTATATAGTATATAGCATATTACATAGCGTATTACATATTATACATCTCAAGGCCAGCATCTCAAGGCAAGCATCTCAAGGTACCCATCAAGAACCAAGTCTTACCCTATCTTCCTATGACATTCGTTCGACATCTCAGGGTCCAGAGAACATCTTACCCTACCTTCTAAGAACCCAATCAGCGTCTTTTCCTACCTTCTCAAGGTCCATACAACGTCTTACTCAGCATCTCAAGATCTAAAAAACATCTCATCCCTATCTTCTAAGGACCATGCCCCTGCATCTTAAGACGCTCACCATCATCTTACCCTATCTACTTAAGACCCCCGACATCTCAAGACCATCATCTAAAGACATCACCCCTCCCCACCCACCCTACTGCCAACCCCCCATGGCCGCCATTTTATTTTTCCACCAATCTGCTCAGATATAACTACTGAGATTAATTCTGGACGGGTTAATTTCTATTCAGCCAGGCGGCAATTCTTTCGATATTGTGAAAAAAATTGATTGCCATGAAATGATGACATAGATTGTGGTAGAGGATGGATTCTGGATGCTGGATGGTTGCTGATCTTCTAGTGGTTCTCTAGTTTGACATTTGAAGCACGTATTGCTATTATAAATCGGTATTTATTAATCGGTAGTATAACGTGAAATGCTCAAATATTGCTTACAAGTGATCAAAAGTAATAAAATATGTAATAAACAATTTTACGCAGAAGAGTCATAAATAAGGGTTACAAACCCTGCTTTCAAAATTGAACCCTTTTAATGTAGGTAAATAGCGATTAGTAATTAATCACTTTGTCCAAATTTTAACGTAAGCAGCAACGGGATCCAGATACTGACGTGTTTCTGAAATTAATTTCGTGTTAAAGATTATTATATAATAATTTCTTTAAAAAATGCCAAATAGTAATACAATCCAATGAATTGCACTGTTAGAAAGTACCTTGGATTTCTTCTACTTTTAAATTAAGAGACTCAAAAGAAAATATGATTTGTGTCTGGTGCATTACATCTTGAAATCCGTGAAGAGCTGTCACTTTCAAGGCAAACTTTGCGTCCAATTTGCGCCCAAAGGTAATTTTGAATTCCTTTAAGCCTGCAGTAGTAATAGATACATACGTTGTAATCAATAATCATGCTTAATGGGGCATACCATTCGATTATAAAAAAATCGTATTTTGTAAATAGATTCATTCGCGCCTACTCTCGCAGTCCCCAATATACGGTTGAGTTCGTTCAAAATCTTGCACTAGACCCAACTCTAGCTCAGTTGAATTGACGTCACTTTCAATCTGTTCACATAAATTTGGAGAAATCCCCGTAAAGAAACTATCAACGAACTTTGATTCCCTTCTTTGTTGCAATGTAAAAATTTCCAATGTCTTCAATTTCGGAAATGTGACCCAAACGCCGTTTTCAAGGACCATTGAATTATTGCAGTAAATTTTCAAACGTGAAACATTCGGGAATATTTGTTGCAGTTTTCCCTCATTATCCGCCCAAGGGAAGGTATCTAATTCCAAAGTAGTCACTGTATAGATAGAGCACAAGAGTAGCACCAGGATTAGTGACCACTCCTTCTGGTGAAAGACGCTCCAAGGAAAAGAACTCAAGCATTTTGTTGGGGTGATTATCAATTTCGTCTTCCCCTTCCCAATTTTGCTGATTTAAAATCACTCGGCGGAGATGTGGAATGTAATCTGCAGAATAGTTGCTGTTCCCTTCATTTTGCAAAGTCAGTGCTTGGAAGTCATACACCGTCTGGTCGGTGGGGACCTGACCAGCCCGCACTGCCCGCCCAATGACATCTCCTAGGAAACGAATGCGGGTGGAAGTGCCGATGCTATCGAGCAATCTAAGACATTGCAGATGAGGGAGTGGGGGGATGAAAAGGTTAACAAGATTGTCTGATGGAGCCATTAGGAGATCGAGATATTCTAGTGAGTCCTGGATTGCACTTAAAAATAAATTGAGATCCTTTACAGCACCCTGTCTTCTCTGTCTCATCATATTTATGAATTCGAATTTTAATTTGCTTAGTTTAGGCCCTGGAAAATTTGGATCGTTATATTTCAAAATCGTATCTGTTACAAGTCCGATGACTTTTTGAGTGATTGGAGCAATCAAATGCATCTCATCAGAAAAAAATATGGGCGTGAAGTTGAACTCTTTAATTAAATGGCATTTTCCCATTTCATGCAAAACTCCAAATGCAGGGACAGTGACTTCTCTAATTGAGATTAAGTTTGGTGAAGCCCGTATGAGTTGTTTTATGAAATTTAATTTGCTCTCTAAAAGTAGTGCCAGCTCCCGCCCTAATGAAATCTCTCTGATTTCAAGTGTTGACGGCGGTGGGAGACAACCTGGGCGTTTACTGATCCTTTCCAAATTAGTTTCATCATGCAAATCATCTGCAAATTTAACGAAATCTTGAATATCCAAGCAAATTAAATGAGGCATGTGGACACAAAGAAGATTTTGAACTGCTTTTGTAGAAATTGCAGTGCATCCACTGCTTAACGAAAGTTTCTTGATTTTTTTCCCATACAGAGTAAAGAAGTGGAGTATATCGATTTGGTGCTGAGAAGCCACACCTTCACACGGTGAACTCAGATTTCCAAAAAGCAATGGATAAATTGAACGGAAGGAAATCCTGGTAGATGGGAATTTCGGAGATGTCGAAACTAGTTGATTGAGCTCTGAAAGACAGCTTCTGGGTTTGTCCACATTAAAATATTTGAAGAATTTGTAGGATGGTAATGTCGATTTGAAACTTGTGCCGTGAATCTCCCAATAACAAAAATCGAGCTCTTGAATAACTGCGTTACCATCCTCATCAATGGTCACATGACCAAAGTCCAGAGCTATTTCACACATATTGTGTTTAAGAAGAACTGAAGTGGCGGCATCTCTCCAGATTTGATTCACTAGACGGAAATTGAGCAGATCTCTTGCAGTGAGAATTTCCAGGTTGTTAAATATCTTAGGAAGGATCTAAAGAATTTATAATAATGCGGTATAAAGTTAGCGGAATAAAAAATTACAAATCGGGTTACTTTACCTATCTATAATTTATGCAGTGAATATTTTAGTTGTTATTCAAATTATAAATCACTCACATCCTCTGTAAATACGTTCACAAAAGAATCAACAGCATCTTCGACAATGATCACTTCAGATCCACCTGAAGTTGAACTAGCGATGACATCAGCATCAATAGCATTTTCACCTTCTATATTAGTTTCAGCCATCCGGCGTTTTGTAATTGGACTTGAATTCAAATTCATTTTTTAACGAAAGTTTGAATTAAAATATCCTATAAATAAAAAAACCGTAATTAATAATAATTGAATTAAGATGATTATAGACAAAAGTCTTATGGACATTTCATAGTGGGAATAGGAAATTAATAAATGTGGGTGCAGGATAATTTCGTTGGAATTAAAAATGTATGACTCTAGTTTCAATAACGACTTGACGGGCATCTCGTCGTACTTGGCAAGTGTAAGTACTGTTGGTTACACACTTGGCATGATCAGACGGATAGCTGGCTGTCAAATAACGACCATTATTCAACAGTTGACAGTACCGTTAGCTTTATGTGTTCAGGCTTCTCTGACTAAACCTTTTACAAATTACAAATTAAGTTGAAAAAAAAACATCGATTGATCGTCACTACTAACTAGCAACTAGCCTAACACGATACGATGAGTAGAAAATACCACATGATAAAACTATAATTATATGAGTTGAAAAATAAAGTAAGTAACTACGTAAATAAGTTCCGCTTTAATATTTCAGCCTTGACGATCCAGTCGTCTGCATCAAAATTACTGGTATTGATATCAGATTAAAAGTGTCTTGTCTGGTATGCTGCTATGTAGTAGTGGTAGTTAGTAGTATAATAAACTACAAATTTAATCAAAACTCTCGACTGAAACTGAAAATTGGCTGTTAAATGAAAGCATGAATTGGAAGATGAATTCAGAGCTCAAAGTTTCCCGCGTGGAACTGAAAAATCAAGGAAATGAGAATTCACCAGAGAGTTAGATCCTCTAGAGAACCGAGTCATATCTCTCTTGCTGTTCTTCTCTTCAGTGATTTCTGATTTGTAGTTATTTTAGACGAATAAAAAGTTTGAATTTCAATTTAAAATTGTGTTGCTCGTAGCTGATATTTTTTGAGTAATTTTGTTTCAATTTATTGAAAAGATTCTTTGAATTGAACCGCAAAATCAAGAAAGTGAAGTGGAGTGGGAATTAATGAATACTTAGCAATGAGGTTGAGTCGTCTAGGTGAGAAGTTAATTGGAACTTCAAAGTTGGGGTTCGTCCATAAATGATGCCATCAGTGGAGTGAGTGGGTCTAGTGTGATACGTGATACTGCGATCACATAATTAATTATACCAAGTCAAAGATAGATGTTTATACAATGGTGAAGTGATGACAGGGAGATAGGTGTGCCTTAAAAGAGTCCTAAGTTTGGCGACATCATTTGTGGACGATCCCTTAGAAACAGGAGGCAGGTGCAGTTCATCACCTGATTTTCCCGTGTTGCCGTGAGCAGATAAAAATGAGACTTTAATCCACAGAACAGTTCATATCAGTAGTTCCAATTAAACGTAATAAATATTTAGCATTTAATTGTACAACATTAGTCATTGTTTATCTCCTCATTGTACTGTGTACCTACCCAGCAAACACAGTTGCAACATAATGTTAACATAATAGTTTCATAGGCCTGAGACCATTGGGCTCTAAATGTTGTCTGAATGTTACCAAATTTTATCCACAGGACAACATAATGGGTCACTAATGTCCGCTATAATGTTACTGTTCGGTTTCCGTACGGTTACTAAACTCTGATAAATTTTGGATGGATTTTAGAACTTTTCTAGCATCTTGCGGATTCTACAGTTACTAGTAGTACTACTTTACCCGCTCCTAATTTATGCCTTCATGCTCACCTATACATGAAAATGAAACCTACACACATCAATCATCAAACATACATCTATTTAATGACAATTCATCATAAAAATTACATCAAACTAATTCATTAGCATTCACTTTCACACCTCACAAAACTATATCGCATTGTACACACTGACACAACTAAATAAAAGTTTAGTTCTTGAATTTTCTGTATCCTATAGTGCACATATTGTACAGTCAATATTATAAGCAAAACAGATGCAATGACAAATTGAACGTATTGAAAATTTAACTATCTCATCCACTGAACACGAACAATAACCACTGTAGGTATATTTTTCTTTCCGGGATGGGTTAAATTTAAATTGTCACAATATAACTATTTGTAGTAACTTTACTAAAATGACTAGTGAAAAAAAATTCCTAGTAACAGTATGAGTGCACACTACAAAAAGGACAAATAAAGTCGGAACCAACAGTTTTTCCATATTATTATTATTATTATTATTATTCTTTATTGTGATATTCAATCGGGCATTGCCCATTATACACATTACATGATTTAATTTACAAAAATGAGTTTCTATCCTTTAAAATGATAATAGAAAATTTATGTAGATCTACTACAAAACGAATTGAAACAATATTTAACAGTTTTGCGAATTTTGTACGGTCCAACAAGTGAAGATTATACTGGCTAAGAATATTATTCCTTTCAAGATGGTATCTTGGGCACTTAAGAATGGAATGGTGTACAGTGTCAAAATCGGAATTACAATATTTACATAATTCACTTTCACAGAAGTATGAGAATAGACCACTTGTTGAGAGATAGTTAGCCCCTAGCCGAATTTGTGAAAACACTCTAATAAAATGAATAGGGATGTGAAATTGCAGGTATTCTGCAGTGAATGGGTCTAACTTTGAAAATTTAAACACTTCGTTGTAGGAAGAACTATTAACCCTGGACATGTCTCTTTGTATACATATGTCATTAATTCTGTCAGTAATAGCACTAATATTTTCTCTGATGACTCTTGATGATTGAGCCACCCACAAAAACGAGAAACCAGTATCATTAAGAAGCTTTTTCATCCGTGAGACCCAGTTATAATGCACATTTTCTCCGCGAAGGTCATCCAGGGTAACGAGTCTATTGTAGCACTGTCTGGGTATGCGGTCCTGGTTCATATCAAGAATTTTTGCCCAAAATAGTAGAGAGAGACGCACCACCTGGCATTTCAAGTCTTTCATTCCAGTCTCGATACGTAACATATACGACGGTGTTCTTCTTGGGAGGCACAATAATTTTTTTAGGAAGTGAGCAAGCACTGAATTAATTAAATCTAAATAATTAAGAGCCCAGACGGGCGCGGCATAGAGAAGCATTGTAGTTATTACAGCATTAAATAACTTTACACGACATTCCCAGGAATCTGTTTTTGACTGAGCAAGAGTGTGTATGACTGCACCAACAGCCTGTATGGCTTTTCTTTTGAGTTCAATAGCACAATCTAAAAACAGCCCCGAGGACGAGAACTTTACTCCTAAGTATGTGTAATTTTTTACTACAGCGATTAAGTTGTTGTTTAGAAACCAGCGGTAGGATTTGCATAATTTACCTGCTTTCCGAAAAACAATAATATTGGTCTTTAGTAACTTTATTGATAGGCAGTTAATAATACAGTAGTCAGATAAAATATTTATTTTATGCTGCAAGGCTGCCTTAGTTTCTGCTAAAATTGTGGTATCATCGGCTAAAAGCAGGTGGTTAATACTTACATTGCCACCCATAAAAACTGGCAAGGCGTCATTATCTTCCATATATTTGTCAAAATCGCTGAGAAAAATTGAGAACAAGAGTGGACTCAAAATCTCACCTTGTAGTACTCCCATACTTATTTTGATAGGTTGAGTGTGGCCGTTGTCAACTCTTACTTTAGAGTTTGCTTGATCATATAAACTTTTTATTACTAAAATTATTTTTTTGCTGATTCCACAGTTGTGCATTTTTTCCCAGAGAATTGAGTGATTGACAGAGTCGAAGGCACGTTTGAAGTCGACGAATAATGCAAAAACTTTCCCATTAGTACGCTGAAGCCTTGATTGGATAATTGAATTAAGTGTGAATATTTGGTCAAGACAACCTCGACCCTGTCGAAAGCTGGCCTGAGTTTCTAGGATTATTTTATTTTTTTCACACCAGTTGTAGAGTCGGGCATAAATAATTTGAGTAAATATTTTAACAATGGTATTAATAAGAGCAATTCCTCTGTAATTGCCAGGGTCAGATTCACTTCCTTTTTTGTGGAGCATAGCCAATTCAACTTCAGCCCAGTTGGCAGGTGTTTGTTCAGTTTTCATAATAAGGTTAAATAAATGTAATAATTCGCTTCTTACTAAGAGTGGGGAGTGCTTCCAAAATTCATTCGTAATGCCGTCTATTCCGGGTGACTTATTAGATTTTAATTTAGTAATTGCTTCATTGAGTTCAAATTCTGTAATTTCAGCATCTAATACTATGTCTGTGTTCGTTAGCAGAAGTGATGTTTGAACTGTTGAGGTTGAAACAGAGGGCATGTTATCAGCGTAGAACGTCTCCCATACTTCCGCATTTAGCTTATTTTTGTGACCTTGCCGAGGACGAAACTTGTTCACAGCACACCAGAACTCTGAAGTTGACTTAACATTTTGTAGGTTAAACTTAATAGATTGCCAGTATTCGTATTTTTTTAATTTTAGTAACTGCTTATGTACTGCCTTATAATTTACGTATCGAACAATTGCACTGCTTTCATAAGATTGTTTTAGTGCTTGTAACAATTTGCGAAGTTGTCGTTTACTTTGTTTACACTCTTTGTCAAACCACGGCTTATTTCTGTTGATATAGAGATGATTAGTTTTAGATAGGCAACACTGACTAGCAGCATCTTTAATTTTTGAAGTAATATGATTATTAAGAACATTAATATTTGTCGAGGTGCTTTCTTTAGTTTGACTAAGTAACTGGTAAAATTTATTTGAAGCTTCAGGCTTCCATTTCGATCTGGTATGTATAGTCAATAAAGGCGCACTGCTAGAAATAGCTGGTTTAATTAATAATTTACATGGGATGTGACAAGATTCGGTAATTTCCAGTTGTTTTAAGTCAATAATATCTTGCATCATACGAAAGTTGCACCAGGCTAAATCAATGACACTCCCACTGGTGCTAGATATGTAGGTAAGTTTAGCTGGAACATCCGATGGAGCTCTGCCGTTAACGAGAAAAAAACCATTAGTTTCCATCATTTCAACTAAAAGTTTGCCTCTGGTATTTATAATGGGATCATTACTTAGTTGTTGAGGTAGTAAGCGAGTGTGTGCAACTGTTTCAGGTTCTAAATTATTTAAATTTCCCAGTCGAGCATTAAAGTCCCCACATATTACTATCTTATTATTACAAAATTTAAGCGAAATTTGATTTAAGATGTCACTGAATCTAGTAAGCAAATGTTTGTACTTATTACCTGGTGGTATATATGCACAAAAAATAACAATGTTTGACAACGACTTTTTGCAATAAATTTCAATGACGACAAAGTAGCTTTCAATACGATAAACTTGAATTATGTTGAAGCAATTATTATTCACAAGTATACACACACCTTCACTTCCTCTTCCAGTTGAGCTGCATTTCACCGCTGGACTATGAATTACACTGTAGTTACTATATTTTTTGCCAAAAAATTTTAGATCAGTTTTAAGAAACCAAGTTTCAACTAGGCACACAATACCAGACAATACCAAATAAGAGTCGTCGTCATTTAGCGAAAAAAAGTTCCGTAAGCCATTTACGTTCCATATTATTATTTCAGTTGTGTGTATAATGGGTTGCCCAGTTCCTCAGTCTTGGTTTTTTTTCTTGGAGTGTGATTTGGGTTTAGATTGGAAGCCAGGGATTTTGTCAATGGCATAAAGCTGCTTCCCATCAGAAATAAAGTAAGTGACATTTTCGTCTTGGTCATTACAGATTAGGTATTGGTATCCCCAAATTTTTGCCACCTGCTCTCCAGCTTCTTCGTTTTTGCGCTTAACTTCTCTAAGAATGTGTAGTTTAACTTGTAGTTGTTCTAGGTGTAGATCGTCGAGAACACTGAAACCAGAGTTACGTAAATGTGAACGAGCCTGTCGAATCTTGTTTGAATCTTGAACGGAAGTAAACTGACAGAAAATGCGAGTCTTAGCCTCTTGCCTATCTTCCGGGAGGGGTAACACTTTTACTTTTGTTGGTTTTGGAGCATGACCTGGTGCCATTTTAAGTTTGCTTTCCAGAAAAGATTTGATAGAAGCGAGTATATCCTCCTTTGGTGAGTCAACAGTAACGTCAGCTAAGCCACAAATAAAAAGATTCAACTTGCGGTTGCTTTCTTTCATGTCCAGTACGTCATATCGAGTAACACAATGGTCACTCTTTAGGGAATCAATTGTTTTTTGAAGTTTCTTAATTTTTGAGTTTTGAGTTTCCACTTTTGACCCAACAGCTTCGATTTCTTTCTTAAGCTCATCAAATTTCTTCCGGTTGTCTCTGGTTGAGTCGGTATGGTTTCCTTTGACAGTAGCAGTAAGTTGAGTGAGGAGAGTTTTCAGCTCGTCCGTTTCTCGTGTCATATTCTATTGAGTAGCCCGAGGGTCAGCACAAGCATTTGATTTACCAAGATCTAATTGTGAACTTAATCACCAGCTGACCTCGGGCAACAGCGTAGAGTTTATAGTTGAAGTTCCTAAACCCAGCAGCGGTTGTAGGAAAATGTGAATCAATGTCTTGAATGCGTGAGAGTGTGGAGTATGTACGCCAATAGTGAAAGTTTGAGAGGAGAATATTAAGCCAGCCTAAGTTAGATCCAGGTTTTGGTTGGGTATTTGAGAAGCAAGTGGTTCCACGCGAACAGAAATAATGAAAATCAAATTGTAGGTAAACTAAAAAGTATTTACCAGGTTTTCGATGAGATTCGGATAGAAATTAAAAAACGGGTTCTAATAGAGTATGAGAGTGTAAAGTTATCTGTTTTAAAACTTCAATTTTTACTATAAATTCAATGAGTTCTATTGCCACGATCTGTGTTTTTCACGCCTTCCCGCTTCTCGAGAGAGCATATAGTAGTCCAGTTTTTCCATATTAAACCAGCTAACTATCAGACACTTTTGTAAAACTCACACACAACCCACAAATAAACTACACTGCCACAACAATTAAGTATGAACTTCTGCCGTAGTTGTAGGCAGTGTTACTGCAACAGGCAACAGTAGAGAAGTAGGAAAGAAATGAAGGTTACAGCCTGGCGCAAGTTCGTATTCAATACAAACGTATAATTTCCATGTGCTACCTGACCAATTTTCGAGGAATTTTAGACGAGTTTTAGAGACTCCGAAAAAGTGTCCCCATACTGTTAACATAATGTGTTCTACATTTACGCATCTTACAAATGTTATATTTTAGAGCTTATATGGACTGTGCGTCTAAAATTCAACTTTATTCAGACAACATTAAGATGCCCCAGAATTAACTTAAATGTTTTAGAACAAATTTGGAAACGTATGTTGATAATTAGATAACATAATGTTGCTGAGTGTTTGCTGGGTATATACTAATTTATTTATTTTATTTCTCGTGTAACCTACATTAATCAAGTACACAATTTCTATCCTACGTGTGTTATGGGTGACCCCGAAAGAACCTTTCATAAATTCGAATTCGTATTTATGTATGCTATGTAAAATATACGTAAAATGAAATGTTTGTGTAAAGTTGTTAATATTCAAACCGAAGTTACTTCAAAAGCATTTCTTAATGCTAAGGGATCGTCCATATATGATGTCAAGGGTAGGGCCAATGTTTTATAATAAATTACCTGCGTGTCCTTTAATGGGACAGTAGAGACGTCGTCACTTCCATTTTCGTCAATATCAAATTTCATTACAGTCTCGTTTTCCTCATACACTTTAACGCTTCTTGTTAAAATATCCATGACTTTAAACTGCTGCAAATAAGCCGTAAAATATAGTGTAAAAAATTGAAAAATAAAGGTTTGTAATGGTACACTTTTATTTGCAAAGGCGGAAGCTATGGGATGAGTTCTGTTTAAGCTGATGTCTCGTACCACAGTAAAATAAAATTAGGAGGGAAGGAGATACGGCATGTTGCCCTTAAACATGAAGAGTTTTTTGGCAAAACTGGATAAGTCCATTTTTTTCAAAAATGAGATTATTTGTGTTATTTGTTCTATTTAACGAGATACATTACTGTGATGAAAGGTAAAGGTCAAAGTTCAACTAAAGCAATTTTAAAAAATAGCCCAAATTTCGGTTTTTTGGCAAAACGGGATAAGTCCAATAAATTATTTTTGGCAAAATGGGATATGTCCACCTAAACCCTGTATTTCTTATTTAAATTTTGTTTTCCAGTGTTTTCGTAGTTTGTAGAACACAATTACTGTGCGTAAATGCTTTTATGCAAAGAAACATAAAAACTTAAGAAAAAGTTTAGTTTCATTCAAAAAGATTAAAATTTTCTGTCACGGACTTTTTACCCCATGTTAAGTTATTGATTTTTTGGCAAAACGGGATAAGTCCACAAATTAAAATTTTTGAAAATTTTCTAAAACATTCAAAATTCGGCCTAGAATTATGAAACTGCTTGTAATTATGCTACGTTAGATGCAGTACCTGTAGAAAAAAATTGAGTTACAAAAACTTAACCTGTCACCATTTATTCGTTTTTCGTTGTTCCTGTAAAATTTGCTTTGATGGACTTATCCCGTTTTGCCAAAAAACTCTTCACATGTATGTAATTTCCTGGACATTACGAATTACGGATGAGCATTACTATTTCATATAAGTACATCCTAAAATGAGTTTGCTACATGAATGTAACACAAGTTGGAAGTAGAGATCATGATACAGTAAAGTAACCATCTGCATAATTAGATTTAGATTAAAAGCGCGGCCAGTGGAATTAAACGGAGACAGGAATGGAAGTTATTTGTGGAATGCGTAAAAGACGAAACTTAATTCCAATTTCTATGGAGAATGCAGTCGCAAGGGTTGAGCGTGTTTTAAAATATTCAAGGAATTCTTTCTTCACTGCACATAATTGGAATATTTAACATTTGATTTCACTAATTACGATCTCGTACCTGCAGCTTGGAACTTGGATTAATTTACTGAGGAGACCTATTGACCCTACCAGTGTCATAGCATGTATAATGTATGGATGATCCCTTACAATATTTGAGTCCAGCATCAGAATTAAGAATTCATGCTGGTTGCTATAGGGCTATTAAGTGCTGACTGTAAATAAACGGCAGTGCCTATGTAAATGGTTTGATATACAATTATGAATTCGTTAGGTAGAAGGATTTGGATGTACATAGTTTGTGAGTAAGAAATCAACGATAATGCAAAAATGTTCAACTTTCCAATACACAAGATGGTATTTTATTCAGGTAAAAAGAAGAATTAATTTAACCTAATTGAAAGTGTAATAATCAATGTCCTGTAGCCAAAAGTAGTGTAGAAAGCAAAGCTCATTTAGAGCAGAATTCATTAATAATTAAGTAATTGTTAATAGGCATTTTGCTTCTGTCGGTAATGTGCAATTCACATCAAATCTTAATTCATCAGCCTAATTACAATCAGTCTCACATCTCATTCAACTTTCTTTATTCTGAAAATTAAAAAAACAGCAATTAAGAACCTTTTGTAGTGATGACTGAATACCAAATTGCAATAAATGTAGAAAAATAAAAAGTGCAGCTTTGACCTCAATCATAAAAAAGAAACCGCTCCAATAAATACAAATTCAAAACAACATTAAATCGCTCGTACCTATTTTAAGCACAAATGTGTCGTCCAAGTAATTATCTTTATAATTGAATCCTCCAAAAATAAAAACTCGGTTGTCCAAAGCAACGCATCCAAATTGTTCACGAGGAGACGGAGGCTGCCCTTGAGGTTTTACTTCCTTCCATTCACGAGTGTCTGTTTACAAAATTAGCATATCAAAAAATATTAGTAGAAATTAACATTGCATTCTTATTGAACGAAGCACAAGCAAACTTAAAATAGAAAATTCTACAGGTTATTACAGAGGAAACTCAATTCACCTGGGTTATAGGAGAAAAGGTCGTTCAATTGAAAATTAAACCAAACAGATCCTCCAAAAACAAGGAAGAGTCCATTTTGCACAACTAAAAAGTGGATTAAGAACACAAAGTAATTAAAAAAACTTCTTTCAATCTTGAGTCCAATGGAATAATTATCCTTGTTTAAATCAACGTCGTCTTTTAGTGCAATCTTATTACAGAATTGCTTATAATATTGTCAGCAAATAGTATTGAAAAAACCATATTCCATATATTTTTGCCTTACAACCAGAATGACCCTGTCTCCCCTGTGGAATTCTTCCGCACCCGTTTGAAAGCATCCACTTTTTTGATTCGGCATTGAAGCAGTAAAGTTCGTTAACCCGTTCCTGTTTCTTGGCATGATAACCACCGAAAATAAACATGGACTTGTCTTCGTAGGCTGTCGCAGAATGCAACCAACGAAGTGGCGGAGCTCCCTGTGCAAAACATTCAAATAAAGAAACCACCTGAAATTACCATCATAAATGAATACTTGACTGTTCATGAATTTTGTCAATTCTTGTAAACATTTTTTACTTTTGCTCCATACGTGGACCATTGGAAGGTGTCGAGGTTCAAAGAATGGACCTCATTCTTTACTCTGAAGTCGCAGTCGCGCCCCACAAAGACCAGCATCTCGTTCCCAATAACAACAGCAGAATGATCAACACGACCCGCTGGAATATTTCCACTCACTTTCGGTTTGTCCCATTTCAAAGTTTGTGTGTTGAAGCAATGAGTAGAGTTTGAATGTTCACTTTTCTTTGCATCGAGACCACCGAAGATGAGAACGAATTCTTTGTAGGTCACAGCTGAGTGGCCATGTCTCTGATTTGGATTAAATCCATTGTTTTCAATCGGAAGCAGTTTCCATTTCATCTCCGTCTTGTCGTCGACATTCAGTGCATAAACGTCAAGGGGACCATCAGCTGAATAAGATGGATGGCCCTTTTCATTAATTCCCCCGAAGGAATAAATCACGCTTCCAACAGCCACTGCTGCAAAACCAGTTCTTGGAGGAAATCCACTAATTTGATGTGATGACCACCGACTCTGTATAAATAACAATGTTAAATTATTATTATTTAAAAGAAAATTAAGTTTGATTTATTTCTTAATGATTGTTCTACCACAATGTATTATCATTACTTTTATATTCTTAGACGGGAATGGGTTTGCATAGAAGTCATCACATTCGGTTTCCTCAATGTCAGCAATTTGCATGTTTCTCATCAAACGATCCATGATGCTCAGCCGCTACGAATAAAAGCAGTAAAATAAAACCGGTAATTAGAGATTATTCTTAAATGATGGTAAGATTTCGAATATTTAACGCCATAAACTCCAGAATTTGATGAACAGGAAGGGTGCGATTAATTTCTACTTACCTATTAACTACCTTTTATTATTGAAGTAGGAACTGAGGAAATGCAAATTGAAATTGTCAATTAAATCGGCAATGCACCGTCAGTTTAAGGAATTTTCTCCTTGCTGGATGACGAACAACTTGGTTAGCTTTAGATTTTAATTAGATGAAAGATGAGGCCGAGAGCTGGAGATTCGGAGATTCTGCTGACTGCCAACTGCAATTGTGCAATTTAGCAATTTAAAGAAGCAAAATACGTTAATTCAAATTTACCACCATCTAATCACTATACACAAGCATGAAGGAGCGTGCAAAAGTTACGTGGTACAAAAGTTTAACAATGTTGAACCCCCACCTTCTCTTTTCTGGTATGTACGCCTGTGTTAAAGCAAAGAAAGCTTGAACTCCTACTCCCCCCTCATCCCCACTACGTATTACGTTATGTACAAATTTTTATTTCAATTTCTATGGTAACCACGTTCCGAAAATTTACGTCTTCTAAAATATGCAAGAAATTAATGGTACACCTAACATTAAATCGGAATATTCAACACTTATTTTGATTGTACTAATTACGAGATCTTTTATCTGCAGCTTGGAACTTGGATTGCATTTACTCATGTACCTATGCGTAAAATGTTAGAATGTGGGGAATTTTACAGGGAATCAGCATATGAGTAATCATAGGCGGAATGCGATTCTATACGACAGTGCTGCTTTAGTTTTAATTGTATTTTTTAGCATTTAAGTTATGTTCGTAATAGCTTCAACCTTAAAGATTGTGGAGGCGAAGAGCGTTAAAGTGCAGAATTAAATCAAAATTTTATATCTTGTGACTGAAAGTATAAAGCGGGTATAAGTAGTCATAAAAGTAATAATTAACCATATGCTCGATCATCTTAATTTATCGAATAATATTTACACTTTGGTGACGGAGGTGTCTGTAAAAAGCGAAATTAATGACGTTATTCTGATTGGAGGCTCAAGTTTAGAATTTCGAAAGTGCAGCAGATGCTCCATGAATGCTCGTTTCTTTTGCAGGGAATTTCTTCTTATCTTCATACACTTGATTCTCCGACACGTTATTCTGGACCTGTTCTGAAACTAGTGGAACAACTCCAAGGAATGTGAACTCTGAGCAATTTGCATGTGAAACTTAATACAATATTTGAATTCTAATTTATTATAGCATTATGCATTGGGGGTTTCATTTTTCACTTTCGGCCCATACAACACTTTTTATAAGGAAGTTTCAAAAATTTGCCCAAATTCGCCCAAAAAAAACTGACTTTTTCTTGAAATTCCAGAAATTGTTGAAATATCTCGCTGAACTCGAGACTCGAGCGCAGTTATATTCTGCGAATCATTACTGTTAGAATGATGTATCATTTCAGCCCATAATTGTTGAGTAACCGACCTAAAAATTCAATTTTCGGTTTTGAAAAGATTTATGCGGGATTTTAGTAATATCCTTCACTTGGGAAGCATCGGATCTTCCAACTCTGATTGCAACCGGCCAACGGGATTAATTCTTTAACTACGCCGTCCAACTATTTGCCGGGGTCGAGGCGAAAGTTGAAAGTTCTACAACGACAGAAGAAAATTAGGGCGAGAGGCGGGAAGAATATTTACTAAGAATCCGTTTGGGTTGTGGATGTTGCAGGAGCTCCATTGAGGAATTTATTGTGCGGAAGGGTGAGTATTTCTACAGGAATTTACAGCTAACAACGATTTTTTTTATTTAGTTCATTTAAGATTATGTTGGGGCTTGTGGAACTTTTTAATTTTAAATTGATTCCTTGTTTTTTTAGATTAAATGCAGCCCTTGCGCTCACTACAGAATTTGCGTCTGTGGTGAACTTCCGCTCAGATGGTGTCCAAAATTAAAGTGCTAGGTTCAGATAAGGTAAAATTAAAGACACTTTTTTTCCAAAGTATTGAACCAGACCAACTTAGACCCGTTCTTGGAGGAACTAGACACATGTGAATACACACCATAGCCCAAATGGGAGTCAATTCCTCACAACACCAAACGTAGAATCTTAAGCGACTCTTGACCCACAAATTAAAACAACATATTTTCCTCATTTAAAAGTAATGAGGAGCGCCGCAAGATTCGAAGCAAAGAAATCAATAAAATTCAACGTTGAGAGCCGCTCCATTTTGTTGAATCCTCCGACTTTAATTCCAGTATTTGGAATCGATCGCACAACCCGCGAGATTTCAAGCGCATTGCGCTTATTCGCTCGAACAACGCATTGAGCCCACCGATTCTTCCTTTGCCCCAAAGCACCGACTTCCGGATGCGCCCCAATTAGAATCAAGTTTTTGTACTGCTCCATCTGCTGTGGGATCTTGAACGCTTTTTCGTACAACACAATGTAAACTACCATGAGAGTCAGCCCAATGTAAACATCAAACAGGGCAGGAAGTGGATCCACGTGAAAAAATTGGATAAAAAAGAATGTTCCTCCGATGCTATAAGCAAAGCAGGTCAATTTCCAGTAAAAAATTAGTTCCGCGTTGCTTCGGTTGAAAAGCTGAATGAGGATCTGTAGACGACGACAGTGGCGAATTGCATTTTGAATGTCTTGTCTTTTAGTGAACCCCGTCCTCCTAAATCAAACGTGTCAAACAGATTATTGAACAAAATAATTGCCTCATGTTTTAAAAAAACTGACTTACAAAATTAAAGACCACGTACATTGAATTTGTTAGTAATTGAATTCCGAAAGACAGCTCATGGTGTAGGTATTCAAAAAGTACTAATTGGAGATTAATTCCAAAATAAGTGCAGCCGAAACCAAAGACACCCATTGAGTATTTCATTGCACACAAAATTAAATAATTCAAAAGTGTCTTGTGGTCGTCACTTAAAAGTTGAAACAGAAGCTGAGATCTCGTCGGGTCTGCGAGAAGAACAACTTCTCCAAATGTAAGCAAAATCAAGGCGATAACCGGCAAAACAATAAGTATAAGTTTTTGCAATGACAGTTTTGATTGCGATTTTGAATTTCGCCCCTTTTTGTGAATTTTGCTTGTGACCTCATTCCGTACAATTGATAGAATTCCAGTCCATTTCTTGCAGTTTAAAACAAAGAGTCCCATCATCGGAAATCCAATGATGCACACAACGTGGATTGAAAAATGGTTAAAATTAAAAGTTCTGTAAGTTGCTGTGTTGTGGACGAGCGTGCAGAATGTAAAGGCTATGCAAAACACGAAGACCCAATAAATGAAGAAGTAACAATTCCAAATAATTCTTTTCAACAAGGATGATGTTTGTTTTATTTCGTCAGTTTGGGGATTGAAATCAAAAGGGATGATGCAGAGTTTTGAAAGGACTTTGAATGCAATCCAATTGGCGTAGTTTTCACGTTTAGACAACATTTTGGTTTCGTATTTTTAGGTTGAAAACTAAAAAAAAATTAATTGATGCTTTTATAGGCACATAGGTGATACATGTTTAGTGTTAAGTGTAGGGTAGGCCCATTCAAAATTCCCTGGGAATTTGGGAACTTTGGGAGGGAGGGAACTTTGGGAATTTTGGGAATTTTGAAACTAGGGAATTTTGACAAAATTCCGTGTGTATGAAGTACTGGGAATTTTCAATATTCCGGGAATTTTTAGACAGGGAATTTTGGGAACTTAGGGAATTTACAATGTTCCGGGAATTTTCAAACAGGGAATTTTGGGAATTTTCAATATTCCCAAAATTTTTAGACAGGGAATTTTGGGAATTTTGGGAATTTTTAATATTCTGGCAATTTTCTAACAGGAAATGTTTTAATTATTAAATCAAAATTTCCAAAATTCCCAAAATTCCCAAAATTCCCTAGGGAGTTTTGGCAATTTAAGGGAATTTTGAAAACTCGGAATTTAACTGGAAATTTTGCCAAAATTCCCTTCCCTTGGGAACTTTGAAACGGGAGGGAATGAAACGCAGGGAATTTTGAATTAGCCATCCCTAAACTAAAGTGGCTTTGTAAAAGTGGAACTGACGATGAGCGAAGCAAAATTTAGGTGCTTCTGTTTTGTTCAGTAGCATAGCTGCAGCAGTCGTTCAGCTTAATTCCAAAGTAATGGGTCAAAGCTAGAAGGACAAATTCCCTGGTAACCACATAGTTATGCAATTAAGTAAGTAAAGCTTCACACTTTGTGACGCCCATAAGATTTAAAAATAAATCGTTTGACAAAGAAAGACGAAGGAACTTTAATTATTTATTGTTTAATAACGAGCTAGAAATTTAGGTAACTGAATTGTTGACAATATTCGCAACACGGACGTCATCACGTGTAAACAACCTCGACAATCTAATGTTGAAATAGCGTACATATGTACTGAATTAAATTGTGTCTATAAACTCGTCTTGCTGGGACTTCTCACATGGGCGTGAACTATCATTTATTAGCTAAAGTACCTAAACCTCAAAATTACATTTACTTCGTAGTAGTTTGAAAGGTATGTAGGTAGCTCAATTATTCCCCAAGCAAATAAACTATAATGATACTTTTCCATACTAAAATATAAAACTACAGTATAGTATAAAACCAAATGACAAAATATTTCCAACGCTTTCGTAATAATAATTATTACACACAAAACCAAGTCAAATAATTCCGGAGGTACTTGTATGTTATAAGCTAAAATTTAACAACTAATTCAAAATTCACTGTGACTTAGAAGAGAATTTTGTGATTTGCTTCTTGTCTGACGCTTGAGTTTCGTCCTCACCAAAACCGTAAAGTACGCGGTAGAAATTATTCGGTTGCTTTTACTCACCAGTCCATGCTTAGCACTTTGATTCAATTATGTGAAGAATCAAAATGACCAATGTCGTCTTTTAGATTTTTAACTACAAACAAAATGCGCTTTCTACAAAAATAGTAAAATTTAATGATCCTCAAAGCATTTAAATTAAACGGTTTTACACTTACAAAAAAACAAGGAAATACAACATTTCGGACTTGCTGTGAACGCATTGCAAATGGAACATTGGATATTTTTTCAAAACGTCGTAATTATAAAAATTTTACGCACCCACCATGCTTATATCGTTTGTTTGTGACATAGGCTATTTTGATTTTAGCTAAAATTGGAGATGGGTCATTTTGATTGTGCAGAGACGTGTTATTGTTATTTGATGCAGCGTCATATTTCTCATTATGCCCCACAAATCGGATCCACCACAAATTAACTCTGAAAGTAGTCACCTCTCTATCAAGTTGCTTAATAATAAAATCAATCCAGAAAATACAAAGAAAGGTGGTATTTTTGGTGTGTTGTTAATCCTTATTTTACACTATACACGTCTATTAACATAACGGTGGTTGTCCTATCAAAAATAAATACACTATGTATTATATTTTCGAACAGGTTATGATTTCAACCTAAAGCCACAAATTGGAAACTTTTCAAAATTTAAACAACTTTAACTATAAAAAATATAACATTATATGTGCTACATACCTTCTTCCAATTAATCCCCAATCAATTAGTTAGCAGGGCCTTATTAGCCACCGGGTATGATTTTTGACAATCTGGTATTGTATTATAATTGTAATTAATTAACTGTTCCATAATACCCGGGGAGGAATAAAGTTGTTAATTACAATTATTCCACTTTGTAATTTAGGAAAAAGAGAATTCACACTTAATTTAATAACGAAACTCAGTTGCGAAAACAAAAACAATAACTGAACTAAAATATAAATAACAACAACAATAAATAGACCGATGCGAAGACCGACAGCAATAATTAAACCGATGTAAATAACAAAAAAGATAACTAGATCAATGCGAGGAACAAAAACAATAATTAGACCGATGTGAATAATGAAAACGATAACTAGACCGATTTGAATAACACACAAGATAACTAGAGTGATTCGAGGAACTAAAACAATAAATTGACTGATGCGAGGAACGATAACAATAGCTAAACCGATGTGAATAATGAAAACGGCAACTAGATTGATGCGATTAACAATAAATATAACCAGAACGGTATGAAAAATGAAGGAGTGAAATAATTGTCTTTTTTAGCTATTTTTTTCGTTTGTCGCATCGGTCTCGTTATCATTTTTGTTTTTTTGCATCGGTGTAGTTAATTTTTTTCCTATCAGTAAAGTTATCGTTTTCGGTATTGTTCTTGTTTATGTTATGAAGTTAGATGTGAATTCTATTTTTCTTAAATTAAAAAGTGGAATTATTGTAATTATTGTTAACACAATTTTAATATTCATCTGGGTTTACAAAACTATTAATTACACAGTAATAAAAACTCAATAACACATTGTCGAAAATCAAAAATTTAAAAATAAAAGCTGATTTTACAGGTCATTATTCTTAAGTCTCCTCTGCATGTGACTCAAGCTGAAACATATTAATGATTTTTCGTGTTTCCAAGTTATTTTGACTAGTTCCATTTTTCAAAATTTCCAATTTCCAATACACCGTTAGGTTCAAAACTGGTTTTACAAGATCGTGTTTTAAATCTTAAATAATATTTCTTCTGACGGTCAAGACTTTCATACATTCTGGTTTAAACTTAACTTAATGACGTATTGGATTGTCTTTTTAAATTTAAACACAGTATCTTTGAAACACAAAGAATTTGAATAAAATTGTAGTTTGAGTCTAATGCAAAGGAGACTCGAAACTACTGACCTGAAATGTGTCAACTTTTGTGCTTATTGCACTAACTGTATTTTTGCAGGTTATATTTTAGAAATTTGAAAATTTTTCAAGTTTTAGTTTCAGTTTGAAACTGGTAAATTAATTTTGTGAGTAGTCACTTCTCCATCCAGTATCTGAATAATAAAATCAAATCCAGCAAATACAAAGACTTTGTACCGATGTCCTCGGTACAAAGTTGGGAGGAAAATGTCCGTGACACAAATGTCCAGGAGGATAAAGTCATACAGCTGGATAGGAAATTTCCTAGGTGTGGTCGTGGGTAAGAAATATCCGAGTACGAATTGTCCGGGACAGAAATGTTTTGCAACTATTGTCCTTATCATCATTCCTTTCTTCTTCCGCAGCCCCATCTGAAAATCAAGTAACAAAATTACCCAAAAAACGCAGCTAATTGCAAATACTGTACTAAGAGACATGCATAAAATTCAATGATAATCTTCCCAGTAAAATTTCATTGTGGTAGTTTTAAGAAAAAAGCTTTTAAAATTGCAGGATGAATAACTAACTATTAGTAACGTGTTATTAGTGTTATTTCTATAACTTGTAATTAGTAAGTTCAAGCTCCGAAATTAAAACGAAAAAACAGCAAACATACACAGAATGTTGGGGATAGTAATGGTAAACCTTTAGTTGATATGAGTAACTTCTTGTAAGTGTTGTGTGCATAACAAAGCACTTCTGTAATGTAATCATTTTACCCAGTTCGTAATAAACTTGTAGCATGGGGTTGATTAATTATAGGTATAAGTGGTATTACTGTAATAATGCAATTTAAATTTCTCAAGCAAACTACTAAACCATGTCTGAATTTAACTGCCAAAATGCTATTATTCAAACATTCCAATTCAAAAACAAAACAAGAGTGATTGTTTACAACTATACTAGCTAAATATTTCATTTTATTTCAAAATAATTTATAAATATTTAAATTATAAACGCCTTAGTTGTTTTCGTCCAATTTATTTTGGAATAATTGATACAATAATGGCTAATCCTAAAGAAGACCAAAATTGCCACCAAAATCCAAAGCAAAGCATTCTGCCTTTGCCGGTTTGAGTCTGCTCGTTGGTAAGTCTGCCTAACATTGAATTTGAATTTTAAAACGACAAATTTTAAAAGGCATAAGGAAGGAGATTAATTAAAGATTTGTGTATATTATAATGAGTAGTGATGTGTGCACTTGAAGTAGTGAGTGTGTCTATGGGGTGAAGCTAAAAATCGAAACACATCTTCTCAAAGCAATCTGCGTCCAAACTGGAGAATTTGTGTCGTCTTAGAAACTGCAGTTGGCTCTCAAGAATCGACACCAATGCAAAAGCAGTTCAAATTATGTTAAAGGGTGAAAATTTAGACAGACTCACCCTAGTGGAAATCTGTATATGTGCTGATACGGGTCAAAAGACCAAGACTCATTAACTCAGTGGTTATGTAACAGATGGGTTAATACAACAGTGCAATATCGAGAATCGAAGTAAACACAAGTAGAAATGAACATGAAAAGTGATACGGGTGGAAAATAATGACTTTGGGGTAAAGTAAAAATGCAACAACCGTATGGAAGCTCTAATAATATTCAAGACGTCTCAAGTAATATTTTAGGCTTTTTAGAGAGAGGCGGAAAAACACGACCTTTCATAAGCAGTACTTTTTATTCAATCTTCCTCCATCATCCAATTCAATCCCTGAATTCACATCAGATTGCCAAATCATAATTTAATAAATAATCGAAGAATTTAGGTTACTTTCGCAATGACCACATAGTTGGTCCGACATCAAATAGTTGATCTAATTTAGACGTGAATGAAATCCTCACAAACGGATAAATTACGTAATGTGAAATATCAAGAATATTATAGAATATAAATATAAGTATATAGATACTCTAGAATTAAATAACAGTGGAAATATGTATGTATAAAGAATGACTAGTTGTAATGAGGCTTTTATGCTCGTCATGCAGTTTGTTGTTTACAAACAATAAGAGAACTAAAACTCATGCATCAAACGTAATATATATACATAGGCATGCATTGAAGGATAAATTCATATATCAAGAAATGTACATGCATCATCATTCTTCATGCTCATACTGGCATTTGATTTTAAGCTTATGAAATAGTAAACTATAATTTAAACTAAAATTATACAAAACTTAAAGCTATGGGTGTACGTAGTAGTTGACGTTTGAGACATACATTAATGAGTAATGCAGGTGTGAAAGTGACTCATATATGTATGACTTAATACCCTCCTTTTTTTTAATTGTCGTCGTCTGAAAGGCGGTATACGGCAAGTGAAAAAACCCTTAAATATTGGTGATGTTATTCCTCTTCATCAGTAAACTCCACCTCCAAGAATCTCAGATGGCTCGGTTCGATGGTTGATTTGGGTAGTTCCTCTTCTACTGCTGGTGGTGCCTGTGATTGTATGTGTACAGTGACATTTCCCTCCTCAGCTCGGTGTAGTGTAGGTAGTAGGCCGTTTGGTGTGACAAGCGTGCTTCTACGTATCTCCTCATTCTCATCCACTCCGCTTCGTCTGTGAACAAGAATCGTCCCTTGGCTCCGGTGTTGGTGTTGGTCCAAGTAACTACTGTTGGGTCTCCCTCGTCTCGGCGGGGCTACAGGTGTTTCAGTTGGTCCCTCCGTTCCAAGTAACTGCAGCTCAGCTTGCTGCTCTTTCTCTCCCTTCTCTTTCATAGTCTCCCAGTAACTCCCTCTCCACCCACGCTTCAGGAACGCAGCACTCAATTTCCACTTAAAGTATATAGCTGTAATAGCCATACACAGAAAAACAAAAATAATTAGAATCATCCACATGTACCATGGTATGCTACTATCTCTTTCCCATGATGACGTGTCTATGCTGTTGTCGCTCTCGTCAAATGTGATGTTCAAGTTGTTCATGTCTATTTTGATTCCCATGTGGTAGTCGAGTGGGTTCACTAATAGGGGGTCTTCGTGCTCGTTAAAGATAATGTTAAGCACATCTCCTCTATACGTGTTGTTCGCTATGGTGAATGTAGTCGTGATGGGCAGTAGGAAGATTTCGTTGGGGCAGGGGGTGTGTCTGGTGGTTCCTACACGTATGTTCAAGCCTGGGCAGTATATGTGAAAGAACGCATTATACACTTTGACTTGTACACTTCCCTCCGCGTCTTGTGCTGTGCTATTCCGACAGTTTTGAAGTACATACTTGAGTTTGTCTTCATACGAATTTCGTGGCTTACATTTTTGGTGTGTTGTTGCTACCACTCTGTCCATGAAACTCCAGTCGAGCCCTGTATCGAATACACAGTCTTGGTCCCTTGAAAGCAAAGCATTTGGTGGTCCTTGATATTTCAAATCACACGTCCGATTTTCTTTCCTCCATAGTAAGGTAAATGGGTCAGCTACGACAAGTGTCAGGTTGGGATTGACGAGTGGCACAATGAAACTTAGATGTAAATTGTCCATTTGTGGGTCACTTCTACATTGTCGAAATTCAGCTAGCTCCAGTGAACATAAATCCCCGCACGGTAAAGTGAAGTTCAGGAAGTCGAAAAATTCGTCATCCATATGACCACGGCTCCAGATCCTCTTGGTGTGTTGAATCATCGCTCCGCTTTGGGTGAGTCTTGATACCAGGTAGGCAATATCAAACTCCAGTCGCTCGATCTCTTCAGGTGAGTCCTTCCGTTCACTGATTATTTGGTTAACAGCATCAGTAATTTTCGCCATTTGTTTGTAGAAGGCTCTAAAATTCTGTGTGTCTTCCTTAATTTTCAGTTCCAATTTATTGAAATGTTCGGCCAGTTCTAATGTGTGTTCGCTATTCATTTCAGCTCGGTGTTCGGCCTGGTATGACATCCCAAGTCCCGCACTGGTGAAAACAGCGAGAGCCGTCATTATTACATTGGTGAAAACGGATCTTCGTCTCCTGATTTCCGTCTTGATGGGGGGGCAGATCGCCTTGAGTGGCAGAAGGAAAGTCCTCTTATATTCTCTTTGGCATTGTTGTTTGAGTTCGTGTCCCACATTTTTCATATTGATATCCGGGTATTTCAATAAATCGCATGGTGATAATAAGCGTATTTTGATGTTGTAGGAATTATACCCATAAAGAGGTGGATTCTCCGATCTCCGCCAAATAACTGGTCCTCCTTCATCTACCGTTTCTGCTCCGCCGCCAAGAATCAACATCAAGAAGTACATACATCCGAGAAAAAATAGTGGAAGTGTAGAGTGGTAGGGAGTGCGCGATCTCTTCGGTGGTGGTGGCAGCTCCGCTTCCCTCCTTAATTCGTATGTTGTTGACTTTCCAAAATTTCGACTCGACTGATCCTGTCTGATCTTGTCTGGAACAGGAAAATGTGTGTCTTCTATTGCTGTTGATTTATTTTTGGATTGAGAAGTACTCGCCCTCCTTCCCTCCTTACTATTGTTATGGTGATGGGTAGGTAGTGACGATGTAGAATTTCCTCGGTGGCCGGACTCCTCGTTTTGATATGCGTGAAGTGAAGCTCCTCGTAGTCCTACTGTACTCCTCTTTTTTGTTACACTCGCCCTCCTTCCCTCCTGTCCGCTCGCAGGATTTGAGTCGGTGGCCGGTGCCTTTTTACTTCTTCCTCCCTCCTTGCTATGTTGAGTTTCGGAGTTGGTGGAAGGTTTTGATTTTTGACCTCCTCCCTGGTGGGTGGAAGGTTTATTTTTCGATGTTTTTGTGCTCGAATGTGGTGGCCCCATGGTGGGGAGTGCTCCTCTGGTGGTGGTGTTATGTACAGCTATTTTTGCAGCTTGTACTCCCTCCTGTCCGGTGGTAAAGATTGAGAGAACCTCCGGGTCGGTGGTGGAAGAGTGAGCTCCCGTCTTGTAGGTGTTATGTACATCCTTGTTGATGGTGGTATGTACTCCCAAGTTGCTGGTGTGAGAGTTAAATTTCCGTTTGGTGGTGGTGGAGGTGTTGTGTACCGCATTGCTTTTGGAGCTGTTGGCGGATACTCCCTCCTGGCCGGTGGAATGGTGGTAAAGTCCATGTCCGGTGGTGGAGTGTGCTCCCTCCTTGATTGTGGTGGGGTGAGCTCCCTCCTGGCCGGTGGAAATGTTAAAATTCCAGTTTCCGGTGGTGGAGTGTGCTTCCTCCCTGGTGGAAGAGAAGTCTACGCCCTCCTTGCTGGTGGAAAAATTAACTCCCTCCTTACCGCTTCTACCATGAAGTCTCGAGTCTTGTTTTAGTGCTCCTCCTCTTCCGGTGGAAGTCCCGGTGAAGGTAGAAGTCTTTTTCGATTTTTGTGAGTTTTCGGTGTGCTCCGACTTGTCATTTCCTTCTTCACTTCGTACCCGTTTAGTACTGGTGGTGGGGATTGAAGACGGGGTCTTTTCGAAAACGATTTTCTTTTGATTTGCGTCCAGCCAGACTGTTCTTTGGGGACGTCTTTTTGGCTCCGGTGGAGGAGATGGTGTGCGTGGTAGAAATTTCGCCGCATTCTCTGCCCTCCTTGCTTTACAAATGGAGCAGTCAGATTTACGTGACCTGTGCTGTTCATCCGATTTTTGACAAAGGGATTGTGCACATTCTGATAGAGATGGAAGAGCAGAGGAAAATTGTCGGTTGATAATCCTAATGGCTTCCCTCTCCTCTTCCCTATCAGTGTAGAAGAAGCTGTTTCTACTACTTTTTCTTTCTACTACTCTAACCATGAAGGCTCGGTGGTCGTCCTTTGACTCCTTTTCGGATTGATCCTCAGACTGTTCGTCGTCTGACTCCTGTAGATTATCCGATTTTACCGGTTTTTTCTTCCCTTTGCCTGTTTGATGTTGAGGTTTGGGAGTTTCGGATTCTTGAATGAATCTGGGTGGTGGTATGCCTTTATTCGGTCTCGTAGATCGTCTGACTGGTGGTGGTTCAGGTACTTGTGGGGTTTGTGGGATTCCCGCACCTCCAACAGCTCCGAAGAATTCTTCACCATTGATAACAAGAGAGACTGGTGCATCCGGAAAGATCAATTTTTTCTTTGCCTTGTCCAAAGATGTTCCTGGTGGGCCTAATTGTGTACTTTCCAGACATGGATTATTGCCCTTTTTTGATGGAAATTGTTTTGCAGTAAACCACAGTTGTTCTTCTGGGTCTTCGAAAATACCCAAATCTATGTTCACAACATTTTCTTGTGACAGATTACAGTCAGACAAATCCTTGGAGAGTTGTTCTTCAGCTTCTCGTTCCAGTCTATTATCTTGAATTGCCGTCCAAGTCTTGTTTATTGCAGTTTGGGGAGTATACAAGCTTAAGTTAGCATCAAGTAGAGTGTTGCATAAGTGTTTCTCAGCTTGTGTCTTCATTTTATCAAGAAGATCCTGTATACCCCCTTGTGGTTCCCAAGTGGTCGTTTCCTCCTGGATAACCAGTGTGGTGTCCACTTCTGATGTTATGGTAACGTCTTCCAATAACTCAGTTTTCTCATCTTCGCGTAGTATAACTGCCGGTAAGTCTGTAAGTGTGATGAACCCGTCCTTTTCGCATTTTGGTAGGAGTTTGGGTAATTGTTCTTTGACTAACCCTACTGCAGTTTCAATCTTATAGTAATTAAGATATCTCTCCAGTAGGATTTTACACAGCAGTTTCGCCATTGGTGTTAGCATCAGTGGCATTAGGTGATCATAAGCCTCAGCGCTTTGTCTGAGTTCTTGTCTCAGTAAATCTTCCCTACTGTGTTGTTGCTCGAGGGCTTGTTCTTCTCGCCGTCGTTCTTCCTCGATTTTCTTTTCCACCGAGAGTTGTCTTTGAGACTTCTTTAGAGTATTGTAGACTTCTGGAAACTGTTGGTGTAAATCTGACAATGAGTCTTCTTCCGCTGTTTCTTCGTTTGGATTGACCATCATCGCCTTATAAGGTGGGTAGTCTCTCGGGGAATGTGACTCCTCTTTTAGAGCCTGTAGGATCGTAGATCTCGTATCTGGAGACATTTGTGACCAAGTTCTCTCCGCACCTTTCTCAATACCAAACACCTCGATGTTATAATCTAATAGATCACTGTATCTCCGAGCCTGCTCTGGATCAGGAATATGACTTATCAGTTCATCATATACCTCTTTTTCCTTCAGCTCTGAGTCATCTTCTGAGCCAGTTTGATCCAATGAAACTGTGTTCTCCGAATTTTGATAGCATGGTCTCGGGTGGCGTGGGTGTATAGGATCGTCGAACGTCTGATTGTTAATCATCTTCTTTAATGGGATTAGAAGGTCTTCCATCCCTCGCCAGTCATGAAAGAAATGATCATTCGGTCCTCTGTATTGTCGTGGGAGTTGGTACCAGGTCCAGTCTATGGCTACTTGTAGGCCATATATCCTGGCCGCACAGTCCAGCATTTCTTTGTACTGGCTATGTATATACCAGTCATCGATGCCACCAAGAACATAGTCGTATGCTTTCATTTGTTGTTTCTGTTCTTCACTTCTACCGTCAGGTACCGTAGGGGGAAGTGGTGGTGGATTTGGAGCATTTAAAGGTATGTGGAGTAATTCTCCAGAAGGTAGGGCAATGATGACTTCATTCATGGTGTTGTCCGTTCCATGTTCATCGAACAGACCTCCTTCACTTGCTTGAACCTTTTCTTTGACCAGTTCTATTACTCTTGGGGTTATCATTTGTCTGGTGATGGTAAAGTCTCTAAATTCGGATCTTTGTTCCAACAGCTCCAAAAACGGGTTGGTATCTTCTGCTTCTTCGTTGATCAGTCTTGATTCTCTATCTTCACCTTCCAGTGTAGAATTCCTATTTTGTTCTTGTTCTAATTCGTCAGTTCCTGAGGTTCCTGGATTCGGTTCTTCTTCCAAATCTGGATTTTCCATCAGTCTGGTAGGTGATGAAGTAGTTCCTTCTTCCGGAGTGTCTGATCTTATGTTTTCCGGTTGGTCGCCGACTGTAGTGACTGTGGCATTATTCCTGATTGCTGTGAGTTGTCTTAGGAAAAATGTAGAGCTTGTGTAAGCTACTTGTTCGCCTTGTTCTATTGTGACCGCAGCTAATGCTTCTAGTAATATTTCCTGTGCCATGTCATCCGGGATGTCATCGTCGGAAGCTATGGATCCCCTGTCCTCCTCGCTGCGAGTTGCTACTGGTGGTAAAAATCCAGTGGAGTCTGGGGAGTTTATTATTTGGAGCATTGCTGTTTGTCGAATTCTTCTTTGTTCTAGTATCCAGTCATATTCTTCCTGCGTTAGTAGCTCTCTTACTAGTCCTATGTTCAGTGGTGGGAAGTCCTCCGGTGTTAAATCGGGTTCCTCTTCAGAATCACTTGATAAGGGATGTGATCCTTCTTCTCCACAAACTGGTCTCAGTAGGTATGCTTTAGGAATGCTGTTGTATTTCAAAATCTGGAAATCTGAATCCGAATCTGTGTCGGTGTCATCACTAGAACTATCAGTCCAGTCGGTCGATGTTAACTCTACTCTTTGCCTTGGGCGGAGTAGGAAAGCATTATTTTGCTTGAATTGAGATAGCATCGCTTCGGTATCCGAGTCTTCTCCAGTGGTGGGGCTATCTTCCCGGTGTTTATCCGCTGGATGTTTCTCTACTCTTCGTCCAGGTCGGAGTAGGTGTGCTGGGTGTTGATCGCAGTTGGGGCCAACACCGTCGTGTTGAAATCCTCCTACATGTGAGTTCATCCTCCTATGTGCGTATTCATGCTTCGAGTCTTCCGTTGACGAGTCTTGATACAGGGGATATGTAGGGGATTTAGGGAGTGCCATTTGTTTAGCATGGTCTTCGTTTCTTGACGTGTCTGCGTCTGAGAAAAGATCCGCCAGCCTTGGCCTGGGGGTGTCTTCACTCCTTCCACTGCTGCTGCTACGTGATGAGGAGTCCATATGTAAGCTTCCTTTCCACGGAGTAGAGTGGGTGGCTCGACGTGCCACAGCTTCTATGAAGCTGACATCTTCTTGAGCTAGATGGGCAGGTGGTGGGGGTCTGTTGCCTCCCTCCTGTCTTGAGGTACTTCTTGTATGTACCTGATTGTTTTGTCGCTCGGGGGTTCGTTCTCTTGCATTGTTGTTGCTGTTGCGAGATGAGTGATCGAGTTGGGTGTTGGCTCGACCTACTTTTGATGATGACGAACTCCTTCCTCGCTGACGTGATCCGCCGCGCCCTGATTTGGAATTTCTACGACTTCCGTCCTGGGAGCTTCTGGCGGTGGATGATGATGTGTCTCTTCGGCTCCGTGGCGGAGACACGCCGTCCAACCAATACCTGCAATCATCCTTCTTATGGTTGGGTTTTCCACAGTATGAACATATGGTTTTGCTCTTGGCTTTTCCACCAGGTTGGTTCCATGAACTTGGTGGTGGGGAGTTTTCGCTCCTCCGGGTGTAATCGTCTTCACGATTGTCTCTACGCCCTCCTCTTTGGGATCGGCGGAGACGGGACCGTCCGCGTTCGGTTCCTCCTCTTCCTCCAGATCTTTCGTCCTCCTGGTGGGCTCTGAATGCCTGGGGTGGGTTGTACACGGCGTTACCTAGCGCTCGTTCGCGGTTGTCGTCGGTGGCTTTGAGTAGCTCAAGTAGGATTTCGGGTGTCTTCACTGTGGAGACACGCCAGGTTTGAAGGAATCCTACGTATTCCTCTTGATCCGAGAGTTTGCTTACGGTGAGGCATAAGACGGTTTCGTTGTCCATTCTTCTCCCGGCTCTATCCAGATCGTTGTTGATGGCTAACAGCTGGTTTAGATAGCTGTAGCCGCCTCCCGTAGCCATACGGAGGCCGAAGAACTTTTCTGCAAGTTGGACTCGTTCATCCTCTTTTCGGGGCTCGAACATTCTTGAGAGTTCTTCCATGAGGTCTTTTGCCAATGTGATGTGGTGCACTTTGAGAAGTACATCCCTATGAAGGCCTGAATGTATAGACAAAACGGCTGTGTTGTTGGCTGCCTCCCAGTTCGCTATGTCTGTAGCCTCTTGAAGTGTTGGGGGCAATGCGAAAACTGGTTTTGGATATGATCCATCCACTATGACTCCTAAGTGAACGGTGCCTAACGCCATTTTCATATCGACGAACCACCTGGTGTAATCTGATGGTCCTTTCAGCTTTTCGAAGTCGACTAATGGGCGATTGAAGGTTCTGTTACCCAACATATTGTCCTGAGTATGTTTCTGGGCCGCGGCTCTAAGTATGGCGAGTCTAGATTTTAATGCCGCGTTCTCTAACTGCAGTGGTACGCTAGCTTTCTGGTCCGCCGTCAGGTGTTCAGATGCTCCTAACTTAGCTTGCAGTTCCTCTATCTTTTTGTGATAATAAGACTTAACTTTACGTACCTCGAGTTCGTAGTGTTTATTAGCTTCTACTACCGTCTGCTCTGCAGTGAGGACAGGCTCCGTTGATCTTCGGGTTTGGGGGCCTGACTTTACGACTATCTTGCCTGTAAAGATTTGTGGGACTGGGGATGATTCCGGAATTCTGGAACTCTTGGGCGGCTGTGGGGGCTCTACCTTCGATTCTGGAATACCCTCGGTCTCGATTACTGGTTTCACTGGTGACATGGGATTATTGTTTCTACACTTTGTCACTACCACTTTCAATTTCACTAGCCACACCCTGGAACTACTGCAGTGATGTGGGGGAAACTGAGAACTGTTCTTCACAATACCATATGGGAAAAGTCTACACTTGGTTTGTGGAATTATATAATACACCACTTCGCGCTGGAAAGTTCATCAACTGCGTGGGTCACTGTATTCTTCACTAAGGGTAATGTTCTACTCACTTTAGTGGTGCTCTACGCGCTGGAAGCTATCTCAGTCACGGAGTCTGTGGATTGAAAACTGCTTCTTTTTTCACTTCTAAAATTTACTTGTTAACTACCTGCACTTTTGACGAAGTTGCTAAGTAGTTTTGATGGTAATTTACTTTCTGAACCTTTTCACGATATTAAATTTAAAATTTCGAAGATTTGATTTTTGTAACAGCTGTTGTATGTTTGTACGTAGAAAAATTTCAATTTTGAAGTTAAATTTTGTGGAATTTCGAAGATTAATTTTGTGTATGATTTTACTTTTAGATTCGAAGAATTGATTGGAACCCTCAATAAAAAGATGGGCTTCAACGTTTGATTTTTTAAATTTGAAGATGATGAAAACACAAAATTCGCAGAAAAATGTCAGATTTTTAAACTTTCGGTTTAATTTTGAAATTTGAACGGTAACCCTCTGTTAAGAGACGGGCTATAACGTGTTAAAGGGTGAAAATTTAGACAGACTCACCCTAGTGGAAATCTGTATATGTGCTGATACGGGTCAAAAGACCAAGACTCATTAACTCAGTGGTTATGTAACAGATGGGTTAATACAACAGTGCAATATCGAGAATCGAAGTAAACACAAGTAGAAATGAACATGAAAAGTGATACGGGTGGAAAATAATGACTTTGGGGTAAAGTAAAAATGCAACAACCGTATGGAAGCTCTAATAATATTCAAGACGTCTCAAGTAATATTTTAGGCTTTTTAGAGAGAGGCGGAAAAACACGACCTTTCATAAGCAGTACTTTTTATTCAATCTTCCTCCATCATCCAATTCAATCCCTGAATTCACATCAGATTGCCAAATCATAATTTAATAAATAATCGAAGAATTTAGGTTACTTTCGCAATGACCACATAGTTGGTCCGACATCAAATAGTTGATCTAATTTAGACGTGAATGAAATCCTCACAAACGGATAAATTACGTAATGTGAAATATCAAGAATATTATAGAATATAAATATAAGTATATAGATACTCTAGAATTAAATAACAGTGGAAATATGTATGTATAAAGAATGACTAGTTGTAATGAGGCTTTTATGCTCGTCATGCAGTTTGTTGTTTACAAACAATAAGAGAACTAAAACTCATGCATCAAACGTAATATATATACATAGGCATGCATTGAAGGATAAATTCATATATCAAGAAATGTACATGCATCATCATTCTTCATGCTCATACTGGCATTTGATTTTAAGCTTATGAAATAGTAAACTATAATTTAAACTAAAATTATACAAAACTTAAAGCTATGGGTGTACGTAGTAGTTGACGTTTGAGACATACATTAATGAGTAATGCAGGTGTGAAAGTGACTCATATATGTATGACTTAATAAATTATGTAAACATTGCATGTGGAGGTGTTGTATGCCCCAAACAAAGCAGTAACAATTTTGATACAATATTTAATTGATGATTTTCGGCAATTTCAAATTTTTCTTCACGTTGTATGTACCGTATAAGAAACAAGTGCTAATATGTAGAACAAGCAAATTGTGGCTCTTCTAACGCTAAAGCAGAAGGGAGTGTGAGCCAAGATAAAAACCGGTTGACATCATACTCAAACAGTGAAGCAGACAGTGGTAACCTATAACCTAAACTACAGCAATAAATTAATTAAAACTTACTGACAATTCACAGTTACCTAGGGCTTGCAAAAGTCTTGACTTCAAAAGTCTTGTCAAGACCAAGACTCTTGAAATCAAGACTAGGGCTGGTCTTGAAATTTCAAGACTCTTGAAATCAAGACTTGCAAAAGTCTTGTTCATTCAAGACTCTCGAAATCAAGACTTTCAGAAGTCTTGAAACTTCAAGAGTCTTGAAATCAAGACTTTCAAAAGTCTTGAGTCTTGAAATCAAGACTAAAGTCTTGAAAAATCAAGACTCTTGAAATCAAGACTGACAAAAACATGTACACAATCATTTTGTAAGCACAAAAACTCAGTTTTTTCGCCATTAATTTAACTTCTGGAGGTACGAAAATTTCCAGACTCTTGAAATCAAGACTAAATCAAGACTTTCAAAAGTCTCGACATTTCAAGACTCTTGAAATCAAGACTTCAAAAAGTCTTGAAAATTCAAGACTCTCAAAATCAAGACTTTCGAAAGTCTTGAAAATTCAAGAGTCTTGAAATCAAGACTTTCAAAAGTCTTGAAAAAATCAAGACTCTTGACAAAATTTTTCCAAGTTTGTCTGAAAAGTCATATAAAGAGTTGAGATGTTGGAATAATTGAATTTCAAGGTGGTCTTGAAATTTCAAGACTTTTCAAGACTCTTGAATGGTCTTGAAAATGGCGAAAGTCTTGGTCTTGATTTTGCAAGCCCTACAGTTACCTTTCTCGTGCTTTGTGAGACGCAACAGGTGGCTACAGCGGCTACAAAGTTTACAAAGTCACACCAAAGAACAACATTGAGCTCTAGTCACTCATTCAAATGAGAAAAGGTGACGTGGACTTTTGGCGGGAACCGACAAAGGGGGGAAACACATGTAAATTCATGTTGTCTCCGAAACAACAAGAACAGTACTTCCTGCGTACGCGGAGTGGCAGCAGCATCCAAATATGTAGAAGAAACATTGGCAGATGTTCACGCATAAAACATTTTAAGGAGAGACTCAAATTAAGAATTGATTTTTTAACAATTCAATTCAGTATATCGAGGGTAAAGTATCAAAATGGTTAACTTCCACGTGTTGCTAAAAGCAAATCGGATTCCTTCCACTTTTTATTTAAAGCAAAACGGGTTCCTTCCATTTTTAGCTGCGTACAAAATTTGTACAGGCATAGCCACACTGCGAATACAAATAATCACGGTTTTATTGGGATGTTCCATAAATGACGTCTCAGAAATTAGGGGTCGGCCATAAATGACGTCAACGACTGTTACAAAAATTAAAGGGGTCGTCCACAAATGATGTCAGGAATTGTTGCAAAATTTAAAAGAGTGATCCATGAATGACGTAAAGGACTGTTACAAAAATTGAAGGGGTCGTTCATAAATGACGTCTATGGTCGTTCTAAACTTCGAAGGGGCTGTGCCTGAATGAGATCCATGGACGACTATTTTAATGTTTGGAATGACCATAGACGTCATTTGTGAACGACCCCTTCAATTTTTGCAACAGTCCTTGACGTCATTTATGTATGACCCCTTCAATTTTTGAAACAGTCGTTGACGTCATTTACGGGCGACCCCTAATTTCTGAGACGTTATTCATAGATCATCCCAATAAAACCATCCTTACTTGTATTCGCAGTGTGGCTATGCCTGTACAAATGCTGTCCGCAGCTAAAAATGGAAGGAACCCGTTTTGCTTTTTATAAAAAGTGGAAGGAATCCGATTTGCTTTTAGCAAAACGTGGAAGTTAACCAATTTGATACTTCACCCTCGATATGTATACTGAATTGCCTGACACTTTAATTAAAATAACTCAAACTCAAACTCAAAACATGAAAAAACTAAAAATGTTTGAAAAATTTCTAATGTTTCCTTTTTATGTTTCGGAAAAAATTAAAAATCAAAGGTGGCTAAAGCAGTTCGTAAGGGTGAATTAACGTGGGACGCTTTCTACGAGGTAGACGATGTGAGCCGTTTTAACATTGCGGTATATATTACTTTTGCTAAAAACACTGTTAAAATAGTATCATGTTTTGGAATGCAAACTAATTGTGTACCTGCTTTAGATTTACGCATTCATTAAAAATATGGAGACTAAGTATTCAGACAACGCTAAAGCCATAACTTATGGGAAGTCGTACGAGGAGCGCGAGTTAAACGTGATTGCAATTTCAAGATCTCACTCTGCGTCTGCGTCACTTCCCCTTAAGAAACTCATCGCCTTCATTAAGTGCAGAGTAAGTAGTAGTAATTTCACACTAAAGAAACGTTTGTGGGGGAAAACAAGGAGTTCAAATGCGGGTTCGAGTTGCGTGGGAACAGATTCGAACCGAAACTTTGACGTTCATTGGAGAGGTGCCCTCAGACTTGCAACAAGTAATTATGTTTAAAAAATTGTAATACATTTTCAAATAGTTGACTAATGTCCCAGCTAGCAGGCGGATATTGTAGCAATATAATTAGTACACACAGTGGGGATTGCATTATATCCCTGAGATATACTCAAAGTTTTGAGTGGATGTCATGAAAACATCGTGTGGACCTTCTTGTGCCCGGAAATAGGATGTGCGGAAAACATCCCTAAGTGACATCCGGATATGACGTCTTCTGTGGATGGTGCAATTTGTAAAAATTATTGAGCTGTATTTAACTACATGCTACTCACATTCGTATATGGCTTATTGATTGTTGGGGAGCTTCCATAAAGCTTATATCATCTTTACGCGTTACATAAATTGTCTTGCGCATTTGTTAAAGCTCAGCATCTACTTTGGGCCTGCCCCCGGTCGACAAATCCGGCGCGAAGCGCCGGATTTTTTTAGTAGAACCGGTTTTTTCTTAAACATTAAAAAACTGCTACAATATGACTGACTAGTGAGCTTGAACAAAATTAGATTCTGCTAATAATTACCTAATTACCTAATTAAATCCTAATTTATAAATAATCAAAAATAATTTCTCCTCAAATATAAATCTCAAGCTTATGACTGATACCAATTTATATGAGGTTACACGTACTTTTGTCTCCATGTAAACTCCTAGTTATTACTCATCGTCTTACTAGTTAGCAATTTTTATACTCCCAGCCGATGCAACACGTTTTAAAAATTTACGAGGGATTTCAAAAATACGATGATAAAAATGCATGATACTATGAAATCTCTCTTCTATCTAAACTATTGTTTAGACGGAAGGTTTAACTGTTACCTACTACCTAAGTACCTACATCGTAAGAAACTGAAGAAACTTTGCCATCAAACATTTGGGGCGGGACACAAATGGCGCCAGCCAACTTGAGCATATTTTTGAACCCACCCACCTAATGCGTCACCCTCTTGAACTTAACATAAAGAATGACAATGTGTGTGATAGGGTGCACGTTGTAATTGTAATTCAATTACTGCTTCTGAAATATTTTTGTGATATATTAAATAATTTGAGATGTGATTCTGCTTATGTGCTAACAGATGCTACAAGTGGCAGCGCTGACGATTGGACATTTACGCCAACGTTCTTTAACACAAACCAGAAAAGATGTATGTTGCTACGTTTGAATTACGATCTACAGATTTTGGGTTTACTATAGCGGGGGAGTCCATTATTCCGCACTCATTGGAGGCCATGGATGGAGTCTGCGTTATAATTCAGGCCGTTGGCTCCAACGGCGGTGGTGGATCTGGGACAGCAAAACCTCCAACGGTTACAACAGTTAAGCCAACTACAAAGATGCCAGTGACTCCTCTAGGTACAACTGGCGATCCAGAATGCGATGAATAAATGGAGAAGCGGATGTTTTGTTTTAAGTTTATCCTTGGTGCCAAGTTTTGTTCTGGTGTGACATGAGTGCTACCCACATTACAGCGTAAACAATGTTTTCAAGATAAATGGTTACAATATGTATAATACCGCTTTGTATTGTAACCTTCAGCATAATATAGTCTTAATTCACAATAATATTATTGCGTACAACCCCTATCGTCTGTGAAGAACCAAAATGACCCATATTTATTTTTAGCTAAAACCAGCATGCGCTATCTAAAACAATATTGAAATAATTATATCTTGAAAGCATGCCAGCATGCAAATAGAACATTTTGGACTTTTCAAAAACATGTAAATAGAACATGCTGGACTTTTCAAAAACATCTAATAAGAACATTTGACATATTTTATTTCATAGCAGACTCCATCTTTACTGCTGGGGCATTCTAAGACAGCAGTAATATTGTTTACCATCAAAATGTGCGAAGCAGCGCTCTGATACGATCTGATCTAAAAAAAGAACTGAATCATTCAATCAATATTTCCCGTAAAACAATTTTTAAAAAACATTTGCTGGCCCATGGGTTCGATCCGTCGCCGCCATTAGGACGTGGGCGTTACACTACACAGCTGTCATGCCCTATGTTGTAGATATACACAATTTCGAAATTTCAAAAATTTATACCTTGTTTTGGCCAGCATGACATAAGTATTCACATTTGGAAAATTCTTTAGATGTAACTTCGTATGGCAATTGTTTGGAGCTATATAAATGCGAATACTTATGTTGGCCATGGGAGCCATCAACCGATTCGGTTGAACGTGAAAAATCCGAAATTCAGTGGTTGGTACAGATATGATTTTTTTAAAATCGCGAATATGTCTTAAAGTGAACAAAAAACTGGGTCGAATCCGAATTTTGATTTAGGCTTCACATCGTATGTAAATAAATAAAGTCCGTTTAAGTTTAACCGGGTATTACCAGGTAACAGGCTCACTAAATACAGTAAAATTTTGTAATCTTACTACTAAAAATTTGGTTCATCCAAAACCAAATATTTCGCACATTTCTGAGATATTTGCCTTACACGCTGGGTATGGATTGAAAAAAATTATGTATTTTTGAACTTTTTTTAAACATGTTAATATACCATTTTAAAAAACACATGTAAATAAAAAATTTTAAGCATTCAAAAATCATGCAAATGAAACATTTTACACCTTTTAAAAACTAATAATTAATATAATTATTCTTCCTAATGAAATCCTTTGAATCTGATTCTAAATATTTCATATTATATTATTGCAGTTAAATTTTCAATATGAACATTTCTAACTAATGCAATCAAAATTTGATTTCAAAAATTATTATTATTTCGTATTATCGAATTCCAAATCAGAATCTGAATGTGGCATTTTCCTATTACACAAATTAAAACTTGATTCTTGGAACTTGGATTAATTTACGAAGGAGCCCCACTGACCCTACCAGCCACATATCATTTATGGATGATCCCTTACAATTACAATATTCAAGTCCAGAATCAAAATTCATGCTGATTGCTATAAGGCTATTAAGTGCTGACTGTAAATAAACTGCAGGGCTTGTAAATGGTTTCAAATACAATTACGAATTCGTTGTTTCTTGGCATGATATCCAACGAAAATAAACATGAATTTGTCTTTGCAGACTGTCGCAGAATGCTTCCAATGCAAATAAATTTTTTAGAGCCAAGTTTTAATAGGAGACCGTTTTAATGTTAGATAAATTATTTCAATAAAAAAACGGCTAATTTTTATAACATAAAACCAAGAAGGTGAAAGTCAAGGAAAATTAGTTTGTCTTCATGGAGAAATGTACACACTATTTTTATTTTGTCTTGGAAAACATTTTTAATTTTACTGTTTATCCGTGTAATCCCATCACTTACATTTTATTTTAAACAAGACTTTTCTTAAGTAATTTCGCAACATAGCAAAAATGCCGAAAGCAAAATTTAATAATACTTATTTTAATTTACAAAATTTAATAGCAATAAAAATGAAATGACTCGAAATACTTTTACAAATTAACGTAGCTGTCAACTAGTGTGACACTGTTGCACTTACATGTGAAGAACATGTGTGGTGTCATTACAGTATTTCGACATGCCTTCTTCTCCTCCGAAAATAAAAACGTTGTCGTTAAAGGTAACGCATGCTGCAGACGAACGTGGAGACGGATCTTTTCCCTCCGGAGTCACTTTCTTCCATTTCAAAGTTTCTGTGAAAAAATAAAAATCAAATTGAATTAAAAAGTTGAAAGAGCTTTTTTCCTTTTCTCCGATTTCTTAATTGACTAAGCCGAACATCGCTTCTCCACGTGCAGTTGACTTTACCTCAAATTGCACTTGTGCATTTATTTCGTTTTATCTTGAATCCATTTTACTGGATTATCGACTTTTGTACTTTTTTTATCTTTAATTTTTATTTTCTCAAAGTTTCGATTTCAAAACAATAATTTTTATTCTTTTTAATCCGCGAACAAGACGCTTTTAAAGTTTGAATTTTAACTCTAAATAAGTCAGAGTGCGCAGAACACAAGGATAAAATTGGAGACAATTGAATTACTAGTCGAAAAATGTGGACTTCCCTGAAAAAGTAAAAATATAATACAATGTGAACATCACGCACCGGCATCATAACTAAAGACGTCGTTTAAAAGAGAACCGTGATCATCTCGTCCTCCGAAGATGTACATCCGTCCACTGTCCACAGCTAAGCAAAGAAAGTCAAAACAAGAAAAGTGAATTTCAAATTTGAGGAACTAATTGAAAGGGATAAAAATGGTCAAGCGAAACATGGGCGCAAAAATGACGAAACTTTAAATGCTCAACACAATTTTATTTGTTTTTACAGGCACAATGATCCATTCGACCCGATGGCGGAGTTCCGCGTGTTTTAACTTCAGTCCACGTTTTGCTTTGAAGGTCAAACGACGCAATTGTATTCACTATTTTCCTCTCCTTATTATCCCATCCACCAAAAATGAGGATGAATCTGTCGTCGTGGACTGTCAGTGAGTGACCACGACGACGTGATGGAGGAATTCCCTGGAAACAGTTTAAAACAAAGTCGAAATAATTCTTTGAAAATAAATTCTGCCTTGAGACGTGAGATTAAATAAATTTAAACATTTCTGACTTTCGCTTCAATTGTGGACCAACAAAAAGATTCCAAGTTCAAAGAATGCAAATCATTCGTCACTCCAGTTCCCCATCCACCGTAGATGAACATATCATTTCTGGACACAACAGCAGAATGATAGTCACGAGGTGCTGGAACATTTCCAGTGACTTTCGGTTTGTCCCACTTCCGAGACAAAGTGTTGAATCGATAGGTCGAGTTTGATCTTTTCGATTTATATGTATCCCAACCACCGAAGATGAGAACAAATTCTTTGTGGCCCACCGCTGAGTGACCGTGTCTTTGATTTGGATTCACTTCCCTGTTTTCAACTGGCAGCTTTTTCCACTTCTTTTCCCGTTCGTTGACATTCAACACGAACACATCCAGAACATCCCAGGAATAACTTGGATCACGAAAATAATTGACTCCACCGAAGCTGTAAATTACGTTCCCAACAGCAACCGCTGCATGTCTACTTCTTGAAGGAAATCCATTTATTTTACTTCCCCAGGAAATCTGTAAATTATGCAGATTGTTAAATCAATACAAAGTTTTCTATTTCGTATTTCTTATATTTTTACCGTATTTAAAAGCGACGCTGCTGCGGGAAGTTTGGCTGAAGAAGCAGATATCAAAGACTGTGGCTTTAGTTGCGTCTGCAAGAAAAATCCGTTTAAAATAAAATATTCGTTTAAATTTATCTTATTTTCAAAGTGAGTTTCTCTGCTTTAACCAACTGATCCTTCTGCCGTCAAACAATTTGTTTTGAAATGCAATAATACCCACATATTTAAAATTTAAAGAAAATATTTCAGTTCGCAATAAAACTGACTTTCCAAAAATGCACATCAACGATACGAATGGATTCACACGATTGTAACCACATCAACACAAATAAAACACAAACTCATTGATTAGATTTAAAAATTCAATTACCTCCTCCAACAAAGTGACGACAGAAAACGGAGCTCCATTTTCCTTGAAGACGTTGTACGCGTGCACCGCGGCGCCGCATGCGACTGCTTCGTCTGCGTCGATGGTTCTGCGGATCTGCTTTCCCGCAAAATATTCCTGGACCATCTGCTGCACTTTGGGAATTCGACTCGAGCCGCCGATCAGAATCACGTCGTCGATTTCCTCTTTTTCGCATCCGGATTTTTTTAACGTTTTTTCAAGGATTTTCATGCTTCGGTTTAAAAGCGGGAGAATCAATTCTTCGAATTTTGAGCAAGTAACAGTGACGTGTAAATTGATGTTTTCGTAAACACAGTCCAATGAAACTACGACTGACGTCATTGTTGCTGATGATAAATAACATTTTTGCTTTTCGCATTCGTTTCGAATGCGGCGTAATTTCTTGGCAATTTTTTTGCGAACCTCTGTGTTTTCCGACATTTTTCCTTCCGCCAAGTTAACCCCGTGAATTCGCTGGAATTCTTTGATGCAAAATTCAGTAATTAAATCATTAAAATCTTCACCTCCAAGTCGATCGTCGCCTCCAGTTGCTTTGACCTCAACGCGATTCTTAGCGTCCAATCGGAAGACCGTTACATCGAACGTGCCTCCGCCCAGATCGTAGATAAGACACGTTTTGGCCTCGTGACTTTCTAACGAAGACTTGACGCCGTACGCAACGGCGGCCGCCACTGGCTCAGCGATGAAATGAATGTTTTTGAATCCTGCCGCGTGACACGCCCACTCAGTTAGGCCTTTTTGCATTTCGTTGTAGTAGACGGGGATGGTGACGACTGCGCAGTCGATTGGACTGCGCAGGAAATCTTCGCTCGTTTTCTTGAGGTGACGCAGCAGCTCCAACGCAATCACCTGCGGAAGTTTCTCTTCGTCGCTGATCTTCACTCCCACGTGACCAGTCATGTTCACTAAGTGAAACGGCCACAGCTCTTTGTACCTAATTGTTAGTTAAAGAAACGAATGGCCAAAGACCAATCAAATACGTGTAGTGCCCATATTTATTGCTGAAGTTTTCTGCATTTTTCCTAAATGGTAAACAGAAATTGAACTAAACAGTGACTCACTTTTGAATATTTGGGTCGCTGAAGGCGCGGCCAATGAGGCGTTTGATATCGAAAACCGTATTTTCCGGATTATCATACGCTTCTTGTTTCGCTGTTTCCCCCACGTAAACGCAGCCGCCGTCGTCGTCGCTGCCGTCGTCCGAATTTCGGTCAGAATCCGAATCGGCGTTGTAGGCGACGTAACTGGGCGTCGTGTTGGTGGAGTAGCTGCTCGGAAGGACCTCCGCTCCGGTTTCCTCGTGGGATGGCGAAGGACGGCGACGCAGCAGAACGTCGTCCCAAAGTCGATGCCAAGTGCAAACGCGGGGGTCGTGCACGATGACGTGGATGAAGCTGAAGCCATTTTTCTGTTTCAAAAAAATTACTACTGTTTGTAGCAGCTGTTACAGGGACGGACTGGCGATAAGGAATTTCTGGAAATTCCCGATGGGCCCCCTGCTTCTTATACATTACGTGTACGGAAGCATGAGGCCCCTAGGCTCAGAGTGGGCCCCCTGATCGCCTAACCTGCTTAATGTAATTTATCGTACCCAAAAAGTTCCCATTTCGCCCCTGAGCTGTTAAGCATTATTTAAAGTACGCGGTTTTGTAAGAAATAAATGATAATAAAGTGATTAATAATTTCACGAGTACAACCAAATGCTCTGCACACGTGCACATTGTGTATTGTCATGTATGGATCTCATGTATCTACATAAAGCTGAAACTGCCATTTAACTCTGTAAATAGACTCGGGGCCTTCCATAAATGACGTCATGAGCACGGCCTGTGGTTCTAGTCCGGCATTATTAACAACTCTATTTCAAGTAGCTATCTCTACAATTATTATTAGTCAGATGACTGTGTCCTAGAATTTTTCGATATTTTGTTGGCGTCATTCATGGACGACCCCTTATAAAATATCACAGCATATGAGAAGTATGTACGATTAAACTGCGCTTAAGTGAATGGCTCACTAACCCAATTCCAATTTTGTATCATTTTAGTTTAAATACTCACCAACATTTTTTACAGAATGATGCAAGCTTCATGCGTGCATAACCCCTGAACTAATAATTAGTCGAGTACCCATCTGCAGGAGTTATTTGTGCACAGCCTCCCCCCCAACCCCCCCCCCCCCCCCTACAGCTTTTAATAAAATATCGTTTCAGACGAAACAAAACTAATAACTTTGTATGTTATTACACTATCAATGGTGAGTGTGTTCCACATTCAATTCCAAGTTACATTTCATGTGAAGAATCAAAACGAGCCATTTCCAAATTAAAGCTGATAATTAAATGAGCGCAGTCCATAAAATGCAAAATGAAATAAATAGGTACGTGAAATTTAATAGTAATTAAGAATTTTTTAAAATTGCAAAATGTTCTATTCACGTACATTAAGGACCACCGTATTTTAATTTGATTGCAGATGTTGCATTTTAATTTTAACTAATCAATGAGGTGGGTTTTGAAGCTTCACGAAGAATATTGCACTAAATAAATTGAACTTGACCGCTGATCACTACATAGACTACCTACACTGTCAAAGTCACGGGTTCTTATCTCTGGGCAAAATAGATCACAAGCTTAATTCAAAGCACAGTGACGTGGCGTCACTCGGCAGATGTTCCCTTTTATCTCAATCGACTTCTGATAAACAATTCCCACCTCTGCCTTTCAGTGTAAATGGAACAATAAATAATTCCAATTTTATTCACATGATGCTACATATTTATTATTTTATCCCTCGAATATTTTCACATTTATGTACTTCGTTAGGGGTCGTTCACAAATGACGTCAATGGAGCGGTCATTGGGGCTCTTTGAATACTGATGATACCCCATGTTAAAGATTGCCATTTACACAATGCTTGTGCTTGTGGCAAGTGGGTTAAATTATTCTATATAAATTGAAATATTTCAATTACATTGTTCACGGACGACCCCTGGGTAACTAAACCAAAATCTATGTGCATTTACTGAACCCTCGATATTCTCAAACTAAGCAGAAAAATTAATTCTTATGAAAATATTTGCAGCTAATTTGTGAAATAAAAATGCAATGAATTCGTGTTATGCATTGAACGCAGTGTGGTTAGATGGAGAAAAATATGACGTCTTACCTGTAATTCTGTGAATCTGCTTTGAAGCGTCTTTTAAATCTTGAAAATGAAAACCAGTAATTCCAAACTGCGATGCAATGTTTGATGCTTAAAGTACGTGTCCCGGTCTTGTTAAATTTCAAAAAAATGTTGTTGCTGTTTTTCAGTGATCCTTGATTTTTTGTGATTTAAGGTGAATAAAATGTTCGAATTTCAATTTAAAATTGTGTTGCTAATATTTCACTGTAATTTTATTTGGATTTTTGAAAATATTTATTGAATTTAAACGCAAAATCAACAAAGTGAAGTTATGGAGTGGGAAGTAAATGAATAATGAGGAATGAGGATGAGTCGTCCAGGTAAAGAGTTAATTGAAACTTTAAAGTTAGTGATCGTCCATAAATGATGTCATCGATGGAGTGAGTAGGTCTAGTGTAGTACTGCGATCACACAAGCCAAGTCAAAGATATAAGTTTTTGCCGTGCTTAAGAGATGGAAGGGAGATGGGTGGGTAGTTTAAATAGTGGTAAGTTTGGCGACAAAATTTGTGGACCCTCCCTTAGAACAAGAGGCAGGTGCAGCTCATCACCTGATTTTTCATTTTGCTGCTGTCAACAGATAAACATGAGACTTTAATCCACAGGGCAGTTCATATCAGTAGTTCCAATGAAACGTGATACATACTTAGCATGTAATTTTACAATATTATTTATTGTGTATCTACTATTTGTACTGTGAACCTATATACTTATTTAATTTCTCGCCTAATCTACGGTAATCAAATACAAAATTTCTATCCTACGAGTGTTGTTTGTGACCCCTGCGGAACCTTTCATAAATTCGAATTCGTATTCGTATTTAGTCATCTTGAGAAAATAAATAAGATTCTAGTAAAGTTTAGATAGATGATTACGATTTTAGTTACATGTTTTTGAAAAGTGCAAAATGTTTTAATTACTTGTTTGTTTTTAAATGCGCAATATTATAACATGTGGGCATGCTTTTACATGATCATCATACTTTAACATTTTGGCTATTGTAGATTGCACATATTTTAAAACGAAATACAAACGTTTACCATTTTGCATCTTCTGGCAATTTATTAAATTAGGAAACGTTCACAAATGATGTCATCAAAGTATTCCAATATCTAAGGCCCTGTGGCATTCGTATCATCAGCCTTAACGTTGCGTAAGTTGCTATATTGAAAATGGAATGTCAATAATGTGAACCCATTGACCCTACCCGTCAAGTTATTTATGGACGACCCATTACATGTTAGATACGAGCTAGTTAGTTAAAGTATAATTAAACATACATACATTATTCTTTTAAATGCGACGTGTTGTGCCATTATTACTTTCACTCATATTTTATATTTAATTAACGTGACTAAAACAAAAAAATAAATATTTTACACACGAATGATTTTATTATTAAAATACAATTATTTTTTGTATACTTTCCTTCAGTAGTAATTACTTTATATTGAATATCAAGGGTGAAGTATCAAAATGGTTTCCTTCCATTTTTTGTTAAATGGAAAATGGTGTCCTTCCAAAAGGCTGTCTGCAGCTGAAAATGGAAGGACACCATTTTTCCTTTAACAAAAAATGGAAGAAAACCAATTTGTTTTTAGCAAAAAGTGGAAGCAAACCATTTTGATACTTCACCCTTGATATATTGGTTTAAACAGTGAGCCGCACTACTTTTTTATGATATTAATACTACGCAAAATGCAAATAATGATTTTTGAAAATATTAATTTGTATCATGCATATTACTTTTGTTTAATTCAGTTACAGTAATAAAAAATGTAAACATTCCGTTTTGAAAAACCATTTTGTCATTATGCACAGTGTGATGCTCGTATTCAGTACCTTAAGATATATTATCTCAATAGATGCGAAGCAAAGTCCAAAGTCTTGTAGTAAGAACGGCGCTAATTTAAATTGCCAGCGTCAAAGTTATCAGAGCTACGCTAATTAGCGTTATTTTTGCTTGTAACGTCAACGTGTCGACCCAGTACATTGTGCAATTTTTCTGGTCGGGTTTGATGGTCACTTTTACAAATAGGACACTTAAAGGGCCCATCTGGTCTGATCTGCAACAACTGAATTAGCAGCGGCAACAGTTTGCAAAACTAAAGCATCCTCGATCCCTGCGTCTTGACCTATTAACTCTGCTACTGTTTCTATATTCGTCTCTATAGGATTTTAAAGCAGTATGCCTGAAAACATAATGATTAATTAAGGTCTTATCGTGGCAATGGTTAATATATTACGTTAATAATTTGTGTGACATCATTTATTGGCAATTATTAAAATTTTTGTAGTAGGAGTCTAGCGCTGATTTAAAGATAAACAGCAAATGCATTCAATTACAACGTAAATATATATGTAAAGTTATACCTAATTACATAACGGTGGGAAAAACTAATTGGAATTTGACATAGCAAATGCTTGTAGTCAATCTAAATAGAACATTTTACACTTGTGAAAAATATGTTAATTAAACAGTTTGAACTTTTTGAAAATGTAAATTTTGAACATTTTTGACTTTTAAAAATATGAAAATGAAACATTTTACACATTTCAAAAATGTAAATACAGCATTTTTTACACGATTTATATCAAGTACATAGAACATTCTGCGCTTTTTAAAATCATGAAAACAGAAAAATTCACTTTAAAAAAAATATGTATGTAATCAGAACGTTTTGAATTTGAAAATTAAAAAAACATTACCAAAACTCTACATAAAGCAGGATAATTATGATTTGATTTCTAAAAATTATTTTAAGGAATGTTTCCGGGAACATTTCCGGAAATGTTGCTGCTGTACAGCCTCTAAATGGATTAGAAAGTGAAAAAAATATTAATTACAATTGAGTGGTTTCATTCAAAAATTGAATTCTTGTCGATTAGAAAGGTATTTTAAAAACTCAAAATGCAAAACCAAAATTTGTTTAGAAATGAGTCCGTGTAAAAGTGACAGGGCTTATTACGTATATTAATTTTTTTACCTTTTATTTAATGGCATACATAGAACCCACAGGTGAAATCGACTAATTCATTTAACACGTTTTGTTTTTAAGCCATATGTACTGAAAACTAGTGTATTTTTATGTGTGGAATTTTTAATTTGCTACGAAAATAAGTTATCTAGTGCCACAATGTTAGAAAATAAAAGTATTGGTTAACAGTCTAACGATTAAAGATTAAGTTCTTAAGGGGTTTATATCAACTGTCGCGTACATCTATTATATCAAGTGTAATTAATTGTTACAGCAGCATCTAAATTTCCTCAGCTCAAGAACTTAACCAATTCAATTGACATTTCAGCCAACATTTTAAAACATTTTCATACAATTTATTAGGCTTTGGAAAGTTACACAGTAATAATCACATTAGTGAATTTTATTACATAGTTTAAAATATTTATTTTGCAATCTTAAATTTACTATACAATTTTCGATTTCGATTTATTTTATAATAATAATAATTTAGTATAACAAAACTGTTTACATTTTTAGTTTTATTGGTATTGAGGACAGAGTGGCTATAGTACAGTCATATGTTTTTTCAGTATGTATGTGCATAGAATTTTCTGTAATTGCAGTATCCACCAACATCGAGTAATCGAGTTAAATGTGACAGTTACGTATGCAATTGAAAGGGTAAGTTATTTACCGTTTTTATACTACAAATTAGACACTTTTTAAATAATATAGAAACATATTCAATTGGACACGATTGATTTTTAGTTTATAGGCTTTTGAATAAATAATTCAAAAATCCATGCAACAACAATATTATTTCTTCCTCCATTTTGTGTTGCTCTTTGTAGTTTACACGTTGTACTTTCTTTTGCCTTATTTTGAAAATACAAATCGATACACGTTTTTGAAATGACGTCAAAAATTTGTGTAAAAATAAAAGTGCAACTATAGCCATAAAAAAAGCTGCGTATAAACTGAAAGAAAAATTCTGATCGTACAATCTAATTCTAAACTAGGGAGGCAAATTCACGTATGGAATTTTATCATCGGTATCAGTTAAGGACGACCCTTTACACACCTATTTCCAGAACGAGCGTGTCACGTAAAAACTCATTTTGATCTGATCCTCCAAAAATGAAAATTCGGTCGCCCAGAGCAATGCAGACGGATTCGTCAAGAGGAGATAGAGGCTTTCCAATTGGATTGATTTCTTTCCACTCACATGTTTCTATTTTTTAAAAAATGAACCAAAAATTTTACAAATTAATTTCGAGTCACGTGTTCGCTCACACTACTGTCAGTTAAACTGTTTTAACAGTTAAAAAATACACATTTTTGTTAGTAGACCAGCGCTTTTCAATGTGAATTAATTTGCTAATTATTGTTTCATAAATTTAAACTCACGTGGATCATACGAGAAAAGGTCGTTCGACATAGAATCTTCATGAGGAGTCCACTAAAAACAAAGATAAGTCCGCTATGCGTAAATAAACAAGAATAAGATCAAACCAATTATTATCGAATTCTTCAAAATTATTTTTGATGGAAGATTCGATACTTCTCGGCATTAATATTTTTAGAGCGTGCAAATTAAATATTTAATTTTATTTTTACAAGCAGAATGACTCCGTCGACCCACTGGACTTTCTCCCCTCGTTTCTGGACGCGACCATTCACTCGTCGTTAGATTAAAGCAGAAAAGATCGTCCAGGAATTTCTCGTCTGGGGATCATATCCACCAAAAATAAAGATGAATTTATCCCTGTAAACTGTTGCGGAGTGACACCAACGGAGGGAGGGCAGAGTTTCCTGCAATTTTGTACAAAGAAGGAAAAACAAAATTAATTAGCTGCTTAAATTGTAAAGCATTGAAACAGTTAAGTTTCTACCCAGAATTTTAATTAGACTTACGTACGCCTCGATTGTTGACCAACGAAAGGTGTCGAGATTCAAGGAATGCAAATCTGTCGTCAACTGAATGTCATAGTTCATCCCCCCCAAGATTACCATCTCATTCCCAATCACAACCGCTGAGCGGGCAGCACGAGCCCCAACAACATCTCCAGTCACTTTCGGCCTGTCCTATTCGAATGTTTTAGTTTTGAATCGAAGCAGTAGATTTGAGGTCAAGACTTTTTCCGTCTTAAAATCCAAACCTCCGAAAATAAAAACGAATTCTTTGTAAGCCACAGCTGAGTGACTGTCTCTCTGGCGTGGAACAAAATCATTGCTTTCGATTGGCAGCTTCTGCCACGCCATTTCGGAGTCGGGTTCATTGACCTTCAGAACAAAAATGCCAAGAGGGCCGTCTGCTGAATAAGAAGGGTGACCGTCTCCGTTCATCCCACTAAAGGAATAAATTACGTTCCCAACAGCAACCACTGCGTGACTGGATCTCGTGGGAATCCACTGATTTTATGCGACCACCAATAAAACTGTAATATTGCTAAATTGTTAATATTGAAACCGAAATTACTTTGAAGGCATTTCTGAATGCTAAATAACCTTCCATATATGATGTCACGGGTAAAGTCAATGTTTTGTATTGAATTACCTGCGTGTCCTTTAATAAGACAGTAGAGACGTCGTCACTTTCCATTTTGTCAGTCTCAAATTTCTCTACAGTCTCGTTTTCCTCAAAAATGTTAACGTTTCTTGTTAAAATATCCATGATATTAAACTGCTGCAAAAAAGCAGTAAAATATCGTGTGAAAATGTAAAAAATAAAGGTTTGTAATGGTACACTTTTATTTGCAAAGGCGGAAATTATGGGATGAGTTCTGTTTAAGCTGATGGCCTGTACCGAAGTAAAATTAAAAAGGAAGGGGACACAGCATCTTGCCCTTAATTATGTAGGTAATAACCTGGACATTAGGAATTACGGATAGGCATTACTATTTCATATAAGTAATCCTAACATGACTTTGCCATATGCCTGTAACAGAAGTCGGAAGTAGAGATCATGAGACAAGTAAAGCATGATGAAGCATCTGCATAATTAGATCAACTAGATTTATATTAAAAGTCCGGCCAGTGGAATTAAGCGGAGACAGGAATGGAATTTATTTGTGGAATGCGGAAAAGACGAAACTTAATTCCGATTTCTATGAAGAATGTAGTCGCAAGGGATGCACGTGTTCTAAAATATTCAAGAAATGCTTCCTTCACTTAACAAAATTGGAATATTTAACATTTCATTTCACTAAATACGAACTTGTATCTGCAGCTTGGAACTTGGATTAATTTACCCAGAAGACCCATTGACCCCACCAGTGTCATATCATTTATGGATGACCCCCTACAATATTTAAGTCAAGAATCATAATTAATGCTGATTGCTTTTGGGCTATTGAGTGCTGAATGTAAATAAACGGTAGTGTTTGTAAATGGTTTAATATGATATACAATATACAATTATGAATTCGTTAGGTACAAAGATTTGAATGCAGGTAGTTTTGAGTTAACAAATTAACGATAATGCAAAAATGTCCAAATTTCCAATTCACAAAATCGTATTTTATTCAGGTAAAAAAAAGATTTAATTTATCTTGTTGAAAGTGTAATAATAAATGTTCTGTAGCTAAAAGTAGTGCAGAAAGTAAGGCTCATTTTAAGCAGAATTCATTACTAATTAATTAATTGTTAACAGGCATTATGCTTTTTTCGGTTATGTGCAATTCACATCAAATCTTGTTTCATCAGCCTAATTACAATTTACAACCAGTCTCACATCTCATCCAACTTTCTTTATTCTGAAAATTCAAAAAACAGCAATTAAGAAACTTTGTAATAATGACTGATTACACAATTGCAAAATATGCAAATAACATTCAAATAAAGGAACCACAAGAAACGTGCATCATAAATGAATACTTGAAACTACTACTACTACACTACTACCATGTATTATCATCACTTTTATATCTTTCGACGGGAATGGGTCTGTGTAGAAGTCAGCAAATTCATTCTCCCCAATTTCAAAAACATGAAAATAAAACATTTTGAACTTTTTAAAAACATGTACATACAAAATTTTCCAATTTTCAAAAAAATGTAAATATAACATTTTAAACTTTTACAAAAAATAAATAATTAAATAAAACATTTTGTACTTTTCAAAAAAAATAAATAGAACATTTTAAACTTTTTAAAAACATGCAAATGGAACATTTTAAACCTTCCAAAACCTCCTAATTTTAACATTTTACTCATTTTTTTTATTTTGTTTCAATGACATAGCTCATTTTGATTCTAGTTTTGAAATACGTCATTTTAGTATCTTACAGACGATATGAATGACAACTGACAACAAAATTGTGTAACCGTCATTTCATTTTTCCTCTTACATCCACAATTGTCAATTGTCATCAGGTTTTGATAGAATCAGAAATGTTGTATCTTAAAGGAGTTACCTAAAACCTAATTTGTATTTTTTTAAGAATTTAGAATAGTGTATTATTGACTTTTTAAACATATGCTGTCAGCGGAACATTTTGCGCCTCTCAAAAACATGTAAACTGAATGTTTTACACGTTTGAAAAATATTAAAATGGAACACTTGTAACTTTTCTAAAACTTGCAAACTACATATTTTTTCGAACTATTCCCCCAAAAAAACGTAAATATTATTTCAGGGCTTCTATTTGATTGAGTCTCGTGTTTTTATGGACTTTTTTGAGTCATATTTTAAATTGGAACTTGTTACAGCTTTGACTCCCCACTCACTGTTTTGATAAAACAAATAAATACCTGGTTGTTTATGAGGAAAAATAAACTTCTGCATTTAAAAATATTTTTGCGGGAAGTTCTGTTTCATTTCATGCGGTTTATCAAGGGAGACAAAGAAGAGCCATTCAATTTGAGGGTAGATCAGCTGGAAATAAATAACCCTCTATGGTAATGTACATTGTTGTTTTTACTACGAAGATACACAATTACCGGAATTTTAAAAGTTTTGCAATACTTGACTAATTTATTATGCTAAATATATGGCCATTCGAAAATACAAAAATACATATGCACCACAAATGTGATTCTTGACATCGCACACACTCGTAACGTAACTACATTCTATTTTCCATGCAATTTTTTAGAGCCAAGTTTTAATAGGAGACCGTTTTATTGTTAAACAAATTATTTCAATAAAAAAATGGCTAAATTTTATAACATAAAACCAAAAAGGTGAAAGTCAATGAAAATTTGTTTCTGTCTTAATGGAGAAATGTACACAGTATTTTTATTTTGTCTTGGAAAACATTTTTAATTCTACTGTTTATCCGTGTAATCCCATCACCTAAATTTTACTTTAAACAAGACTTTCCTTAAGTAATTTCGCAACACAGCAAAAATGCCAAAAGCAAAATTTAATAGCAATAAAAATGAAATGACTCAAAATTCTTTTACAAATTAACGTAGCTGTCAACTAGTGTGACACACTGCACTGTTGCACTTACATGTGAAGTACATGTGTGTCACTACAGTATTTCTCAGAGTCTTCTTCTCCTCCAAATATAAAAACGTTGTCGTTAAAGGTAACGCATGCTGCAGACAAACGTGGGGACGGATCCTCTCCCTTCGGAGTCACTTTCTTCCACTCCAAAGTTTCTGTGGAAAAATGTAAATCAAATTGAATTAAAAAGTTGAAACAACTTTTTTCCTTTTCTTCAATTTCTGAATCGACTGAGCGGAACATCGCTTCGATCTCCACGTGCAGTTGACTTTACCTCTAATTGCATTTATTTCGTTTTATCTTTACTCCATTTTACGGAATTCTCGACTTTTGTACTTTTTTTATCTTAAATTTTAATTTTCTCAAAGTTTCGATTTCAAAACAATAATTTTTATTCTTTTCAATCCGCAAACAAGACGCTTTTAAAGTTTGAATTTTAACTGTAAATAAATCAGAGTGCGCAGAACAAAAGGATAAAATTGAAGGCAATTAAATTACTAGTCAAAAAATGTGGACTTCCCTGAAAAAGAAAAAATGTAATAAAATGTAAACATGACGCACCTGCATCATAACTAAACACGTCGTTCAAATAGGAACGGTGTTCATCCCATCCTCCAAAGATGTACATCCGTCCACTGTGCACAACTAAACAAAAAAAACAAGAAAAGTGAAGTTCAAATTTGAGAAACTAATTGAAATGAAGAAAACATTCCAGCAAAACATGGGCGCCAAAATGACGAAATTTCAAATGTTTAACACAATTTTTATTTGTTTTTACAGGCACAATGATCCCTTCGACGCGATGGCGGAGTTCCACGTGTTTCCACTGCAGTCCACGTGTTGCTTTTAAGGTCAAACGACGCAATTTTGTTCACTCTTGTCATCTTTTCGCAATCAAATCCACCAAAAATGAGAATGAATCTGTCGTTGATGACTGTCGCTGAGTGACCTTCACGACGTGATGGAGGAATTCCCTGCAACATTTTTAGAACAAAGTCGAAATAATTCTTTAAATCAAATCTTGCCTTGAGACGTGAAATTAAATTAAATAAAAAACGTTTCTGACTTTTGCTTTAATTGTTGACCAACAAAAAGATTCCAAGTTCAAAGAATGTAAATCATTCGTCACTCCAACTCCATTTCCACCGTAGATGAACATTTCATTTCTGGACACAACAGCAGAATGATAATGACGAGCGGCTGGAACATTTCCAGTGACTTTCAGTTCGTCCCACTTCAGCGTCAAAGTGTTGAATCGATACAAAGAGTTTGATATTTTCTTTTTCTTTGTATCGTAACCACCGAAGATGAGAACAAATTCTTTGTGGGCCACCGCTGAGTGACCCCATCTTTGATTGGGATTGACTTCACTGTTTTCAACTAGCAACTTTTTCCAATTCTTTTTCCGGTCTTGAATATTCAACACGAACACATCCAGAACATCACGTGAAAAACTTGGATCACCAGAATAATTGCCTCCACCGAAGCTGTAAATTACGTTCCCAACAGAAACCGCTGCATGAAGATATCTTGGAGGAAATCCATTGATTTTACTTCCCCAGGAAATCTGTAAATTAGGCAGATTGTTAAACCAATTCAGAGTTTTGTATTTCGTATTTTTTGTCCTGTTACCGTTTTTGGAAGCCACGCCGCTGCAGGAAGTTCAACTGAAGAAGCAGATTTCAAAGACTGTGGCTTTAGTTGCGTCTGCAAAAAAATTCCGTTTAAAATTAAAAATTCGTTTCAATTTACCAAATTTTCAAGGTGAGTTTCTCTGCTTTAACCAACTGATCCTATCCCTGTCAAACAATTTTATTTTTGCATTCTGAACTACCCACATATTTCAAATTTAAAGAAATATTTCAGTTCGCAATAAAACTGGCTTTCCAAAAATGCACATCAACGATACGAATGGATTCACACGATCGTAACCACATCAACACAAATAAAACACAAACTCATTGATTAGATTCCAAAATTCAATTACCTCCTCCAACAAAGTGACGACAGAAAACGGAGCTCCATTTTCCTTGAAGACGTTGTACGCGTGCACCGCGGCGCCGCATGCGACTGCTTCGTCTGCGTCGATGGTTCTGCAGATCTGCTTTCCCGCAAAATATTCCTGGACCATCTGCTGCACTTTGGGAATTCGACTCGAGCCGCCGATCAGAATCACGTCGTCGATTTCCTCTTTTTCGCATCCGGATTTTTTTAACGTTTTTTCAAGGATTTTCATGCTTCGGTTTAAAAGCGGGAGAATCAATTCTTCGAATTTTGAGCAAGTAACAGTGACGTGTAAATTGATGTTTTCGTAAACACAGTCCAATGAAACTACAACTGACGTCATTGTTGCTGATGATAAATAACATTTTTGCTTTTCGCATTCGTTTCGAATGCGGCGTAATTTCTTGGCAATTTTTTTGCGAACCTCTGTGTTTTCCGACATTTTTCCTTCCGCCAAGTTAACCCCGTGAATTCGCTGGAATTCTTCAATGCAAAATTCAGTCATTAGGTCGTTAAAATCCTCACCTCCAAGTCGATCGTCGCCTCCAGTTGCTTTGACCTCAACGCGATTCTTAGCGTCCAATCGGAAGACCGTTACATCGAACGTGCCTCCGCCCAGATCGTAGATAAGACACGTTTTGGCCTCGTGACTTTCTAACGAAGACTTGACGCCGTACGCAACGGCGGCCGCCACTGGCTCAGCGATGAAATGAATGTTTTTGAATCCTGCCGCGTGACACGCCCACTCAGTAAGGCCTTTTTGCATTTCGTTGTAGTAGACGGGGATGGTGACGACTGCGCAGTCGATTGGACTGCGCAGGAAATCTTCGCTCGTTTTCTTGAGGTGACGCAGCAGCTCCAACGCAATCACCTGCGGAAGTTTCTCCTCGTCGTCGATCTTCACTCCCACGTGGCCAGTCATGTTCACCAAGTGAAACGGCCACAGGTCCTTGTACCTAATTGTGAGTTAAAGAAATAAAGGATCAAAGACTAATCAAATACGTTGATTGCCCTTAATTATTGCCAAAGTTTTCTGGATTTTTCCTAAATGGTAAACAGAGATTGAACTAAACAATGACTCACTTTTGAATATTTGGGTCGCTGAAGGCGCGGCCAATGAGGCGTTTGATATCGAAAACTGTGTGTTCCGGATTATCGTACGCTTCTTGTTTCGCTGTTTCCCCCACGTAAACGCCGCCGTCGTCGTCGTCGCTGCAGTCGTCCGAATTTCGGTCGAAATCTGAATCGGCGTTGTAGGCGACGTAACTGGGCGTCGTGTTGGTTTGGTAGCTGCTCGGAAGGACCTCCGGTTTCTTCGTGGAATGGCGAAGGACGGCGACGCAGCAGAACGTCGTCCCAAAGTCGATGCCAAGTGCAAACGCGGGGGTCGTGGCCGATGACGTGGAGGAAGTTGAAGCCATTTTTCTGTTTCAAAAAAATTAACTAATATTTGTAGCAGCTATTACAGAGATAGACTGGCAATAAGGAATTTCTAAACATTCCCAATGGGCCCCCTGCTTCTTATACATTATGTGTACGGGAGCATAAGGCCCCTATGCTCAGAGTGAGCCCCCTGATCGCCTTACCTGCTTAATGTGATTTATCGTACTAAAAAAGTTCCCATTCCGCCCCTGAGCTGTTAAGCATTATTTAAAGTACGCGGTTTTGTAAGAAATAAAAGATCATAAAGTAATTAATAATTTCACAAGTACAACCAAATGCTCTGCACACGTGCACATTGTGTATTGTCATATGGATCTCATGTATCTACATAAAGCTGAAACTGCCATTTAACTCTGTGGATAGACTCGGGGCTTTCCATAAATGACGTCATGAGCACGGCTTGTGGTTCTACTTAGGCATTATTAACAACTCTTCTTGAAGTAGCTATCTCTACCTCTACAATTATTATTGATTATTAGGCAGATGACAGTGTCCTGGTATTTTTGATATTTCGTTGGCTTCATTTATGGACGACCCTTTGTAAAGTATCACAGCGTATGAGAAGTATGTACGATTAAACTGCACTCAAAATAGTGGCGCATTGAAGCAACTCCAATTTCGTATCATTTCAGCTTAAATACCCACTAACATTTTTTACAGAATGATGCAAGCTTCATGCGCGCATGACCCCTAAACTAATAATTAGTCGAGTACCCATCTGGAGGAGTTATTTGTGAACAGCCCCTCCACAACTTTTAATAAAATACCGTTTCAGACGAAACAAATCTAATAACTGTGTATGTTATTACACTATCAATGATGAGTGTGTTCCACATTCAATTCAAAGTTACATTTCATGTGAAGAATCAAAACGAGCCATTTCCAAATTAAAGCTGGAAATTAAATGAGCGCAGTCCATAAAATACAAAATGAAATAAATAGGTACGTAAAATAGTAAATAAGAGTTTTTCAAAATTGCAAAATGTTCTATTGAGGTACATTAAGGACCACATTGTATTAATTTGATTGCAGATGTTGCATTTTAATTTTAACTAATCAAGGAGGTGGGTTTTGAGGCTTCACGAAGAATACTGCACTGAATAAATTGAACTTGACCGCTGATCACTACATAGACTACCTACACTGCACTGTCAAAGTCACCGGCTCTTATCTTTATCTCTGGGCAAAATAGATCACAAGCCATATACGGCAACAAGCTTCATTCAAAACACAATGACGTCGCGTCATTCGGCAGATGTTTCCTTTTATCTCAATCCAATTCTGATAAACAATTTCCACCTCTGCCTCTCAGTGTAAATAAAACAATAAATAACTTCAATTTTATTCACACGATATTTTACCCCTCGAATATTTTTACATTTTATGTACTTCGTTAAGGGTCGTCCACAAATGACTTCAATGGAGCGTTAATGAAGTCTGTTAACATACTGATGATACCCCATGTTGAAGATTGCCATTTACACAATGCTTGTGCTTGTGGCAAGTGGGTTAAATTATTCTATATAAATTGAAATATTTCAATGACATTGTTTATGGACGACCCCTGGGTAACTTAACCAAAATCTATGTGGATTTACTAAACCTTGACTATTCTCAAAGTGAGTCGAAAAATCAATTTTTACAAAAAATTGTTTACCTAATTTGTGAAATGAAAATGCAAAGAATTCGTGTTATGCATTGAACACAGCGCAGTGTTGTTAGATAGAGAAAAATATGACGTCGTACCTGTAATTCTGTGAATCTGCCTTGAAGCGTCTTTTAAATCTTGAAAATGAAAACCAGTAATTCCAAACTGCGGTGCAATGTTTGATGCTTGAAGTACGTGTCCCGGTCTTGGTAAATTTCAGAAGAATGTTGTTGCTGTTCTTCAGTGATCGTTGATTTCTTGTGATGTTTAAGGCGAATAAATTGTTCGAATTTCAATTTAAAATTGTGTTGCTAATATTTCACAGTAATTTTGTTTGGATTTATTGAAAAGATTCCTTGAATTTAAACTCAAAATTGACGAAGTGAAGTTATGGGGTGGGAAGTAAATGAATACTGAGGAATGAGGATGAGTCGTCCAGGTGAAAAGTTAATTGGAACTTCAAAGTTAGGGATCGTTCATAAATGATATCATGGGTGGAGTAAGTGGGTCAAGTGTGGTACAGCGATCTCATATATGTTGGCATATTATGCCAAGTCAAAGATAGCAGTTTATGCAGTGCTAAAGGGATGCAAGGGAGATAAGGGGGGGGAAGGCTAAAAGAGTGGTAAGTTTGACGATATCGTTTGTGGACCATCCCTTAGAAACGAGAGGCATTTGGAATTCATCACCTGATTTTCCCGTGTTGCCGTCAACAGATAAAAAGAAGACTTCAATCCACAGGGCAGTTCTTATCAGTAGTTCCAATTAAACGTGATACATATTTAGCATGTAATTTTACAATATTATTTATTGTTTATCTACTCATTGTCTGATTGTACTGTGTACTGTGTACCTATATTGGAATATTATTATTCAATTTCATCAAAATTGTAACAAAATTTCAATTTGTAATTTCAAAAAACAAGACTAAAATTAGGCTTTCTGCCACAAAATTTTTTCTATTTCTTTGAAAAAGTGGTATTCAAATAAATTCATGAAAAACATAGAAATTCATTATTTTATAGGAGTTGACTGACAAACACATGGACCAACAATCTTAAATTCAGAAAGAATTACTCATTTAATTCTGGAATCAAATGTAGATACATTTTTCTAATTTCCACGCAGTCTTCCCTGCGAATCACGCTTTGGAGCGCGACGACCGAGTCCAGGGGAGGATGAGGGTAGTGCAGGCTTGAAATTTTAGAAGGCTGCTCAGCTACTTACTTGTCAAAACGTAGGGTGGATTTCGATTTATTTTATAATAATAATAATTTAGTATAACAAAACTGTTGACATTTTTAGTTTTATTGGTATTGAGGATTGAGGGCGGAGTGGCTATGATACAGTCATATGTTTTTTCAGTATATATGTGCATAGTACTTTCTGTAATTGCAGTATGCACGAACATCGAGTTAAATGTGACAGTTACTTATCTAATTGAAAGGATAGGTTATTTACCGTTTTTATACTACAAATTTAACGCTTTTTAAATATTATAGAAACATATTCAATTGGACACGATTGATTTTTAGTTTATAGGCTTTTGAATAAATAATTCAAAAATCCATAAATATTTCTTTCTCCATTTTGTGTTGTTCTTTATAGTTTACACGTTGTACTTTCTTTTGCCTTATTTTGAAAATACAAATCGATACACGTTTTTGAAATGACGTCAAAAATTTGTGTAAAAATAAAAGTGCAACTATAGCTATAAAAAAAGCTGTGTATAAACTGAAAGAAAAATGCTGATAGTACAATCTAATTCTAAACTAGGAAAGCAAATTCACGTATGGAATTTTATCATCGGCATCAGTTAAGGACGATCCTTTACACACTTATTTCAAGAACGAGCGTGCCATGTAAATATTCATTCTGGTCTGATCCTCCAAAAATAAAAATTCAGTCGCCCAGAGCAATGCAGACGGAATCGTGGCGAGGAGACGGAGGCTGTCCAATCGGATTGATTTCTTTCCACTCACATGTTTCTATTTTTTAAAAATGAACCAAACATTTTACAAATTAATGTTGGGTCAAGTGTTTGCTCACACTACTGTCAGTTAAACTGTTTTAACAGTTAGAAAATAAAAATTTTTGTTAATAGACCAGCTCTTTTCAATGCGATTCAATTTGCTAATTATTGCTCCATAAATTAAACTCACGTGGATCATACGAGAAAAGGTCGTTCGACATAGAACCTACATGAGGAGGTCCACCAAAAACAAAGATAAGTTCGCTATGCGTAAATAAACAAGAATAAGATGAAACCAATTATTATGGAATTCTTCAAATTGATTTTCAATAGAAGATTCGATACTTCTCGGCATAAATATTTTTAGAGCGTGCAAATTAAATATTTAATTTTATTTTTACAAGCAGAATGACTCCGTCGACCCACTGGACTTTCTCCCCTCGTTTCTGGACGCGACCATTCACTCGTCGTTGGATTGAAGAAGAAAATATCGCCTAGAAACTCCCTCGTCTGGGGATCGTATCCACCAAAAATGAAGATAAATCTGTCACTGTAAACTGTTGCCAAGCGACACCAACGGAAGGAAGATGGAGTTCCCTGAAAAACCGTACACAAACAGAAAAACAAAATTAATTAGCTCCTTAAACTATAAAGCATTGAAAAAGTTAATTTTCTACCCAAAAGCCCGAAATTTGGTCCAGACTTACGTATGCTTGGATCGTTGACCAGCGAAACGTGTCGAGATCCAAAGAATGCAAATCGGTCGTCAACTGAATGTCATAGTTCATCCCCCCGAAGATCACCATCTCATTCCTAATTACAACCGCTGAGTGAGCTGCACGAGCCCCTACAACACCTCCAGTCACTTTCGGTCTGTCCCATTTCAATGTTTGGGTGTTGAATCGAAGCAATCGATTTGAGGTCAAGATCTTCTTGATCTTAGAATCCAGACCCCCGAAGATGAAAACGAATTCTTTGTAAGCCACAGCTGAGTGACTGTCTCTCTGACGTGGGACAGACGCAATGCTTTCGATTGGCAGCTTCTCCCACGTCATTTCAAAGTCGGGTTCATTGACCTTCAGAACAAAAATGTCAAGAGGGCCGTCTGCTGAATAAGAAGGGTGACCGTCTCCGTTCATTCCACCGAAGGAATAAATTACGTTATCAACAGCAACCACTGCGTGACTGGATCTCGGGGGGAATCCGCCGATTTTATGTGACCACCAATAAATCTGTAATATTGCAAAATTATTACTATTGAAACCGAAATTACTTCAAAGGCATTTCTTAATGCTTAGGGATCGTCCATACATGATGTCACGGGTAGGGTCAATGTGGTGTAATAAATTACCTGCGTGTCGTTCAATGGGACAGTAGAGACGTCGTTACTTTTATTTTCGTCAGAGTCAAATTTATCTACAGTGTCGTTTTCCTCAAACATTTTAACGTTTCTCCTTAAAATATCCATGACTTCTAACTTCTGCAAATAAGCAGTAAAATATCGTGTAAAAAATCGACAAATAAAGTTCTTTAATTGTACACTTTTATTTTTAAAGTCGAAAATTGTAAGAGGAGTTCCGTATAAGTTGATGTCCCGTTCGAAAGTAAAATTAGAAAGGCAGGAGATGATACAGCATGCTGCCCTTAAAATCATGTACTGGGTTATTATAGTACGATAATCACCTGGACATTATGAATTACACGGATAGGCGTTCCTATTTCATATAAGTACCTACATCATTAAATGACGTTGATGTATGAATGTAATACAAGTTGGAAGTAGAGATCATGAGACAGTAATGTACGATAAACCATCTGCATAATCAGATTTAGGTTAAAGTCTGGCTAGTGGAATTGAAAGGAGGCAAGGAGCCAGGAATGGAAGTTATTTGTGGAAAGCGGAAAAGATGAAACCTAATTTCAATTTATGTGAAGAATGCAGAATTATTCGTTCACTTCACATTATTGGAATATTTAACATTTGATTTCACCAATTACGAACTTTTTTTCTAGTTGTAAGTTAATAAATTAACGAAAATGCAAAAATGTTCAACTTTGCAATACACAAGATCGTATTTTATTCAGGTAAAAAAAAGATTTAATTTAACTTGTTGAAAGTGTAATAATAAATTTCCTGTAGCCAAAAGTAGTGCAAAAAGTAAGGCTCATTTAAAGCAGAATTTATTACTAATTAATTAATTGTTAATTGGCATTATGCTTCTCTCGGTTATGTGCAATTCACATCAAATCTTGTTTCATCAGCCTAATTACAACCAGTCTTACATCTCATCCAACTTTCTTGATATATGAAAATTTAAAAAAACAGCAATTAAGAATTAAGAACCTTGTGTAGTGATGACTGATTAAAAAATTGCAATAAGTGTAGAAAAATAAAAAGTGCAGCTTTGATCTCAATCATAAAAAAGAAACCGCTCAATAAAACAAATTCAAAACGACATTAAATCGCTCGTACCTATTTCAAGCACAAATGTGTCCTCCAAGTAATTTGCTTTATAGTTTATAGTTGAACCCTCCAAAAATAAAAATTCGGTTGTCCAAAGCAACGCAGCTAAATTGGTCACGAGGAGACGGAGGCTGCCCTTGAGGCTTCACTGCCTTCCATTCACGAGTGTCTGTTTAAACAGTAAATACCAAAACTGTTTAGTAGAAATTAATTTTGCATTCTGATGGAATGAAGCAGAAGCAAACTCAAAATTGATAATTACATAGGTATATAGTAATTATAGGTGAAATTCAATTCACCTGGGTCATAGGAGAAAAGGTCGTTCATTTGAAAATTGAACCAAACAGACCCTCCAAAAACAAAGAAGAGTCCACTGTGCACAACTAAAAAGTGAATAAAGAACACAAAGTAATAAAAAAAAACTTCTTTCAATCTTAAGTCCAACAAAATAATTATCCTTTTTTGAATCAGCGTGTTCGTTTAGTGGCATCTTATCAGAGTTGCCTATATTATTGTCAAGAATCATTGCAAAAATATTAAAATAATTCATTAGTTTGTTTTTATTACAAGCAGAATGACTCTGTCTCTCCTGTCGAATTCTTCCGCACCCTTTTAACTGCATCCACGTTTTCAAGTTGACGTTGAAGCAGTAAAGTTCGTTCACCCGTTTCTGATTCTTGGCATGATATCCACCGAAAACACTATAGCAACGTGCTCTAAAATTTATGAAAAAACGAATTTTTTGAAATTTTCAAAATTTTAGTTTTTTTGTATTTCTTAACCTTTGAAATGGCTTTTTGTACAAAAATTTCAAGAAAAAAGTTTTAAAATTTTGAATAAAATTCAATAATGTGGATGAAAAAACCATTACATATACAATTTAAGGCCTTTTTCGTTTTTTCGAAAAATAATTTTATCGAAAAAATCCCACGAAGCGCACCATGTTGTTAAGCAAATCTAAGTTATTTTGGATGCTCTTTTCAAAAAAAAATATGGCGGGAAAATCCGTGAGGATACGTTGGTGTGTGTTGCTCGTAAGTGCACCTTGCTCCATTTTGTCCATCTCACTTCACTTTAGTACGAGCCAAGGGATGGTCCATAAATTATGTCACTTCCCTTTTTTGACGAACCCCCATTTCATCATTTTGATAGTTCGTAAACGGCTATCTTTAACATAGCATGTCATCAATACCAAGCTTGACCCACCCTCCCTAACGATGACATCATTTACGGACGATTTCCAAGCGATAGTGGAAGTAGAGAATCTTACAGAGACGAGTCCATTTCTGCTATTCAAATAAAACTTACAATAATCATACCACCTGACTGTGACTGTTGTCAAGAACCACGAGGCTGGAAACTATATTCTACATCACATCACAGTGAACTCTCCCTACTAAAGGTCAAGCCAATTAAATCAACACCTTAAAACAATCTGTGTTTATTGTAAGTGAAGCTAAATTTTTAAATGGTTTAGCATTTATGTTATGTTCGTAATAGCTTCAACTTTAAAGATTGCCTAGGCCAAGAGCGTTAAAGTGCAGAACTAATACAAAATTTCATATCTTGTGACTGGAAGTATAAAAATTGTCGCAATCAAGTATGAAGTAGTAATAATTAACCATGCTCTGCATTTTAATTTACCGAATACTACTTACATTTTGGTGATTTTCAAAAATAAATATGTGCATCAACTCAATTCAATCTTGCACGTATATTTCTGGTTAGCTACATTTCTTAGGGCAAGAATACATTTTTTCTATTGTAACGTCAGTGTATCTTTTCGTTTAAAAAATACAAGGCCCGTCAAGGCCGTGATTTTATGAGACAAGTTAATGTTAATAATAATGAGGCTGCACTGGAACTGGAATTGGCAGTTTTAATCCACTGATCGGTAGTATAGCAGGTATTTCAGAATTTACAGTAGGCTAAATAATAAAAAATATTCGTTTGGTAGAATCGGCAGTATATACCAAATTTTGCAGATTTTTTATGTAGCCGTACTGCCAATTTTGAAATACCTGCTATACTACCGATCAGTGGTTTGAAACTACACATTCTATTTAATGTCATAATAATGGTTTTTATTGATAGGCGATGTTCAAATTATGACGTCGTGAAAACTTACAATTTACTCCTGAAATCTCAGTCAATAAATATTGAAGAATTTGTTTTAATTCATGCACAAAAGAGGTAAAGCTTTTTGTATATAATTATACGCGTAAAATTAATTTGGATTCCCCCTATTCCTCTATCGTTATTGCCTTAAAAGTGGTCCGTAAATGAAGTAGGGTCAATTAGTCGACTTGGGTATTATTGCAATCTCATGTTAAAGATAGTCATTTATAGAATTAGTTAAGCCAAGACATAGTGGTGTGATGGGGATTTAAAATGGAGATATTTTGATGACGTCATTTAAGCACGATCCTCAATGCGTAGTGTGTATAAAAATACTTCACGATTTAAAGCATAAATCTTGTTTGTTGATGTAATTCGACCCTTTTTAAAATATGAAACATGATGTAAATTAATTATTTTGTTATGTAGTTTAACCCAAACACACAATGGCTTCATCCTCATCATCCGTCGCAATTGGAATCGATTTCGGAACAACTTATTGCTGATTGGCAATTCTTTGTATTTACACTAAAAGTCCAACGGTGATTCCGATAAGCGATGTTGGTAGAAATACGATGCCCATAAGCATATGTACAATGCTAAGAATTTTAAATGGTGTGAATAGGTCATAAAAGAGTGGCAGTTTTAATGACATCTTTTATGGACAAACCCTGACAGTGTTGCATTTAGCAGACGATTTTAAAACAGTAATAATTATCTTTTTCTTAATGACCCACTGTACAATTTAAATGGTCATGCATTTCGTAGTTGATATGATTCTGTCAAATAAACACGACGCCGTTACAATTTTGCATTCGACAGCAGCAACGGTCGGATTTCATGCGGCTAATTAAGGGAAACACAGATAGTGCCATTTATTTTGTTGGTAGATCAGCTGGAAATAAAAAGCCGTCAATCATATTGTACGTTGTTGTTTTTACTACGAAGATACACAATTCACTGGAATTTTGAAAGTCTTGCAGTAATTGAGTAATTTCTTATGCTAAATATAATGTCATTCGAAAATAAAATAAAAAATACATACATACATACTCCACATTTAATTCTTTACATCGCACACACTCGTGACGTAACTGCATTCTATTTTCCATGCAATTTGTTAGAGCCACGTTTTGATAGGAGACCATTTTAATGTTGAATAAATTTTTTCAATAAAACAAATTCCTACATTTTATAACAAAACAACTAATCAGATGAAAGTCGAGGAAAATTAGATTCTACCCCAATGGAAAAATGAACACAGAGTTTTTTTATTAGATTTTTACTTTGAACACTTTGAAAAAATTAAGATTCTACTGTTGATCCGTGCAATCACAAAACTTACATTTTATTTAGAAACATATTTTCCTAAAAGTAATTACGTAACACATTAAAAATGCTGTAAGCAAATCCTAATACTAATTTTAATTTGCAATATTTAATGGCAATGAAAATAAAATGACTTGAAATACTTTGTAAAAGCGACATCAGCTGTCAACTAATTTGACATTGTTGCATTTACATTCGAAGTACATGTGTATCATCACAGATTTTTCCATTGTCTCCTCCGAGAATAAAAACATGGTCGTTGATGGCAACGCATGCTGCAGCATAACGTGGAGACGGAGCCTCTCCATTTGGAGTCACTTCCCTCCACTCAAAAGTTTCTGCACAAAAATCAAAATCAAATCAAATTAAAAACTTGTAAGATCTTTTTTTCCTTTTCTCAAATTTCTAAATGGACCAAACTAAACATCGCTCCTGCATGTGCAGTTCACTTTATTTGAAATAACACGATTTATTTCTTTTTATCTTGGCTACTTTACGAGATTCTCAACGTTTGTACTTTTTTTACTTTTAATTCAAGTTTCCTCAAAGTTTCAATCTCAAATCAATAATTTAAATTTTTTTTAATTAGCAAACAAGAAGCTTTTAAAGTTTGAATTTTAACTCTGAATAAATCAGAGTGCGCAGAACACAAGGACAAAATTGGAGGCAATTAAAATACTGGTCGCAAAATGTGGTGTTTCCTGTAAAAGTAAAAATAAAATAAAATGTAAACATGACGCACCTGCATCATAACTGAACACGTCGTTTAAAAGGGAACTGTGTTTATCAAGTCCTCCGAAGATGTACATCCGTCCACTGTGAACAACTACACAAACCACAAGAGAAACAAGAAAAGTGAAGTTGAAGTTTGATTCAATTATTAAAATAGATAAAAATTTTAAAGCAAAACATTGACGCCAAAATAACGAAACTTCAAATGATCAATACAATTTTAATTTGGTTTTACAGGCACAATGCCCGATTCGACCCGATGGCGGAGATCCACGTGTTTTCACTGCAGTCCACGTTTTGCTTTGAAATTCAAACGACGCAATGGTGTTCACTCTTTTCTTCTCCTTTTGATCGTATCCACCAAAAATGAGAATAAATCTGTCGTCGTGGACTGTCGCTGAGTGACGCCAACGACGTGATGGAGCAATTCCCTGCAACCGTTTTAGAACAACATCGAAATAACTCCTCAAAATAAAATTCTGCCTTGAGACGTGAGTTAAATGGAATAAAAAACGTTTCTAACTTTCGCTTCGATTTTTGACCAACAAAAAGATTCCAAGTTCAAAGAATGTAAATCATTCGTCCCTCCACCTCCACTTCCCCCGTAAATGTACATTTCATTTCTGGACACAACAGCAGAATGATAATGACGAGCGGCTGGAACATTTCCAGTGACTTTCGGTTGGTCCCACTTTCGCGTCAAAGTGTTAAATCGATACGTCGAGTTTAAAAATTCCTCTTTCTTTGAATCGCAACCACCGAAGATAAGAACAAATTCTTTGTGGGCCACCGCGGAATGACCGTTTCTTCGATTTGGATTTACTTCACTGTTTTCAATTGACAACTTTTTCCACTTCTTTTCCCGGTCGTTGACATTCAACACGAACACATCCAGAACATCGCGTGAATAACTTGGATCACCAGAATTACTTTTTCCACCGAAGCTGTAAATTACGTTCCCAACAGCAACTGCTGCATGTCTTATCCTTGGAAAAAATCCATTAATTTTACTTCCCCAGGAAATCTGCAAATTATTCACATTGTTAAATCAATTCAGAGTTTTGTATTTCGTATTTTTTATAATTTTACCGTTTCCGGAAGCGACGCTGCTGCGGTAAGTTTAACTGAAGAAGCAGATTTCAAAGACTGTGGCTTTAGTTGCGTCTGCAAAAAAATTCCGTTTAAAATAAAATATTCGTTTACCTAATTTTCAAGGTTAGTATTTATCTGCTTTAACCAACTGATCCTACTACCGTCAAACAATTTTATTTTGAAATGCAATAATACCTACATATTTCAAATTTAAAGAAAATATTTCAGTTCGCAATAAAACTGGCTTTCCAAAAATGCACTTCAACGATGCGAATAAATTCACACGATCGTAACCACATCAACACAAATAAAAAAAAACTTTGTTAATCAGATTTCAAAATTGATTTACCTCCTCCATCAAAGTGACGACAGAAAACGGAGCTCCATTTTCCTTGAAGACGTTGTACGCGTGCACCGCGGCGCCGCATGCGACTGCTTCGTCTGCGTCGATTGTTCTGCGAATCTGTTTTCCCGCAAAATATTCCTGGACCATCTGCTGCACTTTGGGAATTCGACTCGAGCCGCCGATCAGAATCACGTCGTCGATTTCTTCTTTTTCGCAGCCGGATTTCTTTAAAGTTTCGTCTAGGATTTTTATGCTTTGGTTTAATAGCGGAAGAATCAACTCTTCGAATAGTGTGCGCGTCACTGGGACCAACAGCTGCTTATCTCCGTAAACGCCGTCCAGGGAAACAACGACCGAAGGAGTGGAGGCCAGATAACATTTTTGCCTCTCACACTGCGCACGGATTCGGCGCAGCTTCCGCGCTGTAGTTTTACGCACTTCCGCATCGTCGGATGTTTTTCCTTTTGCCAAATTTACACCGTGGAGTTTCTGGAACTCGGTAAGGCAATATTCAGTCAGCAAGTCGTTAAAGTCTTCTCCACCCAAACGATTGTCGCCTCCAGTTGCTTTAATTTCGATCCGTTTTTTTGCGTCAAATCGGAAGACTGTGACGTCGAACGTACCGCCCCCGAGATCGTAGATGAGACACGTCTTCGTCTTGTCCCTTTGAATGAGCGACTCAAACCCGTACGCAACGGCAGCCGCCACCGGCTCCACAATAAACTGAATATTTTTGAACCCCGCCTTCTCACAGGCGTCCTTTGTCAGTCCTTTGTGGAGCTCTGTGAAGTAGACGGGAACTGTGACGACTGCGGAATCGACGGAAACTCCAAGCGCAGCCTCCGCCACATTTTTCAAGTGGGAAATCAACTTAGTTGCAATTGTTTGTGGGAGCATCGTTTCTCCCTGAACTTTGACCCCGACGAATCCATGAATGTTGACCAAGTAGAACGGCCACAGCTTCTTGTACCTTCAAATAGTTTAAAACAGACCTGTCAACCTAAAATATGCGCCATCGAACTTTCTACGCGCCAAATTATCATACTGAATGCATTTAGGTATGTAGTGTCAAAACAACTCATGGAAAAGGATTTTGGACCTTGGAATTGCTTTTGATCCGTGCTTGGCTAATGGCCTGGATACATAGCTAGCATCATCAATAATGCTAGCATTAGCAATTATTTTCTGAAACTTGCTAATAAAAAACGCTACATGGAAAAAACAGCAACTTGATGATAATTTGAAATTGCATTTACATAGGCAGCATTATAAAAACTGAAACTTGCCGCGAAATAATTGTGGTGTTTTACCAAGAAACTGTACACTAAGAATAATATAGTACTAATGTTTACTAAAGTAATTTTATTTTCTCGCGATTTATTGTAATTATGGTTTCACACGATTGAAATAATATTTCAGCTGCACTACAATAACGAAATATTGCATAGTGAAGCCCATTGTCGGTTGCTTAAAATTTATTTCTATTTCTTTATATATTACAGAACTAATGAGTAAAATTGAAGCAACAATTAAAGTAAAGTTTCATCAAAGCTATCTCCACAGTCTCCACTATATTCAATTTCACCTTCATTCAAAATTGATCGACGAGTTTCTTTAACTTCTAGAAATATTTAAATTTCAAAACCAGTATTTTTTTAAATAAATTAAAAAACAAGAATTCGCACGCAACAGTTAAATTAAGTTTTATTTAATAAAACTAATTCCGATAGTTTGTATTATTTTGGTAATTAAAATGCAGCATCTGTTATATTTTTAAATGCTCCAACAATTAAGTTAAAGCACCAAAGTACTATATAAATTAGTTAAGGTGAAATCACTTTATTTTTGGTGACTCCTGGGTAGTGCCGTAATATTGTGAAACTATTGTAAGAACAAATTATGTAAATAGGTAGAAAAAATATTGTTTTGTATTGTAAATACAATACAATTACAAATACAATTACAATCGTACTTTTGGAACCATATAACTGAACTGACCCCTAATTAGGATTAAGTTACTGACTTTGTATTTACTATGATAACTACCATTTAGATACACGACTTTAGCGCAAAACAAATGCTCAGACCACACTGAAGAAAATAAATTTGATATTTTATTGTATTGTGATTGTAATTGTATTTACAATTACAATTCCAAATTGTAAATGTAATTCTATAAAAATACAATTACAATTTATTACAATTTACAATATTACGGCACTACTCCTGTCCTGGGTCAACTATCTGAAGTATATTTTAGATCTCATCACACCGTAATTGCCATACATAAATGACCCAACTAAAAATTCTGACTAAAACACTGAAATTTAAATCTATGAGAGAATATAATTTTTGAAAAATGACATGTGAGTATGACTTTGATCATGCGCATGAGGTCTTGATGCTGTTTTTAAAGCTGAGCATAGCAAGAAATATCAAACAAGTTTGATATTAGCATCAGCATCAACATTATCAAGCAGCATCAAAATTGCTGGCATGATGCTGCCTATGTAAACCCAAAATCGTAGCAATTTTTTAAGAAAGTTGCTGATGCTAGCGTTTATCAAAAACTTGCTACGACTTGCTAGCTATGTAACCAGGCTTTAATGCCTGTCAGCTGTGACGCTATTTTAATATGCAAAATCAAAACGGACGCATGCGCATAATTATTTAGGTGCATTGGCAATATTGAAGTGACTCACTTTTGGATGTTTGGGTCCTCGAAAATTCGGCCAATGAGGCGCTTAATGTCAAAAATTGTGTTTTCTGGATTTTGGTGCGCGAGATCTTTGGCCGTGTCCCCGGCAACGACGTCCACTTCTTCGTCGCTGTCGCTGTCGTCCTGCTCAACGCCGTAAGCGACGTAACTCGGCGTCGTGTTTTTGCCCACATCATTTTGCAGAACTTCCGGTTCTGCGCCGCGGTGGCGGAGGACGGCGACGCAGCAAAAAGTTGTTCCCAAATCGATGCCAATCGCGAGAGAAGTTGCGGAAGTTGAGAAGGAAGCCATTTCTATTTTTATCTGCGAAAATATTTTATGATTAATTCAATGTTCAATTTTGAGGCAGAAACTTTGACATTGAATGACCTCTGGAAGGCGATGTCATTGACCCACACAACTACAACTGCGCACATATGCACAAACTTGGTGACTTGACAGTTTCTTATCACTGTAATTTCAATATTCCAATTGTCAGTTTGTTGATTATTCGGTACGTCAACAAAGTTAAGGGGCCGTGCATACAATGTGTGCGCAGTGTGAATGGGTGTGTCATTTAGAGTTTACAGTTATCAGAATAATCACTGCCACCCAATTGCGTGCACAGTTTTCCATCACAAAAAAAGCCATGTGCAACTATCATGGAGCAGAAACAAAATCAGATATTTAGACAGAAAATACAGAGGGGATCGTCCATAAATGGTGTCATAGGTTGGGTGGTCTAGACGGGACTTGATGACATGCAACGTTATATACAGCTATGTAACGTAAAGTTAAAATTTTGATACGAGGGCGGGTTGGTCCCACAGTAGAGATAATTTGGATGACATCAACTTTGGACGATCTCTAACTGATAACACACTAATCTATCCTCACACGGCGGGTGCTTCTTCTTATCTCAATCGCATTCTAATAAGCATTTTTCTCCTCTGCCTTCCCATGCAAGCATAATCCCAAATACAGTTAAATATTTATGCACGAAATGATATATTTTAAATTGAATATTTCCACGTGTTGGCACTTTGTTTTCGGGAGAAAGCAACATAAAATTATTTTTTATTGAATTAAAATAGACTTATTTGTGAATAAAGGAAACAGTTAAATATTTTTAAATAATTTGTCCAATAAAAATCCAATTCCAATAAAAAAGTACAATTATTGAGGAGCAAAACCAAAACTAGACATTTAAAGAAAACATACAGAGGGGATTGCCCATAAATGTTGTCATTGGTTGGGTGGGTGGGTCCTATCGTGACTTGATGACATGTATTCGTATTAATTATGTTCTCAGTTCTCGATACTTCCGAGTGCAATACAATAATATAATTAAACTAGGGACTTTAGGGGGAAATTAAAGTTGTTCACAATAATTTAAAAATTACAAAGAAAAGGTCTGCACACGCGCACGTTGTGAATTACCATTTGGGTCCTACGTATCTGCCTAAACCTAAAATTTCAAAGTAACTCAATAGATTAGGGGTCCTTTATTAATGACGTCATAAATACCGTCTTTGGTTTTGCTCAAATATCACTAACTATCGTCGTTAAAATAGTTTTTTTGCAATGGTTAGGCAGATGACAGTGTTCTAAAATTGTAATATTTCCTTGGCGTCTTCTATTGTCAACCCCTAATAAAAATATGAAAAGTATGTGCGACTAAACTTCACTCAAGTAATGGACGCACTAACGCAGCTCTAATTGCACTACATCAGTTTGAATGCCCACTAATATTTATTTCACGGTTATGCGAGCTTCATGCGTGCATGACCCCTAAACTATTACAAAAAATGTATCTAACTGCAGACGTGATTTGTGCCCGACCCTTGCACAGGTTATAACAAAATAGCAGTGCAGTAAACTAAACGTAGTGAACTCTCGTATGCCATAATTGCATTGTATGATTGTCGTGATTAAGTGTGTTCAAGATTCAATTCAAAGCTACGTATCGCGTGAAAAATCAAAATGAGCCATTTTTAAATTAAAGCTAGAAATCAAATGAGCGCAGCCCATACAAAGCTAAATGAAATAAATAGGTACGTGAATTAGTAAATGTGAGGTTTTAAAAATTGCAAAATGTTCTATTTACGTACATTAGGGACCATGTGATTTTAATTTAATTGCAGATGTTGCATTTTTTTTTAACTAATCAACGAGGTGGGTTTTGATGCTTGAAGAAGGAAATTGCAGTAAATAAATTGAACTTGGCCGCTGGTCACTGCCTACACTGTCAAAGTCACGGACTCTTATCTCCGGGCAAAATAGATCAGCGAGCGATACGTATAACAAGCTCAACTCAAAACACAATGACGAGGCGTCACACGGCAGATGTTTCTTTTTATCTCAATCAAATTCTGATAAACAATTTCCACCTCTTCCTTTCAGTGTAAATGGAACAATAATTAACTTTAATTTTATTCACATGCTGCTACATATTCATTATTTTCTCCCTTAAATATTTTCACATTTTATGTACTTCGTTAGGGGTCGTCCACAAATGACGTCAATGAAGAGTTAATTAAGTCTCTTTGGATACGGATGATATTCCATGTTAGACATCGCCATTTACAGAATGCTTAAGCTCGTGACCACAGGGTCATATTGATCCATACAATTTTACGCATTTCCATTACAATGTTTATGGACTACCCCTGGGTAACTAAACTAAAATCTATTTGCATTTCCTCAACCTCGGGTATTCTCAAATTCAGCAGAACAATAAGTGAATTCTTCTTTCGTGAATATGTGCACCTAATTTGTGAAATACAAATGCAATGAATTCGTGTTATGCAATGAGCAGAATAGGAGAAATATATGACGTCTTACCTGAAATTCTGTGAAACTGCTTTGAATCGTCTTTAAATCCTGAAAATGAAAACCAGTAATTTCAAACTTTGGTGCGATGTTTGATTCTTGAAGTACGTGACGGTGTCTTGTTATATTTAAGAAAAATATCCCTTTCTTCAGTGATTTTTTGATTTTTGGTGATTAAAGGCTAATAAAAATTTGAATTTCAATTCAAAAATTGTTTTGCTCGTAGCTGCTATTTTAAAATAATTTTGTTTCGATTTATTGAAAAGATTCTTTGAATTCAACCACAAAATCAACCAAGTGAAGTTATGGAGTGGGAAGTAAACGAATACTGAGGAATGAAGATGAGTCGTCCAGGTGAAAAGGGAATCGGAACTTCAAAGCTGGGGATCGTCTATAAATGATGTCATCGATGGAGTAAGTGGGTCTAGTGTGGTACAGCGATCACATATGCCAAGTCAAAGATCGACGTTTATGCAGTGCTAAAGTGATGACAGGGTGATGGGTGAGCCTTAAAAGAGTGGTAAATTTGGCAACGTTATTTGTGGACCATCCCTCAGAAACAAGAGGCAGGTGCGATTCATCACTCGATTTTTCCGTGTTGCCCTCAACAGATAAAGATAAGACTTTAATCCACAGGACAGTTCATATGAGTAGTTTCAATTAAACGTAAAAAATATTTAACATGTAATATTGTACAATATTACTAATTGTTTATCTCCTCATTGTACTGTGTACCTATACATTAATATATTTATTTTATTTCTCGTGTAACCTCCATTAATCAAGTACACAATTTCTATCCTACGTGTGTTATGGGTGACCCCCAAAGAATCTTTCATTAATTCGAATTCGTATTCGTATTTATTGATCGTGAGTAAAGACTAAACATTATATCTAAACAGCGGGGTCTACGATTCCCGGCACTAAAGACAGGAATTATTCCTGCTTGTCGCCAGCATTGAATCAATTTGTCATATCTATTGTGCGGTTTTCCTTTTCGGGCATACTCTGAAGAACCCCAGCTGTTATTTACCACGTCTGGTTTCTTACTGCAATCTGGTTCAGTTCCATTGGAACGAGTGGGACAAAGTATCCACTGCATACACTTTATAGTGGCAGTTTCCAAACATTTGCCATTCAGACAATTTCTGCAAGCCATCCAAGTCGCCCCTGGGCCAAGCCTAAAAGGTTTCTGACCTGCCACGATTCCCATTGTGTGCCTCCCATGCCCCTGCACATCGCTTGGAAATGGGTAACCCAAGTACGGGTCAAACCAGCCGTATTCACCACGAAAGTTACCAAACAGAGCTGGATGGGTGTAGTCTACTCCAGTGTCGAGTTGACCCACAACTATTCCTGAGCCGTTAACACCAGCGGAATGGATTGCCGATATATTAAGTTATATATGTCCCCAAAACCAGGCGGCGGGTATATTGGTGGAAACAGTCTTGGATTTACTTTTTTCAGGATACGTCCGTATAATCTCTTCTACTTCTTCAAGCCTGACATTTTCAACGTCTTTGTGGCCACCAAGCAGCTGCTTTACGGCTGCAACATCTCATCTACTTACAATGACTATATTCGTTATCCGCAATGCCACACTGGTTGCATTGAATATTTTCTGGCCAAAATTAAAAAATATTATTTATATCGAACTCAAGATTGACCATGGATACCATTACATTTGATCATATGAAATATAAAACAACTAAGCATAAGAACTTTACTTTGTAAAATGTGTTGCAGATTTTTTAAATTATTGTAAGTTATATTATTTATTTCATTTCATTAATTATTTTTTTGTTTAAAAACTGTATTTTGAATTTAAAATTAAAATGCTTGTTCTTTATTGTACTGCTTGAATGAGCATAGGAAATGGCAGTAAGATGTTACAAGTTTATTGTTTATGCAGTAAAAATCACACACTAAAAGCATCTTTATAGAAAGATAGACGATTTTATTAAAAAATGAATAAATGAGATTGTGAGCAAATACAATGAGTAAAACATAGAGAATAGCCAAAATGATGAAGTATTGGGCTCAACCCGTAATGTCCAAACAGCATATTCCCGCAATATTTTATTTATATATTAGTTATTTTCGACCGGCACTACAGGAAGTGCAGAAATTAAGGATGTTTTTGTATTCACCCGAAGGTTTTGATTCCGATGTCGCAACCTTTAAGGGTAGTCGAACCTATAAAAAATTAATTTCGCACCCTACCCTTTTTTTGATCGATTACCGTTCCTACTTTTCCCTACTTTTTCAAAGCGAGCCGTACATTTACCCTACTTTTCAACAATTACCCTTTAATTAACCTTTTATATGTTTTTATAATTAATGTGAAAGGCTATTTCAAAATTTTAGTACAGTAAAGTTCGTTTAAAAGGGATTATGTTAAAAGGGAAAACCGCCTAAACGGGACAGATTTGAAGTTTTTGGTTGGCCAGCCTATGATTCAATGTTAAAATTGTCCGGTTATAAGGAAACAGCTAAAAGGGATTATCCGGTTAAAAGGGACTTTTTTTTAACCATTTTTGTTTTTTTTTGGTCACTTAAAAGGGATTTTTGACGAAAAATAGTAATAATAACAGACAGACAGACAAATTATACAGAGCCGAACGAGTGAAGCACTACTGTTTTTGACAACTAAACTGCACTCATCTTATCTCTTATCTGAACATTTACATTATCTAAGTAGGTCGTCGTATTTATAGTTTATAAAGCTTTCTTGGCTGTCGGTTGTTAGTTGTACTTTTGACTTATTTGACTCTTACCTGCACTGGTTCCAGCTCTCCTGAAATGTTGAAGCGGAAAAGAAACTCGTTAAGTATAGAAAAAAACGGAATCGTGCAAAAGTTAAAAACCCACAAACAAATTGAAATAATAAAAGAGACGGGTTTAAGTTCCAGTATAATAAGTAGAATTAAGCAAGAAAGTGAAAAAATTACAGACTCATGGTTGACTCACCTTTGAAATTAGCTGCTACATCACTAGGAATAGAAGCATCGGCAGCAGAGGCATTAACGCTTTCTGATTATGCGTCAATGAATGACAACTTATTGACTGAAGAAGAAATTACTGATGAAACAATAGTCAACAATATTATTCAAAGTAACGACCCAGATGACGACTCTGACGAAGAAGAAACTGTAGAAGAAGAATTTCCTCTAACTCCAAGTGTTTCCGAAGCGTCAGATATGATAGAGTACAACATTGTAAATAACTTACTCTTTTACGAAGAATAAAATCTGAATTTTTTTAAACATAATAACCGCTTAAAAGGGAAATCCCTTAAATTGTTAAAAGGGAATTCGGTTATAAGGGACAGATTTGGTCGGTCCCGCGGAATCCCTTTTAAACGAACTTTACAGTACTTTTTTATTAAAAACTGTAATTTATATATTTTAACAGGGGATAGTTCAGTAAGTCTTGCCCAGGCCGGAAAGTCTTGCTCAAAACGGGAAGTCTTGCCCCAAACGGGAAGTCACGCCCGGTTAAAAAATTTTAGTTTTTTAAATAAGTGGGATCCCTAAGCCCCCTAAACGCCCCAAATCGCAAAATGAAGAAGAAAAATGAAAAAGCAGAGATAGGTACATAACAAAGTTATACTTCGTCCTCAATATTTAATTTCAGTTACTGTTTGATATTATTAGGCTGCAAAACTGCATGTTCTAATAATTTAACCGAATTAACACTGAGGAAGGCTAGTGGGCTCAATGGTGCACGGTGCACGCCGAGATACGAGGTATCGATGAGCGAAAAGCATATGTAGTAATACATTTTGCATGCGAGATACTCTAATCCACTAGTTTTCGCGAGGCTGCGCTGTTTTCTTCTGGCTCTTTTTATGTGCTGAGAAGCGAGGAAGTAGAGAGTATAGTGTGGGATAGACAGAGAAGTAAAAAGTGGCTTCATGATGAGAGAGCACGGTCATCTGTGAGCGGAGGCATGTACTCATGTATGTGAGCACTCCGACCGAGACAGAGCTGTATCTTAATGGGGTAGATAAATACCAACTCAACTCGTGGGGTGTCACTAGAATCTGTCCGATCATTATATATCCTCTATTCCTCAATTCGATATAGCACTGCCGAAGGTCGTCCCATAGAATAACAGTCTCATACTTATTAGGCAGGTGTAGAGGTGACATAGAGTCCGCTTTGGCTATGACGTGATACACCATAGAGAATGAGGATACTCTGAGCACCATGGCCTGGGTAAATAATCAGTAAAACTGTCTCCTTAACCAGGAGCTAAAACCAGGGATCTCAAAGAGCGCGACATTTAAGATAGTCTGAAATCAATAGGTTTAACTTCCCAAGTAAAAGTTAAGTATAATTTACACCGCAAAAACTCAAAGAGTACACTCAGACTTGTCTGTATAGTGTACCTCTGAAGAGTAAAGCGGGAAAGTAAATTTTTACGAAGTGTACATAGGCTTAGAGCCTGCAAGTACGATACTTCTAACATACATACATACATACATACAACCGAATTAACACTGACCCAGGCTCCTAAAGCTGCCTGGAAACGGATAGGTTATATTTTTCCCTCCCGCCTGCGGCGAAAGAACAAAATACCTTAACCGTTTCCAGTCAGTTTTTCCTTTCCTATTCCACACCCCCCCCCCTCCTGTTCCCCGCCCACCTTTCCCCAAAAAAAAACCTAACTTTAAGATAAAAACTTTAAGATGTGGCCAACAGTGAAGAAGTAGCGTTAACAGTCAACAAAAATGTAGAAACAAAATAAAGCTTACTAAAGCTGGACACTACATAATAAGATGCTTACAAATATTTATAATTTCTGACCTTTGTTATATAAATAATTACCAAGACCAACTAAATTATTTTAATTCATGTTAATATCAAATATATAGTAATCGAAATAAAATATTGAGGACGAAGTATAATTTTGTTATGTATCTCTGCTTTTGTATTTTCCTTCTTCACTTTGCGACTTGGGGCGTCTAGGGGGCTTCCCCATCCCACTAATTTAAAAAACTAAAATTTGTTCACCGGGCGTGACTTCCCGTTTGGGGCAAGACTTCCCGTTTTGGGCGAGACTTTCCGGCCTAGGCAAGACTTATTAAACAACACCCATTTAACAACGTAATGCACTAAAAAAAGTTTGCACAAAATATGTTAGGTTTTTTGTCCAGAAGTGACTTCGTTGTCGTTTAAAAGAATAGGCACGGTTCGTGTAATAGTCGCACCCGTAAATGTCGTCCCCACCGCTCTCACCCCCACATTACTCACCCCCACATTAGTCGCACCCAGGTATTACTCACCCCCGAATTAACTTGCACCCGTGTATTACTTGCACCCGTTATATTCGCCCCCACAAATTGTGGTACAAAAGTAATCGTACAAAGGTGAAACTGAAAATACGCAATGTCACATACACGTCATGTGTCGTGTATCCTACGCAGTCTGATGCAGAGTCATGATCCAGTGTGAAGTGAGAATCAGCCTACACCTATTCAAACTACTACCACCAACCCACCAAAACGGAAACCTGGAGGTCCAAAAAAAGTTCCAGTAGGAACTAACGAGCCGCGAGAAAAGCGAACTAGATTGTGTGATTTACTCACACAGGAATTCTAAATTCACATTTATTATGTACATATTTCGTATGTGAGGCATTATTTTTTAATAATTTTTACAATTTTTAAAACATGTTACCAATAAATTTACAACGGTTATCATCTGCACATGCAGTTCTCATAATAACTATTTGCATATATCACGGGGGCAAATATAACGGGTGCAAGTCATACACGGGTGCAAGTTAATTCGGGGTTGAGTAATACCTGGGTGCGACTAATGTGGGGGTGAGAGCGGTGGGGACGACATTTACGGGGGCAACTATGGACGTTACAATAGGCACGGTCCATTAATGATGACCTGCGATTTTCATATGGACACCCACCGACCCACCCTAACAAACTAATGACAACTTTATAAATGAGTTGAAATGGATAGGTTTTTAGGACCCACCCACCTTATAGTGACATCTTATATAGATGCTGCTTGAAAGGTAGAAGTACCCGGCCTAGACAATACAATATCATTTTTGGAATCATTTTGTCCCTACGCAGTGGACTTCTGTTGGACTTATAAGAAAATATTTATTCGCCGACGATGCATTGGTTGTGTGAAACATGAGAATCCGCCATTTTAGCTAACTGTTTTACAGTAAAGCAATAATCGGCCAAACTTGAAATAAGCCATCGTAATATAGCAAACCATGCAAATTGAAATTATTACCCATTAAGGGTCCCTACTTTTTGCTTTCCGCACCCTTCTACCCTTTTTAATTTTTTAATGTCGATGTAGCCCACCCTACACCCTACCAATTTTTTCTTCCAAAATGTTTCCCTCCCTACTTTTTACCCTATTTTCTACCCTAAAATATGTGAGATGACACGTTTGAATTCACATATACAGCGTGTCCCGATAGAATAAGGACACAGTTGTTTTTCGTTGTTTATTCCCCCCGGGCGGGGCTACTAGGACAAGATAATTATTTTTAAATTTGAACTAGTTAGTATGTATACATTAACTTTAGTTGACATCCAGGGGACACGTGTTTCTCAAGAAATTAATTAAAAGCTGAAAATGTCTGTCCCGATAGAATAAGGACACTTCCGGTCTCCTTTATTTACATCACCATAACTTCTGACCTAGCTAGCCTGGTCACTCCCAGATACAATACGTATTACTAGAAACATTCACATAAATAAACGCAGGACACAAACCTCATAAAATTGCCTACAAAACAGCATATCTCTTGTGCATGGGGTCAACTGGGGTCACGCGGCGCTCTTCCATGAGCATGGGTTACACTGGTGTGTTGCCCTGACTGATGTAGCAGCAGTGTACATCCAATTCATGAAATGCGAAACCGTGTTCATGGAAGTGCGCCGCTTGATCCCAGTTGACCCCATGCACAAGTGATATGCTGTTTTGTAGGCAATTGTATGAGGTTCCGCGTTTATATATCGAAATCGGTTGAGAATTACGCATATACGAGATGTTTAAGTAAACGAAATCACGTTTTCCCATATGATTCTTAAAGTAAAAAAATTTGAACGGCGGGGGCTCGGTTTCTCTAGTGCTACTAGAGTCACCCGATTCCTGTGGTGAAAGTAAATGTTTCTAGTCATACGTAATATATTTAGGAGTGACCAGGCCAAATTTCACATTTTTTCGCTCACTAGTTCAGAAGTTATGGTGATGTAAATGAAGGAAACCGGGAAGTGTCCTTATTCTATCGGGACAGACATTTTCAGCTTTTAATTAATTTCATGAAAACAACGTGACCTCTGGAGGTCAACTAAAGTTTATATATACATACTAACTAGTTTAAATCTAAAAATAATTATTTTGTCCTGTCACTTCTCATAACAATATTTAATTTTTAAAAAAATCTCTAATTGTTATTATAATCTACAGTAATCACATAGCTAATCATGGTCTTTTGAAAATAGTTGATTTCGTATTGGGCAATGATTTCAACATCAAATCACACTTAGTTTTTAAATAATCTATAAAATAATCCATGCATAAGAATTAAAGAATAGAAAAATATATAAATTAAAGAATGACTCTTGGCATTGAGCTTGAGATGAGCTCATCATGCAATTTTGTATAAACAATCAATGTGAATCAATTCTCACATGCAAAAAGTAAACAATACATAGCATGCCATTAGTAACCTATATTTCAATCCAGCATGCGTAAGCATTCCATATTCATAAATCATCTATTGACAAATCATCTTTCATCTTCTAAATATCAGATCTCTGATTGACTGATATTCATTTTATAAATTAACTAAAATTAAAATTTAATAATTTGATAAATAAATAATTTCTTATTATTACGCCAACATAACCTACATTCATGAGTCAATGAATAATTCTCATTTTTAAGTATGTTGTAATAGGTAATGAATTTCGAGGTTGTAACATACTTGTAGGATTAAATAAAATTTCTCATAGTATGTATAAATAAATAAATACTGAAATAGAATATACTTTCATGAGTGAAATAATAATCTTATCTAAGTATGTGTTAAAGATACGCAGTTGAAATATACTTTATAAGTATAGGTATCGTCAGTGAAGATGCAATGTGGCACAAGTCCAGACGAGTTACACTGGACTTGTGCCACATTGCACCTTCATCGACGATATGCTCATATAAGTATGCTTTAATAACATTTTTATAATGATATTTAAATAGATGCCGCAATTTTGCAACTTCAGTTTTTATTATGCTTGCACACTTATGTGGAACCTGTTCGTATTTTAGAAATTAACAAAGTTTCTTAGATGATTGAATTAGTGCAAGCATCTAAAAAACATACCTAAAATATGTTACGTCAATCATAATTGATAGTGCTTTAATTAGGAAGTTGTTAGAGAGGTAAGGAAGGAGTAATCACGTTAAACGACGATGATTTCTTAACTCATTGACAGCTTCGATAAAGATTCATTTTGACGTAAGTCCAGTCCACCGCAAAAATCATGCTGCTGCAAGTCAATCGGATTCTTACAATCACGCTGTCGTAAGCTCATTCATAAGAATATACACTGGTACCGCAATGTTACATGTCTGTCTGCCATATGCCGTAGTACTCCAAGACAAAAATGCTTCACCCTGCCTCATTGAATTTTGTACGGCAATAATAAGTTGAATGCAAGTAGTGTGACAGTGCCGAGGTATTATATTATAGTTATATCTGTATTTATAGCTTAATAAATTAGCAAAGACAAGAAACACAAAATTAACAAAAACATTCTCTTTTAATACGTAATACGTTTGTGCAGTCATTTCAAGCTTCAATTATAATTTTAAATTGACTTTTAAAATGTCAATAAATACGTACTTTTACATTTGAAGCTTTAAGTGTTTACATTATCAATCCTGACCTCAACAACAGAATTACTAGTGTAATAAACCTTAAAACGTTTCTTAGTCAGCTATTTTAATAATTTTAAATTGATGTTTTAATTGACATAAATTGAAGTATTTGCTTTCAATACAAATCTTTCTAACTTTCTCAACAGGTTTCATACAAAGTATTGTGAACTGCCGTCTAAAAAATTGACGGAATAGGTGGATTTATTTAATTTCACAAACATTTGCTGTGAGGACAAATATATAACATTAACTTTATTGAATTTTTGAACCTCAAAAACATTTTAATGATATTTATTCAACACTGTAAACATATCCCATTGGTTTCCTTGAGTTAAATTGCTATAATTAGAAGACAAACTTTTAAAAACTAATTTATGGTAATACAAGTTGTATTATAGTAAACTACATATTAACTAAGCAATACATGCAAACACATTAATTAAAGTGTAACAACTTAGCCCAATTAATTAAACACTAATCATTTTCAACGTCAGATTCGTTTTCGGCTTGCAAAATTAAATTGCAATCGTTATAATCCTCCTCTATAGTATCATCGTCGGTATCAGATACATCAAGTTGCGTATCGTTAGATGCTTTAAGCAAATTAATTACCTCTAATGGCAGAGGGATTTTTTTGTGAAATTTGGTTCTTTTAGTCAGATACATTGATGAAATACAAGGATCAGAAGCGTCTAGAGATCAATTAAATACGTCTTCCATGGTTTTTTCCCTGGACATTTTACGAGAATGAAATTCCCTGTCACGCTTATAAATCTTGTTTTTAGCTTCCGAAGCCTCCTCGCCCAACATTCCAACAGGTAAAATACTTGACTCAATAATATCACCCCCATGAACAAATATTTTATGAACTGATGGTGTCAGATAATTCCACGAATACTTTTCCAAATAACTTTCGAGCCAGCTGTAGCAAAATGCATTGTATTTAGGAACGTCAATTGGAAGCTGGGAGTTTAACGCAATCAGCACTGTGCGCAAACCTAAAACAATACCTTCATCAACTCCTAAAATTTCGGCAAATTTTGCGTAATCATTAAATGCTCTGCGCGAAGTATTTCCATCGTTAGATGACCCTGACCCATTAGAATTTGGAAGATGAACTCTTAACCCCATTTCAACCCAAAAACTATCACGTAAAAGTTGCTTTTTTTCCTCATAGGCTTGCTTGTTAGCGCCTCGGGCCTGCCAATTCTCAAAGTCTAACTTACAAGATAAACTGAATAAAAATTCAAAGCTCCTAATCCAGCAATGTGTTGGAGAAATCCCATGAAGCAATCTTCCATCGCGCGGTTTAAATTTCAACGTATTTATATTGCTTAGCACATTAAATTCTTTTGATGAGCAGGTGCAAATGGCGCAACTAGAAGTTGATTTTGTCCCAGTTATGATGTTTAGAATTTTACCATCAATAATACTTAAGCAAAGTTCAAATTTAACGACAATTGTGCGCGTGTCACTGATTTTTACAGTGACTAAGGGAAGGTTTTTAATTTCCTCTTCTACTCGCTGCTTTTCCGCTAAAACCAAATCTGTTGTTTCTTTTGCAAAATTAAGACGGACGGGCCTACAAAATCGAACTGACTGGGGACAAGGGTTTTGCCAGTACACAACTCCACTGTTGTGAGATAGTCTTTGCGGTACTTTTGTTGTCGCAAATAGAGAAGAATCGTCCATTTGTGACTTACTAGTATCGGTTTTGTACATCTGCTTAAAATTACTTTGACCAGTACTGCCATCAAACCCCCACGGCACTACAAGAGTACACAATTCCCTTCTTTTTTTAGTTCTTATCATATTTTGTAAAATAGGTTCCTTTTGAAACTCAATAATTCGAGAGGCCGTATGAGCAAGAAGATGACTAAGATTCACAGAGGCCATTGTTTCACTGATTGTAATGCTTTCGACTGGTGGGCGACATTCTAGCTTAGCAGCTAGTACTCTGTCATACCCTGGAAATAATTTTATCCCCCTTTCATTCACTCGTTCTTTAATTCCGTCGTATTGGAAACGGCTAAGGTTGAAGTCCAAAATAATGGCTAACGCATGAACAGGTGACATAGGTTTGACCTTCGGTCTTTTTGATACTATTAGATCCAGAATATCCTTCGCGTTAGCAGGATGTTTGTAAATGTGCTTCAGAATTTTAGACAAACGCTTATCATTTGCATCTTTGGAATCTTTGAAATACTTAATAACACCTTCAAAGAAGGCAGCTCTCTCATAGTTGCGTCCAAAGTTTTCACCTAACTTTGAAACCGCTCTTCGTTTCGATCTTTTTGATTTCTCATTGTAACTCAAAGCTGGGCGACCACGTTTACGAGGTATTGTTGGATTCTCTCTTTACTGTGAAAATAAAAGTAAATTAATTAGCCTATTTATTTACACAATTGTGTACACATGGATTAAAGAACCAATACCGTGCACGTTAACAGCTGATACAATTTAACCCAAAGCGCAATTCAACGCTTTATTTACAGTTCTTGTCTTCTTGCAATAGCTTTATGTAGATGTTACAAAAGTGTAAACAGGCGTTTTGTTAGTAAACCATAATTGTATTTTAGATTATTAAAACTGAATGTAGTTCATACCTTGATTATGCCTTAATACACGGATATCAAATTCTAGATTTTATCAAGGTGGTCAAATGTGACAACATGTTGTCTTCAACATTTAACAGCCTTGATAGAATCTAGAAATTGATATCCGTGTATTTAGGCATAATCAAGGTATGAAATGCATGCAGGTTTTAATAATCTAAAATTAGTATTCTGCATCAACTTTTTTATAAGCGAAAAAAAGTACATAACAGTGAAATGTATATACTTGCAAAAACAGCTTCAAAAGTTGTCAATTTGGTTTCCAAATTGTCTTTTAACTTTACACTTAAATGCCTTAAATCTAAAAACTCGTAACTTTTAAACTGACATTGGCTATGTTTTTGAACTACATATACTAAATGTTATTACAGATCATGCAAACTTTAATGTTCGTTTTTTAAACCTTTTTCAAAACAGGGTCTGAGTACAACATGACCATTACAATCAGTTTTAATTTTTTGCACGCTTTACTATCTAAACTTGCAAAATTTAAATAAACTAATGAACGTATCATTAAAATCAATGAACATTTAATTATTTTCAGTTACAATGTCATTATGTAAAAAGCTTCATAGGATAGTCATGTAGTGGTTTTTTACTGACTATAAGTTAATTTAGAGTTTCAAATTTAATTTTGACTGAAAGTTTTTCAGCGTTAGTTTTAGAGCAAACCTAGTTTCTGAATTTTGTATACTGCTTTTTAAGGTATAAAAACTAATCTGCTTTGGAAGTGTCATAAAAAACCAAGCACACATTAATATTATATAATATAAATTGACTTGAAAAATTTAGCTTAAGCATTTGCTAAATAAATGCCTGGATGTAGTGGCGAAAATAAAACATAGGGTGCTAAACTTTAAGCATTAAACTTCATTTATGCATGTCATAGTACAAGTGACTTTGCCTTTTATATTTTATGAGCTTAAATATCTGCACACAAGCAGTTGTCAGAAATACGGTAATGTATACTGGGTTTAGTGTTCAACTTCTAAACACAAAAATGAACTCATGTTTCCAAATTATCTTTTGACTTTACGTTTTAAGACCTAAACTTTGTTGAAAACTCAGTTTCCAGAACACGTTTTATATTAACAATTTAAAATATAACGTATAATGTAAGATATTTAAATTTGTACTTGTCATGTAACAACGTTTTTACGTCTTAAATTGAATTTTGTATTTAATTTAGTATTGATGTAACGTGCTAAACTTGATACATATAAATTTAAATTTATGACTACAGGTAAAATGTAGATCATAACTACTTTAGTCGCGTCTTTTTTTAAATTCCCTGCACAAGAATTGTTTTAAAATGTCTTAAATCGAGATCTGAGTCAAAAGAGTCAAAGTTGTAAGAAATTCAGTTTCTAACAGGTCTTTTAACTTTTCGTTTAACGACCTCGTAAATACTTTTGTTTCGAAGTAGTGTTTTGACTTTACTCTTAAAGGTCTAAAGATAATAAAGAATTTAGGTTTCTATTTGTCATTGACTTGTCTTATTATAGTCTACAATTAAAAAGAGATAGGGTTTTGTATTTGTTGTGTACCTAATAACCTACTAATTAAAGTTTTATAAATTTGTCTAATATGTGCACTGCACTAGTAAAATATAAAATAATATTAAATTAATTACGCCTGATTTTTAAGTACCTGCACAAGAGCTGCTTAAAAGCTTGTCAATTTGTGAACAGATTTTATATCAAAATTTCTAAGAAATTTGCTTTTTAACTTCTTTTCTACATCTGGTTTTGACTTCCTTATTTAGTTAGGAATAAAGAGTTTTGTTTTTTATTAACTAGTCTTACTTAAATTAATTTTCCTAAATTTGTTTTGATAGGTACTAGGTAAATATTCGGAAATCCTACTTTAAATACGTCTCGATGTATAGTACCTGCACGAGGACTGTTTGAAAACTTGTCAAATTGTAGTTTGTATCTAAAGACAAATTTTGTGAGAAATTTAGATTACAAAAAAATTTTTTGACTTTACGTTCAAAGACCTTAAAATTGCAACAAACACTACTTACAACATATCTTTTTTGTTTTAGTTTTAAAGTTTTAAATTAGCAAGACAGTTTGTTACTTACTGCAAGATTTATGTGTACCTATAAAATAATTATTATTACTTTAAATACGTTTTATTGTGCAGCACCTTGAAAAAAGACAATTTACAAACTCGTCAAATTGTGATCTAGGTCTAAAGGCAAAAATTTGCAAGAAATTTGTTTTGCCAGTTGTCCCTTCACTTAATGTAATGAAACCTCAAATTTGTAGGAAATTTAGATTTAAACATTTGTTTTACTTGACGTTTGAAGTCCTACAAGGTGTAATAAATTCCGTTTCCAAGTTGTGTTTTGACTTTACGTCTTGAGACCTAAGATTTGTAAGAAATTCGATTTCCAATATGTTATTGACGTTAGTTGCTGAACATGTTACATATAAATTTCATTAGGCGTACATGTAAAATAATAATAAAACCGACTTAAATTACTCCATGATTTAAAGTACCTGCGAAAATACTTTATAAAAACTTCTCGAATCGTGACCTGGGTTCTACGGCAAAAATTTGCAAGAAATTCGGTTTCCAATATGTCGTTTGACTTTACGTTTTAAGCCCTGAAATTTGTAAGAAATTAGGTTTCCAAAACGTTTTTTGACTTCACGTTTTAAGACCTAAAATTTGTAAGAAATTCGGTTTCCAAAATGTCATTGACATTAGTTTTTGAACATGTTACATATAAATTGCATTAAGCGTACATGTAAAATAATATTGAAAATGACCTTAATGACTTTATGATTTTAAGTACTTTATAAAAACTTGTCGAATTGTGACCTGGGTTTTACGGCCAACATTTGCAAGAAATTCGGTTTCCAATATGTCGTTTGACTTTACGTTTTAAGCTCTAAAATTTGTACGAAATTCGGTTTCCAAAACGTTTTTTGACTTCAGGTTTTGAGACCTAAAAGTTGTAAGAAATTCGGTTTCCAAAACGCATTGAAGTAACTGCTAAACATGTTAGATATAAATGGTTTTAGACGTATGTGTATAATAATTATTTAATTTAATTTATTTTTTCCATAATGTAAAGTACCCACACAAGTACTTCATAAAAACTTGTCGAATTGTGATCTGGGTTCTACGGCCAAAATTTGCAAGAAATTCGGTTTCCAATTTGTCGTTTGACTTTACGTTTTGAGCCCTAAAATTTGTAAGAAATTCGGTTTCCAAAACGTCTTTTGACTTCACGTTTTGAGACCTAAAATTTGTAAGAAATTCGGTTTCCAAAACGTCTTTTGACTTCACGTTTTGAGACCTAAAATTTGTAAGAAATTCGGTTTCCAAAACGCATTGAAGTAAGTTGCTGAACATGTTAGATATAAATGGTTTTAGACGTATGTGTATAATAATTAGTTTATTTAATTAATTTTGTCCATAATTTAAAGTACCTACACAAGTACTTCATAAAAACTTGTCGAATTGTGATCTGGGTTCTACGGCCAAAATTTGTAAGAAATTCGGTTTCCAATATGTCGTTTGACTTTACGTTTTGAGCCCTGAAATTTGTGAGAAATTCGGTTTCCAAAATGTCATTGACGTTAGTTTCTGAACACGTTACATATAAATTGCATTAACCGTACATGTTAAATAATATTAAAAATGACTTAAATTACTCCACGATTTAAAGTATCTACACAAGTACTTTATAAAAACTTGTCGAATTGTGACCTGGGTTCTACGGCCAAAATTTGTAAGAAATTCGGTTTCCAATATGTCGTTTGACTTTACGTTTTGAGCCCTGAAATTTGTGAGAAATTCGGTTTCCAAAATGTCATTGACGTTAGTTTCTGAACACGTTACATATAAATTGCATTAACCGTACATGTTAAATAATATTAAAAATGACTTAAATTACTCCACGATTTAAAGTATCTGCAAAAGTACTTTATAAAAACTTGTCGAATTGTGACCTGGGTTCTACGGCCAAAATTTGTAAGAAATTCGGTTTCCAAAACGCATTGAAGTAAGTTGCTGAACATGTTAGATATAAATGGTTTTAGACGTATGTGTATAATAATTAGTTTATTTAATTTATTTTTTCCATAATTTAAAGTACCTACACAAGTACTTCATAAAAACTTGTCGAATTGTGATCTGGGTTCTACGGCCAAAATTTGTAAGAAATTCGGTTTCCAATATGTCGTTTGACTTTACGTTTTGAGCCCTAAAATTTGTAAGAAATTCGGTTTCCAAAACGTCTTTTGACTTCACGTTTTGAGGCCTAAAATTTGTAAGAAATTCGGTTTCCAAAACGTCTTTTGACTTTACGTTTTGAGGCCTAAAATTTGGTAATTCGGTTTCCAAAATGTCGTTTGACTTTACGTTTTGAGGCCTGAAATTGGTTAGAAGTTCGGTTTCCAATTAGGCTTTTACCGTTACGCTAAAGGTTTAAAGGTTGTAATGAAGTTGGTCAATAATGTATCATTAACGTGCTTTCTTATAAGTGTACGTTAAATATTGTTATTAACATTACCTTTTTTCTAATTTTTGTACAACCTGCATAAGGTCAGTTTAAAAACTTGTCGAATTGTGGCCTGGTTTATGTGACTAAAATTTCCTATACTGTAGGTTAATATGGAGGACCATTTAGTTCTTGAGTGTGGGAATCATGAGATTCTGAAACTCGGTACTTGGCTGGAAGCCAGGTATTTGCTTATAGGGGATGCTTACAGCATATGGAGATGCATTATTACTTCTAGCATATTTTGCGTTTTGTTTTTTATTTTTAGAAAATTTGAATTGTAAAAATAATAAATAAATTTAACAATGGGTTTAGTCGAGAAATGTGGCAATGTTTCCTAGACAATGTACGCAATTTATATTAAATTATTAAGATTAAATTAATCATTTATGGCCAATTTATTTTTTTTCCAATCAGTGTGGCAATGGTTCAAATGTCAGTCCGAGCGAACGTCTCTTTTATTCGAGTATTTGAAATATTTCTACTTAGGCTGTTGCTGTGTAATTCTTTAGAAATTTAGTAAGAACACCCGCGTTCTGTGCGCGGTAGTCACACATTATTGTTGGAAGTATTGTTGAAATTTCATGTCCCATGCAGTCAGGATCGCTTTTAAGTTCCACAATCACACTCACTAAAATACATGCATTATATCAAATAGTAAACAATATGTACTTACAAGGGAATGACGCGAAATGCAACCCCTAGAGACTCATTTGAAAAAATTGGGCTACTTTTCATAGTTCAGATTCAAAGTAGCTCAAATGCATTTTGCGTTGTTTGGTCACAGTGGCCCGCCAAGATTTTAAAAAATTCAAATTTTAAACCTTTGCCGCCCAAGTATTAACTACAGTTCTCATCCGATTTTGATAAAATTTGAGTTTTTCGAATCCTCAGGCTATATTCTAAAAAGTAAGTTCAGCATTCTTGAAAATTCAAAAAAAATTATTTTTGATTCATTCCCGGGTACGCGTGTACCCGTTCCGATCACTACAATGGGGCGTGACTTACCGAAGTGGGGCATGACTTACCGAAGTGAAATAGGGCATGACTTACCGAAGTTGGGCATGGCTTACCGGCCTGGGCATGACTTATCAAAGAACATCCCAATTTATTTCGTATACTCTGAACCCTTATTTTTTTAACTAAAAAAAAACTGCACAGAACTTTGATAATTAGCAAGATGTCCATTTAAACCAAGATTTTAGAAGAACATGAGGATTTTGATGGCTTTTAAAAGTCGAGCAGGAATCTGTTTTGTAACTAAAAAATGTACATTTTGTTAGTACAAGCCCTCAGAATTTCTGAGATTATCAATGCCCCGTTCACTTGTAGAAAATAAAACGTGATTAATTTAACACATTTTGTTTTGAAGCCATATGTACTGAAAATTAGTATATTTTTATGCGTAGAATTTTTGATGTGCTACGAAAATTAGTTACCTAGTGCCAGTTTTAAATTGCGATTCATAGTCCAAAGATTAAAGATTAGGCTCTTAAGAGGTTTATCAAGTGTCGCATATATCTATTATATCAACCGTAATACTCCAAATAGAAGCCCCCGGCTTCTATTAAAAACAGCACCCTTTACCCCCGGCTTGTATTGGAGGCCCGGCTTGTATTAAAATTATGTTTTTCGAAACCAAAAATAAAACTTAAAGTTACCTTATTTTTGACAACTTTTCAGTATTTTCAGGCATTACATTATTTGGTATAATAATTTTGTTAGTGCTTTTTAGTGAAAATAACTCCACAAAAATGCTACTACAGTCCATTCTCTACATAGCGTACCTCCTCATAGCGTATACCTCCACATAGCGTACTTTTCACGCATCCCTGGCTAAATCCCTATGATTTTAATGCAATAATACCTCTATATATTGTACCTCCACATAGCGTACTAATTTTGCTGGCCCAAAACACCCATCATGTGTAAATTTCGTCGCTACATAGCGTCCTTTTAGAAATTTAAAAAATTTTAGCGCTCAGCTAAAAAAGTGACTATTTTTTTTCTTGATCTAACTGATTTTGCAAACTTATTCAATCAAAATTACTAAGCATATTCTTTGATTGATTTGTGTAGAACCAATAATTACTTTAAACAGTAGAATTTTTATTGTTTTCATCTATAATACTGATTTTGTTTTAAATCTGTACTTTCTACATAGCGAACTCTCCTCATAACGTACTAATATTGCTGATCCGCTGAAGTACGCTATGTAGAGAGTGGACTGTACAAAAATCAAATCCATAGGCTGTACTTTTAAATTTTTTTGCAGCATGTTCTCCTGAATTTTCGTTTGCATACTTTACTACCTCCAGTTTCTTAGCTACTGAATATTATTTCCATTTTTTATCCATTATTTAATTGCTTTGTAAACATAAATAGAGAAACCTATGCAACCCACCTACCATGCCTTACCTACCTAGGTACTTACATGCACACAAAATATTTGATCTATTCCCATACTTTACGTTTGCAAAAGAAAGTTGAGATTTGAATTTTAGGTCTATAATCTCTAATGTGAGGATATCTAGTGCATGACATTTTTACCCCCGGCTTGTATTGGAGGCCCGGCTTGTATTTATACTTACACCCGTTACCCCCCGGCTTCTATTGGAGGCCCGGCTTCTATTGGAGGCCCGGCTTCTATTTGGAGCAATACGGAAGTATAATTAATTGTTACAGCAGCATCCGAACCTCCGCTGAAGAATTTAAAAATTCAATTTACATTTCTGCAAATAATTTAAAACATTTTTAAACAATTTATTAGGCTTTGGAAAGTTGCACAATAATAACCACATTAGTGAATTGTATTACTTTGTTTAAATTAATTATTTTGCAAACTTAAATTTATTATACAATCTTTGCCTTGACTTAATGACCTATTTGTCCATTTAAATGGCTACAAACTGTTGTATTTATAATTAGTGGATATCAAATAAAAACCAATTACGTTACTGATATTGAATATATCGTCGGCAAAGAATTAAATCTGACTATTTCCTTTTGGTGCTCAAAGTGAAACTGACTTTTACTAGTTTTTGCTAAAATCGAAAAAGACTATCTCCATTTTTCTCCAAATGACATTAAAAAAGGCAAATAAAATATATGTGCCCATACAGTACATTATGAAGTAGAAGTTTTTTTTAGGGGTCGTTCTTAAACGACGTGAGAGAAATTATTGCTCTCTCAGAAAACACTTACCTCCTTTGTCAATGCAAAATTGAAGTAGTCGGTTTCGCTTTTGGTGAAAAATGGTAATAGACAGTTTTGGTTTTAGCACGAAAAGGAGATATTTAGATTATTTGATTCTTCGCCGACGATATTCTGAATTATAATACAAATTCTTGTAAACTAAAGCTTTGAAGTGTTTCATTTTATTGCAACTTAGTTAATTATTAACTGCATGTATTAAATTTTGACGTTTTAACATTATGTCGAATTATTATAATTTTAAATGCTATCATTATCTATTACACACTAAGTAAAGTTGGTCCAATTGACTCATGCAGTTGTATCACCAAAACGAACGAATCGTTTACTTTAACTCATAATAATAATAATAGAAATGAAGGACTCTAACAAGCGTCGAAACTCGCGCCAGAATCTAAAGAAACTGATTTTAATTGGTTGGATTTATTTATTTTGTAAGCTTTTAGATTGCTTACCTTTCTTGTTACACATTTCAAATTTTTATTCAGTTAATTCAAATTCTACATAATTAATCGGGATAGGTGCACCATAAAACTCCAACCACCAATCATTGTTTGTCATTGAATAATTAGTCTTGTGCGCACTCCAAATTGTGACTGGGGTACATCTGCAGATTGAAACAAATCTACTCAAAGCAATCTGCATTCAAACTAAGGAATTTTCCTTGTCTCAAAAAGTGCAGCTGAGTCTTCAAAACAAATACAAGTACGAAGCAACTTTAAAAAATGCGGACGATGCATGTCGAGAAGTCGCTTGTACAAAACAAAGCGGTAACAAAATTTGGACTCAATGGTTTATTTTTATTAATGGTAATTTATCGCTTGAAATTTTTTCACAACCCGCTAAAAAAATAAATTGTTTAATTGTGTACGTTTGACTCAGGCGGGAACTGTCGAAATGTACACAAAATAAACTGTGGCTCCGGCTCCGGCTCTTCTAGCTCTTCTAACATAAAAATGAAAGAAATAATAGGAGACGTTCAAGCGTAAGCATGACGCAATATTTTTGTACCGATTGTACTAAATTAGTTAAGTTAATTGCAATTAAATAAGTCTACGTAAAACTACGCATGCAAAATAATTGTAGACACATACGCCAGGTCAACGTGACAGATGCACTTTGTGAGGGTGACATGACGTGGGATGCCTTCTACAATTTGAAAGACGTAAGCATTAACCAACTCTGTAATTAATCTTTCTGTCACCAGACCATAGTATTTATCTTTTGATAAAATAGGCAGGAATTTTTGAAAATTTTGAATTTCTGACTGAATCATTAATTACTCTTTGTAATTTAGATTTACTCATTTATTGACAAGCTAGCGGATGTATTTCCTGACAACGCTCAAGTCATTACCTATGGTCAATCCTACGAGAAGCGTCCATTAAAATTAATTTCTATTTCTGAGTCTCACATTGCAAGTGCGTCAGCTGCTGAAAAGAAGCCGATCGTCTTTATTGAGTGCAGTAAAATCTAAACAAATTTACATGTAGTAAATAATGTTTTTAATTGGTTATAAAATTATTTAGCATAATTCAGTTTGCATTGTTTTCAGACATTCACGCTCGCGAGTGGATATCCGCAGCAATGTGCACCTTTCTTATAAACGAACTCTTAGTGGATAAAAAAGAATGTATTTCTACATTTTTGAACGATTTTGATTTCTATCTCATTCCTGTCGCAAATCCAGATGGATACTTTTTTTCTCACATTCCAACGCCCGCAACTGTAAAACTTAGTTAAAGTTTTAATTGCTTTTTTTATGATTATTTTTTAATTGTATTTTAATTATTACCATACCCTAATGAGTTTCTACTTTTTGAAACTAAGAATCGTCTCTGGAGGAAAACTAGGAGTTTGACCTCAGACTCAAATTGCCTCGGAGTTGATCCTAACCGAAATTTTAACTCGCACTGGATGGGTGCACCTAATTTTAATACACTTTTAAATTCATATTTACATAATATTTAATAATGTTAACTAAAATAATTAGATCAAAAAGTGTACAAGACGAGTATTTTGTATTTGATATATTGCAGAATCAGACACCTCTTCAGATCCTTGTAGTCTAACTTACGGGGGATCAAAACCAAATTCTGAAGTGGAAGTGGAAAGTTTACAAAATTATTTGTTGAAACCAGAAATCTCAAGCCGTCTCAAAGTTTACCTCCCTGTCCACTCCGCGGCTCAGATCCTACTCTGGCCCTGGTCATACGCTTTGAAAAATATTAGTGATGAACATTACCAGTTTTTTGTAAGATGTTTTTTGAATTTATCATTGGATTAGTGTAATTATATTTGGCCTGGGCTTGTCATTATAATTATCTGCTAGGTATGTGATTTGATTTTTCATGCAACTGATCGTGAGCTTGATTAATTTTTAGTGGGAGACAAGTCAGAATGCAATTGAAGCAATGGCCAGAAGATATGGGACTCAATTTCGCCATCGGCCAAGTGCTCAGGTTTTCGGTAAATGATAAAATTGCTTAGCACTTTACTTTATTTTTGCTGTCGTATTTAAAAGATATTTAAAAGACGTTGCAAGCTGATATGCATTTTTTTTTCAAAACCAAATGCAATTTAAGAATAAAGCAGGGCGCATTTTACTTATTGTGTAGGACCGATTAGTGGGAGCTCTGACGATTGGACCTACGAAAAAATTTTGCAATACAAAACAGACAGAGTTTACGTTGCTACGTTTGAATTAAGGAATACACCTGGGAACTTTGTGGCACTAGGAGATGAAATTATTCCCTCATCGTTGGAAGCTATGGATGGGATTTGTGTTATTGTTCAAGCTGTGAAAAGGAAAAGTCCAGGGCCAGTGAAACCTCCAATAAGGAAAACAACTACAACGACAAAGCAACCAGAAACTAAACCTCCAACTTATACTGAAGAACCAGAGTGCTATCGCTAGTTTCATAGAATTAAATAGAAATTCGTACAAAGCTTAAACTTGCAATCGTAATTATACATATAAATATTTTATGAATTTGCAATACTCGTTTAATATTATACCAGTTGTATTTTTATATACTAATTCATTCTCCTACGATGCCACGTAATTTTATTTCATTTAAATTTAAGAGTTTTGTTTAAAATTTAAAAGTTACTCAAAATTGGAATTTGTTTTTACTGATTATATCTTGTTTCTTGTTTAATTAAAAATAGTTTTATTTTTGCAAGTTTTAATTTGGGATTTAAATATTTGCGCGTGAATTATAATAAATATTATTCTATTCGTCATCGCTCTCAGTTTAATCCATCACTTAAATGTATTTAAAGAGAGTGATCGGTCAAATTCATCAAGGCGCGCAAGATACATTTAAGAAATCAATTCACAACTTCATCTGTTATCGTGAGTTCCGCATTTGGGAATAAGCGTACTAGGGAATTAGTAGCATCTGATTGAAAACGCTCAACATCACTTGCCACATCTATGTTGAAACAAACATCCTCATCGTTCAGATAAAGATATACAGTTACTTCTACAAATTTAACACTCGGGGCAGGTCCAAAATCACAGTTTCGCAGAAACTTTCCAGCACTTGGAATAAGGACACCACCGTCAAATTCAATCACTTCGTTAAACTTTAGCCTTTCCAGTTTAGGAAATGTTTCCTGAATTTTGAAATTCTCGCTCCAAGGAAATAACTCCAACCCAGATCCAGTGACTATTCCTGAGCGCAAGTCCAGGTTTAGAACTTTGGGTAAAATTCGTGGCAATTTGATTCCAGTGAGTGTGTCTTTCTCGTGATTCACAAGCGAAATAGTTTCCAGCGTGTCCCAACTAAGCTTAAGTATTTTGTTAATCACTTTCACAAAGCAGATTCGTATGTCAGCATTTGTCGACATGAGGTCATCAATATATTTCAAGTCTATTATTAGTTTCTTGAACTTAATCAGAGGAAGTTTCTGACTTTCGCGCTCTTCGTTTGAGACACAATTAAGTGCTGCTTCAAATAATTTAAATTTTTCTGAATCGAAAATTTCATCCTCAGCAATGCTTAACTTAAATTCCTTGAGAAAATGGAGACGGTTGAGGGGTAAGGATAGCAAGTGGTAGTCTTTACAACAAAGAATGATTTCCTTCAAGTTCGGAGTAATGAAAATTATGTAGTCGAGGGTTTTTCTTGGACAAGTTAGTGAATGAAGCTCACGTAAACCACTTTTTCTTTGACGACGTTTAATTTTCTTGAATACTTGATTATTTTGAATTGAGGGAGGAAGACCACTGTAAGACCAATAACTTCATTTGTACTATCGCCTGTTTCTGCTACCACTAATTTTGAACTTGCATATAAATACAGTGCCCATAGGTGAGGAGCTTGTGTGTTGAGAAGATGTCCAACCTGTTTTATTAAAGTGGCTTCGTTCTCGCTTTTAGGAGAATTTGAAAAGTCGAGAAGTAGGTCAAAGATGTATTCTCCGAACGTTGTCAGAAAACTTTGTAATTGCAGGTCACTTAAAGAACTATCCACGAAATCGAAAAATACCCATACTTATTATTGAACACAGTACTTAAATTAATAATTAATATTAGAATCATAAAAATTAAAACGTCTTACGTCATCAATTGACAATGCGACTTCTTGTGGAATAACTTCAACACCAAAACTACTACTCTGACAATCAAATATGGAACCAATATTTAGGTCTTGAGTTGCACTTTGCTTTAAAAAGTCTTCAACGGCTTCGGCTTCACTTATTGTGTCCGGATTCGGAGCTGACTCCAACTTTCTTTTTTTAACAGCTTCAAAAATCTGAGTATTAACCAAATCAAAATGTCAAATGGTGAACGTGAATGTAAATGTTATAAGTACAATTTTGTGTGAATGAAAAGCAAAATTGTGCATCTACGTAGCCACTCACTATTTTATCTAATCGCACGAAGTTGAAAAATTAATAATGCACATAGCCTGTCAAATACTCCCCGAAGACTTATTTGAAAAATTTGCGTTTGATAGCTTAATGAGAGCTTTGATGATGATTTTGATTCGAAAATTAATTTAGGTTCAAGAATAGGGTCACAGTATGCAGTACCTACAATTTTGAAAGTGCAAAAACTCACCTTTTGATTTGCATTGGAATCCACACCCAAATTCTAAGAGCTGCCTTCCATAATAAATTAAAAAGGCAATTTGGCTTTAATTTAAAATTCAGACTGTAATTCATTTATTGAATTCAATCACTGGCAACTGAGAATAGTGAGCTAAGACTAGTGCACATAAATTGTGAGAGTATTGTATTGTAAATTATTGTAAATTGTTGCATTCACAATAACAATCACAATACTATACGCTTGGACTTTACAATAACAATAACAATCACAATTTCAAAACCATTCCCATTAACAATAACAATAACAATTCACAATTTGGTTTCATGTTTCCTACTGACGATGAGTTAAGGTAAGGCGCTTCGAATAATAGCGTTATAAATGTTGCGGGAGGGGGTCTAGCTGCCCTTTCTTATAACATATTCGTAAATACATTCCAGAAAAATTGGGTGGGGGTAAAGGGCATGACCAAATTTTACATAACGTTATCGTTGGAATCTCCCTGATGTCGGCTCAACTTTATTATCACTGTAAAACACAAGAATGCGCCTGCGTCAGGGTGCATTTACGTATTCCGTCATGACTTAGGCGGGGTAACGGCAATGTTAACCAAATGGTGAATAATAAGCCACGGGGGAGGGGCTTCGAATTTATGTTATAACGTCATATAGTCATGACCCGTGGTGCATAAAACACTACTCGAAAGGACTTTAATAACTTTTAAGCCTACTTTTCAAAGTGGAAAACGGATCGTCGTTATTACTTTTATAAGCAACCTGCAAAATTTTCAGTTGTTTTCAGTTTGTCAATCATTTTACTTACTTGTATTGGTGACAAATTGTTATCAGCAATCCCCTTACAATTAACCTTTGCTATCTTTATTAGTTTTCTTTCTTTCTGTGATTTTATTAGTCCAGTCCAGCACGTGGTGGTGTACAAAGTAAAATAGGAAATAGTGCCTTTACTACTTCTTAGTTCTAGTTCCTATACATTCTACCCGCATATCCAATTCTTTTAGGAACCTGTATGCTCGGGCCAAAAGAAAATGTTTTGGGAGTTTTTTTAAAAATCCCGAACATTTTTCCCAAAAGAAACGGTTAACTTTCCTTTGGGAATTTGGTCACTTTTCTTGAAAGGCAGATGCTTGCATCATGCATGAAAGAAAACGTCCCTAAAGAAAAATGCGTATTTACCCAAATATGCTTAATGATAAATAATGAAATCATTGAACTGTTTGTTTTACATAATTTCATACTACCAATTTAATATTCATTAATAACGTTGTAAAAGGTGAAAATAAGTTACATAAATGATATCTTCTGGATAAAATATGAATATCGCTATTTTCCTAAATCTGCAACTCCGCTCACAGTTCAAAAACGTTTATGGCATCAGTCATCAGTCACCAGAAACAGTATACAGCCACACGCTTCTTTTTTCTGCTCGCAACTTCAGACCTTAAGAATTAAGAAAAATATTATAAGTTGACACATTATTTAATGCTCCACTAATGTAGATCAGGATAAACAAAATCTTCTAGCCCGTGTTCCCATATACTAATCTCAAGTTAGTATTTAGTATTAGTAGTTGAGTATGATTGTAGGACACAAATATGCAATTAGCTACCTTATCCACTGGAATTAAAATGCATCAGCACAACTTACTTACGTAGGTCAATGTAAGTAGGTCAGCGGATTAAACCAAGTGTCAGCCAGCAGTAGGGAACGCATTAGGTACTCGCCTTTGCCTGTGACCTGCCTGCCTTCGCCTCTTCCTCTGCTCAGAACTCAGGTAACTATAATAGTAGTAATAGTAAAAAAAATGGAATTCAACATCCAGCTTAATATTTCAATAATTGTTGTGGATCAGCAACTAGTGCTACCACTCAGTGAACCGAAAATCCAAGCTCGCATCAAAAGCTGGTTAGTTTAACATAATTCAATAATTATGTGGTAAAAATTAAAGTCAACTTACCGTCTTGTAGGTCCAAACTGTCTGGTATCCACGATGAGTCAAAAGTCAAAGACGTACTATGTTGTTTAATCCCAAGAATCCCTATTTACACTAATAGCAGGTTGCAACTAACGACAGCAGTTAAATTCTGTAGCACCATAATTAACTGCAATTGTTATTTATTTTATGAATCACAACTATAAGTCAAATTCGAATTAGTTTCACTGTGGCTGACTGACGATGAGGAGGAAAACCAATTTTTCCGTTCTTTGAGAATTTGCATTTAGCGCGTATTCAGAAATCTAACGACCGAATCCAGTATTGGTTGATTGTCGCTCACGAGTGGCTGCTCGTATGTTCCTATAATACATGCACAGCCACCAGTACACATTACATTTAATTATATGCGCATATCTTGCATTCCTACTGCTTATGAAGGAGTGAACGAAAGAAGACAGCATGGACTGCGCATGACGATTTGATGCTTTTCTTTTGGGCGGCACGATATTTTCCTTTAAGAATATGCGCCTATATGACCACTCATTGCATCTCTTTCGTGCTGTACGATACTTTTCTTTAGGGAAGTGTGCATAAATGACAATCGGAGATTTTCCTTAAGGAATATGAACGATTTTGCATTAAAGGGAAGCTTCTACATTTCTTTAAGGATATATTTTACTTTAGAAAGGCAAAATTTCTTTTGGGATCAGCATCTTAAATGAAAATTCAAAATATTCATATAAGAGGCATAACCAAACAAAATTTCTTTAAGGAACCCAAATATTTTCAGTATGAGGGTATATTTGTTTTGATTGCGGCAGTAATAAAAAAATCTGGCGGAAGTAAAATATTTGTCTTTAAAAAACTACGCTCTTAAAAAGTCTGCTTCAGTTTTTAATTTTCATAATACTAGCATCATCAATTTCTAATGCATTCTGGACAATCTGGAGATGATTGATACTATCTATAGAACCTATTTACTATTAAAAATAAGACCGACAGAAACATTAACTTATCGTGAGTTTGCATCAGTTAAAAAAATAAAAACTGGTAAGAAAGTATAATAATCCAAATATACTAAGCAGTAAGCCTACTTTAGTTTTTAGAATCGTTTTTTTCTACAGTCTGCAACCTATTACCTTCTTTAAAAAAACAAATTGTAATTGTATTGTTATTGTAATTAAAAAAATTACAATAACAATTTGATATAGTTATTGTGATTACAATAACAATATCAAATTGTTATTGTGATTCTCAAAATTTCACAATAACAATAACAATTCACAATTTCAGTGCACTAGCTAAGACTAAAAGTTCAGACCTCGCCTCCGTGCCTCCGTCAGACAGAAACGTTCATTCAGTTACGATTCACAGTTGGTGTGCATGTTGCAGGCAAGGCTTACCGCCGGGTGACCATAGACAAGTCAAGTCATTTTTCTATAAGACTTGCGTTTTTAGATGCTGAGCTTTAGCTCATAAGCATCTATTGAAATGGTTTTGTCCGTCCGTCTGTCCGAATGTCTGTGGCTCGTGCGCTACAGGCCACAGTTTTGACTTGATGTTCTTTGAATAACTTTTAATCGCTCAAAAAAGCGCCCGCGCAGTGCTGTATAGTTTTTGGGCAAGATCGCATGAATAGTTTTTGCACAGTTAGCAGTTAACTGGAGCAACTTTCAATATTTTTTTAACTTTTTTTAGTCTCAAAGAAAAACCAGCCGTTGAAACTACATTAGCATTCAAATTTCCCTCCCTCTCTTGGTACGTACGTGGTAGGCAAGGTTAATGTCGTTTAGGGGCCAGACACAAATGACGTCATTGAAGTTGAGGGTCGGTAAATTAAAACAAGCCGCTCACATAGGATCTTACTAATATGCATACGGGGATCGTCCATAAATGACGTTATTTAAACATTGCCATTTTAGAGATCCCCTTTGTCATTAGTTCAAGAATTAAGTAATCGGATACATTTAACATGAGATCTTACTAATATGCATGCGAAGATCGTCTATTGATGACATTATTTAAACATCATTTTAGAGATCCCCTTTGTCATTAGTTTGTGAATTAAGTAATTGAATATATTTAACATGGTATATTACTAATATGCATACAAGGATCTTTCATAAATTACGTTATTCAAACATTACTATTTTAAAGATCCCTTTTGTCATTAGTTCGAGATATAAGTATTCGAATATATTCAACATGGGATCTTACTAATATGCATACGGGGATCGTCCATAAATGACGTTATTTAAACACTATCATTTAAGATTAGTTTGAGAATTAGGTAATCAAATATATTTACTATTTAGATCTTACTAATATGCATATGTGCAGGGATCGTCCATAAATGACGTTATTTAAACATTATCATTTTAGAGATCCTCTTTGTCATTAGTTTGAGAATTAAGTATATGAATATATTTAACATGGGAACTTACTAATATGCATACAGGGATCGTCCACAAATGACGTTATTTAAACAATACTATTTTAGAGATCCCTTTTGTCATTAGTTCGAGATATAAGTATTCGAATATATTCAACATGGGATCTTACTAATATGCATACGAGGATCGTCCACAAATGACGTTATTTAAACACTATGATTTAAGATTATTTTCAGAATTAGGTAATCAAATATATTTACTATGAGATCTTACTAATATGCATATGTGCAGGGATCGTCCATGAATGACGTTATTTAAACATTATTAGTTTAGAGATCCCCTTCGTCATTAGTTCCAGAATTAAGTATTCAAATATATTTAACATGGGATCTTACTAATATGCATACGGCGATCGTCCATAAATAACGTTTTTTAAACAATACTATTTTAGAGATCCCTTTTGTCATTAGTGCGAGAGTTAAGTATTCGAATATATTTAACATGGGATCTTACTAAGATGCATACAGGGATCGTCCATAAATGACATTATTTTAAGATTACTATTTAAAAGATTCCCTTTGTCATAAGTTTAAGAATTAAGTAATCAGATATATTTAACATGGGATCTTACTAATATGCATACGGGGTTCGTCCATAAATAACTATTTAAACAATACTATTTCAGAGATCGCGTTTGTCATTAGTTCAAGAATTAGGTAATGGGATATATTCAACATGGGATCTTACTAATATGCATACGGGGATTGTCCATAAATGACGTTATTCATACAATAATATTTTAGAGATCTTTTTAGTCATTAGCTTAAGAATTAAGTACCTAAATGAATCTATTTAACACGGGATCAAATTAATATGTATACGGGGATCTTCCATAACTGACGTTATTTAAATTTTTATTTATTTTTGTATCTACTTGCCACGTACATTCGTATATGTCTTATTGACAGTAGGGGAAGCTATATTTATGACATCATTTGTAAGTCATGCAATTCTTAAAAATATTCCAGCTTTTTTAACTTTATGCCACGTACTTCCATATTTGGCCTATTGATGGTAGAAAAGCCTCGATAAATGACGTCTTTTGTGGATGGTGCAATTTATAAAAAATATTGAGCTGTATTTATCTACATGCTACGCACATTGTAATATGGCTTATTGATTGTAGGGGAGCTTCTATAAAGCTTATATCATCTTTAATCGTAACATAAAATGCCTTGCGCATTTGTTGAAGCTCAGCATCTACTTCGGGCCTGTCCCCGGTCGACAAATCCGGCGCGAAGCGCCGGATTTTTTTATTTAAATATTATTTAATTTTACCGCCATGTCTCTAAAGATATCGTCGCTTGATTTTCCATGCAAAAATTGCCTGAGCATTTCGGTAAAACAAAAAGTTAAATTCAAGTCACTGATTTTATAATTAACTCATAGTCAAGTCATTTGCCTCAAAACTTCCTTCAGTCAAGGCAAGTCAAGTTAAGCCATACCCCTAAAATTAGCCCGAAAGTCAAGGCAAGTCACTAGTCAGGTAGTCAATGTGTATTTACTTATCGAGCTCTGGTTGCAGGAACTGCAGACTGCACTGACTGCAGGAATTGGAATTCCACTGTCGTTGGTAATTTTGAATTATGCCGCGTCAACCACGGATTAGTGCAAGTGGAAGGACAACAAGACTATCAATTGCAGTAAGTCAATGGTAATTTTTTAAAATTTTGTTTTGAATTGAATAGTTTTAAATATTTTTTGTGTATTGATTCATCGATAACAATTTAATTATAATAATTTTTTTTATGTTGACTTCTTAACTAGCATTTATGTAAAATGGATGTAAATGTAGCAAAATAGTAAAAGTTAATAATATTTAAAAAAGAATAATTATAAAAATAGTAATAACAATATATACGTATATGCTCAAAAAATATAGTAACAACAATCTTGTACGGCAGCGTTTACAGGTTTAGCTGTTAACTGTATCAGGTTCATCAGTACATTTTAAAATATTTGAGAGTGGGGAACTTGTTAGACACGTGTAACAAAGCTGGTGTTACAAAAACCCAACTGCAAAGTTGTTAAAATCTACAGTAAACCTGTTGAAGAATTTACGTCACTGCATAGTTACTCTAAATTAGTGATCTATTACAAAATGCGTTGTGTCCGTCCAGTGGTTTGGAAGGCTGGAATGTACCTTTAGACGAACGTTGCGGGTTTGAATCCAACTTTTGGTGCCATTTTTTAAAGAATAAAAACGTTTAACAGGATTAGCTGCGGAGTGATTTAACAGCGATTTCGGTTTGCTTAGTATAACAGGAATATCAGTAAATCCCTGACTAAATTCTAGTCGACTGCTGTTAAAAATGTGTGTTGATTTTGGAGTAAAAGCAAAATCAGTCATTTAACAGTAAGTTAGTAAACTCGACCACATTTTTCTAAGCGGGTACTAAGAAGTTAATAGAGTATTGGTATAGTATGTACATTTGGACTTAAATGACTCGAACTTGAAAACTTAAATCTAATATTAGGTACTATAGATGTGTCCCCAGCATATTAAATTATGATAAAGGTAAGTGGCAGTATAAAGGGGCGGTATGGTGGTTGGCAATTTTATAATCGGTTTGCATAATGCAGGGTGCGGAATTTCTAACTTTTTTTTATCGAGATTATTGACGTTAGCAAGAATTAATTCCATTAAGTATGTCATGTCATGCATTGTAAAAGTCGTATTTAAATACAAACATGAAAAGCATAAAAGACACTGATATTTTATTGGGGTTGACAGACCAACACATTGACCCGCAATCTTTCATTTAAAAAGTAATACTCATTTACTTCTGCAATTAAATGTATTGTCGGGATACAAAGTCGAGATACCTGGGCAAACATTTATTAAATGTATTGTCGGGATACAAAGTCGAGATACCTGGGCAAGGTGTCCAAACCCTGCCGCTTCAATTTGATTGCATGGATATGAAACTGTTTGGACACCTTGCCCAGGTATCTCGACTTTGTATCCCGACAATAGACACATTTTTTTCTAATTTCCACGCAGTCTTCCCTGCGAATCACGCTTTGGAGCGCGACGACCGAGTCCAGGGGATGATGTTTTTCCATTACTATGTGGACTTGAACTTTGACCTCCACCTTGTTTCTGTTGTTGCCCCTGACCCTGACCTTGCAACCCTCCAACTCCAGCAAGACCCGAGACAACCTCATATCAAGATCATATTAAGGTACAGCGTTAAAGGCATAAGGGTTAAGGATTCAAGTTTATTATGCTATGCATGTGCGTCATGCAGAATACAGAGTTTTTATTTTAACTGACCATATTGCGATTTACATTAATTAAAAAATTAATTATATTTAGGAATAAAATTTGAATTAAATCACAATATATAATTATCTGAACAATGTTTCTGTAAGATTCTGGATTCTGAAAAGGACGAAAATACAAACACAATTTTGAATTTAAAAAAAAAATAAACAAAAAAAGTTTAAATCGTACACTGATAAACCAGAAACGTACCGCAACTACCATTAATAGACGACCCTTCACATACCTACTTCAAGAACGAGCGTGTCTCGTAAATACTTATTTTGATCTGAGCCTCCACAAATGAAAATTCGGTCGTCCAGAGCAATGCAGGCGGAATCGTGGCGAGGAGACGGAGGCTGCCCAAGCGGATTGACTTCTTTCCATTCATATGTTTCTGTTTTAAAAAATAAAATAAAAATTCATAAATTAATTTTGTATCACACGCTACTGTAAGTTAAACTGTTTCAACAGTTAGAAAATACTAATTTTTGTTGGTAGACTTTTGCGCTTTTTAATTCGATTTAATTAGTTAATTATATAGTTCCGTAAATTGAACTCACGTGGATCATAGGAGAAAATTTCGTTCGACATATTATCTTCATGAGGAGGTCCACCAAAAACAAAGATAAGTTCATTATGCGTAACTATACAAGAATAAAATCAAAATTGTTAACGAATTCTTTACGGTCATCTTCCCTAGAATATTCGATACGTTTTGGTATAAATATTCTTAGAGCGTGCAAATTAAATATTTAATTTATTTTTACAAGCAGAATGACTGCGTCGACCCACTGGACATTTTCCACTTGTTCCCGGACGCGACCATTCACTCGTCGTTAGATTGAAGCAGAAAAGATTGTCTAGGAATTCCCTCGTCTGTGGGTCATATCCACCGAAAATGAAGAAGAATCCGTCCCTGTAAACTGTTGCGGAGTGACACCAACGGAGGGAAGGTGGAATTCCCTGCAAAACCATACAAAGAAAGAAAAACAAAATTAATTAGCTCCTTAAATTATAAAGCATTGAAAAAGTTCATTTTCTACCCTAAATTGGGTTTATACTTACGTATGCCGCGATCGTTGACCAACGAAACGTGTCGAGATTCAAAGAATGCAAATCGGTCGTCAATTGAATGTCATAGTTCATCCGCCCGAAGATTATCATCTCATTCCCAATCACAACCGCTGAGTGGGCTGCAGGAGCCCCTACAACATCTCCAGTCGCTTTCGGCCTGTCCCATTTCAATGTTTTGGTGTTGAATCGAAACAATAGATTTGAAGTCAAGACCTTTTCGTTCTTAGAATCCAAACCCCCGAAAATGAAAATGAATTGTTTGTAAGCCACAGCGGAGTGACTGTCTCTCTGGCGTAGAGCAAAATCATTCCTTTCGATTTGCAGCTTCTGCCACGCAATTTCAGATTCGAGTTCATTGACCCTCAGAACAAAAATGTCAAGAGGGCCGCCTGCTGAATAAGAAGGGTGACCATCTGCGTTCATCCCACCGAAGGAATAAATTACGTTCCCAACAGCAACTACATCGTGACTGGATCTCGTGGGAATCCACCGATTTTATGCGATCACTAATAAAACTAATATTGCTAAATTGTTAATATTGAAACCGAAATTACTTTAAAGGCATTTCTGAATGCTAAATAACCTTCCATATATGATGTCGCGGGTAGAGTTAATGTTTTGTAATAAATTACCTGTGTGTCCTTTAATGGGACAGTAGATACGTCGTCACTTTCAATTTCATCAATGTCAAATTTCTCTACAATCTCGTTTTCCTCAAAAGTGTAACGTTTCCGTTTAAAATGTCCATGAATTTAAAATGCTGCAAATAAGCAGTAAAATATCGTGTAAAAGTGTAAAAATAATGGTTTGTAATGGTACACTTTTATTTGCAAAGGCGGAAATTATGGAATGAGTTCTGTTTAAGCTGATGGCCTGTACCTAAGTGAAATTAGAAAGGAAGGAGACGCAGCATGTTGCCTTTAATTATGTATGTAATAACCTGGACATTATGAATCACGCGGATAGGCATTACTATTTTATATAAGTACATTCTAAAATGACTTTGCTATATGCCTGTAACAGAAGTCGGAAGTAGAGATCATGAGACAAGTAAAGCATGATGAAGCATCTGCATAATTAGATCAACTAGATTTATATTAAAAGTCCGGCCAGTGGAATTAAGCGGAGACAGGAATGCAAGTTATTTGTGGAATGCGGAAAAGACGAAACTTAATTCCGATTTCTATGAAGAATGTAGTCGCAAGGGATGCACGTGTTCTAAAATATTCAAGAAATGCTTCCTTCACTTAACAAAATTGGAATATTTAACATTTTATTTCACTAAATACGAACTTGTATCTGCAGCTTGGAACTTGGATTAATTTACCCAGAAGACCCATTGACCCCACCAGTGACATATCATTTATGGATGACCCCTTAGAATATTTAAGTCAAGAATCATAAATAATGATGATCGCGTTAGGGCTATTAGGTTCTGACTGTAAATTAACGGTAGTGTTTGTAATTGGTTTGATGTACAATATACAATTATGAATTCGTAAGGTAGAAGGATTTGGGTGCAGGTAGTTTGTGAAATAAGAAATTAACGATAATGCAAAAATGTCCAAATTTCCAATACACAAGATCGTATTTGATTGAGGCAAAAAGAAGAATTAATTTAACTTATTGAAAGTGTAATAATAAATGTCCTTTAGCTAAAATTAGTGCAGAAAGTAAGGCTCATTTAAAGCAGAATTCATATTACTAATTAATTAATTGTTAACAGGCATTATGCTTGTTCCGGTTATGTGCAATTCACATCAAATCTTGTTTCATCAGCCTAATTACAATTTACAACCAGCCTCACATCTCATCTAACTTTCTTGATTCTGAAAATTAAAAAAAAACAGCAATTAGGAAACTTTGGGATAATGGCTGATTACACAATTGCAAAATATTCAAATAACATTCAAATAAAGGAACCACAGGAAACTAGCATCATAAATGAATACTTGAAACTACTACTACCATATGTATTATCATTGCTATTGTATCCTTCGACGGGAATGGGTCTGTGTAGAAGTCATCAAATTCGTTCTCCCCAATTTCAAAAACATGCGAATAGAACATTTTAAACTTTTTAAACACATGTACATACAAAATTTTTCAATTTTCAAAAAAAAAAAGTAGATAGAACATTTAAACTTTTACAAAAAATAAATAATTAAATAAAATATTTTGTAATTTTCAAAAAAAATAGAACGTTTTGAACTTTTCTCAAACTATGCAATTAAATTCAACATTTTAAACTCTTCAAAAAAAAGTAAATAGAACATTTTGAACTTTTATAAAAAATAAATAATTAAATAAAGCATTTTAAACTTTTCTCATATCATGCGATTAAATAAAACATTTTGAACTTTTCAAAAACATGCAAATGGAACATTTTAAACCTTTTAAAAACTCCTAATTAACATTTTAATCATTTTTCTCATTTTGTTTTAATGACATAGCTCATTTTGATTCTAGTTGGAAATAGGTCATTTTAGTATCTTACAGACGACATGAATGGCAACAAAATTTTGTAACCGTCATTCCATTTTTCCTCGTAACTGCCACAATTGTCATCAGGTTTTGATAGAATCTGAAATGTTGTATCTTTAAGGAGTTATCGTAAACCTAACTTGTATTTTTTAAGAATTTAGAATAGTGTATATAGAGTAGTGACTTTGTAAACATATGCTGTCCGCGGAACATTTTACACCTCTCAAAAACATGTAGACTGAATGTTTTACACGTTTTAAAAATATTAAAATGGAACACTTGTAACTTTTCAAAAACTTGCAAACTACATATGTATTTTGCACTATTCCCCCCCCCCCGCTCAAAAAAAAACGTAAATATTATTTTAGGACTTCTATTTGATCGAGTCTCGTGTTTTTATGGACTTTTTTGAGTCATACTTTAAATTGGAACTTGTGGAAGTTTTGACTCTTCACTCACTGTTTTGCTAAAGTAAATGAATACCTGGTTGTTTATTGGGAAAAATAAAGTTCTACATTTAAAAAATATTTTTGCGGAAAATTCTGTTTCATTTCATGCGTTTAATCAAGGGCGACGAGAAAGTGCCATTCAATTTGTGGGTAGATCAGCTGGAAATAAATAACCCTCAATCATTATGTACATTGTTGTTTTTACTATGAAGATACACAATTACCAGAATTTTGAAAGTTTTGAAATACTTGACTAATTTATTATGCTAAATATATGGCCATTCGAAAATACAAAAATACATACGTACCAACAATGTAATTCTTGACATCGCACACACTCGTAACGTAACTGCATTCTATTTTTCATGCAATTTTTTAAAGCCAAGTTTTAATAGGAGACTGTTTTAATGTTAAATAAATTATTTCAATAAAAAAATGGCTGAATTTTATAACATAAAACGGAGAAGGGGAAAGTCAAGGAAACTATGTTCTTGTCTTCATGGAGAAATGTACACTATTTTTATTTTGTCTTGGAAAACATTTTAATTCTACTGTTCATCCGTGTAATCTCATCACCTACATTTTATTTTAAACAAGACTTTTCTTAAGTAATTTTGCAACTCAGCAAAATTGCCAAAAGCAAATTTTAATAATACATATTTTAATTTACAAAATTTAATAGCAATAAAACTGAAATGACTCGAAATACTTTCACAAATTAACGTAGCTGTCAACTAATGTGACACTGTTGCACTTACATGTGAAAAACATGTGTGGTGTCATTAATTACAGTATTTCAGATAGCCTTCTTCTCCTCCAAATACAAAAACGTTGTCGTTAAAGGTAACGCATGCTGCGAGTTGACGTGGAGACGGAGTCTCTCCCTTGGGAGTCACTTCCTTCCACTCCAAAGTTTCTGTAGAAAAATGTAAATCAAATGGAATTAAAAAGTTGCAAGAACTTTTTTTCCTTTTCTCCAATTCCTGAATCGACTGAACTAAACATCGCTTCTCCACGTGCAGTTGACTTTACCTTCAATTGCACTTGCGCATTTATTTCGTTTTATCTTGGATCCATTTTACGGGATTCTCGACTTTTGTACTTTTTTTATCTTTAATTTTAATTTTCTCAAAGTTTCGATTTCAAAACAATAATTTTTATTCTTTTGAATCCGCAAACAAGACGCTTTTAAAGTTTGAATTTTAACTCTAAATAAATCAGAGTGCGCAGAACACAAGGATAAAATTGAAGACAATTATATTATTAGTCAAAAAATGTGGACTTCCTTGAAAAAAGTAAAAATGTAATGCAATGTAAACATGACGCACGTGGATTATAACTAAAGGCGTCGTTCAAATAATTTCCATCAAATCCTCCGAAGATGTACATCCGTCCACTGTGCACAACTAAACAAACAAAAGAGAAAAAAGAAAAGTGAAGTTCAGAAACCAGTGGAAATGGATAAAAACATTGTGGAAAAACATGGGCGCCAAAATAGAAAAACTTCAAATGTTCAACACAATTTTTATTTGTTTTTACAGGCACAATGATTCTCTCGACACGATGGCGGAGTTCCACGTGTTTCCACTGCAGTCCACGTGTTGCTTTGAAGGTCAAAGGACAGAATCGTGTTCACTGTTTCAAACTTCTTACAATGTAATCCACCAAAAACGATGATGAATCTGTCGTCGTGGACTGTCGCTGAGTGACCCCAACGACGTGATGGAGGAATTCCCTGCAACAGTTTTAGAACAAAGTCGAAATATTTCTTTAAAACTAAATTCTGCCTTGAGACGGGAAATTAAAGGAAATAAAAAACGTTTCTGACTTTTGCTTCAATTGTGGACCAACAAAAAGATTCCAGGTTCAAAGAATGCAAATCATTCGTCCCTTCAAATCCACCGTAGATGTACATTTCATTTCTGACTACAACAGCAGAATGAAAGCGACGAGCGGCTGGAACATTTCCAGTGACTTTCGGTTTGTCCCACTTCCGCGTCAAAGTGTTGAATCGATACGTCGAGTTTGAATATTTCTGTTTCTTTAGATCTTTACCACCGAAGATGAGAACAAATTCTTTGTGGGCCACCGCTGAGTGACCGTCTCTTTGAGTTGGATTCACTTCACTGTTTTCCATTGGCAACTTTTTCCACTGCTTTTCCCGGTCGTTGACATTCAACACGAACACATCCAGAACATCACGTGAATAACTAGGATCACCAAAATAACATTCTCCACCGAAGCTGTAAATTACGTTCCCAACAGCAATCGCTGCATGACTACTTCTTGGAGGAAATCCATTAATTTTACTTTCCCAGGAAATCTGTAAATTATTCAGATTGTTAAACCAACTCAAAGTTTTGCATTTCGTATTTTTTATCCTTTTACCGTTTTTAGAAGCGACGCTGCTGCGGGAAGTTTAACTGAAGAAGCAGATTTCAAAGACTGTGGCTTTAGTTGCGTCTGCAAAAAAAATCCGTTTAAAATTAAAAATTAATTTCAATTTACCAAATTTTCAAGGTGAGTTTCTCTGCTTTAACCAACTGATCCTATCACCGTCAAACAATTTTATTTTTGCATTCTTAACTACCCACATATTTCAAATTTAAAGAAATATTTCAGTTCGCAATAAAACAGAGTTTCCAAAAATGCGATTCAACGATGCGAATGAATTTACACGATCGTCACCACATCAACACAAATAAAACACACCTTTGTTGATCAGATTTCAAAAATCAATTACCTCGTCCAGCAAAGTGACGACAGAAAACGGAGCTCCATTTTCCTTGAAGACGTTATACGCGTGCACCGCGGCGCCGCATGCGACTGCTTCGTCTGCGTCGATTGTTCTGCGGATCTGCTTTCCCGCGAAATATTCCTGGACCAGCTGCTGCACTGTCGGAATTCGACTCGAGCCGCCGATCAAAATCACGTCGTCGATTTCTTCGTTTTCGCATCCGGATTTCTTCAGAGTTTCGTCCAGGATTTTCATGCTTCGGTTTAAGAGCGGGAGAATCAACTCTTCCAATATTGAGCGAGTTACAGTGACGTGTAAATTGATGTTTTCGTAAATGCAGTCCAATGAAACGACGACTGACGTTATTGTTGCTGATGATAAATAACATTTTTGCTTTTCGCATTCGTTTCGAATTCGGCGCAATTTCTTGGCGATTTTGTTTCGAACCTCCGCGTTTTTTGATGTTTTTCCTTCCGCTAAATTGACTCCGTGATCTGCCTGGAATTGTTTGATGCAAAATTCAGTGATTAAATCATTAAAATCTTCACCTCCAAGTCGATCGTCGCCTCCAGTTGCTTTGATCTCAACTCAGTTCTTGGCGTCCAATCGAAAGACCTTTACATCAAAGGTGCCTTCGCCGAGGTCGTAGATGAGACACGTTTTGGCCTTGTGACTCTCAAACGAAGACTTGAGGCCGTACGCAACGGCGGCTGCGACTGGCTCGGCGATGAAATGAATTTTTTTGAATCCTGCCGCGTGACACGCCCACTCAGTTAGGCCTTTTTGAATTTCGCTGTAGTAGACGGGGATGGTGACGACTGCGCAGTCGATGGGACTGCGCAGGAAATCTTCGCTCGTTTTTTTCAGGTGACGCAGCAGCTCGGACGCAATCTCCTGCGGAAATTTCTCTTCGTCTCCGATCTTCACTCCCACGTGACCAGTCATGTTCACCAAGTGAAACGGCCACAGGTCCTTGTACCTTATTAAGAGTTAAAGAAATAAAGGATCAAAGACTAATCAAATACGTCCAGTACAATTGAAATAATGTCGAGGTTTTCTGGGTTTTTCCTAAATGGTAACTCACTTTTGAATATTTGGGTCGCTGAAGGCGCGGCCAATGAGGCGTTTGATATCGAAAACTGTGTGTTCCGGATTATCGTACGCTTCTTGTTTCGCTGTTTCCCCTACGTAAACGCCGCCGTCGTCGTCGTCGCTGCAGTCGTCCGAATTTCGGTCGAAATCTGAATCGGCGTTGTAGGCGACGTAACTGGGCGTCGTGTTGGTGGAGTAGCTGCTCGCAAGGACCTCCGGTTTCTTCGTGGGATGGCGAAGGACGGCGACGCAGCAGAACGTCGTCCCAAAGTCGATGCCAAGTGCAAACGCGGGGGTCGTGCACGATGACGTGGAGGAAGCTGAAGCCATTTTTCTGTTTCAAAAAAATTAACTAATATTTGTAGCAGCTGTTACAGGGACGGACTAGAAATAAGGAATTTTGAGAAATTCCCGATGGGCCCCCTGCTTCTTATACATTACGTGTACGGGAGCATGAGGCCTCTAGGCTCAGAGTGGCCCCCTGATCGCCTAGCCTGCCTAATGTAATTTATTGTACCCAAAAAGTTCCCATTCCGCCCCTGAGCTGTTAAGCATTATTTAAAGTACGCGGTTTTGTAAGAAATAAATGATAATAAAGTAATTAATAATTTCACGAGTACAACCAAATGCTATGCACACGTGCACATTGTGTATTGTCATATGGATCTCATGTATCCACATAAAGCTGAAACTGCCATCTAACTCTGTGGATAGAAAAGGGGCCTTCCATAAATGACGTCATGAGCACGGCCTGTGGTTCTACTCCGGCATTATTAACAACTATATTTCAAGTAGCTATCTCTACAATTATTATTAGTCAGATGACTGTGTCCTAGAATTTTTCGATATTATGTTGGCGTCATCCATGGACGACCCCTTATAAAATAACACAGCATATGAGAAGTATGTACGATTAAACTGCACTTAAAGTGGTGGCGCACTGAAGCAACCCCAATTTCGTATCATTTCAGCTTAAATACCAACTAACATTTTTAACAGGATGATGCAAGCTTCATGCGTGCATGACCCCTAAACTAATAATTAGTCGAGCACCCATCTGGAGGAGTTATTTGTGCACAGCCCTCTCTCCCCACAGTTTTCAATACAATACCGTTTCAGACGAATCAAAACTAATAACTTTGTATGTTATTACACCATTAATGATGAGTGTGTTCCACATTCAATTCAAAGTTATATTTCATGTGAAGAATCAAAACGAGCCATTTCCAAATTAAAGCTGCAAATTAAATAAGTGCAGTCCATAAAATACAAAATAAAATAAATAGGTAAGTGAAATAGTAAATAGGAGTTTTTCAAAATTGCAAAATGCTCTATCCACGTACATTAAGGACCACGTTATATTAATTTGATACCAGATGTTGCATTTTAATTTTAACTAATCAATGAGGTGGGTTTTGAAGCTTCACGAAGAATATTGCACTGAATAAATTGAACTTGACCGCTGATCACTACATAGACTAGCTACACTGTCAAAGTCACGGACTCTTATCTCTGGGCAAAATATATCACAAGCCTAATTCAAAGCACAGTGACGTGGCGTCACTCGGCAGATGTTCCTTTTTATCTCAATCGAATTCTGATAAACAATTTCCACCTCTGCCTCTTAGTGTAAATGGAGCAATAAATAATTCCAATTTTATTCACATGATGCTACATATTTATTATTTTATCCCTCGAATATTTTTACATTTAATGTACTTCGTTAGGGGTCGTCCACAAATGACGTCAAAGGAGCGGTCATTGGGGCTCTTTGAATACTGATGATTCCCCATGTTAAAGATTGCCATTTACAGAATGCTAAGGCTTGTGACAAGTGGGTTACATTATTCTATATAAACTGAAATATGTCAATGACATTATTTATGGACGACCCCTGGCCCCTGGGTAACTAAACCAAAATCTATGTGCATTTACTGAACCTTGACTATTCTTAAAGTGAGCAGAAAAATTAATTCTTACAAAAATATTTGGATCTAATTTGTGAAATAAAAATTCAATGAATTCGTGTAATGCATTGAACGCAGTGTGGTTAGATAGAGAAAAATATGACGTCGTACCTGAAATTCTGTGAATCTGCTTTGAAGCGTTTTTTAAATCTTGAAAATGAAAACCAGTAATTCCAAACTGCGATGCAATGTTCGATGCTTGAAGTACGTGTCCCGGTCTTGTTAAATTTCAAAAAAATTTTGTTGCTGTTCTTTAGTGATCCTTGATTTTTTGTGATTTAAGGTAAATAAAATGTTGGAATTTCAATTTTAAATTGCGCTGCTAATATTTCACAGTAATTTTGTTTGGATTTTTGAAAATATTTATTGAATTTAAACGCTAAATTGACAAAGTGAAATTAGGGAGTGGGAAGTAAATGAATACTGAGGAATGAGGATGAGTCGTCCAGGTAAAGAGTTAATTGAAACTTTAAAGTTAGTGATCGTCCATAAATGATGTCATCGATGGAGTGAGTAGGTCTAGTGTAGTACTGCGATCACACATGCCAAGTCAAAGATATAAGTTTATGCCGTGCTTAAGAGATGGAAGGGAGATGGGTGGGTAGTTTAAATAGTGGTAAGTTTGGCGACAAAATTTGTGGACCCTCCCTTAGAAACAAGAGGCAGGTGCAGCTCATCACCTGATTTTCCCGTGTAGCCGTCAACAGATAAAAATGAGATTTCAATCCACAGGGCAGTCCATATCAGTAGTTCCAATGAAACGTGATACATATTTAGCATGTAATTTTACAATATTATTTATTGTGTATCTACTCATTGTACTGTGACCCTATATACTTATTTAATTTTTCGTTTAATCTACGGGAATCAAATACAAAATTTCTATCCTACGAGTGTTGTGGGTGACCCCTACGGAACCTTTCATAAATTCGAATTGGTATTCGTATTTAGTCATCTTGAGAAAAAAATAAGATTTTATGTAGTAAAGTTTAGATAGATGATTACGATTTTAGTTAAATGTTTTTGAAAAGTGCAAAATGTTTTAATTACTTGTTTGTTTTTAAATGTGCAATATTATAACATGTTATCATGCTTTTACATGATCATCATACGTTAATATTTTGGCTAGTGTAGATTGCAAATATTTTTAACCGAAATACACACGTTGACCATTTTGCATCTTCTGGCAATTTATTAAATTAGGAAACGTTCACAAATGATGTCATCAAAATATTCCAATATCTACGGCCCTGTGGCATTCGTATCATCAGCCTTAACGTTGCGTAAGTTGCTTGAAAATGGAATGTCAACAATGTGAACCCATTGACCCTACCTTTCAAGTTATTTATGGACGACCCATTACATGTTAGATACGAGCGCAGTTGGTTAAAGTGTAATTAAACATACATACATTATTCTTTTGAATGCGACGTGTTGTGCCATTATTACTGTCACTCATATTTTATATTTAATTAACGTGACTAAAACAAAAAAATTAATATTTTACACACGAATGATTTTATTATTAAAATACAATTATTTTTTTGTATACTTTCCTTCAGTAGTAATTACTTTATATTGCATATCAAGGGTGAAGTATCAAAATAGTTTCCTTCCATTTTTTGTTAAAGGCAAAATGGTGTCCTTCCAAAAGGCTGTCTGCAGCTCAATCAAATTTGAACATCTCCCGCTTTGTCTCTATGTTCAGCTTTTTTATGGTTCCTAAAATCTTTTTCGTCCTCAAAGTCCAACTTTCGTTTCTTGTCCTTAGCTATTTCATCAAACAATACCATTATAATCAAATTAAAATACATCCTACTTAACAATAACGAGAAAAATGCGTAATGACTGTAATTTCAGTTTCACGAAATGTCAAAATAAGCCATACAGTGAAAAGTTATTTTTAAAATTCTCCATGATCATTTGAATAGGAAAACCGCCCACCTTTGTTGTGCCAAACACAGTAGTAACTACGATCGTTGGGGGAACCATCTTCGTGAGGAGCGTGGAAACGATCGTTTGAAAAATAAACATCGCTTATTATGTTCGATTCTTTATTTCCAAACTTGAGCCCGGAAACGCGAGGGAACTGAGTGTTTTCGTGAGTGTAGTTGTACTTTTAGTACATAAAGCAAGATAATTATGATTTGATTTCTAAAAATTATTTCCAGGAATGTTCCTGGGAACATTTCCGGAAATGTTGCTGCTGTAGAGCCTCTAAAATGGATTAGAAAGTGAAAAAAATATTACAATTGAGTGGTTTCATTCAAAAATTGAATTCTTGTCGATTACTTAGAAAGGTATTTTAAAACCCAAAATGCAAAACCAAAATGTGTTTAGAAATGAGTCCGTGTAGAAGTGACACGGCTTATTACGTATATTAATTTATTTACCTATTATTCAGTGGCATACATAGAATCGACAGGTGAAATCGACTTATTCATTTAACACGTTTTGTTTTTAAGCCATATGTACTTTATGTACTGAAAACTAGTGTATTTTTATGTGTATGGAATTTTTAATTTGCTACGAAAATAAGTTATCTAGTGCCACAATGTTAGCAAATAAAAGTATTGGTTAATAGTCTAACGATTTAAAAATTAAGCTCTTAAGGGGTTTATCAACTGTTGCGTATATCTATTATATCAAGTTGTTAGGGCATCGTACATACGATGTCCTAATAGTAATGTTTAATGTTAGCATTCAATGTAATGTAAATAGGAAGTATGAGACGGAGGGAGGCTCAGCTCCTTCCACACACTAGTCTCATCAGTGTGGTACCAACTACGGAATGAGACGGACATACTTGTCACAGTAAACCATATCGCAATAAACACTTACCACTGTTACACTGTCTACAACTACTTACTACACTCACTCATTCACTCAGTCATACAGTCATTTATTATTACATTACTCATAGTACCTATTCACTAGCCAAGCACCCGTCGTATCAAGTATACGCGGGCCCTTAACATTGGTGAAGGTGACGAGGTCTAACTTTTTAGTTAGAACAACGTGACCCACAGTTTTGAACAATTTTTTACGTTATTTACTTAAGTGAAAAATAACTATTAAAACAGTGCGCCATGGGCGAAACACACTGACAAGTATATAATAAGTTAAGTGAACTCAATAACAATTACCGTTTGAACAGTAACACGGAATGAACAGAGTTCCCAAAATAAACAATATAAGTGAAAAAGACAAAAACCCATCCAAATACAAAGTGGAAGTGCAAAAAGTTAAAATTAGGTGCAACAGATCACCAAAATTTGTCACAAGCCCCGACTGTAAGTACATTAGAGCCGAGTACGCTAGTAAAGATTGTCTGACCCATACAACAACAATTTTCACTCGTGAGGAGTTCCAACAAAGATATCCTAACAAGCCAATACCCAAACCACTCACGGCACCACAAGACGCACAACACACGTCAATACCAGGCAGAACAATAACAACCATCCGTTGCCGTGACCAAGAGTTCGTAACATTAATATATTGGGATTTCAATATTTATGCTGAGCAAGAAAAAATCCCACAAACGGAAAGCATAGAAATCTACCCGTTCTTGAATCTACCACCGCCGTTACTGACGTCGCCAGCACCAGTACCGTCATCACGAAAAGCTATTGTCGAGACTCCAAAAAATTACGAGCACCGTAGGCAGACTCGAAAACAACAAGAATAAGACAAACGAATTAAAGACGAGGACGAAAACCTAGTGGACTACGCTGACGACACTTTTACTAAACCTACCGAATCAACTCTAACCTCGGACGGGGCATCTTCAGATGAAATAGAAGAACCTTCAATTCTTCAATTAGACTGCCGACCTGTGGAGTCATCATCGGGGAATTCTGACGCAGAGGAGTCCTCACCAGAACTTTTTGTAGAACCACCCAATACTTACTCCGGTACACCCTTGAGGGACGAGTTGCTACTTGCTGATCAGCCTGAGGGCCGACCTATTACAAATCCTGACATATTGGCGGATATCGGTCCATCGCACAAAACGGTATGTAAAAACCTTTAAAATAATTCCGAGCACCAAATAGAGGAACTAGAGGCCAGGATAGTGGATAAATCTCATGAGCTAGAGAACCTACTAAACTCAGAACCTGAAAATCCTAAAAAGCGTAGGCGCACCGAATCATCCCCCGAGATAGTCAAAACTAGTAGAGTCAAACTAACGCTATCACCCGAATTAGAGAGAGGAGAAAGGCGTAGAGCAGAGAGAGAATTACTTGCACAACTATATAATAATTTAGAAGAGGACGAAGAGGGGCACTTTCGACTACTTGAGGACCCATTGATCATAGAAACTAGGAAGATATTTCCCAAAATCAGGAAGATGGCATACCAAAAGCCGAAGTTACCTATGCCCACCTACACTAAACCCATACTATATACCTCAGAGTTCACTGAATTCCAAGCCGAATACTCAGCATATATTGCTGACGTTCAAGCGGCCATATTCGCAAGTAAGCAACTTTTACGAAAGGCAATCACAACCCCAGTTGTGCAGGATTGGTTAACTTTGAACAAGGCAATAGTAAACGACGGAGAGACAACGCTAAAAGCCATCTTTACGGCTTTATTACTAAGAAACCCAACCACACCTGACCTACAGATTCCATTAGCTGATTTACTTAATCAGAGACAACAATGCCGAGAGACGGCAAATGCATTCTTAATCAGGCTTGAGACTTCATTAAGTACCCGATGGGTAGATATCGGTCTAGCGCAGCAGTTAGAAACCACTATTTCCGGACTGCTGGACGGACCCTGAAATTTTATTTTAATGCAGCCCGCAGCCCCAACTACCCTAGACCAATTACAAAATTTACTTATCCGCTATGACGCGACAGAGCATTTGAGACCGGCTAGGGTAAACATAAAACAAGAGATCGCAACAATGACGTCAGATAGCCATTTACAAGCATTTCAGCAGACCATTGCGTCTCTATCGGCTGAGAAATAAGAACTACGTACACGTCAGGCACCACGCCCAAACCCAACCCAACCCTAAGCAAACCAAAACGTAGTTCAGAATCCACAACAACAATTTCGTCAGCCTATCGATTCGGCAACGACGAATTGCCAGATTTGCGGCAAATTGGGACATGGCGCCAAACGATGTCCACAAATGCAGTTTCCACAACAAGGAAACAACTACCAAAACAATGTCTTAAAAGCACCTTTCACCAGTCAACAATCCCACCCCGGAAATTATAATCGAAAGCAAAGTCAGCAACAATCTCGGCAACCAAATTCTTACTCTGGTCGAAGTCAAAGTCAACAACAACTCCCACAAAGAAATCCCAATTTCAACACAATACGCAATCAAAGCGGAAACCCAAACCCAAACCCAAACAATTTCAATTACCAAGGGCAAAATTTTATTCCCAACTTCGTGCACCCAAATTCCATTGCAGGCAGGAATGCCAACAGGCAAAACATTCCTCAACGCAATAACACAACTAACACGAACTCGCAACATTTAAACTACTAACGCGAACGGCCGGGCCGAGCCGTTCAACAAGCAATATTAGGCCACCAGATAGAAATAGAAATAAAAACATAAATATAAATATAGAGAAATCAAAAAAGAATACGGAATTCAATGGCATCCACAGTCGTAAACCCCATAGCTCAACAACAGGAAACAGATGGTAAACAAAGGCATTATTTAAGTAAACAAACCATCCCTGAGACAGCTATCGAGTCCATTACAAAAATACAACATAACGAGGAATTTCCATTTAACTTGTTCCTTGATACAGGAGCGGATTGCTCAATAATTAGAGCAAACGTTGCCAGGAAGCTAGGAGCCACAATTAGAAACGAAAATGTCGTCCAAATCTGTGACTACGGGCAACACCCCATTCCTACAGTAGGAATGGCCCTGGGCACTATTTACATTAATGGACGACCAAACACACACGACTATGTAGTCGTGGAGGAATCTAAGCATCAAATGCTTATGAGTAACGACTGGTTGACAAAATTTGGCGTAATTTTAGATTATAAAAATCTAAATATGACATCGAGTTGTTTTGGGACAACTAAAATAAATTCAGGGAAGCAGGTCGTCAAGAGTCCTGCGGAGCAACAGAACACTGAGAATAATTATGCAAATCAAATCAAAAATCAAACTCAACAGCAACCACCTCACCCAAACTACCATAAGAAGAATTATAACTCACAACAACCATGCTCGCGATTAGGAGCGCTTAAAACACAGACAGCTACACAATCTAACACAAGCGCAACTATTAGGACACAGAGAGATAGACAGGCACAGGTTTTACGCATACATGCCGCTACCAAGATAGTGGTAGAACCACAGTCTGCGAAAAATATACCCATTTACGTAATGCAGGGGTCACAGCAACTAGGACAGGTCCCATTTACTGCTATTTCTCGAGGGGTAAGGAATTTTAAAGGGCTGGATATACCGGAATACATGATTTCCAACGATACCAAATATCTACAAGTTTTAAATTTTAGGGAGAACTCAGTAGTCATTCCATCTAGGGCTGTCATATCAGTAGCTGAACTAACTGACTTCGATTTACTCGACTCTTATCAAATAAATTCTATATCCGTCACCAGCACGCCGAAAACAGAAACTAACAGTCAACTACAGACGGTATCCATTTATATGGGCGACGAGGAGTTGGAAATGGAAGTCGATAAGGTCGCCTTCGCACCTACTTTGAGCCCCAAAGACAGGGAAAAAGACAGAGAAGTAGTACGAAATAATCAGCAGGCATTCATGTTTTCTAAAACTCCTTTGGGTTCCTACCCCCATGCAAGATATCCAATTGAATTAAAAGACCCCACACCTTTTAACATAAGAAGCATTCCACAATTAGAGGCTCAACATATTGAGACCGATAGGCAAGTCAAAGAAATGCCAAAAGACGGCACCATTAAAGAGTCTACATCAGAATTCTCAAGTCCACCTTTTTTAGTTAAGAAAAAGTCTCCTGACCCATCCAACCCTCAATGGCGAGTCGTACACGATTATTGCCAACTGAACTCTAAAACTAAGACTCAAATTCTTCCATTACCACTGATAAGCGATATCATACATCGTTTTCGAGGGAAGAAAATCTTCTCCGCGCTCGATTTGCAGAGCGGGTATAACCAGATACTTCTGGAAGAGGACGCTATTCACCTCACTGCTTTTACTACTCGACACGGACATTTCGAGCATCTCAAATTAAGTTTTGGTATGGCTAATGCACCTGGATTTTTCAGCCGTATGATAGTCCAATTACTGGGCGATCTCCAGTATAGTGAAGTATTGCATTATTGAGACGACATCATTGCCCCGAGCGTAGATGTGGAATCCAACATCAAAACTCTAGACAAGGTTTTCAAGAGACTAATAGCTAACAATCTGCGTCTTAAACCATCTAAATGTAAACTAGGTTTCAAAGAAATTGAAATATTAGGTTTTTTAATTAACGAAAAGGGACGGCGCTTAATACCGGAATATGTAGAATTTATCCGAAAAATAAAACCTCCTTAATCAATAAAATCACTTCTGTCCTTTCTGGGTAGCGTGAATTTTTACACCTCTTCCGTTCCAAATCTTGCCAGTATGGCGAGACCGCTAAACGCGCTACTGGTCAAAAATACCCCATACATTTGGAGCACTGAATGCCAGGAAGCATTCAAAAGTTTAAAAGTTGCGCTTACTTCAGCGCCTATTCAAGCTCATTTTGACCCAGCCCTACCCACAACATTAAGAACAGACGCTTTAACAGGAGGCCTTGGAGCTTGTCTATTTCAAACTCATACATTGTCTAACGGTCAGAAGATGGAAAAAATTGTTGCCTGTATATCCAGAAGCTTGACCAAAGAGATGAAAAATTATCAAGTACCAGTACTTGAAATGGAAGCCATTGTTTGGGCTCTTAAGAAATTTTCGCACTTCTTAAAAGAGATCCCATTTTCGATAGAAACAGACAACAGCACATTGCCATCGTTACTTTCCTTAAAGAAAAAACCCATGACACCTAAGCTTTTTCGTCAGGCAATGGTCCTTGCCGAATTTAACATAACAAACCTTAGTCATATAGCGGGCAAACTGAATTTTATTCCTAACCTGCTGTCACGAGCAGCTGTAGCCAACATGGACTTGTCCATATGGAACATACAAACACAACCATTATCAGAACAGGAAAAGGAAATCATGCATCAAAAACAAAAGGACCCGGAATTTACTAAGATAAAGTATAAACTAAAACACGGTCTTACAACCTACAACAACTATTTCCTAGTGAACAATATGCTTTATTTTAAACATTCAACCCCACGGGGCCATCAACCGCTACCTGTCATACCTACATCAATGCGAAAAAAATATTACATGAGCATCACGACAGTTTATTTAGAGGACACTTGGGTAGAAGGAAGACACTCCACAAAATACAACAACGGGCCTATTGGCCACGAATGAAGACGGATATTGAGAAATATGTTGAGTATTGTTCTGAATGTCAATTTAATAAGACACCACGACAGAAGTCAGCGGGGTTATTTCAACCAATTGAAATTCCAACTCATCCATTCGAACGAATACAGATTGACTACGCGGGGCCGATTTCAACATCAAAGGGACAGCAGCGCTATATACTTACAGCTGTTGACTACCTGACTAAATTTCTTATTTGTACAACGACAATGAATAACAATGCCAAGACAACTGCTAATTTTATTCTCAACGAGATTGTATATAAATTCGGTGCTCCCAAGTATCTGCAGTCCGATTATGGCAGGTGGTTCCTAAATAGCACAATTATGGAACTTAACGAGATGACAGGTTCTACTCACATTACATTCAGCCCTTATATGGCACGTACTAACGGTGCCGTCGAATCTACACATGATGTGTTAATGGAAATGATAAGATCATACGCCATGAAAAATAGAAGGAAATGGGACCAAGCGGTTCCGGCATTAGGAGCTGCACTAAACAACTCAGTTCACTCAACCACAGGATTTACACCTTACTTTTTATTGTTTGGGCGCAACCCAAGACTACCTATTGATGCAGAACTCCCGCATTTACAGGAAGAACAGATCATTGATTTCCATGAACAAAGCCGCGAGGCTAAAGAGATGGCTAAGTTAGCCATCGCAAATGCACGAGTTCAATGAGCTAGGAGATTTAACGCGGGCCGTGTGGAGAGGAAATTCCAAATCGGGGACCTTGTGTTGTTAAAAATTAAAAAAAGAGAGGATGGAACAAGTAAAAAATTATTATCTATTTTTACAGGGCCTTATAAGATTGTTGAGGACATTGGCAAAAACAACTATAGACTGGAAGGCCAGGGGAAAAATAAGCTGATTCAGTTTAATATCAACGTGGAGCGATTGCGGCCTTACTATGTACGAAAAAGTGAGCTAGTTACAACTAGCAGACTGCCTAAGGACACACCGGTGGACTTAGACAGCCAACGAAACGCAGGTACAGAGACAACACAGTATTCAGGTCCACCCAATCAATCTCAACCACCTACCCTTAACCCCAACCCACCACAATGTACATTTGACCCAACTACGCAGATGCCTGTCCTCAGTCAGCAACAACCAAGACCTACCAAAATGCAAGATTCATCACACATAATACAACAACGACCTACGGTAATGGGTAACCCTAGTTATAGTGATATAGTTAAACGGCGACCTAGTCGCCCTAAAGGTTCTAGAAATAAGGATTTACTGGCAACGATAAACGATGAATATATTATTAACAAGGATAATATAAGGAATTTAAGGTCTAGAAATTGTGGTTAGTCCCACGATAGATATATTATTTTGATTAAACTAGTTTATAATAATTTTAACTTTAATTTTAAGTATCGTATTTTCCCTTTGATGACCCAACATATCAAATTTATCAGACGTATGGTAACGCCCGAACGGCCGGTTCTTTGGACGAACAGGGACCTTCTGGGGTACCGCCTGGAAGTGCCCTTGACCTATACGCACCATTCAGGCACAGGTTTTCGGACCACTTATGATTTAACATTTTTCCCTAGCGGGGACAAAAAAACCCCAAAAGTCAAACCTAGTGTGACTTTATTTAGGATGGTTGTCTCCAGTACTAATACTTTACGTCAAATTAAATTTGTTTAAAATAGCAATTTACTATTTATTTTAAAAGTATGAACGCGGTTCATACTTGATAATTTTGTTTTACTTCACGTTTTATTTTAGTGTGCCATAAATTTTAAAGAAAAAGTAAAAATATACAAAAAGACTTTTAAATTCTACTATTATCCTTATTTATCTATATTCATTTATGTTATAGTTACAGTTATTTAGTAGAGACCAGGAAAATTTTAATAGCCTGAACGGTGTATGTTTAATTTTATATTTAATACGTTGATGAGTTTAGCTGTAGAAGCAGTTGTAAAATACTATTATAATATATAGACTAGACAAGTGCAAGGTCATCACCTTGACTTTTAAAATTATCAATGTACGTAACGTTCTAGGGCTAGGCCCTTTTAAAATATTTAGAATTAGCTTTAAAAGTGGTGCGATGGCCGGGCATAGCTGGGACGCTGCTAGCTGCCCAGTCGGCCAGCAGCGAATACCCACCCTCTGAGGGGCCCGGCACCATTGCAATATAGGAGATAGATACCATAATACACATAATATACGACATTTTTATAATCATGATATAGTTTGAATTTTAATATTATATAGTGCTTAGTTAATTTACCGCAGGAACTGTGGGCTTGAGCTGAAAACCCATAATCAAAATCTTCCATGAGAAGGAACAAAAATTAATAAACTATTTTAAAATACACTATAAGGTAGCCATATGTAAGTATATATTATTTAAATTTTAGTATGGATAGGAATTTCCAGTGTGAATTAATAATTGTAAAGGAGTGTACCTGTTAAAGGGGAATAAATCCTCCCCGCCTAATGTTGGGTCGCACAGTCTGGCCAGATGTCCGCCCCACCCGCTCAGGTCCGGTTCACCCTCAAAATAGTTAAACCAAACTCCAAAGGAGACCAATTTTATTAATACAATGTTATAATAATTTCATTATAATTAATTTTAATCTTAGTCATGTAATTAGTTTAATTTGCCATTGATTTTCATGTATGTGTCACTACTTATATTGTTATGTAATAATTTTTAAATTTTACGAATATGATTTTGTACTTACTATTTATTTTAGTATAAGTTTATTTTAGCACCGAAACAGCTTTTTAATCAATTCCGGCTGTGATGACCACAGTTGGGCAGCAACACTTTAAATATTTAAACAAAACTCCGTATGGAGCCCAAAAAATATTAATTCTATGTATTTTGACCGTAATTACGTATATACACTCACAAAATATTTTAATTATACCTTGATTACGGATAATTAGCGTAATTTACTATATTTTAATTTTAATACGTCGATTTTAGACCGTAGTTATATTTTAGTTCGTATTATAGTAAGTATTTAGGTATTTACCGTTTAATACGTGGAAAAATCCGTTGCGGATCCATAACGAGTCCGGAAACTTTATGTCACACTGTATTTAGTCCAGATACACTTATTAAGGTTCTCTATGAGCAAAAACCCCTTCTAAAACCAACATAAATTCGAAATACGGTAGTATTTTTAAAACGGGCTATGTTGGCCATTATAAATTGTTTAAAAAATTGATTTTATTGTTGTCACTCTTTTGAAAAAAAATTATTTCGAAATGTAGCTATAGAGAAAATTGTTCTGTATTTAATAGAACTTACTGTGAAATTTTAGTCCTCCGATTTTCGGAAATATCGGGAGGGGGGATGGTCTGGCCGTCCCGGCCGTCCGTCCAAAGAAGATAAGTTAAATAAATGATTTAACGTATAGCGACTATATGTATTTACTATATATAATGTTAGGATGCAGTTTTCTGGTACAACATTATAAAGCTATAATATGGCTACGAATTAATGCAAGTCAGCTATAAAATACTAGACACGTAAGCTCGCATTAGTATAGACTACGGGCAAATGAGCCACGTCATTTAGCATAAGTTAGACGTACGAGTAGACAAGTTAAAACATACTCTCGTTCCTTTTGCGGAGAGGGGGTATGTTAGGGCATCGTACATACGATGTCCTAATAGTAATGTTTAATGTTAGCATTCAATGTAATGTAAATAGGAAGTATGAGACGGAGGGAGGCTCAGCTCCTTCCACACACTAGTCTCATCAGTGTGGTACCAACTACGGAGTGAGACGGACATACTTGTCACAGTAAACCATATCGCAATAAACACTTACCACTGTTACACTGTCCACAACTACTTACTACACTCACTCATTCACTCAGTCATACAGTCATTTATTATTACATTACTCATAGTACCTACTCACTAGCCAGGCACCCGTCGTATCAAGTATACGCGGGCCCTTAACAAAGTGTAATTAATTGTTACAGCAGCAACTAAATTTCCTCAGCTCAAGAACTTAACCAATTCAATTGAAATTTCAGCCAACATTTTAAAACATTTTGATACAATTTATAAAGCTTTGGGAAGTTACACAATTATAATCACACTAGTGAATTTTATTACACAGCTTAAAATATTTATTTTGCAAACTTAAATCTACTATACAATTTTCGATTTATTTTATAATAATAATAATTTAGTATAACAAAACTGTTTACATTTTTAGTTTTATTGGTATTGAGGACAGAGTGGCTTTAGTACAGTCATATGTTTTTTCAGTATGTATGTGCATAGAATTTTCTGTAATTGCAGTATCCACCAACATCGAGTAATCGAGTTAAATGTGACAGTTACGTATACAATTGAAAGAAAAAGGTATTTACCGTTTTTATACTACAAATTAGACACTTTTTAAATATTATAGAAACATATTCAATTGGACACGATTGATTTTTAGTTTATAGGCTTTTGAATAAATAATTCAAAAATCCATGCAACAACAATATTTCTCCCTTCATTTTGTGTTGCTCTGTATAGTTTTTTTTTCTTTTGCCTTATTTTGAAAATACAAATCGATACACGTTTTTGCAATGACGTCAAAAATTTGTATAAAAATAAAAGTGCAACTATAGCAATAAAAAAAACTGCAAAAACTGAAAGAAAAATTCTGATAGTACAATCTAATTCTAAACTAGGAAGGCAAATTCACGTATGGAATTTTATCATCGGCATCAGTTAAGGACGACCCTTTACACACCTATTTTAGGAACGAGCGTGTCACGTAAATATTCATTTTGGTCTGATCCCCCACAAATAAAATTCGGTCACCCAGAGCAATACAGACGGAATCGTCGCGAGGAGACGGGGGTGAGGGCTGTCCAATCGGATTGATTTCTTTCCACTGACATGTTTCTATTTTTTTTAAAATGAACCAAACATTTTACAAATTCATTTTAGGGCACGTGTTCGCTCACACTACTGTCAGTTAAACTGTTTTAACAGTTAGAAAATACAAATTTTTGTTAGTAGACCAGCGCTTTTCAATGTGAATTGATTTGCTAATTATTGCTCCATAAATTAAACTCACGTGGATCATACAAGAGAAGACCGTTCGACAAAGAATCTTTATGAGGAGGTCCCCCAAAAACAAAAATAAGTCCGTCATGCGTAACTCAACAAGAATAAAATCACACAAATTATTGTGGAATTCTTTAAATTGATTTTCAATAGAATATTAGATACTTTTCGGTAAAAATATTCGTGAGCGTGCTAATTAAATATTTGATTTATTTTTACAAGCAGAATGACTCCGTCGACCCATTGGATTTTTCACATGTTTCTGGACGTGACCACTCACTCGTCGTTAGATTGAAGCAGAAAAGATCGTCTAGGAACTCCCTCGTCCGTGGATCATAACCACCAAAATATAGATAAATCGGTCCCTGTAAACTGTTGCAGAATGACACCAACGGAGGGAGGGTGGAGTTCCTTGCAAAACCATACAAAGAAGAAAAAACAAAATCAATTAGCTGCTTAAATTGTAAAGCATTGAAACCGTTAAGTTTTTACCCAGAATTTTGTTTAGACTTACGTACGCCTCGATCGTTGACCAACGAAACGTGTCGAGATTCAAAGAATGCAAATCGGTCGTCAACTGAATGTCATGATTCATCCCCCAGAAGATCACCATCTCATTTCCAATGACAACCGCTGAGTGGGCACCACGAGCCCCTACAACATCTCCAGTCACTTTCGGCCTGTCCCATTTCAATGTTTGAGTGTTAAATCGAAGCAATAGATTTGAGGTCAAGACATTTTCTTTCTCAGAATCCAAACCCCCGAAGATGAAAATGAATTCTTTGTATGCCACAGCTGAGTGGCTGTCTCTCTGACGTGGCGCAGATTCATTGCTATCGACTTGCAGCTCCTCCCACGCCATTTCGGATTCCGGTTCATCGACCTTTAAAACAAAAATGTCAGGAGAGCCGTCTGGTGAATAAGAAGGGTGACCGTCCCTGTTAATCCCACCGAAGGAATAAATTACCTTCCCAACAGCAACCACTGCATGACTGGATCTTGGGGGGAATCCGTCAATTTCATGCGACCACCGAACCTGTAATATTGCAAAATGGTTACTATTGAAACCGAAATTACTTCAAAGATATTTCTTAATGCCTAGAGATCGTCCATACATGATGTCACTGGTAGAGTTAATGTGGTGTAATAAATTACCTGCGTGTCCTTCAATGGGACAGTAGAGACGTCGTCACTTTCATTTTCGTCAATGTCAAATTTATTTACAGTGTCGTTTTCCTCCAACATTTTGGCGTTTCTCGTTGAAATATCCATAGTTTTTAACCGCTGCAAATTAGGAGTAAAATATCGTGTAAAAAATCGATAAATAGTTATTTAATGGTACACTTTTATTTTTAAAGTCGAAAATTGTAAGAGGAGTTCCGTATAAGTTGATGTCCCGCTAGAAAATAAAATTAGAAAGGCAGGGGATGATACAGCATGCTGCCCTTAAAAACATGTACTGGGTTATTATAGTACGATAATTACCTGGATATTATGGATTACACTACAAATAGGCATTACTATTTCATATAAGCACCTACATCCTTAAATGACGTTGATATATGAATGTAATGCAAGTTGGATGTAGAGATCATGAGATGCAGTAAAGCACGATGAACCATCTGCATAATTAGAGTTAGGTTAAAGTTTGGCCAGTGGAATTGAAAGGAGGCAAGGAGCTAGGAATGAAAGTTATTTGGGGAATGCGGAAAAGACGAAACTTAATTCCAATTTATGTGAAGAATGCAGAAGTATTCGTTCACTTCACATTATTGGAATATTTAACATTTGATTTCACCAATTACGAACTTTCTTTTTAGTTGTTAAATAAATAAATTAACGAAAATGCAAAAATTTTCAACTTTGCAATACACAAGATCGTATTTTATTCAGGTAAAAAAAAAAATTAATTTAACTTGTTGAAAGTGTAATAATAAATGTCCTGTAGCCAAAAGTAGTGCAAAAAGTAAGGCTCATTTTAAGCAGAATTGATTTCTAGTAAATTAATTGTTAATAGGCATTATGATTCTGTCGGTTCTGTGCAATTCACATTAAATCTTGTTTCATCAGCCTAATTACAACCCGTCACACATCTCATCCAACTTTCTTTATTCTGAAAATTAAAAAAACAGCAATTAAGAACCTTTTGTAGTGATGACTGAATACAAAATTGCAATAAATGTAGAAAAATAAAAAGTGCAGCTTTGACCTCAATCATAAAAAAGAAACCGCTCAATAAAACAAATTCAAAAGGACATTAAATGGCTCGTACCTATTTCAAGCACAAACGTGGCCTCAAAGTTTCATTCAGTCACTGACTGCTGTGCAGTGACCACGTTCCCTGAGCTGTGCTCTTGTAATTTTCTGCCTTACCTGTGCTGTGGTGGTTCCTGGCTACCTGAAGTCACGGTTGAATGGTTTCAACCCATCTGTAGTGCAGTAAGGTACCTGGCGCCTCAAATGCCACGGCGGGAAGCCCATCTGTATCCTGTATTTTGGTGGGTTGCTGTGCTGCTGTGCCGTATTTTTGCTGTTGCTCAAGTCTGAATTCTGTGCAGTTTTCAAGTTTTCAAGTTTCGAGTTTAAGAATTTCAAGTCTAAGAATTTCATCAGTTTTTAACTACAACGAGTACTGAATTTGTTTATTCGGTTTTTAATTTTATTTATCTGTGACTACTGCTATTTTATTGTGTTGACTCATTGGTTTGTGGTAGTGTGGGAGTAGTAAAGTAAGTTTAATTAATTTAATTAGTTTTAAATAGTATAATTTCATCATAATGCTATAACTTGTAATACTTGTACTGCAATATTGTATTAGTTATTTAGTGCATTATATATAGCCTTGAGCTGGGTAGGAAAAGGCTTTACCTACCATCTAAGCATATAATGGCTACTATCATATAGCTACAGTTGTAAGTAGCAATCTTCCAGAGCGTCTCCCTGGTTCGGGGCGGCAATCTAGGGTGAAGAGACCTGAGTTCAAACCCAGGCTAAGGCAACCGGGGTGAGCCAACTGCTACTACTACTTCTTCGCTTCCTTCTTCGTTTTCCCTTTTTACTGTCTCCGTAAAACAGTTGGCTCATCTCAACCACCCCATTTTGCTTCAATTTTTCGAGTTTTTCGAATTTTTCAAATGTTTTAACTTTTTTTCGGCCTTTGTTGAACTACTTTGGGGAAGGGGGCGGAGTTACATCATATTTCAGGCCCAGTTCTCTCATTGTATGCAATTAATAATTATCTAGTCTGCTTTTTCTACATAATTTGTAACCTTTAAGTTTAACTTTAATACTATGGTACTGTTTATTTAGGTACTACTTACAAACTCTGGTACTACATAGCTTATAATATTATTTATTATCATTGCTTGCATTATGGCGGATAAGTGTAATATGTGTAGGAAGAGGCTAGGTAGGAATCAGTCAGTTGTAGTATGTAGTAGTTGCAGTAAGAAATTCCATGTTGTATGTACTTCACTTACTCTTGAGGGCATTCATGGTGACATTATTTTAGACTGGGAATGTATAGAGTGTAGTAGAGATGGAATTGAAGTTGTTTGTAGTGGTTGCAGTACTGCCATTGTAGATGACCAGTTCAGTAATTTCGGTGATTTAAATTATTGTATGCAGTGCTTATTTCCATCGTCGGATTACCTTAATACCTCTAATGTTTCTGTGGTAGGTAGTGTACTTGAGCGTAGTACTTTGTGTAGTAATGAGTCTGTTCTGTCAAGTTCCAAGGGGTTCAAGGTATTGCATATCAATGTAAATGGTCTCAATATAGCTAAACTTGAAAGTCTGAAACTACTAGCTATTGAATATAATTTAGATTTACTATGTATAAGTGAGTCCAAGTTAATTAATATTGTGCCTTCAGGTTTGCTTGTAATTGAAGGTTATTCGTTGCATAGAGTTGATCGGGATGATAACGGTAGTCGTGGTGGTGGTGTGGCTATGTACATTAAGGATGGCATTTCGTTTGTAAAGTTAGATATGGTAATTGAACTACCTAAACCAAGTAAGGTTGAGTTTATGACAGTCAAGTTAAATGTACCTTATTGTAAACCTAGGCTAGTCACTGTGGTGTATAAATCGCCTATTATATGTAAGTCAGTATTTTTAGAATATTTTAGTATGTATGTGGCTCAATTGACTCGTTTGGGATTTGAGCAGTTTGTAACTGGTGATTTAAATATAGACTTACTTGTTCGAGATAGCTCAGCAAAAGCTCTGCTGAATACTGCAAGGGTAAATGGCTTGAAGCAGATTATTGTTCAGCCTACTCGTAAAACTTTTTCGACTAGTAGTTTATTAGATCATATCTTTGTATCAAATGCTAGCTTATATCATGTAAATGGGACGCTGACACTGGGTGTATCTGATCATGCTGCTGTTTATGCAGTAAGAAAGTTTAGTAGTGTAAAGTATCCCATGAAATATATTACTACAAGGAATTATAGAGATACTTGTTGGAAGGATGTCAATTCTGATATGAGCCTCATTCCATGGTCAACAATGAGTGTCTTTGATGATGTGGAGGATATTTTGAATTACTTTGAATTATCAGTGTTAGAAGTTTTAAATAAGCATGCTCCTGTAATTACTAGGCGTGTTAAGGGAAAAATATCGCCGTGGTTGACGGTTGATATTATGAGAAAGATGCACCATAGGGATAGTTTAAAACGAAAAAGTGAAAGGACCAGAGATGCTGGCCTATTTCAAAAATACAAGGTTGAGCGGAATAATTTGAATAGGGAGATCAGTAGAGCTAAGTATGCTCATTATCGTGCGGAGTTTGAGAAAGCTCCGACTTCGTCCAATGTATGGAATGTGCATAACCGTCTTGTAGGCAAGAATACTGGGCTAGGTACAGTGACTGAACTGAATGTTAATTCTCGGCTTATTACTGAAGTTGATGAAATATCAAATGCGTTTGCATCTGCATTTGTTGTAAGTACACCTGATGTAGATTCTAGCAAATTGGATAATTTTTATGCGAGTATCCCAGTTAGTAATAAGTTTGAACCTTTTACGGTTGATGAGGTCAAGGCAAGCTTTTCTCAGCTTAAATTCAGAAATGAGGGCAATCCTAATGAACTATCCTACCAAGTATTGAATAATTGTATGGAATCGTTAGCACTTCCTCTGTCTCTACTATTTACTCAATTTTTGTGCTTATGTGCTTATCCGTCCAAATTAAAATGTGCTACGGTTACTCCATTGTATAAAGGTAAGGGATCAAGACTTGATCCCTTGTCTTACCGCCCTATATCTACTTTGCCTATTTTGGACAAAATTCTAGAAAAAATGTTGTATGCTAGGCTGCTTGATAAGATTGAGTTGAGTGACCAGCAGCATGGTTTTAGGAAGGGTCGCTCTTGCTTGTCTGCTACACTTAAATTTACGCAGGATACCTTTAATTGTATTGACTTAAAATGCGGCAGGGTAATAGCTGTTTTTATAGATTTACAAAAGGCTTTTGATTCCATTCCTCATTATGAACTACTTGTCAAGCTTAGGGATGTATACAAGATTGATGATAATTTGCTTAAACTATTAACAGACTTCTTGCGGGACCGTAAATTTAAAATAAAGATAGGAAGTAGCGTATCCGATAGCTATGATTTAAATATTGGGGTACCGCAAGGCTCGGTGTTGGGTCCACTTCTGTTCATAATTTATATTGATAAAGTTTCTGAGGCCGTGTTGGAAGGCATTAATTATATCTTGTATGCTGATGACCTAGTGCTGTATTACCATTCACCGGATTTTGCTAATACTGTTAATCATATGCAATCTTGTTTAAATAGTGTTAATGCTTGGTTTATGGATCATAGCCTTAAAATAAATGTATCGAAGACTAAGTTTATGGTTATTCATAAATCTAGAGATAGTAAAATTCCGGAGGATGTAAAGCTATGGTGTAATGGTAATGAGCTTGAAAGAGTTTGGACGTTCAGGTACTTGGGCATTATTGTGGATTCTAATCTTAATTTTAAAAGCCACTTCCAGTATGTTAAGAATAGAGTAAGTTCGGCAATAGGTATGATTACAAATTTGAAGCGTTTTTTAAGTTTTCCTGTGTATGTAATTATGCTTAATGCCTATGTACTGTCCATTATTGACTACTGTCCTCATGTATATGGGATTCAAAGCAGTGTTGATTTTCAGCTGTTACAGAATAAAATAAATAAGCTCATTGTACAGTTCACTGATGTTAATCTTTGGAATAGGCGCAAAAAAGGTAGAATCACAGTAAGTGAGAATGTACTGTTGGAAAAGACAAATACTCTGTCAGTGTCAGAAAGAATGTGTTTCTATGGTATGTCTTTTGTTTTTCGTATTCTTAAATATGGTTCTGATATTGCTAATTATAGTAGCTGGTTTGTACTGAAGCAAGCTGTGAGGGATACGAGATCTGTTAATTCTTGTCTATTGGAGTATCCTGATAATTGTAATACGGCTTCTTATAGAAGCTCTTTTGTTTATAGAAGTATTGCTAAATGGAATTTACTTCCTGACAATGTAAAATGTTTAGAAAATTCAATGTGTCAATTTCAATCGGATTTGACTAAGCATTTGATAGCTAGTCGTGGTGTGATTGAGTTTCTAGTTCATCAGCCTCCATGAATGGATTTTTATTTGCAATTGTATGTAATTTGGTATCGAATTATGAATATGGAATTGTGAATATTTAATTAGAATTGTGTGTGTGCTAGTTTTAAGATTTGCTTTTAGATTATATCGTATGTATTAGTGTCCGTTATTGTAAAACAGTACAATTGTATTGAATTAATTTGACACTGAATAAAGTTCACTCAAACTCAAACTCAAAGTAATTTGCTTTATAGTTGAACCCTCCAAAAATAAAAACTCGGTTGTCCAAAGCAACGCAGCTGAATTGGTCACGAGCAGACGGTGGCTGCCCTTGAGGCTTCACTGCCTTCCATTCACGAGTGTCTGTTCAAACAGTAAATACCAAAACTGTTAAGTAGAAATTAATTTTGCATTCTGATGGAATGAAGCAGAAGCAAACTCAAAATTCATAATTACATAGGTATAGTATAGGTGAAATTCAATTCACCTGGGTCATAGGAGAAAAGGTCGTTCAATTCAAAATTGAACCAAACAGATCCTTCAAAAACTATGAAGAGTCCACTGTGCACAACTAAAAAGTGAATTAATAACACAAAGTAATGAAAAAAACTTCTTTCAATCCTAATTCCAACAAAATAATTATCCTTTTTCGAATCAGCGTGTTCGTTTAGTGGCATCTTATTAGAGTTGCCTATATTATTGTCAAGAATTATTGCAAAAATATTAAAATATTTCATTAGTTTGTTTTTATTACAAGCAGAATGACTCTGTCTCCCCTGTCGAATTCTTCCGCACCCTTTTAACTGCATCCACGTTTTCGAGTTGACGTTGAAGCAGTAAAGTTCGTTCACCCGTTTCTGTTTCTTGGCATGATATCCACCGAAAACACTATAGCAACGTGCTCTAAAATTTATGAAAAAACGAATTTTTTGAAATTTTCAAAATTTTAGTTTTTTTGTATTTCTTAACCTTTGAAATGGCTTTTTGTACAAAAATTTCAAGAAAAAAGTTTCAAAATTTTGAATAAAATTCAATAATGTGGATGAAAAAACCATTACATATACAATTTAAGGCCTTTTTCGTTTTTTCGAAAAATAATTTTATCGAAAAAATCCCACGAAGCGCACCATGTTGTTAAGCAAATCTAAGTTATTTTGGATGCTCTTTTCAAAAAAAAATATGGCGGGAAAATCTGTGAGGATACGTTGGTGCGTGTTGCTCGTAAGTGCACCTTGCTCCATTTTGTCCATCTCACTTCACTTTAGTACGAGCCAAGGGATGGTCCATAAATTATGTCACTTCCCTTTTTTGACGAACCCCCATTTCATCATTTTAATAGTTCGTAAACGGCTATCTTTAACATAGCATGTCATCAATACCAAGCTTAACCCACCCTCCCTAACGATGACATCATTTACGGACGATTTCCAAGCGATAGTGGAAGTAGAAAATCTTACAGAGACGAGTCCATTTCTGCTAATAAAATAAAACTTACAATAATCATACCACCTGACTGTGACTGTAGTCAAGAACCACGAGGCTGGAAACTATATTCTACATCACATCACAGTGAACTCTCCCTACTAAAGGTCAAGCCAATTAAATCAACACCTTAAAACAATCTGTGTTTATTGTAAGTGAAGCCTAATTTTTAAATGGTTTAGCATTTATGTTATGTTCTTAATAGCTTCAACTTTAAAGATTGTCTAGGCCAAGGGCGTTAAAGTGCAGAATTAATACAAAATTTCATATCTTGTGACTGGAAGTATAAAAGGTGTCGCAATCAAGTATGAAGTAGTAATAATTAACCATGCTCTTCATTTTAATTTACCGAATACTACTTACATTTTGGTGATTTTCAAAAATAAATATTTGCATCAACTCAATTCAATCTTGTACGTATATTTCTGGTTAGCTACATTTCTCAGGGCAAGAATACATTTTTTGAATTGTAACGTCGCAGTGTATCTTTTCGTTTAAAAAATACAAGGCCCGTCAAGGTCGTGAATTTATGAGACAAGTTAATGTTAACAATAATGAGGCTGCACTGGAACTGGAATTGGCAGTTTTAATATACTGATCGGTAGTATAGCAGGTATTTCAGAATTTACAGTAGGCTAAATAAAAAAAATATTCGTTTGGTAGAATCGGCAATATATAGCAAATTTTGCAGATTTTTTATGTAGCCGTACTGCCGATTCTATATTGTACATTGAAAATCATTTTTTTAAGCTGAGTGATATTTATTTTTCGAAAAATCCGGAGCAAAATTTTGGGTAAAATTTCTCACGTAAATTTTTTTTTGAGATTTACTGGTCCGAAATGGTCTGGTCTGGTCTGGTCTGGTCCAGCCGTCGGACCAGACCAGACCATTTCGATCACTAGGTAGAAATACGATGCCCATAAGCATATGTACAATGCTTAGAATTTTAACTGGTGTGAATAGGTCATAAAAGAGTGGCAGTTTTAATGACATCTTTTATGGACAAACCTTGACAGTGTTGCATTTAGCAGAAGATTTTAAAGCAGTAGTAATTATCTTTTTCTTAATGACCCACTGTACAATTTAAATGGTCATGCATTTCGTGGTTGATATGATTCTGTCAAATAAACACGACGCTGTTACAGTTTTACATACGACGGCAACAACGGTTGATCTGAACACAGAAAAGTAAAAAATAGGAGTTTTTTCAAACAATTTGAACACTTAAAATTTCCCTCTGATATTTCTCATAAGGCGATTCTGCTAAATTATCACAGTTCCAATGATTTATGTATATTTTGTATTCCAATTCATCAAGTAACAGCCAGACAAATCAACTTCTGAATTTCAAAAAGATTTTTGCGGGAAATTTTATTTTATTTTATGCGGCTAATTAAAGGTAGACACAAGTAGTGCCATTTAATTTGCGGGTGAATCAGCTGGAAGTTAAAAACCCTCTGTCATAATGTACATTGTTGTTTTTACTACAAAGATACACAATTCACAGGGAATTTCGAAAGTTTTGCAATACTTGACTAATTTTTTATACTCAACATAATTTCATTCGAAAATGCAAAAATACATACGTAAGTACCACAAATTCAATGTAATTCTTGACATCGCACACACTCGTAACGTAACAGCATTCTATTTTCCATGCAATTTTTTAGAGCCAAGTTTTCATAGGAGATCCTTTTAATGTTGAATAAATTATTTCAATAAAAGAAATTGCAAAATTTTATAACATAAAACCAAACAGATGAAAGTCAAGGAAAATTAGTTTCTGTCTTTATGAAAAAATTTACACAATGTTTTTGAATTTATTTTTATTGTGAAAACTTCGAAAACATTTATCATTCTATTGTTTTTCCCTGCAGTCACAAAACTTACGTTTTATTTAAAAAAATATTTTCCTAAAAGTAATTACGTAACACATTAAAAATGCCGAAAGCAAATCCTAATACTAATTTTAATTTGCAATATTTAATGGCAATGAAAATAAAATGACTTTGTAAAAGTAACATGAGCTGTCAACTCATTTGTCATTGTTGCATTTACATTCGAAGTACATGTGTATCATCACAGATTTTTCCATTGTCTCCTCCGAAAATGAAAACATGGTCGTTGATGGCAACGCATGCTGCCGCATAACGTGGAGACGGAGCCTCTCCATTTGGAGTCACTTCCCTCCACTCAAAAGTTTCTGCACAAAACTCAAAATCAAATCAAATTAAAAACTTGTAAAAACTTTTTTTCCTTTTCTCAAATTTCTAAATGGACCAAACTAAACATCGCTCCTGCACGTGCAGTTCACTTTATTTGAAATAACACGATTTATTTTGTTTTATCTTGGCTCCATTTTACGAGATTCTCAACGTTTGTACTTTTTTTTTACTTTTAATTTAAGTTTCTTCAAAGTTTTAATTTCAAATCAATAATTTTAATTCTTTTTAATTAGCAAACAAGAAGCTTTTGAAGTTTGAATTTTAACTCTAAATAAATCTGAGTGCGCAGAACACAAGAATAAAATTAAAGACAACTAAATTACAGGTCCAAAAATGTAGACTTCCCTGAAAAAGTAAAAATGAAATAAAAAGTAAACATGACGCACCTGCATCATAACTGAAGACGTCGTTGAAATAGGAATCGTGTTCATTTTGTCCTCCGAAGATGTATATCCGTCCACTGTGCACAACTAAACAAACAAAAGAGAAACAAGAAAAGTGAAGTTCAAATTTTAGAAACTAATTGAAATGGGAAGAAACATTCTGGCAAAACATGGGCGCCAAAATGACGAAACTCCAAATGTTCAACACAATTTTTATTTGTTTTTTACAGGCACAATGATCCGTTCGACTCGATGGCGGAGTTCCACGTGTTTCCACTGCAGTCCACGTTTCGCTTTGAAGGTCAAACGACGCAATTGTGTTCACTTCTTTCCACTTATTATAATCGTATCCACCAAAAATGAGGATGAATCTGTCGCCATGGACTGTCGCTGAGTGACCTTCACGAATTGATGGAGGAATTCCCTGGAAACAGTTTAGAACAAAGTCGAAATAATTCTTTAAAATAAAATTAGGCCTTAAGACGTGAGATTCAACGAAATAAAAAACGTTTCTGACTTTCGCTACAATTGTGGACCAACAAAAAGATTCCAAGTTCAAAGAATGCAAATCATTCGTCACTCCAATTCCACTTCCACCGTAGATGAACATTTCATTTCTGGACACAACAGCAGAATGATACCAACGAGACAGTGGAACATTTCCAGTGACTTTCGGTTTGTCCCACTTCCGCGTCAAAGTGTTGAATCGATACGTCGAGTTTGATCTTTTCCCTTTCTCTATATCGTGACCACCGAAGATGAGAACAAATTCTTTGTGGGCCACCGCTGAGTGACCTTCTCTTTGAGTTGGATCCACTTCACTGTTTTCAACTGACAACTTTTTCCACTTCTTTTCCCGGTCGTTGACATTCAACACGAACACATCCAGAACATCAAGTGAATAACTTGAATCACCAGAATAATTGACTCCACCGAAGCTGTAAATTACGTTCCCAACAGCAACTGCTGCATGTTCCCCTCTTAGAGGAAATCCATTAATTTGACTTCCCCAGGAAATCTGTAAATTATGCAGATTGTTAAATCAATACAAAGTTTTCTATTTCGTATTTTTTATATTTTTACCGTATTTAAAAGCGACCCTGCTGCGAGAAGTTTGGCTGAAGAAGCAGATTTCAAAGACTGTGGCTTTAGTTGCGTCTGCAAAAAAATTCCATTCAAAATTAAAAATTAGTTTCAATTTACCTAATTTTCAAAGTTAGTTTCTCTGCTTTTACTAACTGATCCTATCACCGTCAAACAATTTTATTTTTGAATTCTGAATAACCCACATATTTCAAATTTAAAGAAATTATTTTAGTTCGCAATAAAACTGGCTTTCCAAAAATGCACTGCAACGATGCGAATGCATTCACACGATCGTAACCACATCAACACAAATAAAACGCAAACTCATTGATTAGATTTAAAAATTCAATTACCTCCTCCAACAAAGTGACGACAGAAAACGAAGCCCCATTTTCCTTGAAGACGTTGTACGCGTGAACAGCTGCGCCGCATGCGACTGCTTCGTCTGCGTCGATTGTTCTGCGAATCTGTTTTCCCGCGAAATATTCCTGGATTATCTGCTGCACTTTCGGAATTCGACTCGAGCCGCCGATCAGAATCACGTCGTCGATTTCTTCTTTTTCGCATCCGGATTTCTTCAGAGTTTCGTCCAGGATTTTCATACTTCGGTTCAGCAGGGGTCCAATTAACTCTTCGAATTGTGTGCGCGTCACTGGGACCACCAGCTGCTCGTCCCCGTGAAAGCCGTCCAGGGAAACGACGACTGAATGCGTGGAGGCCAAATAACATTTTTGCCTCTCACACTGCGCACGGATTCGGCGCAGCTTCCGCGCAGTTTGTTTCCGAATTTCTGCGTCGTCCGATGCTTTTCCTTCCGCTAGATTTACACCGTGAAGTTTTTGGAACTCGTCGAGGCAATATGTGGTGAGTAAGTCGTTGAAATCCTCTCCCCCCAAACGATTGTCGCCTCCAGTTGCTTCGATTTCGATTCGTTTGTGGGCGTCCAATCGGAAGACGGTGACGTCAAAAGTACCGCCCCCGAGATCGTAAATGAGACACGTTTTGGTCTCGTTGCTTTGAATGGACGATTTGAAACTGTACGCAACGGCGGCCGCCATCGGCTCCGCGATAAACTGAATATTTTTGAATCCCGCCTTCTCACAGGCGTCTTTGGTGAGTCCCTTGTGGAGATCTGTGAAGTAGACGGGAACTGTGACGACTGCGGAGTCGACAGAAGCTCCAAGCGCAGCCTCCGCCGCCTTCTTTAAGTGAGAAATCAGCTGCATGGCAATTGTTTGCGGAAGCTGAGTTTCTTCATGTACTTTGACCCCAACGAATCCTTGAACATCAACCAGGTGAAACGGCCACAGTTCTTTGTACCTTTGAATTTAAATAATGTTTAAATAGAATATTGTTTTGACATTTTTTGTTTTTCCACTATCTAGATTATTTTACGATATTTCAGGATGTGTAGCGACTGCAGTTTCATATAATCCACCATTTTGAGAATGCGAATGTTGCATGTTCTATTTTAAATCGCAGAGCTGGAGACCGTTGTGGAATTTGCAGCAATGTACAATATACCATTTTGCACTTTGTTGAAGCAAGTAGAACATTTTGTACTAACAGCAGTAGCAACACACTAGACATGTGCTAACAATTTAATGCATTTAGGCATTATAATGTACTTGGCAAAAATAGGCAGTAATTCTTGCAGCGTAGGCGTAAACCCGCACTCACAACTAGAGCAATAAAGCCATGTTAATAGTTTTTACTGGCTCAAGTTGTTGAGTTACAATTTTGCTGATGACAAAAGGTACATACAGCAGAACTTGTTTTACGCCTAACCGAAAAGTAAGGGATTCCTAACGAGTGAAGCATGTTCAATTTTGTTACGCCATATTTAAAAGTTTCATATCTGCTTATAATTAGACTCCTGAATTATTAGAAATAAAAATCATAATGCATTTACAAAAGCTGGTGTGTCTCACTTCTGAATGTGTGGGTCCTGAAAGGATCTTCCGATGAGACGTTTAATGTCGAAAAAAGTAAATTCCAGATTCGCAGCTCCAAGTTTCTTCGCCGTGTCCCCTGCAAAAACGTGAAGTTCCCCGTCGCGGCCTTCTTCCTCGTCCAGCACATAGCTCACGTAGCTCGGGGTTTCATTTTGGCCAAAATAGTTTTTAAGAACCTTAGGAGCTTTTTCCGGATGTTGAAGGAAGGCGACGGAGCAGGAAGTCGTCCCAAAATCAATTCCAATCGCCACGGAAGGTAAAGAAGTTGACGACGAACTCGTTTGGAGTTTTGACCTAGTGAATTATTCTTTTTGTTAAGTTTTAGAATATACATCACAAAACTAGACAGACTTTAGAAATCAGTTAAGCCTATCCACGGTGACTTAAAAGACAGTTAAAATGTAATTGAATTATCATATCACAAAGAATAAAATAGAAAATCAAAAGTTATTAAAATATTTAGGCTGTATAAAAATGGAATTTTCTCGCTAAGAACATAAAAATTGCCCAATTGTGCGACACTTAATTTATAAAAACAATTAGGCACTGATTTTTAGAAACCAGTAATTAATAACAGCCCCTTTGTTGTTAAGAATAAATGTCTAAGTATTTTATTTGTGGGTAAAAAAACTGGCCCAGTGTAGCCTTTACAAAAACAAGGCCCATTAACACGCTAATTTGCGATTATTGCATTTAAGAATAACGCAACGATGTAACCTACTTTGACTCTGCAAGCCAAGTAGACACTTTCGCATCCAGTGAACACAGCATTTGGATTCGTATGCTGCTTATTACAGAACGTAACGAGGCCAGTTTTTCCGCAAGAATTTCGTCCGGAAGGGAATCAGAGTTTTTAAAACGTTCAATGGCACGTTGTTTGGCTGGACTGTGTAAAAGATGCAACTCTTGGAAGGTTTTGCACTTCGCTACGTGGCGTCTGTAATAATCAACAGCTTCTGAAAAACTTGAATCAGCGCGTTGAAGTATTTTGTCAAGTTTCAGTTTTGTCACTTTAAGAAAAATGTCGTGAGCTTCGTTTAGTTGACGTGACAACAGTTTAAGTGATGAACTAAGCAACGGAGACTCTGAGTGTTTCTTTTTAAAGTCTTCGCTAATTGATGCAGATATTTTGAAGTGGAGTTGGTCCAGTTTGTACTCAAACGGATTTTTATTTTCAATGATCTTCTTGATGGCGTTTGTGTACAGTCCCTGACAGATTCTTATTTCTTGCTTTATTAATTCTTCCGCGTGCGCTTTGTTTTCCTGGTTTTGCTTTTGAAAATGATGAAATTTGGTTTGAATTAATTGAAGAAGTTTATTAGTGTCGACTTGAAGATCATGGCCAGTTGTATGTTTACAGAGAAAATAAAACTTCTCTAATGCCTGTTTCACAGCATTTTCCGATTGCTGTTTAAAAACATTTTCCAACACGAAAGTGTCTTCCTGTAAAATTTCGCCCATTAGAGATTCGTATTTATGCACTGCATCGCTTGTTGCACTTTCAATGTTTTTTTGCTGTATAAAATAAAAAAATAAAATCTTCAAGTGATACAATTATCAAAATTTAATTTTATTTATTGACTATATCAATAATCGATACGGGCTGAAAATAATTTTTCAATTCCTGCACCGAGTTGCACTGATTTTCTGCTACAATATGGCTAAGTGTTTGCAGAACTCTATCAGCACATTTTATAGTTTTTAGTTGGAATAGTTTTTCAGGACAAGACACTTACCATTTTAGAAGCTAAGAAGTGGTAGATGAGTTGATGGCAGAAAGTGTACAAATATTTATGCAGAAACGGCAAATCCATCGTAGGAAGAAGTGCAATGTCCAGAAGTGGAACTTGCAAAAACTGGAACGAAAGTTCAAAATGTTGCTTGCTCAGTTTTGAATCCAGAAAGAGCTCCAAGAAATTCGCCTTAACACTTTTTTTTAAAGAAGTATTAATCCACAAGCAGCACAAAGTAAACAGATTTACGGCACTTGTATCCGTTTGAAGTTCTTCAATTTTCAAGTTTTTTATTTTAAGAAATGGGTACACATCCTTGACTATCGTGTACATGCGTTCAAGGTTCTGGGTCTCGAAAAATGTCAAAAAACTACAAAATATAACAGAGTAGCGAATGAAGCGGCGTGGCCACTCCCTTACTTTCAAATGTTCGTGCAAGCACAAAACGACGTCATCACTGTAGAATTCACTGCCTTGTAATTTCATGTTCGCAAAATAGTCACAAATTTCTGAAAGATAGAAATAATCTTTTCTTGCATCCAGTTTCTCTCGTGTGATGTGCTGCACTAATTTGTGAATTGTAATTTTCACTTTTGCGTTGGGGTCAAAAGAAATGTTTAATGATGGAGCCGAAATTCTGGCAACATTTGCCATTGATTTTTTAACTAAAAGAGAAAAGTTCTTTCGTGAAACACTTTGACCATACAAGAAGTTGTACAAATGAGACATTAGCTGCACTGTAATGCCTTCGGTTGGAAGGTATGCCATGAATTTTAGCAGGTGAATTGCTACACGCCCATCTTTTCCTTGCTTTTGAATTTTCTCCAACGACATGTCCCATACGTCTTCCATGATACGGTCATACTTTGTGGCTAAATTGGTTTGCTTGTCTTTGGCCCAACCTCCCAGGGGCACCTTCATACGCCTAACATAGTTCTCAATTTCGTAGTTAAAATCAGTTTCATCGTCATATTCAATAATACTGGCAGCGAGTGAAATTCCTAAAGGATTCCTGCATTCTCAAGTGTATATTTTGTAAAAGATCTTGACGTCCTGTAAAACTGGGTGTTGGTGAATCAATTTGAACAAACGTTGTAACGGGTGGAGCCTTGTTTTGAGCAGGCGCAGTCATGACTGTTATGACATTCCCGGCCACAGTTAAGTCGCGACCAACTTGCTGACCAGTTGCCACGTTATTATTTTGAACTGACTTTAAATAATTGTCATCTAAAAACGTTGTGCCAACTGTGCGGGAAGATTCCAGTTGATTATCGTTGACTGCAGATGCTCCGTTGTTTATAGCTAATTTCTGATTTTGACCAGCCAATACATGTTTTCTGCTTTCGAATTTTTCAAAATGTTCTGTGATTTCGTCCTGAATAGGTATTTGGCGTGACAATGCAGGGTTGGTTTTTAAGCTGCCCGGTAAAATAAGTTTTTGTTAATACTCAATATTGAAAAAAAGCCTGGTATGACCTGCCCCAAATCGCACAACGTAATATTTCAGCATTCTGATCTTAAAAACCTACCTGGGAAATCGTGTTTTTAGCGAATACAATATTTTGTGCAACTCAGGCATATCCAGTTCATAGGAAAGGTCAACCAGGTGTGATATAGTATCCGGCATCAAATCCATCTGTTCAAAAGCATCAGCGCTCCAATCATCCGAAATGATAACCTTACATGGGTGTAGAAATGAAATTTAAAAAATTGTAATTGGATGACATACAGTGTGCCCTTTAATTTTAAAATTACCCCGGTTTATGGGGTTTACTTCCTTTATAGAAGCAATATGCTGGCGAGATATTTATTTTTAGATGACCACTCACTATTAATTAGGATTCGACTTTGATTGACCCCCAGGGGTCACGTGGTTCTCACGTAAATATATTGTTGAACTCATGGACTATTTTACTTCTGTTACGCACTGTCTAAGTTAATAAATAAATAATAAAAAATTCACATAAAATTGAAAAAAGTTAGATTTTGCAAGAATATACGATTCTTGTTACGATTTAATTTATTTAAAAAGAATTAGTTCAAACTCCAAGCCTCAGAAAAAAATATGGTTTGAACTTTTTTAAAATGGTTTAAAGTTTTCGAGTTTTTTAAAATCCTGAAATTCCTTTTTAGATAGGCATATTTAGATGTTGCATTTCAAATTGTATGAAAATTGGATCAAAATCGAGGAAACTATTTTCCAGTTAACATGCTTCAACATTAAAAACTGATATCTACACATTTTCAGGCTTGTTGCTTCCACAGTTATGATCAACTAAAGTGAAAGCCGAGACTTTTTGTGAAAATGTTTGTCAGGATATAACATCTAGGAGTATTACGGTTCATTGTTAGTGGTGTTCCCTTGTACATAAGTGCAAAATTTAAGTTTTAAGTCGAACTTGGTATTAAAGTATTTCTGAATATAATTAACTATTTCCAGCAGTAAGAGGTATAGAATTTTTACTTAATTAGATTCCTTGAGAAACGTTTATTCATGTAACTTTATGATTTCAAAAATCCCAATTTTGAAAACAAGGATATTTTTAAATAACACAGATCCAACATAATTAAGGGCATTTTGAGGTTGTTAAGTTTGGTAATACTGACCTACTTAAGTTTACAGAAATTGAATTTTTCATATTGTGTTTTCCTGTAACTAACTTTTACATTATTTTTCCTGTTATTTTAAATATTTTTTTGTAACTTCTAAGACTGTATTATAAAACGCTGATGTACGATCTTATAAAACTTAATAAATTTCATGTTCATTTTAAATTTCAAATAAAATTAATTAAAATATTTGTTTCTAGGGTACTCTTGTGAAATCAAAACCCCCAAGATCATAAGTGTGTTTAGAAAAACAGCCTAAGGATTAGAATATTCAAATTTCATTGAGAACTGTCCAAGATAAAGGGTGAACAAATGTTTAAGTGTAAAGATTCACTGTTAACACACAACGTCACAATACAAAAAATCCGGCGCTTCGCGCCGGATTTGTCGACCGTGGGCTGGCCCGAAGTAGATGCTGAGCTTCAACAAAGGCGCAAGACAATTTATGTTACGCTAAAAGATGATATATGATTTATAAAAGCTCCCCTACAATCAATAATACATATACAAATGTTCGTAGCATGTAGTTTAATATAGCTGAAATTTTTTATAAATTGCACTATTCACAAATAACGTCATTATGAACAATCCCTGAATATCTGTTACGCATATAGGTAAGTACGTGACATGTAGTTGAAATAGGATGAAAACAAATTTAAAGTTAGGACTTGGGATACCAGCAACTATGTTATTTGAAGGACGTTATTATGGACGATCTTTGAACATCTATAACACATATAGGTCAGTCCGTGACATGTAGAAGAAATTTTCACGTGACATCATTTGCGCATTACCCTTAACCTGCTTACCTAATAGGAATGCGATTACATCTGGGTGGGGGTGTCTAAAAGAAATTTTCGCCTGACGTCAGTTGCGCGTCACCCCTAACTTGGTTACCTTATGTGAATGCGATAGCAGCTGAGTGGGGATGTCTAAAAGAAATTTTCACGTGACGTCATTTGCGCGTCATCCCTAGCCTTCTTACCTAATGTGAACGCGATAGCAGCTTGGTGGGGGTGCCAAAAAAGAAATTTTCACGTGACGTCATTTGCGCGTCACCCCTGCATCAGACAATCAGACTACATGCCATGCCATTGAATACTGTAGCCTGGATTTACTGGGTCTGTACTATAAGATATACTTGTACTCGCCGTGCAGAGCTTTAAAATTACAAGGTATGTACATAAATTCTCTATTTGTTACAAGCATGGTTCGCTTTTTGGAAAGCTCACTTTTCTAAGTTTTGACAAGGGTCCAGTTAACTGTTAATTTTGAAGAAATGAACAGTCCGATCAAATTGAAAAAACAATACAGACCTGCGCGCGCGCATTTGTGATCGTTTTAAAAAAAATTGAAGGTCATAGCTTGAAAGCTGTGACCTGTAGTGTACGGCCAACAGACAGACAGACAGACGGACGGACATGACCATCACAATATATACTCAGCATCTAAAAATACAACACACGTCCCTCGCATTTGCAAGTGTTTAAAAGTTGTTTAGTTTAATCTGTATAGAAATGCAACGTCCAGCGTTGGACTAACTGGCGATAGGAGTAACAGACATTTTGTCGGTTTTTATAAGTGACTGAAATTGAGAGTAAAAAAATGTAAAGTTGTAAAGAGGGGTACCTAAAACTATGATATTTGAATGACTGTAGCGACGGACCAACATACAGACAGACAGATGGACGGACATCCGGACATGACCATTTTATTAGATGCAGCTAAAGCTCAGCATCTAAAAATGACCAATAATTTACAATATACATAATAATAAACTGCACTTTACTATTTATTACTGAACTGCAAACTATAATAATGAACTGCATGACGTCCATAAGATGGACCACACGTCGATCATGACCAATAAAGTACAATAAAATGATGATAATAATGAAATGCACGACAGCGGACTTCACGACGACGTCAAATGACAACTGAAAGACAAGAATTCGTAAACCCCGCCACCACCATTCATTCCTTCGTGAATGTCACATGTAATAATACTGTGGTTTGTTGCAGTCTGTAGTTGTTGTAGCCATAGATTGTACGCGGTGTGTTTAAACACTCGACAGTCCATGTAGATTTTTTTTGTAGGTAGGTATGCACGTCAATGTAACCTTATGGGAGCTAAGACTAGGTTTTTCTCTGTTAATAAAATGAAGTGTAAAAAAATTTGAGAGTTGGTCCATTTAACTGCTAATTGCAAATAACATGCTGTATAGATGATACCAAAAAACTATACAGCACATCTACATCGCATTGACGTGATTTAGGAATTTTTTTTATTATAATTTATTTAAAATTACGACCTGTAGCGTACAACAGTGAAAAGAGGACAGACAGACAGACACACAGACGGACGGACAAAACCATTTCATTAGATGCAGCTAAAGCTTAGCATCTAAAAATGCACCTAAGTTCAAAAATATTAAATCTGTAATAATTAAATGTAACCTGATTATTTAAGTGCGCCCTATTCAAATCTTAAAGTTACATGAAAAAAGCATTCGTAGTATTTAATTTTTTTTTAAAAATTTGCATTACTAGCAGTTACTTTGTCAATTTTAATGCCAGAATTCGATATTAAGTCTGTCGTACATCTTTAATTAAATGCACTTAATAGCCTATGTCAGCAAATGGTTACCGGGATGGACAAATGTCTTGTTGGCAGAATTATAAGTATGGCATTTGGAACAACATTACAACAGACATACAAGACTACAATAAATTACTACACACAATCAATGTTGGTACCTGTAGAAATACACGAAACGCTGTTGGATCCAATTCCGGCAACGGAATGCGTAGCTTGTGCTTTGCACGCTCTGTGTCCCATTTTTCTCTAAATAACTTGTCGAAGGCTGGACATGACGCTTTGAGAGCCAATTTCAATGCTTCAACTTTTTCTTCATGTGGTCCAACTAGGAACGTGACGTCATTTTCGTCTGGATTTGCATCCAGATAGGCGATGACATTTTGGCGAAAACAACGTTTTTGTTTGCTGCTGGACATCTTTCAAGCTGCACGTCGCTAGCTCTACCGAACACAATACTATTGGTAAAATTCGTTTGTTTGAATAAATGAAACCTTACCATCTAATGGGCAAGGCACAACTGGCGTCAAAATTAACAAGATTTACGGACCACCCACTCTCTTGTCGCTTCTTTTAAGAATTGGATCAATGGCTAACCTTTGTATAGAATATCAAGTAACCCACCTGCAGTTAATAGCGCTATTTGTGTCCGACCTCAATCAGCCGACAATTCCTGAGTATGTACTTAGCTAAAGTACTGTAGTCCGTGTTTTCATTTCTATTTAACATATAAAACCTGCCTGAGGAGCAAAGAAAAGAGGTTACGGGTCAAGGTTGCCTAAAATCAGCTTAGCACCCGCTGCTGAGAGCTCAGCATCTACTTTGGGTCCATGCTGGACAGTTAGAGCTTAAAGCGCCTGATTTCTATCTTTCGCAATTTACTTAAATCGTGAGCTGACACCTTGTGAGCATGCCTATTCAACGGCTGATAGGTAGCCGAATGGAAATTTCTCGCAGACGCGGCTGGCCGTAGATACATATCCACGGTAGCCGATTTACCGCGGTAGGCACCTACTCATATTCTTGAACCCGTGCGTCCCGTCAAATATTTTAGCATACTTGTAGATATATTGTAAGGCCAGAGCATTGCTTGGTGGAATATCGTCGGTAAAGAATCAAATCGGACTATCTTCATTTTGAATTAAAAGCAAAACTGACTATCTCTATTCATCACTAAAAGCAGATCTGACTCTCTCCATCTTTCATAAAATACATCTAATTGCATATGTAAATGATACTTCGGAGGCTAAACATACAAGTCTGAGTACCATTAGGATCATCCATACACGACGTCGTTAAAAAATCTTCATTTTAGGACCCCATGACACCCCTCTCATCACTGTTTCGAAACATTTTATATTTAACATGTAATGTCATCACTACCCAAATTGACTGCACGACCCGACCTGTGACGTCAAATGAGAACATTAAAAGGATCGTCTATAAATGACGTCAAGGTTGGTGACAAAAATTAAAGGAGTCGTTCATAAATGTCGCCTACGGTCGTTCCAAACATTAAAATAGTCGTCCATGTAACTTATTTAGGCACAACTCCTTCAATGTTTAAAACGACCACAGACGTCATTTATGGACGACCCCTTTAATTTTTGCAACAATCCTTGACATCGTTCATGGACGACCCCTTTAATTTTTGCAACAATCCTTGACATAGTTTATGGACGACCCCTTTAATTTTTGCAACAATACTGGACGTCATTCATGCACGACCCCAATTATTTTTGCAACGACCCTTGACGTCATTTATGGACGGCCCCATTAATTTTTGCAGCGACCCCTGACGTCATTTATGGATGACCCCCTTAACCATTGCAGCGACCCTTGACGTCATTTGTGGAAGATCCCTTCAATGTAGAAGCTCAAAGCGAAAAGCCGACGGTGAAAAACCGACGGTTTTTCAATCCGCTACCGACCGAAACAGCTCTCGCGATATTTTATGCTGTTCAGGTCGGTAGCCGTGAACAGGCATGCTTGTGAGCTATTAACGTCCTTTAAGCACTGCACATATATACGTGTTGCATGTCACTTGACACATCTTCTGAAATCTTCTCGTCCCACAAATTACGTCATATATGCACTACTCCTTTGTCCTGTTTGTTCGTAAAACCTTTCTAGAATAAATATTCAACCTATTTCTTTTGGGCTACAAGGATTAGATCTTTGTTGAACATACACATTTTGTATGTCCACTGTTCTCCACGCACCTTCTGAACTTTTATTTAAAAAAAATATTTATTGAGTCGATATAACCAAAGTTCTTACAACCAGACTTAACGAGTCAAGTGGGTAAGGAAATAGAAGGCTACCGAGCTAGATCGTCTCGGTCTTTGTACCCTTTTACCTATCCCCGTCCCCTCCTTTACAGTAAAGGAATCTTATTCCCTAGGCCCCTACAGTAAGTAGTGGTCACTAAGGAGAAATTCGAAAAAATACGAAGCTACGTACAATTATTGAGGAGCAAAAACAAAACTAGACATGTAGACAGAGTTTATGTAGAGGATCGCGCATAAATGATGTCATTGGGTAAGTGGGTGCTATCGTGACTAGATAACATCTAATGTTATGAATAATGTTCTCAAGTCTCGATACTCCCGCATGCAATACAATAAAATAAATAAACTATGGACTTTAGCGAAAAGTTAAAGTTGCACAAAATAAGTTTACAAGTTTAAAAAATGGTCTGCCCAGGGGCACACTAAGAATTACCGTTTGGGTCCTATGCATCTGCCTTGACCCAAAACTGCTAAATAACTCAATAGATTCGGGGTCTCTCATAATTGACGTCATGAGTACGGTCGGCGGTTCTGCTGGAATATTACCAATACCCCTCGTTAAAATAGCCTTTTTTGCAATGGTCAGGCAGATGGCAGGGTTTTAAAATGTTAATTTTTCCTTGGCGTAATTTATGGGCGACCCCTTATAAAAATATGAGAAGTCTGTACGACCTAACTGCACTCAACTGATGGACGCACTAACGCAGCTCGAATTGTACTACATCAGTTTGAATACCCACTAATATTTATTTAGCCTTATGCTTGCATGACCCTAAACTATTAAAAAAAGTTTTACCCAACTGCAGACGCGCTTGACGTGATTTGGGCAAAGCCCCTGCACAGTTAATAACAAAATGGCAATCCAGATAATCATTGTCAATGTTGTGTGTTTCAGATTCAATTAAAAGTTACGTATCGTGTGAAGAATCAAAATGAGCAATTTCTAAATTAAAGCAGCAAATTAAATAAGCTCTGTCCATACAAACTAAATGAAATAAATAGATACGTGAAATAGTAAATAGGAGATTTTATAAATTACAAAATGTTCTATTTACGTGCATTAAGGTCCACGTTTTTTTAATTTAATTGCAGATGATGCATTTTGTTTTCAGCTAAACACAGAGGTTCGTTTTGATTCTTCACAGAGAATATTGCAGTCACTAAATTGAACTTGGCCTATGGGCACTACGTATACTACATACAGTTTCAAAGTCACGGACCCTCATCTCTGGGCAAAATAGATCACAAGTCTAATTCAAAACACAATAACGTCACTCGGCAGATGTTCCTTTTTATCTCAATCAAATTCTGATAAACAATTTCCACCTCTGCCTGTCAGTGTAGTTAGCACAATAAATAACCTCAATTTTATTCACATGATGCTACATACCTATTATTTGATCCCTCAAATATTTTCACATTTTATCTACTTTACTAAGGGTCATCCACAAAGGACGTCAATAGAGAGGTAATTCAGTCTTTTTGCATACTAATGATACCCCATGTTAAAGACTGCCATTTACACAATGCTGAAGCTGGTGACAAGGGTGAAATTGTTCTTTAATAATTAGAATATTTCAATGACATTGTTTATGGACGACCCCTGGGTAACTAAACCAAAATCTATGTGCATTTACTGAACCTTGGGTATTCTCAAACTGAGCAGAAAAATCAATTTTTACAGTAATATTTAAGCCTTATTTATGAAATAAAAATTCGCAAACTTCTTGTGATGCATCGGACGCAATGTGGTTGAATACAGAGAAGGATAACGTCGTACCTGTAATTCTGTGAATCTGCTTTGAAGCGTCTTTTAAATCTTGACAATGAAAACCAGTAGTTCCAAACTGCAGTGCGTTGTTTGATTCTTGAAGTACGTGACGATGTCTTGTTAAATTTCAGAAAAGTGTTGCCGTTCTTTAGTGAATTTTGAGTTTTTGTGATTTAAGGCGAATAAAATTTTTTCGAATATAAATTAAAAATTGTGTTGCTCGTAGCTGATATTTTAAAGTAATTTTGTTATGATTTATTTAAAATATTTTTTGAATTCAAACGCAAAATTGACAATGTAAAGTTGAGTGGAAAGTAAATGAATACTGAGGAACGAGGATGAGTCGTCCAGGTAAAGTTAGTTGGAACTTCAAATTGAGGAATCGTCCATAAATAATGCCATCGATGGAGTGAGTGGGTCCGGTGTAGTACTGCGATCACATATGCCAAGCCAAGAGTAGGATGCAGTGCTAAAGTTATGACAGGGAGATAGGTGAGCCGTAAATGTGTAATAAGTGTTGCGACATCATTTGTGGACCATCCCTTAGAAACAAGAGGCAGGTGCAGTTCATCACCTGATTTTCCGTGTTGGCGTCAACAGATAAAAATGAGACTTCAATCCACTGGGCAGTTCATATCAGTAGTTCCAATTAAACATGATACATATATAGCATGTAATTTTACAATATTATTTATTGCTCATCTACTCATTGTACTGCGTACCTATATAATTACTCATATGTTTATTCCATTTCTCGATAAATTAACGCTAATCAAGTAAAAAATTTCTATCCTACGAGTGTTATGGGTGACTTGCGAAGATTCTTTCATAAATTGGAGTTCGTGTTCGTTTTTATTGATCGTTAGAAAAAAACTGAGTTTTTATTGAAGTTTAGATGGATGATTAAAATGTTAGTTACATGAATTTGAAAAATGCAAAATGTTTTATTTCCATGTTTTTTTTTGCATTATGATATGTTAACGTGCTCTTTTATGATCGTAATATTTTAATATTTTGGCCATTGTAGATTGCCTAAATACATACGTTGGCCATTTTGCATCTTCTGGCCTAGTATTGCATGAAGAATCATCCACAAATGATGTCATAAAAATATCCCCATTTCTAATGGCCTGTGACCCTCGCGGTCATCAGCATCAACGCTGCGTAAATAGCAATCTATAAAGTAGGATGTCATTAATGTCAAGGAAAATGTAATTAATTCTTTAAACTTTCTTAAACAGTTCTACACCAGCAAGTGGCTACTCTCTGGTTCAACTGATGTTCGTCAAGGCTTCAGAAATGTCCAGCTGTTAGAGATCATTTAAGTTTAAAGGCGTCAACGCTGACAGGGTGGAAAATATCACGAGAGTAGAAGCATTCGCAGGCAGCAATATTTCTTTCCGGAAACATTCCCAGCAGTAAAATGTATGTTCCGCATGATTCTCCTAACGCTCTTTTGTACTGCTCAACAAAGCACAGGGGCTTACAAGTAATGCGCTCTACATGGGAAGCATTTATACAACATTACAATATATGTGTTGTTTTGTTAAGTTCGACTGATCCGTACGTTCCATTTGTCAAAGATCTAAATTTTGAAATGAAAAGCTGCATTGAAGCGTTGGAGCTTGATGAAGAGACAATTCAAGCTGAGGTTGAATCTTCTCCAAAAACTAAGCCTGCAAAAATTTTACGTCAATCTTTGAGGAACAAAGAGTTTGAAAAATGGTGTACATTTTCGCTTCGAGGACAAGGGGTTGAAATGTATAAAGACTGCCCATACGCAAACAAAATTATCATTAACAAATGCGGATTAACCTCCTCAGAGTGGTTGAATATATTGAAAATGAGCGCTAATGTTTATCCTGTTAAAGCAATTCCAGGTCGTTCTCTAGAATCATCCCTTTGCAGACACTGCAAAGAGAAAGAAACCCTTGCACATGTTCTGGGGAAATGCCACGTTGGAAGCTTACTAAGAAACATAAGACATCATGAAGTAAGATCAATAATTGCCAAGCATCTGAGGACATTGGATTGGAATGTGTTTGAGGAAGTTACTGATGGGGCCTCTAAACGTGTGGATATAATCTGCTGGCGTACTGAGTCAAAGTCTGGATATATTTTAGATCCTACTATACGTATGGAGCAACATTCTGGTCAAGCTGATGAGGTTAACGTTGAAAAGCAAGCTCATTACAATCCATGTATTCCTTACTTTCTTGAAAAATACCAGCTTAAGAATCTTGAAGTCATAGGTTTGCTTGTGGGTGCTCGTGGTACTATTCCAGCCTTTTTTGAGTCCTTTCGAAAAGATATGCGGCTTCCTTCTACAATAATACATGAAATAGTGATTGCTACCATTCGAGGCTCGTGTCGTATTGCTCATAATCATCTATATAATAAGAATTTATCTGAAAGCTAGTTTCTACAAATTATACTATTGCAAAAATTTTCTTGTGTTCTTTTAAAACCATTTACTTTTTCCTAAAATTGTATTTTGTTCTTACTGTGTCCTTGTGGCAAGCGCAATTGTAGCGCCAGTTGTAAATAAATATTTACTTTCTCTCTTTATTTAATTGCAATTTCAATGCAATAAATATTCATGGAGTTACGTGATACAGTTTTATTATTTTTATGTGTCTGTATTCTTAATCTACGTATTTAGTTGACAATGGAGATTTTCGATGCCAATAAATCATTAATAGTTTAAAATCATTACGTTCAACTTTTCTTATCTTAATAAATATTAATTTTTGCCGTATTTCATATGCGACTATTTAAGATACTATTTAATTACAGTTTAAAACAATCGACATCAACGGACTATTTCAAATAACCTAAATTGTTTGTATCCAATTATCAAAATTGTATATTTGTTAACCATGTTTTGACTAAAAATAAAAATTTCAAATAAAAATTGTGTTGTCTCCACGTAAAAGGGAAATCCCATTAATAATAAAAAGGGAATTCAGTTATAAGGAACCGATTTTGCCGGTCCGGCAGCGTATATAATAAACGGATTTGACTGTACTATAGGGGCTACGCATAGGAATTTCGGATATTTCAAATGACGCTGCTCTTACGTCATATCCCATAGAATCCGATTGCCTATCACAAAGTTTATAAAAATTTCCACCCAAACTTGGATTCGAATCCCTGCCCTCTACTGTTGTACTCAATACACTACTCTATTGCGCTACAACGACTTTAATAGCCTTTATACTGGATTGATTACACAGAGAACACACGTACGAAGTATTGCACTGTCCTATTGGGGATGATAAATAAATGAGGTCACGCAAATTAGGAGTCGGTCACCAATGATGTCATGAAAATCTCTTAATTTAAAAAAACTCTAGGGCACCCATATCAGTAGCTTTACTATTAGGTAAATGGTTGTTTTCATCTTCAACATGCGATATAATCGATATCCATGTATACCTATTTGCAACGCCCGTGATTTCATTTATGAACGATCCTTTACATTTCCAGTTGTGTAAAATTGAATAAAATGATAAAAAACTGATAGTTAAAGCATTTGATATCGTCTGTTAAAAACCAAAATGACCCATAGCCATTTTTAGCTAAAAACAAAATTCACTATGTGCAACAGTAATAAAATATATCGTAATCCTACGTGAATTAAATACAACAATGGTACTGCACTTTTCAAAAATACGTGAATAGGCATTCGATTTTACTTTTCAAAAATATTCAAGTACAAGTAGAACATTTTAACTTTTTTAAAATATTGAAATAAAAAATTAGGAGACTTTTAAGCATCTACAACATATTAAAAAAGACGCTGATCGGAAATGGGCATAACGCGCCAACTACGCAACGCACAAAAATGCAATTGGTACCAAAAGATGCAGGAGGGGACACTGCATGCAGGTAGATAGAAACATCTAGCAAAACGTGAAACACGTTTTCAAAAAACGGGGAGGCCCAAAATCGAAGGGCAGAAATCATGGGAAAAACAGGGGTCGCAGGAAGATAAACAACTTTTGAACAACACAACGCAGGCAAGGCCGCAAGGTATCAAAATGATCAGAATGAAGCAAGGACGAGAAATAAGGAGAGAAAGTAGGAAAAATACAGCAGAAAAACACGCCAGCAAAGGGGCAAGGGATGAAAAATTATAACTCTACAGGAGATTAAAGCGTACGCCGTTCAGAAACGGCCATACGTTTCAAACCACGTAACGCACAAAAATACAATTGGTACGAAAAGATGCAAAATGAAAAACTGCATGCATGCAAAGGACAATATTCAGAGAAATGTGAAACACGCGTTCCAAAAAAAGAAAGCCCCAAATCTCAAAAGTGAAAAATGAGAGGAAAACGTAGGGTGCAGGAAGAAAAACAACTTTTAAAGACGCAGGCATGGCCACAAGGTATCAAAATGACCAGAATGAACCTAGGACGAGAAAGAAGGAGAAAAATTGGGTAGAACTGTGCCAAAAATACAACCCAAGCGCGAGGGTAAGGCACGGCAAACGCAAAACCTAAAAAAAGAGGGGAAGCTGTCAGGTTGTAAAATACACAACGTATGCAAAAATAGTTAAGTCATGCCATTCTAGCAGATACAAAATTTAACGCCGCAAATTTTGACACCTCACACGCCACGATCAGACGATTTTTGCAGAAATGCGAGGGTGTCGAAATCAAAAAAATATACCGAAAACGGAAGTGTTCTGGCCTAAAGAAAGGCCATAGAAACAAGAAAACAGGGACAACATATTGAAGAAGAGGAAAAGAAAACAACCAAAGAAAATAAAACTACGAGTGTTTATTTTGTCACAGGAAAAAAACTGCAAAAACTTTTTGCATTTTTCGAAAGTCAAGAGTTCCAAGTGAAATGGTCGGAGAAGAAAACTAGCACAAGGATCACTAGGTGCCGAAGCTAGACACGGACGAACAACCGAAAAAAAACGCCAGCTAAGTGACAAGCCCAAAAGGAAGGCAGAGTGACTAAGGAGGGAAAAAACCCGAATGCCCAGGCAGTATAGCTGGAGGGCAGTACGTGCATTTGCCCGGCTGGCAGCTTGGCAGTGGAGCCTGGCAGTTTGGCAGTACTTGCGTTTGCCAGGCTGCCAGTTTGGCAGTACTTGCATGTGCCAGGCTTGCAGTTTGGCAGTACGTGCATATGCCCAGGCTGGCAGTTTGGCAGTACGTGCATATGACCAGGCTGGCAGTTTAGCAGTACGTGCATATGTCCAGGCTGGCAGTTTAGCAGTACGTGCATATGTCCAGGCTTGCAGTTTGGCAGTACGTGCATATGCCCAGGCTGGCAGTTTGGCAGTACGTGCATATGACCAGGCTGGCAGTTTAGCAGTACGTGCATATGTCCAGGCTGGCAGTTTAGCAGTACGTGCATATGTCCAGGCTAGCAGTCTAGCAGTACGTGCATATGTCCAGGCTGGCAGTTTGGCAGTACGTGCATATGTCCAGGCTGGCAGTTTGGCAGTACGTGCATATGTCCAGGCTGGCAGTTTGGCAGTACGTGCATATGTCCAGGCTGGCAGTTTGGCAGTACGTGCATATGTCCAGGCTGGCAGTTTGGCAGTACGTGCATATGTCTAGGCTGGCAGTTTGGCAGTAAGTTCATCAAATGAAGAATTACGCGTAGAAAGCAAGCGCAGCAGAAGCAAGTGAGGACAAAATGACGCCGCGAAGAAGATACAATGTCTTTGGAAAAGTGGCAATTAACAATCGCAAAAGCAACCCAAAACGTGCTCGGGCCGGGGGTATGGGCGGGCTTACCGTAGAAGCGGAGGAAAGTTGCCATAAACAAAGCACACCGCGGGTTGATCATGTGGAGGACACGCGATTTTTAGAAAAAATAGTTACGGTCGTGCCCCAATCCGATTCCCCAGGTGAAACCTTAGTGGCCGCTGGTGCCGCTGCTAGTGAAGGGGTCAACGAAGCAGTTTTTGCAATAGTAGAAACGGAAGAGGCCTACACAGAAAATGACCTCAGTGCGATGGACGTCAAATGCAAATTTTGCGGCAGCGACAACTTTGCCGCAAACAGGCCAAAGACCAAGTTGTTTGCGAGGTGCTGTCAAAAAGGGAAGGTACATCTGGACAGACTCGACAATTATCCCGCGCAACTAAAGAAGTACCTGGTTGTGGGTGATCCTAATGCTACCGACGACGAGAGGCTAAACTTTAAAAAGTACAATTGGCAATACAACAGCGCCCTTGCCTTTGCTTCAATGGGAACGCAGTTCCCTGTAGAAAGAAACAATGTGGCCTGCACCAGGGAGCCTTACTTCCGTCTGCACGGTCAAGTTTACCACGTTGTGTCGGCGAAGCTTCACCCACGCAGCGGCCAGAAACCGCGGTACGCGCAGTTATACATCGTAGACACCGAACTAGCTGCCGCGCCGCGCATGGGCATACTTAAAAACGCCAAGTGTCTGCCCCAAGTCATGGCAGAACTAGACTCGGTTATTTGCGAAATAAACGTGTACGCCATGGGGTTTAAGTCGATGCGGGAAGTGAAAGAGGAGGCACTATCAACCCACAACGATAGTAGCCCCGTCAACATATGTATGACTTTTGGCCAAGACCCAACGCAGGACCAACGACGGTATAACTTAAGTACGACGTCTGACATTGCGGCAGTGTTTTGCAGTAGTGACAGAGCACCTCCAGGTGACAGGGACTTACGTATTTACAGCAAAACGGACAACAGAACTCAGCGAATATCCATTTTGGACCCGAACTTGGACTCGTTGGTCTACCCGCTCATTCACCTAACAGGTAAATGCGCTACTAACTGCAGTTGCCAAAAGCTTACACGTTTGTTTGTACGCGTTGCTAACGTTTTGTATGGGTTACCATGTAGGACAAAAAGGTTAGAGCCCGCTGCTACGGCACTACAAAAGTACGCGGCGAGCAAAGCGAATACTACTCCTACAGGGATTCCGCAAGAAAGGACGAGTTCAACCCGTTGTTGTACTGCAGGAAGCTGTACCAAATGTATTTAGTTGACGCGTACTGCAAAGCTGAAGCTAACAGACTGGAATGGTGCAGGACACATCAACGTGAGCTGCGGGGACCCGCATCATCAAGAGCATCCCCATCACATCGGCATTGAAACCATCACCTGCCAGCGCTTCCAAATCGGCGGAGCCTGTTGCCGGCTGCTCCAAGGCTCTCTGCCCCCGCCCCGAATCGGCTGGGACACAACATGCTTCGCCGCCCGAGCCGGAGGCCGCGGGGCTCAGCACTGGATTTCCGACCGCAGCGGATATTCTGTAGCTGGATGGTGCACAAGCTGCAGCCGAAGGCCAGGACATCAACAATGACTTCGACGATGAGATGTATGCTGCCGCGGCGCAGTACGAGGCGTAGGGTCTGCCCAGCCAAGACGGCACCGCCCCCAGCTTCACCCGCTGCCGCTGATTCTTCCGCCGACGGGGACGAGGCGGCTGCCGATGACGACGGGCCGACCCCTTCGTCTGTCTAACCCGAGACCCTTAAGCCCCGCCGAACCGCAAAAGTCAAGCCAGCAAAGACGTTGCCGAAGTCCGCCCGCAAGCCCATGGGCCCACCACCCCCGAAGAGGCCACGCTGCGAATCTGGAAAGCAACCGTGGTAGCCGCCCTCCCCCCCACCCCCATCTCACCCGTCGCCTTTCTGCATCCACGCCATGCCTGCCTCCTCCTGGAGCCCGCAGCGGTGCTGGCCCTACACTATTATTTGCGATTATGTGCTATTTTAATGCCTCGTTACAATACCTCAGTCAATGAATACCGATTTCGTCGCTTCTTGCCCTGTTGCCCTTTACTTCGCGCTCGGGCCCCCCTGTCCGGTACCTGCCGAAGGCAGGTGGGCTTGGGTTCTAGTATGTAAATAGTATAAAACATTTTACTCTCATAAAACGCCCTAAATTAGCATTCTAAACATCTTTCTAATTCAGTTTTTGTATGAATTATCGTCTATGAAGAACCAAAATGTCCTATTGCCAATTTATGGTAGAATTAAAATGAGTTATGTAAAAAAAATAATTACAGTAAATAAGGTACATGCTTACAATGCTCATCACGAGTTTCTAAAATGAACAAAGTGTTCTATTTACATGTTTTTAAAAAGGTAGCAATGTTCCATGTACAAATTTTTGAGTAGATTAAAATTTTGTAATTAAGTGTTTTTTCAAAGTAAAATGTTAAATTTACATGTTTTGTTTTCGAAAGTGCTCAGTATTATATTTGCGTGTATTTTAAAACATGCAGAAGGTTCTATTAAAATGCTCTCATGAACATGTCATTTTAATTTTCTGTGTAGATAGTGCATTTTGTTTGAAACTACAAGTTAAAACGGGTATGTTAGTTCATTACACATGATATAGCTCATAAAATTTAGCTTAAGGAAAAAAATAGCAGCAATGCATGCATATGTGTATGTGAAGCATTAGGCGCAGAGGTCATTGGTTCACAAAACCAGTAATCAAAACTAACGAATAAAATTGCATTCTTCAAAATTTAAAAAAAAACAAGTCGTGATGGTACAGTGTTTTGTGAGTTCTATAGTTGTGACTGTGCAAGATTAAGATACGATTAATTGCACCAATTAGGTAAATTATATCAGATTTGTACTTTAATTAGGTATTCAATCGATACTATATTTCTGTTCCCAGAGTAACTTCCTATTACCAATTACAATTGTAATTAAGCATTGAGTTTACACATTTTTGCACGGATTTGGAGGTCCTCTACTTGAGTGGGGCTGTACATGGACAGGTCGACCCTTCCCGGCTAACATTCCCACTCCTATGACTTGCGCAGAAACTCCCAGGTAGAATAAACTTGAACACTTGGGGCCACTATTGCCAGCAGCAAACACAGGAATTATTCCTGCTTGTCGCCAGCATGGGATCAATTTGTCATATCTAAAGTGTGGCTTTTCCTTTACCTAACTATGTAATTATAAATTGGTCAGCTACATCCCAATCCGGAAAAAGTCATTGGCCCTTTATTGGTTAATGAAGGCGGGCATGCTGTCGGGGATGGCGGTTGGGGAAGCAATGGCCCACGGATGGCTTTTTGAAATGGCCCTAGCGTATGCCAACGACTACCCAATATTGCTTTTTCCTATTGCCCAATGATCGACCAATCATTTACCTCACATGCCTTCATATGAATATGCCATGAAAATAATGCAATTACTGATTAATATTTCACTATACAACCCAGTAGAATTTTAGTTTCAACTTTGCATCAACACTAGTTCATCACACTGGCTAGTTCAAAGTTCCAGCTCAACATTATTGTAGGTACACAACATGAGTACAGTTAAAATTATTGGATATTAGAAGATAAATCTTTGGAAAAATGCATGACTACCAGAAACTGCGTCAGCATTTTATAAACAACAACAATAGTGCAAACCGGGACGGAATTTTTTTGACTTTATATATAATCGATCCACCTAACTTGCAACTAAAGTGATGCTAATCAAAGAAACCGAATGAGATATACCACTACTGATTAACACTCATTCACAAATCACAAATAGTTCTGATAAATAAAATCTTGATCGTCAAATTGAATTCAAATGCTAAGTCGCAGGTACAGTGGCAATGAACAAGCAAAGGCGTAGAATGATTAAGAGATTGACCGAGTTTTGACCAGTAACTATAGCTATGGTTAACTTCTGCAATAAACCTGCGAAGTTAACTATATTAGGAGTACATTATCGAGCTAACTACTGATTTATTCATTAACTCGATGAGGGGATAATGACGTCCTCGTACTCAGTCAGATGGTCTGATCAAGGTCTGTCTCAGGTCAAGTCAAATGTTAATTGAGCTGACTTATAATCACAAACACCACGACGTTGTAATAATTGGGACGTTTGTCGGCTGTTTCCTGCTGCCATTTCACTTGCGACTTGTGGCACCTTAAAATTCAGCTTGCACTTCGATTTATACCAGGCTGACACGAATATCAAATATATGTAAAAAAACTACACTGCTGGTGCAATAAAAACAGTACTTTAATAGCGACAGCAATTAATTATTGCAGAATAACTTTAATTGCAAGTTAGGTGACTATAAAACAAGAAAATCCAAAAATAGGAGCAGCAAAAATCTGACTGAAGCCGCCAAGTCTGTAGTAAAAAAGAAGAAACCATTGCACTGCATTGACTGCATGGCTTGCCGGTACACACATAGGACCTGGCTGTGCCTTTCATTTCTTCCTGCAGGAAGCTAGGAACCATGCGCGGAGGCTGCATACGAACGTAAGGCAACCTGTGCATAGTCTAGTTACACATTAGTTGTTGCGTTGCTGAACTTGAGCCTCGTATTATATATACCAAGAAGCTCCACCCTACAAGTTACACACGACGTTCGGTCGTACATTATAGTTTGTCTGTTGCTGTATGTGTTAAAGGGGTTCTACATTCCTTGCGTCTGCGTTCCCCCGCCACTTTGAGCTATAATATATTTACGTGAAGGGCTATTCACTAGCCAAGCACTTTACCTTTTCTTTACCATTTTCTATCAGCTGCATAGGGTCATTTATTAACCAATCATTTTTCCTATCGTTTACCGTTGGTGATCAACTGCCAGTCATAGCGGCAATGGGCAAGTGTTTCCCCACTCATCTTTGTGGATTGGGAACGCTTATTTAAATAAAAAGTGGAGGATAGCGGATTTGCTTTGAGTGGAAAGTGAAAGTTGACAGATTTGATCCTTCGCCCATAATATGCTGCAATGTTGTATGTGAAAAATCAAAATAATTCACATCCGTGTCAAGTGAGAATTAAATACATGGGTTATAATGGGTCTTGTTTTTCTATATTTACTTCGTTTGCTTGGATACATGACTCATGCCGAAATTCATAACATTATCTGGTTCACTAACATCATTATAATGTTTATAATTTTTACTTCATGAAATGTGATATATTCATGCATGGTGGATTTAATTTATATTCTTAAATCAAAAACATCAAAAACAGATACAAATTACAAGAAGCTGCAGCAGCCGTCCGGTGGGAAATTTCAACTCTACATCCTCCTAATATTTTTTAATAATGCATAATGTGGAAAATAAAACAAATTTAGATCACGAGCTATAAGCAGTATAAATTTTCCTAATTCAATAAGACGGAAGAATCAACCGCCTTTGCATCCTGTTTGCGATTTCAAATCCTGTTTATTTAATGCACAGCTTTAGGAATAACTTAACTTTTCTGCTCTACGTGTCAAACTTGGCTTCGTTAAAATTTTGAGGCTCTCACTAATTTATTAAAATTTCACTACAATTTTATCAACGAAAATTAATAGTGCCTTTCAAGTTTGAAATTTGACTATTTTCGTTAATTACATTTAGCTTTAATTTTTTTATTATTTTAGACTCTGACCACTTTTCTGTCCAAGCCGATACATGTTTTAACCGCAAGTTTATATCTTTGTGTAGCTGCTTCATACAGGATTCCAGGAATTGTTTTTGATTTGAAATAAACAAGCTTGAAGTAATGGAAGCTGATTTGTTTGATGATGTTCATAAACTAAAATAATACAGGAATTTAGCTGTACTATGATTTCAATATTCTTTACTTTTATGGCAAAAACTATTTAATGCAGTAAATACAAATAACTCCAAGCAGGCTAAATATTCCAGGCAGAAACTTGTAGTCTAAATAGCTTACAGTATTTCTTTTTTCAATTTTATTAGACATTTGAATACTTGAATTTAATTCAGGACAAAGTTGTTCAGTCCAGCAAAGCAAAAAGAAATGGACGCCCCAAGATTGACTCGGCGCTCTTTTGGACAGAAGGTGATATCTTACTTGGCTGATAATAAGGATGCTAAGGACGTCACGTTTGTAGTAGGCTCCACTGGGAAAGAAATACTTGCGCTCAAGGTTGCACTGCAGGCTGCATGTCCAGCACTCGACAAACTGTTTAAACACAATTGGTACAAATATTGGGAGAAGGGTAACTTACGTGTTCCACTGCCGGATGTGGAGCCAGAAGCGTTTCGAATATTTTTGGAGGTAAATTTATTTTTTAGTATTTCTGTCAAGTGTTAAAAAAACGTATATTTATTTTAGCCTATTTTTAATAAGCTAACAATACGTAGATGTAAGGTGCAGTCAACTGTAGTAATTATTTTGTTTTGAAGATGCAGTGTAATTTAACTATACGTAGTCGAATTGACACCATGAAGTGAGATAATTTTAAAAATTATGTATTAAACCGCAGAAAACCGTGTTTTACATCAAACTGAATACAATAATTATTTATACTAAGCTCTGATTTAAAATCACAATTGTAATCAAATGGTTTTGATTTTACACCAAAAATTGGTAAAGATCCTCCTCTAGGATGATTTAGAAGCTGCAGAAATTCAACGATTTAGGTTGTCACTGGAAACGATTTTGCATTTAATTGAAATTTCTAAAAAACTCGAAATGGCTGAAATGCAAGAAATGTTTAGTGCGCACATGAAAATTAAAGGTACGGTTAAACTGCTATAAAACATAAATTCCAAATTTATAACTGTAGCACCTAGTTTAAATAATGTTTAATATTCGTAAACTATGTAAAAGTTTATTGTTTCTTAAACAATGTTAAATTTGTATCTCAAATACAGGACATATTGATGATTTTGGGACTCCCGGCGCCAGCCAACTTAAATCATTTGATTTGAAACTGAGACACAAAAATCAAAAACATGATTCAAAAAATAGTTGTGCGTCAGAGCAGTACATTAGCACAACAGGTGTTCACACTGCCGGGAATATGTCAATAGCTGCAAACTGCATCACCTACATTGGGACGTCTGCGCATGTCCCCATATTCGTTCCACCTGTGACACATTTCTACGAAATTGACCCACCAACCCCAAGTTTCACGGGGCGCACAGATCTTCTAGCCACAATTCATAGTAGAATGCAAGTGTGCTCTAGAAAAGTTAGGTGGGACGAGCGAACAGTTGTGCTTTGTGGTTTGGGTGGAATTGGAAAAACGGAAATAGCGCGCATGTACGCAAGGGAATTTAAATCGGAAGCATTTATTAAAAATGTTGCTTGGATTGATGCCGAAAATCGTGACTGTTTAAAACGCAGTTTTGATTCTCTTGCTGCGGTATTAAATGTGTCAACAAATGAATCAGTGAACCTAAATGCAACGGTAGACCGTGTTTATAAACACTTTTCGCAACACATTGGAAATGGTTTGATTATTTTTGACAACGCACCTCAGTTCAATGACGGTGAATTCCAAATTTTAAATTATCTTCCAACATCTGAATCTCAAGAACGTCGACCATTGATTTTGATAACTTCACGCGACCAAATTTATGAGATTCCACAAGAGAATAAAATTTTAGTACACGAACTCACAAATGACGAATCCATTGCGCTTTTTACAACGAAGCTCAAACTACGACTTGACCAACAAAGTCCTAACAACCGAAATGCAATTCTAAAACTAGCAGAGTCTTTTCAAGGCTTTCCCTTAGGGCTCTCCTTAGCTGCATCAAATATTGACTACTTGGACGAATCAGACCTTGAAAACGAAATTGAAGAATATCTGAAGCGAATGGAGATGCCGCAAGGAGGGTGGGGAGAAGATACGCAGTCCGGAGCAGCAACAAAATACAACCTCGTCATGAAAAATGTATGGGAAATTACAATAAAACGAATTGCAGCCGACAAGTGCGACGGAGCTGATGCAATCACACTGCTTAACTTGATGGCATTTTTACCTGCGGAAAACATGACAGTGGAATCAATATCTGACCTATTTCATTATACGTGTAATAAAGTTATAACCAGTAGGCCATTTGCTATACTAAAAAAGAAGTCGATGATATCCATTGACACTTCAGCTGAATCTTCAGCAACTGTTATGAACATAAAGGCTAAGCGAATCAGAAAAATTATTAGGATTCATAAACTAGTACAGCAATGCACACGAGACAACTTAAACGAGGACGATGCTTGTTTCTTTCTCACAAAAATATGTAACTATGTGAGTAACAGGAAGTTAGGCAACCACACAAGTCACACTACGAGTGGTTTATTATGCGCTCACAATCACCTAAAAATCAGAAACTGGCCACAGGATTCTATACGCTACTCCGTGATATTTTGTTCGCTGTTGATATTTCATGAAAAACGAAATTCAGATATATTATTTGAACTAGTAAGAGACGTCTACGCACACCTCAACATTAAAACTAAGGAACTCAGAGATATGCAAACGGAAGACAAGGCAATCAATTTATTTTGTTTGTGTCTCATCTGGATCAATAAGCACAATGATGTCTACTCAGGTTATGACACATTGCTACATAATCAGACGCTGAGAAAAGACAACTTTGAAAACGCGGTGTCATCATTTGAACTTGAACGGTATGACATTGACCTAGGTAACCCAAAAACAGAAAACATGGAGTTGCCTGTGCTGCAAAAATATGTATTTAACAATTGCTACCATACGCTTTACACACTAAAGTCTGAAGAAAAGGTAATTACACACTTTTTGCTATTGTGTTCGTGTTATAATAACAACATGCGAGGTACACTCAAATTTAAAATTAATGAATGTAAATGATCACTAACTGTGTAACTGAAAGGTGAATTGTTCAATGATGCGGTGTTTGTTATTTTATGCAGATACAACGGATTAAAAATGCAACCAGCAAAGCAGTGCTAAAATATAGATCAATTCTGGAATCTGTTATGGACGACGACAATTTCAAGTCCGACGATATTTTGGAGCAGACTTCAAAAATAGCTGAAAAAGACGCTATTGACAAGTTTAATTCATTATGCAAACCAACAAAGAACAATGAATTAACTGATCGCCGGGCAGAATTGATCCAAGAATTTCAAATCATTTACCGAGAATTTCAAAACATAACCAAGAATAGAAAAGAAAAAGCTAAACAACTTCTTCGAACGGAAGCTAAACATTTGTGCAAGTCGTTCGCAGACAAAATAATTGCACAGACAGAATATCCGCTTATTGCTGAAGATGAGTTTAAAACACTTCACGCGGAAATAACAATTAGGCTCACAGAAGAATTCACACAAACATTTCTAGATTCTCCATTGTTTGAATTTGCGCTTAAGCATCTAACTCAACAGCTAGACACGGGGCGTCTATCTGTTTACCAAGCAATGAAGTTGGAGTATACAAAAGTGGTTGATTATGCAAATGCAGTTTCTGCCTATGCTCTGGATTGCTACAAACACAGAATTCAAGAAAGCATGTGTTGTAACTTTAGTGAATTAAACATTGTGCACAATAATGCAAAAACAGCTGCAATTGAAATTTTAAAAACATCAAATGTGATTCCTCGTAAAATACTATTCGAGCGTTTAACGTCATTAGACTATGAAATTGACAGTATTTACATTCAGGTGATATGTTCTCTAGATAAACAAACGTCAAGGAGGCGTATAAATTCCACGTAAGTAACTTTAATTTTAAAATTAAAATTATGTTTATTACTTCTAACAATGAGCGTGCACCAAAAATATAAACAATGTGTTTCAATTTCCTTTGAAATCATACAAGTAAACTAATTGCATATCTATGATTCGAATTGTAATTTTTGAAACGGATTTGAGGATGTTACTTGTAACATTTTTCCAACATGTTTTAGTGCTATGCAGACGTTTTTATATTATTGTTCGGTCAGAATACAAAATGTATTGTTATTCGTCATTCGAAATATAGAAGAATGTTCGCTTAACCTCAATCATTTTTTTAACATTTGTTTTTGTTAGTAAAGAATCACACACTGGACATATACAAGCGCAGTAGTTGAAAAGAATATCAAATTCATATATATTAAGTTTATTTTACTAACGAGGGAAGGGTCAGAAGTGATAACGTTTGAAAATTTTTTTACATAGGGTTTTGGAAAATATTTCGTCCTCAACATGTCTATCTTCTTTGGCCATTGGAATTGACTTTGGAACAAGTTTTTGTCGCGTCGCCGTCCTGCAACATCCTCACGAACATCCGGAGATTCTTGAGAGCGACTTTGAACTTTCAACGCCGAGCTATGTGTCCTATGTTGATGTTCTTAACCAGGAAAACAGTCAGAACACAGGTTTTCAAATTTTTACAGGAGAAACAGCAAAGCAACTTGCATTTGTAAATCCAGAAAATACAGTTTACGACATCAAACGTCTTATTGGCCGAGGGTTTAATGAACAGGAGGCGCGAACGTAAGTCAGTTGAATGAGTTTATTTACTTATTGACTTATATACTTGCTTTCACCAAATACGTTTAATTAAAACGGCTAAAAAATCAGGTATCTTTAGCAATGGCAATGCAGTTATTACAGTAACCGCTTTATTATTAGTGATGTTAAGACTTATTATAGTATCGTTAATATTATGATCGTCATAATAACAAAATCGGAATAATAAATATCTAAAAAAATTAATAAATCAAAACTTCGTTGTCTGTCACTAATTTTTTTCGCCTGCAGAAAAGATTAACTTATTCCGGTAGAAAAAGCAATTAAAAGTAGAAATGGGCTAAGCGTTTGTAACTGGAGGTAGTTTCATTATTATTTTACCTTCAATTTATCATGAAATAATCCCTATTTAATTCGCTATAAAATGATAGAAACAATAAATTTGCATTCACATCACAGCTTATAGAACCTTTTTGTGTACCTTAATTTTAATTACTATTGATTTAAGCTAATATCAATAGTTGTTAAATTTTTATTTCACATAAGCATACCTGTAGGCTGTTCTTTGATAAGTGATTCCCAGGCTGCTAAGTGATGCTCATTTCGGTAAGTGATGTCCAAAAATTTTTTTTTATTTGAAGTGCAATGAATAATTATACATTGACGAGAAATGAATAAATCTACGAAATTATGTAAACAGGTAAAAATAAATACAATAATAATATATATAATAAAATATATATATTTATGTTATATATACCTTCAGCGAAGAAACAAATCTGACTATCTCCTTTTGTTGCTAAAAGCAAAACTGACTATTACCATTTTTTGCTAGAAGCGAAAATTACTATCTCCATTTTCCTTAAAATGCTTTAAAAAGGAGGCAAAAAACCTTTTGCTAATGCGATATGTTGTAAAGCATACCTTTTTGTGAAAGGATCGTCCATAAATGACGTTACAAAAATTATTGCTCTTTAAAAACCTGCCTACTTTCGTTATAACAGCTTAACTGTAGCAAGGCGTGTCATAAATACCAGACAGGACCCACACACGCCAAGTGTGACATCATTTATAGACAACCCATTATATATATTGCAATTTTTAAATTTTAGCTATTGATTTTATTATTAGATATTGGTAATCTTAATCAATGTGTAAACCTTCTACTGACTGAACTCAGCGTTAACGTTCAAATTTTCAGATTCTCGTTTTCCACTACCAAGTTTTTAATGTTCCTGCTGGCGGTTTTCTAGTGACTACTGCTTTCTGCATGTCAGGAAACAGCACGGTTGGCACATTAATACAATACAATCATTAACTAATAGCTTATGACAAATATTTTCTAAAAATAAAACTCCTTGCTATAGCTAAGCTTTTATAAATTGAGGTATTTTCTGAGAAAGCAATACTTAATTATTGCAACAAAAAGTCTTACACAAATTTTTGTGGTGTCATTTATGGATGACAGTTCAACAAAAACGTCTCCTTCATAACATGCTGCATTGGCACATATAGTTTTTGTGCCTCCCTGTAATGTTTTTTTTTGAGAAAAATGGAGATAGTCATTTTCGCTTTTAGCAAAAAATGGTAATAGTCAGTTTCGCGTTTAGCACCAACAGGAGATAGTCAGATTTGCCTCAGATTTGCCTTGCGGGGCCGCCAAAGGCGGGAGGGGAAAATATAACCTATCCGTTTTCAGGCAGCTTTAGAAGTCTGGTTCAGCGTTACTTCAGGTTCTACGACATGAAATACTGTTTTGAGGTAGATTTATTCATTTCACTTCAAATAAAAAAATTTTTTTTGGACATCACTTACCGAAGTTGGACATCACTTACCGGCCTGGGCATCACTTACCAAAGAAACCCCTTACCTGTATGTTAAATTTAGTAGGTTAGAAATAACGTCTATTTTTTTACATTGTTTGAGCTACATAGAAACGAATTTTAAATTACACAAACTATTTATACTCTGATAAATTACGTCCGTAGGACCGGCCGTACTACTAGTTATACTATGAATTTAAAACTTTCGTATTTATTACTTATTCAAAGATAACCATTGGTTTCCCTAAATTTCAAAGTTTTCGTTTTTGTTTAAATTTTGTGGATGTGCTCACCTTTAGAATTGCTAATAAAATTAGGTTTTAATCGATAGCAAATGCTAGGAAAAAAACAAGTATAATTTTTTAATATTTGGTTTTACGTTTTCTGAAAAAACAAGACTTCACATTTCATCAAAATCAATTAAACTTTATTACCGCATTTGAATTTTTTGAGATAGATACAAGGATCTGTGGCCATTTCAGTTGGTAAGCATGACTGGCCAAGTTGGGATACAGATCGGTGACGAACAGAAACTTCCGCAGGTGATTGCGTCGGAGCTGCTGTGTCACCTAAAGAAAACGAGCGAAGAATTTTTGCGCAGTCCAATCGACTGCGCAGTCGTCACCATCCCCGGATACTACACCGAAATTCAAAAACGCTTAACTCAGTGGGCGTGTCACGCTGCAGGATTTAAAAACATGCATTTCATCGCCGAGTCAGTGGCGGCTGCCGTTGCTTACGGTATCAAGTCTTCACAACAAAGTCACAAGGCCAAAACGTGTCTCATCTACGACCTCGGCGGAGGCACATTCGACGTAACTGTCTTCCGATTGCACGCCAACAACGGAGTCGAAGTAAAAGCAACTGGGAGCGGCGATCGACTTGGAGGTGAAGATTTTAACGACCTAATGACTGAGTTTTGCATTACCGAATTCAAAAGAATTCACGGGGTGAGTTTGGCGGCCGAAAAAGCATCGGAAGACGCAGAAGTTCGAAAGAAGTCCGCCAAGACGCTGCGCCGCATTTGCAATGAATGTGAGCGCCAAAAATATTATTTATCATCAGCAAAAAACACGTCAGTCGTAGTTTCTTTGGACTGTATTTACGAAGACATTAATTTACACGTCACAGTTACGCGCTTAAAATTCGAGGAATTGATTTTCCCGCTGCTCAACCGAAGCATGAGAATCCTGGACGAAACTCTGAACAAATCCGGATGCGAAAAAGATGAAATCGACGACGTGATTCTGATTGGTGGCTCCAGTCGAATTCCAAAAGTGCAGCAGATGGTCCAGGAATATTTCGCGGGAAAACAGATTTGCAGAACAATCGACGCAGACGAAGCAGTCGCGTGCGGCGCCGCGGTGCACGCGTACAACGTCTTCAAGGAAAATGGGGCTCCGTTCTCAGTCGTCACTTTGTTAGACAAGGTAGTTTGATTTTGAAATCTGATCAACAAAGTCAGTTTCCATTTTTGTGTATGTGGTTATTTACATGGAACAGAGATTTGCATCATTTCTGTGCATTTTTTAAGAACTAGTTTCGTTGCAAACCGCAAAGTTCGTTTGAGTTTAATTTATACGGGCAACTTTTTTAGAACACAATCGTATGGAATAATTAAATAGAGTCAAGGGGTTTGAGTTTAAATTGAACAAGCAAACTTTATTAGAACAGAATCGTGTCAAATAAATGGAGTCAGGGATAAAAAAAAACAGAAGTAACAGTCTGCGGACATTCACCAATTTTAATTGCCAGGCAATTAGATTTAAATGCCCTAATTTATTATTTTAATTGCCAAGGAATTAGTTTTAAATCTCCGGCATTTACTTTTAAATGCTGTATCTTTCAAACCAGCGGGCCAATCAGGGAACTGATGGGTCAAGTTAACTTTTTATGAAAATCGAGTCATAAAGTCGTCATCGTTCCGATGTAGATGTAACTTATAAATCGTAGTTGATATACCAAAGCATTTAAATCTAAATGTTGTCCACTGACTGAGTAAACTGTGAAAATTACGTAAAATTGAATTATTCTTTAATTTGGAACGAAATTGTTTTGCAGACGCAGTTGAGGCCACAAAATTCCGAATCTGCTTCTTTTCTTCAACGTTATACAGCGGCGTTGCTTCCAGAAACGGTAAAAGGATCAAAAATACGTTACAAAAATTTAAAAATCATTTACCAATCTGAATAATTTACAGATGCATTGGGGAAATAACATCGATGGATTTTCCCCAAGAAGTGAACATGCAGTGGTGGCAGTTGGCAACTTTATTTACTCCTTCGGTGGAAATGGTAGTTGGGGTCATCCAAGTTATAGGCAAAATGTTCTGGATGTGTTCGTGTTGAATGTCAACGAAGTGGAACAGGGGTGGAAAAAGTTGCCAGTTAAAAACAGTAAAGTGATTCCAACTCAAAGATTCGGTCACTCAGCCGTGGCCCACAAAGAATTTGTTCTCATCTTCGGCGGCTTGGATACAAAGAAACATGAATACTCAAACTCCACGTATAGATTCAACACATTGACGCTCCAGTGGGACAAACCGAAGATCATTAGAGATAAATGGGGGAGTTATAAACATATGCCAGGCGCTCGTTCTCACCACAGTGCTGTTATGGTCAGAAATAAAATGTTCATCTACGGTGGACGTGGAGATGGAATGACGAATGATTTACATTCTTTGCACTTGGAATCTTTTTGTTGGTCCACAATTGAAGCAAAAGTCAGAAAAGTTTTTTGTTTTATTTATTCTCACGTCTCAAGGAACAATTTTATTTTAAAGAATTATTTTGACTTTGTTCTAAAACTGTTTCCAGGGAATTCCTCCATCACTTCGTTCGAATCACTCAGCAAAAGTCCACGACGACAAATTCATCCTCATTTTTGGTGGATACGATTGGAGGGAGAAGAAAAGAGTGAACACAATTGCGTCCTTTGACCTTCAAAGCAAAACGGGGACTGCAGTGGAAACGCGTGGAACTCCGCCATCGAGTCGAATGGGTCATTGTGCCTGTAAAAACAAAGAAACATTGTGTTAAATATATAAAGTTTTGTTATTTTCGCGCCAATGGTTTGCTTTACATTTTTGTGTATTTCAATTAATTGATCAAATGTAAATTTTAACTTTCTTGCTTTTAATTTGTTTTGTTTAGTTGTGCACAGTGGACGGATGTACATCTTTGGAGGAATTGATAGAAAATATTTGAACGACGTCTTTAGTTATGATGCAGGTGATTGATGTTTACAGTTTATTACATTTTTGATTTTACAGGGATAAAACTGCATTTTACGACGAGTAAATTAATTGTCTCCATTTTTATCCTTGTGTTCTGCGCGCACTGATTTATTTAGAGTTAAAATTTAAACCTCAAAAGCGCCTTGTTTGCGGATTAAATATAAATCAAGTTTTTGATTTCAAATTAAAACTTTGAGAAAATTAAAATTAAAAGGTAAAAAGTACAAAAGTCGTAAAATCTCGTAAAATGGAGTCAAGATGAAAATAAATAAATAATTGGGCAAGTTCAGTTTGAATTGAAGTCAACTGCACGTGGAGGAGCGATGTTCAGTTCAGTCGATTTAGAAATTGAAGAAAAGGAAAAAAGCTCTTTCAACTTTTTAATTCGATTTGATTTTGATTTGTGTGCAGAAACTTTCGAGTGGAGGGAAGTAACTCCAAATGGAGAGGCTCCGTCTCCACGTTGGTCTGCGGGATGCGTTGCCATCAATGACCACGTTTTTATTTTCGGAGGAAACGACGGAAAATACTGCGATGACACGCATGTACTTGAAATGTAAATGCTACAGTGTTTAATTAGTGGACAGCTGATGTTAATTTTAAAAAGTATTTCGAGTCATTTTATTTTTATTGCCATTAAATATTGTAAATAAAAACAAGTATTAGAAATTTCTTTTAACATTCATGGTGTTACATAATAACTTTTGGGAAAGTATTTTTAGGAATAAAATGTAAGCTCTGTGATTGCACGGATAAAAAGTAGTTTTCAAAATGTTGTCAAAGAAAACTACAAAATAAAAATCTATCTAAAATATTGTGTAAATTTGTCTATAAAAACAGACACTCTTTTTCCGTGACTTTCACTTGCTTGGTTTTATGTTATGAAAAGCAATTTTTCTATAAAGATAATGTTTTAAAAATTAAAACGGTCTCCGATCAAAATTTGGCTCGAAAACATCTATGGAAAACAGAATGCAGTTACGAGTGTGTGCGATGTAAAGAATTTAACTTTTCGTAAAACTGAAGTTAAAGTCACCTAAATAGGGGACGGTCCATAAATGATTTCAAACAAATACCCACCCTTATTCCATTGATTTAACATTACTTAAACGGCTATTGTTAACCAAGCATGTCATCACAACCATACTAAAAACGCTAAACAGCCTACCCATGGAATCATTTATGCCCAAACCCTAGTGCATTACATCCACAATTATTAACTTGTTTATTTCCAGACGCTGCTGCAAAGGACTGGCGAATGCTGAAGTCTTTTGTTTAATTATAAATTTTGGAAAGTTCCTATTTTATAAATTTAAAAAAAAATACTATGCTTTATAGAATGCAATAATTTTCGAATTTCAGAAACAGAAATATAACTTTTTAGGTATTATTTTAGAGTAGAGATCACAAAACATCAAATGTTTTGAAAATCGGACGGGAATTAAATGAGCTACAGCGATACAAAGATAAAAAAAAAGATTAAAAAAAAACATGTTTTTAAATGATGTTTTTAGATGCTGAGCATCTATAGGAATGGTTCTGTCCGTCTGTCTCTCTGTCGATATTTTTTTTGTCGTGCTCCACAGGTCACAGTTTTCATCCTAAATTGTTCAAATAAATTTTAAATAATCGTTGATAAGATTGAATAGAACCCTATTGTTTTTGGAATTAAACAGATACACCAGTTTTTGACAATTAACTATTCAATGGACCACCTTTTGAGTACTAAAATGAAAGCTGGGAAAAACTAATAGTTACGTGCAAACAAATCCAGAGTGTTCATACATAAGTAATTTTAAAGCTCAGCGGGGCGAATACAAGTACTTCTTATAGTACAGACCAAACAAAAATCATAGCTACAGTTTTCAATGGTCAAATGGTCTGCTACGTCAGACACCATAGTAAGACAGTCGGTCACTTTTGCTTGTGAAAATACTTGTGAACGGTAGTCACTTATTTTAAAAAAAACTAAAAATTTTGAGCCTTGAGTGAGCCCGATGAAAAAAGTGCCGTTCGAGTTCGTTCGTTTTTTAAGTCCATAAGGAGCCCATGGGCCTCACAGTGAGTCCGACGAAAAATTTCCACCTCTTTCCCTCAGAAATGAGCCGACCCCTCAGATACTAAAAGTAATTTGTACCTACTACTACCAGTGCCAGTGCCAGTGCCAGTGCCAGGTGCCAGTGCCAGTACCAATTGCAGTTTTCAGTTTGCAGTACTCGATATTTTTTTGGAAGACAGTACTGAGTCCAAAATGAGCCAGACGGTCACTTTTGAATGAGTCGGACTCAATACCCCACTACGGAAACGAAAAACCCATGAGCCCTCAATATGGGCTCATGGCATGAGTCCAAATGAGTCCAGAGGAAAATTAAGTGAGCCTGGGTAGAGCCCAACATTTTTTGGTTTTGTCGACCGGGAGGCCGGTCGTGAACGAAAACAGCCAGGTCACTTTTGTTTTGTCTTACTATGTCAGACACACAGTGAGTCCGTGAGTATTTTATACATTGTGGAAGCGATGGAATAAAACCCTATTCTTTTTAGAGTTAAACGGATTGCGCAAATGACGTCACGTAAAAATATATTTTTGGCACCCCCACCCAGCTGCTGTCGCATTTAAATTAGGTAAGCAGGTTAGGGGTGACGCGCAAATGACGTCAGGCCAACATTTCTTTTAGACACCCCCAGCCAGCTGCTATCGCATTCACATTGAGTAAGCAGGCTAAGAGTGACGCGCAAATGACGTCACGTGAAAATTTATTGTAAACACCCCCACCCAGCTGCTATCGCATTTACATTAGATAAGCAGGTTAGGGGTGACGCGCAAATGACGTCACGTAAAAATTTATTGTAGACACCCCCAACCAGCTGCTATCGCATTCAAATTCAGTGCGCAGGCTAGGGGTGACGCGCAAATGACGTCACGTAAAAATTTATTGTAGACACACCCACCCAGCTGCTATCGCATTTACATTAGATAAGCAGGTTAGGGTTGACGCGCAAATGACGTCACGTAAAAATTTATTGTAGACACCCCCACCCAGCTGCTATCGCATTTACATTAGGTAAGCAGGTTAGGGGTGACGCGCAAATGACGTCACGTGAAAATTTATTGTAGACACCCCCACCCAACTGCTATCGCATTTAGATTGTGTAAGCAGGTTACAGTTGACGCGCAAATGACGTCAGGCGAAAACTTCTCTCAGACACTTCCACCCAGCTGCTATAGCATTAACATTAGGTGAGAAGGCTAAGTGTGACGCGCAAATGACGTCACGTAAAAATTCCTATTAAACAGCCCTACCCAGCTGCTATCGCATTTACATTAGGTAAGCAGGCTAAGTTTGACGAGCAAATGACGTCAGGCGAAAATTTTATTTAATCACCCTCACATAGCTGCTATCGCATTCACATGAGGTAAGCAGGCTAGGGGTAACGCGCAAATAACGTCACGTGAAAATTTATTGTAGACACCCCAACCCAGCTGCTATCGCATTCACATTACGTAAGCTGGCTAGGAGTGACGAGCAAATGACGTCAGGCGAAAATTTCATTTATACATCCTCACATAGCTGCTATCGCATTCACATTAGGTAAGCAGGCTAGGGGTGACGAGCAAATGACGTCAGGCTAAAATTTCTTTTAGACACCCCCACCCAGCTGCTATCGCATTCACATTAGGTAAGCAGGCTAGGGGTAACGCGCAAATGACGTCACATAATAATTTATTGTTGACACCCCCACCCAGCTGCTATCGCATTTACATTGGGTGAGCAGGTTAGGGGTGACGCGCAAATGACGTCACGTGAAAATTTATTGTAGACACCCCCACCCAGCTGCTATCACATTCACATTAGGTAAGCAGGCTAGGGGTGACGCGCAAATGACGTTAGGCGAAAATTTATCTTCGACACCACTACCCAGCTGCTATCGCATTCACATTAAGTGGGCAGGCTAGGGGTGACGCGCAAATGACGTCACGTGAAAATTTATTGTTAACACCCCCACCCAGCTGCTATCGCATTTACATTAAATAGGCAGGTTAGGGGTGACGCGCAAATGACGTCACGTAAAAATTTATTGTAGACACCCCCAACCAGCTGCTATCGCATTCAAATTCAGTAAGCAGGCTAGGGGTGACGCGCAAATGACGTCACGTGAAAATTTATTGTCGACACACCCACCCAGCTGCTATTGCATCTACATTAGATAAGCAGGTTAGGGGTGACGCGCAAATGACGTCACGTAAAAATTTATTGTAGACACCCTCACCCAGCTGCTATCGCATTTACATTAGGTAAGCAGGTTAGGGGTAACGCGCAAATGACGTCACGTGAAAATTTATTGTAGACACCCCCACCCAACTGCTATCGCATTTAGATTGTGTAAGCAGGTTACAGTTGACGCGCAAATGACGTCAGGCGAAAACTTCTCTCAGACACTTCCACCCAGCTGCTATAGCATTAACATTAGGTGAGAAGGCTAAGTGTGACGCGCAAATGACGTCACGTAAAAATTCCTATTAAACAGCCCTACCCAGCTGCTATCGCATTTACATTAGGTAAGCAGGCTAAGTTTGACGAGCAAATGACGTCAGGCGAAAATTTTATTTAATCACCCTCACATAGCTGCTATCGCATTCACATGAGGTAAGCAGGCTAGGGGTAACGCGCAAATAACGTCACGTGAAAATTTATTGTAGACACCCCAACCCAGCTGCTATCGCATTCACATTACGTAAGCTGGCTAGGAGTGACGAGCAAATGACGTCAGGCGAAAATTTCATTTATACATCCTCACATAGCTGCTATCGCATTCACATTAGGTAAGCAGGCTAGGGGTGACGAGCAAATGACGTCAGGCTAAAATTTCTTTTAGACACCCCCACCCAGCTGCTATCGCATTCACATTAGGTAAGCAGGCTAGGGGTAACGCGCAAATGACGTCACATAATAATTTATTGTTGACACCCCCACCCAGCTGCTATCGCATTTACATTGGGTGAGCAGGTTAGGGGTGACGCGCAAATGACGTCACGTGAAAATTTATTGTAGACACCCCCACCCAGCTGCTATCACATTCACATTAGGTAAGCAGGCTAGGGGTGACGCGCAAATGACGTTAGGCGAAAATTTATCTTCGACACCACTACCCAGCTGCTATCGCATTCACATTAAGTGGGCAGGCTAGGGGTGACGCGCAAATGACGTCACGTGAAAATTTATTGTTAACACCCCCACCCAGCTGCTATCGCATTTACATTAAATAGGCAGGTTAGGGGTGACGCGCAAATGACGTCACGTAAAAATTTATTGTAGACACCCCCAACCAGCTGCTATCGCATTCAAATTCAGTAAGCAGGCTAGGGGTGACGCGCAAATGACGTCACGTGAAAATTTATTGTCGACACACCCACCCAGCTGCTATTGCATCTACATTAGATAAGCAGGTTAGGGGTGACGCGCAAATGACGTCACGTAAAAATTTATTGTAGACACCCTCACCCAGCTGCTATCGCATTTACATTAGGTAAGCAGGTTAGGGGTAACGCGCAAATGACGTCACGTGAAAATTTATTGTAGACACCCCCACCCAACTGCTATTGCATTTAGATTGTGTAAGCAGGTTACAGTTGACGCGCAAATGACGTCAGGCGAAAACTTCTTTTAGACACTTCCACCCAGCTGCTATAGCATTAACATTAGGTGAGCAGGCTAAGTGTGACGCGCAAATGACGTCACGTGAAAATTTCTATTAAACAGCCCTACCCAGCTGCTATCGCATTTACATTAGGTAAGCAGGCTAAGGGTGACGAGCAAATGACGTCAGGCGAAAATTTCATTTAATCACCCTCACATAGCTGCTATCGCATTCACATGAGGTAAGCAGGCTAGGGGTGACGAGCAAATGACGTTAGGCGAAAATTTCTTTTAGACACCCCTACCCAGCTGCTATCGCATTAACAATAAGTAAGCAGGCTAGGGGTAACGCGCAAATAACGTCACGTGAAAATTTATTGTAGACACCCCCACCCAGCTGCTATCGCATTCACATTACGTAAGCTGGTAGGGGTGACGAGCAAATGACGTCAAGCGAAAATTTCATTTATACACCCTCACATAGCTGCTATCGCATTCACATTGGGTAAGCAGGCTAGGGGTGACGAGCAAATGACGTCAGGCTAAAATTTCTTTTAGACACCTCCATACAGCTGCTATCGCATTCACATTAAGTAAGCAGGCTAGGGGTAACGCGCAAATGACGTCAAGTGAAAATTTATTGTAGACAAATACACCCAGCTGCTATCGCATTTACATTAGGTAAGCAGGTTAGGGGTGACGCGCAAATGACGTCAAGCGACCATTTCTTTTAGACACCCTAACCCAGCTGCTATCGCATTCTTATTAAGTAGGCAGGCTAAGGGTGACGCGCAAATGACGTCACGTGAAAATTTATTGTAGACTTCCCTACCCAGCTGCTATCGCATTTAGATTAGGTAAGCAGGTTAGGGGTGACGCGCAAATGACGTCACGTGAAAATTTATTGTAGACACCCCCACCCAGCTGCTATCGCATTCACAATAGGTTAGCAGGCTAGGGGTGACGAGCAAATGACGTCAGGCGAAAATTTCATTTAGACACTCTTACATAGCTGCTATTTCATTCACATTAGGTAAGCAGGCTAAGGGTGACGCGCAAATGACGTCACGTGAAAATTTATTGTAGACTCCCCTACCTAGCTGCTATTGCATTCACATTAAGTAAGCAGGCTAGGGGTAACGCGCAAATGACGTCACGTGAAAATTTATTGTTGACAACCCCACCTAGCTGCTATCGCATTCACAATAAATAAGCAGGCTAGAGGTAACGCGCAAATGACGTCATGCGAAAATTTATTGTTGACAACCCCACTCAGCTGCTATCGCATTCACATGAGGTAAGCAGGCTAGGAATGACGCGCAAATGACGTCACGTAAAAATTTATTGTAGACACTCCCACCCAGCTGCTTTTGCATTCACATTAGGTCAGCAGGTTAGGGGTGACGCGCAAGTAACGTCAGGCGACCATTTCTTTTAGACAACCCCACCCAGCTGCTATCGCATTTACATGATGTAAGCAGGCTTGGGGTAACGCGCAAATGACGTCACGTGAAAATTTATTGTAGACACCCCCACCCAGCTGCTATTGCATTTACATTAAATAAGCAGGTTAGGGGTGACGCGCAAATTACGTCAGGCGAAAATTTATTGTAGACACCCCCACCCAGCTGCTATGGCAATTACAATAGGTAAGCAGGTTATAGGTGACGCGCAAATGACGTCACATGAAAATTTGTTGTAGAAACCCCCACCCAGCTGCTATGGCAATTACATTAGGTAAGCAGGTTATAGGTGACGCGCAAATGACGTCACATGAAAATTTGTTGTAGAAACCCCCACCCAGCTGCTATTGCATTTATATTAGGTAAGCAGGTTAGGGGTGACGCGCAAATGACGTCACGTGAAAATTTCTTTTAGACAACCCGACCTAGCTGCTATCGCATTTACATTAGGTGAGCAGGTTAGGGGTGACGCAGAAATGACGTCACGTGAAAATTTATTGTAGAAACCCCCACCCAGCTGCTATCGCATTTACATTAGGTAAGCAGGTTAGGGGTGACGCGCAAATGACGTTAGGCGACTATTTCTTTTAGACACCCCCACGCAGCTGCTATCGTATTCACATTTAGTAAGCAGGCCAGGGGTGACGCGCAAATGACGTCACGTGAAAATTTCTATTAAACAGCCCCACCGAGCTGCTATCGTTTTTCTATTAGGTAAGCAGGCTATGGGTTACGCGCAAATGACGTCACGTGAAAATTTCTTCTACATGTCAAGAAACTGACCGTTTTGTGTTTCAGATGTTCAAAGATCGTCCATAATAACGTCCTTCAAGTGCTATAGTTTCTAGTATTCCAAGTTCTAACTTTAAATTTGTTTTTATTCTATTTTAACTACATGTCACGTACTTACGTATATGCATAACAGGTATTCATGGATTGTCCATAATGACGTTATTTGTGAATGGTACAATTTATAAAAAAATTCAGCTATATTAAAGTACATGCTACGAACATTGGTTTATGTCTTATTGATTGTAGGGGAGCTTCCATAAATCTTGTATCATCTTTTAGCGTAACCTAAGTTGTCTCGCGCCTTGTTAAAGCTCAGCATCTACTTCGAGCCAGCCCACGGTCGACAAATCCGGCGCGAAGCGCCGGATTTTTTAAATGACTATCTTTAATACACAAGTCATCAATACCCTACTAGACCTGTAAAATCATTAAGCTGGATATGGGTCCATTGATTCATACAAAGCCGTTTTTGGTACCAAGCCACAGGTCTACCTGTGCCTTAAGGCTGCTGCGGCTGGGGCAGTTTTGGTTTTTTTTTCTATTTCCGTACGTAAAGTCACGTCGATGAAATTGGAATCGCTTCTGTTTTCTGTTTACTACTAAATTCCCTACCTTATACCTAAGAAGTGGTCTATACATAACGGGAATGAAATTGCTTAGCTTTTAGAATCCCCACGTTTTTTATGAGCTGAGCTATTGTGCAAATGGCAATCTATAATATGAAATATCATGAAATTCTAAGTAGACTCATCAACCCCACGGATGAAATGACGTCATTTATGGACGAAAATGGGACGGTATTATTTGCAAGTAGCGGAAGTGGAAGTAGTGTAGTGAATTCGGAGACGATTAAATTGCCCACAGAAGCTGACGGTAGTTTACTTTTAACGACATTCGATACTCAGTTCCCTGCCGTTTCCGGTCTCAAGTTTCGAAATAAAGAAGAGAGTGGATCCAGCGATGTTCATTTTGTAAACTGCTGTTTCCATGCCCCTCACGAATATGGGTGGGGAGATCGTATTAACTAACGTGTTTGGCACAACAAAAAGTAGGCCGTTTTAACCAATTAGATAAAATTATCTTTTTACTTACATAATAGGGATTAAAATGTGACACGAGAAAAGGGTCACCGCTAAAATTACCAATTCTGTTAATTTTTGCTAATATAATGTATAGAACAATAATTGTTAATGGAGCTTATTACATTTTAAATTGGGGTGTCGAATTGCTACATGATTAATAAAATTAAATCTATTTTTCCACTTTAAATTGTATAGCCACATAAACAAAGTGAAGGTGACAAAAGCTGCCCGTAAAGGTGAATTAACGTGGGATGCCTTCTACAACTTGGACGATGTGAGCCCCTGGCCATTTGTTTTTGTATTCAATTTTGTGAAACGTTTTTGTTGTTTTTGACAATGATGTGACTTGCGCCAATTTGTGGGCTAGATTTACGCATTTATTGACCTGCTAGAGACGAAGTATCCAGACAACGCAAAAGTCATCACCTACGGCAAATCTTACGCGAAGCGTTCATTAAAATTAATTTTAATTTCCCAGTCTCATTCCGGAAATGCGTCAGCTGCTGTGAAGAAGCCAATTATCTTCATCGAGTGCAGTAAGCGGGAAAATTTGAAAAATAAAACATGGAACATTTAAGGGCTGTTTAACTATATTGCCGTTTTGATACACTACTTATAAAAAATTCACGCTCGCGAGTGGATTTCGTCTGCAATGTGTACTTTCATTATGAACGAAATCTTGGTGGATAAAAAAGAATGCATTTCAACATTTTTACAAGATTTTGATTTTTACTTGATTCCTGTTGCAAACCCAGATGGGTTTGAATTTTCTCATGATGATACATCTGCATCTGCAACCACCGTAAGTAGTTTCTAACTTAAACTGTTTAAAAAAAATAGCGTCTTGTGAGCCTTTTTGGAATTTTTTGCGATGTGATTTTTATCTGTATACAGAATAATCGACTCTGGAGGAAAACAAGAAGTGTCACGTCAGACCCAAATTGCCCAGGAGCAGATCCAAACCGAAACTTTGACACGCACTGGATGGGTGCACACATTCAAAATATACTATAAACTTCAATATTTATTAAACTCATAAACGTTTTAAACTACAAATATAATTTACGGGTGTGTGACACGAATGTGTGTATTGGATATTTCAGAATCAGGGACTGATTCAGATCCTTGTGAAGATTTGTACGGTGGATCACAGGCAAATTCGGAAGTCGAAGTGGAAAGTTTACAAAATTATTTGCTAAAACCAGAAATCTCAAGCCGTCTCAGAGTTTACCTCCCTGTCCATTCCGCCTATCAGTCTATACTCTGGCCTTGGTCATACAGAAAGATAAATATCACTGCAGAACATTACAAATATTTTGTAAGATTTTATTAGTTTTATCCAATTACTGTGATTATATGTGTAGCCTGCTTGAAAAAACAATTATCTGCCATGTAATAAGAATTATAAAGCTAAACTTAAACATGTCATTTTTAGTGGGATACAAGCAAAAGTGCAATAGAAGCAATAACGAAAAGATATGGGACTAAATTTGACCAGGGACCAAGTGGTCAAGTTTTTTGTAAGTCAGAATTTAGTCGTTGCTTTATTTTGGTACTTGTCTTCAAAAAGTTATGTTAGTGGAAGATTAAAATTTTTTCGAAAGCATTAATTAGGGGCGTAGCAATTTATGAATGAAGCAGAACTGATTTTATTCGCGTAGGGCCTACTAGTGGCTGTGCTGACGATTGGACTTACGAAAAAATAATAAAAATATTGCAGCACAAAACGGAAAAAGTGTACGTTGCTACGATTGAATTAAGGAAGACACCTGGTCGCTTTGTAATACCAGGCTCTGAAATTATTCCCCATACATTGGAGGCCATGGACGGGATTTGTGTCATTTTTAAGGCTGTGAGCTCCAACGGAGGGGGTGGTCCACGTCTAGGACCAGAACAGAGACCTTTTAAGTGAAACACAAATTCAGAATAATTTTTAACCACGAATTGGCTGACGTTAATAGAAAATACATTTTTTCAATATACCAGCGCTTTTCAATGCGATTTAATTTGCAAATTATTGTTCTATTAATTAAACTCACGTGGGTCATAGAAGAAAATGTTCGACTTCCACATAAAATCATCGTGAGAAGGTCCCTCATAAACAAAAATAAGCCCAATATGCGTAACTTAACAGTATTTAAAATAAAAATAATAACAAATTTTATAAATTTATCTCCAATAGAAAATTCGATACCTTCTGAATTAAATGTTCTAAGAGCGTACTAATTAAAGGTTTAATTTATTTTAAAAATCCAGAATGACTCCTTTAAGTCACTGGACTTTTCCCACTTTTGTTCCCATTGACTTGTCGTAAAATTGAAGAAGAACGGATGGTCTAGGCATTTTCTCGTCTGGGGATAATATCCACCAAAAATTAAGATATATCTTTCTCTGTAAACTGTTGCGGAGCGACACCAACAGAAAAAAGGTGGAGTTCCCTGAAAACCCGTACAAAAGAAGGGAAAAAAATTTAATAAGCTTCCAAACCTAAAAAAAAATAAAACAGTTAATTTTCTACCCAAAATTTAGATTAAGCTTACGTATGCTTAAATCGTTGACCAGCGAAACGTGTCGAGATTCAAAGAATGCAAACTGGTCGTCAACTGAATGTCATAGTTCATCCCCTCAAAGATCACCATCTCATTCCCAATCACAACAGCTGAGTGGGCAGCACGAGCCCCTACAACATCTCCAGTTTATTTTGTCCTGTCCAATTTAAATGTTTTGGTGTTGAACCGAAGCAATAGATTTGAGATCAAGACTTTTTTTGTCTTAGAATCCAAACCCCCGAAGATGAAAACGAATTCTTGGTAAGCCACAGCTCAGTGACTGTCTCTCTGGCGTACGTGGGACAGACGCATTGCTTTCGATTGCCAGCTTCTCTCACGCCATTTCGAAACCAGGGTCATTGACCTTCAAATGTCAAGAGGCCTGTCTGCTGAATAAGAAGGGTGACCGTCTCCGTTCATTCCACTGAAGGAATAAATTACGTTCCCAACAGCAGCCACTGCGTGACTGGATCTCGGGGGAATCCACCAATTTTATGCGACCACTGAATTTATAATATTGCTAAATTATTATTGTTGAAACCAAAGTTACTTTAAAGGCATTTTTTAATGCTTGAGGTTCGTCCATAGATAATGTCACGGGTAGGGTGAATGTGTTATAGTAAATTATCTGCCTCTCCTTCAATGGGACAATAGAGACACTACTAATTTCAGTTTTGCCAATGTCGAATTTTTCCGCAGTCTCGTTTTCCTCAAGAATTTTAACGTTTCTCGTTAGAATTTCCATGGTTTTAAACTGCTTCAAATAAGCAGTGAAATTACATTTACAAAATCGATAAATACAGTTCTTTAGTAGTACTTTTTTTTGCAAAGGCGGAAATTTTGGGATGCGTTCCGTTTAAGCTGATGTCCCGTACCAAAGTAAAATTAGAAAGGAAGAAGACGCATTGTTTGTTTTTTACTTTCGCCTAAAAAGTGTTGTATGGGCCACCAGCTAAAAACAAAATTACTGTTTTCTAAATTTTCAAAGGGCTTTAAAATGATATTGTATTGTATAAAGGAGTATAGAGACATTCGAACATATTATTCATGGTCTCACACTTTTCTTCAAGTTTACTATATGATTCGAAGGTCCCGCGATAAAGTAAGGAACAAGATCGCATTTGGGTTCTCATCACCTACTTAATAGTACGAAGGAAAGAAGATAGAATAGAAATTAAAGACATCGAATTGGATATTACAGCTGTTAAAGATTGTGGTTTAAGGTTAATGCCCTGTCGGCTTTGAAACTATTTGAGATAACTCAGGCTCAGTATATTGAACTTCTCCGTGACTGCGCAAGCGAGTACCACCTCCCGAGCTCAGAAACGGTATCTGTTCACTGCACCCCGCACGATTACGTCAAGTACATGGACACATCATGAGGGCGAAAGGAAGCTTGCAGTGAGTACAGAGAGATTGGTCTGCTGATCTATATTACAACTATACCAAAGTACAGGGATACAGCTGCTGGTCTGTTAGACAAACATTTTATACGATCGCCTACGTCACATACACATATAAACGACCGTATCCTGCTTCCCCTTAGTTGCTCACGAAAAGCTCTCAAACTCCCCCTCCCCACCAAGCCCTTCCACAACACTTACTTCTGCGCAACGAGACGTAAAAGCACTACCTGACTAAGGATTCTCTCATACGGATCAAAAAGAAACGTCGAGATATCGACAACGGAGCACTGCTCCCTTCGGCCACAAAGTCAGGCTGCTTTAAAATGATATACATATCGTGGGTGAAGAGTCATTCTGTCGCAAGTCCATACGGTTCTTAAAGTCATTCTGTCGCAAGTCCATACGATTCTTAAAGTCATTCTGTCGCAAGTCCATACGGTTCTTAAAGTCATTCTGTCGCAAGTCCATACGGTTCTTAAAGTCATTCTGTCGCAAGTCCATACGATTCTTAAAGTCATTCTGTCGCAAGTCCATTCAATTAGTAGCTACTGTCAAGGGTCGCTTCAGTGTTGTCCTATGCATTACACTTAGGGGTCGTCCACAAAAGGCGTAATGTTACTGACTGTGATGTACTCATGATGTACACCTAGGGGTCATCCACAAAAGACGCAATGGTACTGTCTGTGATGTACTCATGACGTATACTTAGGGGTCGTCCACAAAAGACGTAACGGTACTGACTGTGATGTACTCATGACGTACACTTAGGGGTCGTCCACAAAAGACGTAATGTTACTGACTGTGATGTACTCATGACGTACACTTCTCTCACGCCATTTCGAAACCAGGGTCATTGACCTTCAAATGTCAAGAGGCCTGTCTGCTGAATAAGAAGGGTGACCGTCTCCGTTCATTCCACTGAAGGAATAAATTACGTTCCCAACAGCAGCCACTGCGTGACTGGATCTCGGGGGAATCCACCAATTTTATGCGACCACTGAATTTATAATATTGCTAAATTATTATTGTTGAAACCAAAGTTACTTTAAAGGCATTTTTTAATGCTTGAGGTTCGTCCATAGATAATGTCACGGGTAGGGTGAATGTGTTATAGTAAATTATCTGCCTCTCCTTCAATGGGACAATAGAGACACTACTAATTTCAGTTTTGCCAATGTCGAATTTTTCCGCAGTCTCGTTTTCCTCAAGAATTTTAACGTTTCTCGTTAGAATTTCCATGGTTTTAAACTGCTTCAAATAAGCAGTGAAATTACATTTACAAAATCGATAAATACAGTTCTTTAGTAGTACTTTTTTTTGCAAAGGCGGAAATTTTGGGATGCGTTCCGTTTAAGCTGATGTCCCGTACCAAAGTAAAATTAGAAAGGAAGAAGACGCATTGTTTGTTTTTTACTTTCGCCTAAAAAGTGTTGTATGGGCCACCAGCTAAAAACAAAATTACTGTTTTCTAAATTTTCAAAGGGCTTTAAAATGATATTGTATTGTATAAAGGAGTATAGAGACATTCGAACATATTATTCATGGTCTCACACTTTTCTTCAAGTTTACTATATGATTCGAAGGTCCCGCGATAAAGTAAGGAACAAGATCGCATTTGGGTTCTCATCACCTACTTAATAGTACGAAGGAAAGAAGATAGAATAGAAATTAAAGACATCGAATTGGATATTACAGCTGTTAAAGATTGTGGTTTAAGGTTAATGCCCTGTCGGCTTTGAAACTATTTGAGATAACTCAGGCTCAGTATATTGAACTTCTCCGTGACTGCGCAAGCGAGTACCACCTCCCGAGCTCAGAAACGGTATCTGTTCACTGCACCCCGCACGATTACGTCAAGTACATGGACACATCATGAGGGCGAAAGGAAGCTTGCAGTGAGTACAGAGAGATTGGTCTGCTGATCTATATTACAACTATACCAAAGTACAGGGATACAGCTGCTGGTCTGTTAGACAAACATTTTATACGATCGCCTACGTCACATACACATATAAACGACCGTATCCTGCTTCCCCTTAGTTGCTCACGAAAAGCTCTCAAACTCCCCCTCCCCACCAAGCCCTTCCACAACACTTACTTCTGCGCAACGAGACGTAAAAGCACTACCTGACTAAGGATTCTCTCATACGGATCAAAAAGAAACGTCGAGATATCGACAACGGAGCACTGCTCCCTTCGGCCACAAAGTCAGGCTGCTTTAAAATGATATACATATCGTGGGTGAAGAGTCATTCTGTCGCAAGTCCATACGGTTCTTAAAGTCATTCTGTCGCAAGTCCATACGATTCTTAAAGTCATTCTGTCGCAAGTCCATACGGTTCTTAAAGTCATTCTGTCGCAAGTCCATACGGTTCTTAAAGTCATTCTGTCGCAAGTCCATACGATTCTTAAAGTCATTCTGTCGCAAGTCCATTCAATTAGTAGCTACTGTCAAGGGTCGCTTCAGTGTTGTCCTATGCATTACACTTAGGGGTCGTCCACAAAAGGCGTAATGTTACTGACTGTGATGTACTCATGATGTACACCTAGGGGTCATCCACAAAAGACGCAATGGTACTGTCTGTGATGTACTCATGACGTATACTTAGGGGTCGTCCACAAAAGACGTAACGGTACTGACTGTGATGTACTCATGACGTACACTTAGGGGTCGTCCACAAAAGACGTAATGTTACTGACTGTGATGTACTCATGACGTACACTTAAGGGTCGTCCACAAAAGACGTAATAAAAATTCAATTACCAGAAAATTTTGCACTTTTGAGAAACATGTAAATAGAACATTTTGCACTTTCAAAAAACATGTAAATACAACATTTTACACTTTTGAGAAACATGAAGATAGAACATTTTACACTTTTGAGAAACATGTACATAGAACATTTTACACTTTTGAGAAACATCAAGATAGAACATTTGACACTTTTGAGAAACATGAAGATAGAACATTTTACACTTTTGAAAAGCATGTAGATAGAACATTTTACACTTTTGAGAAACATGTAGGTAGAACATTTTACACTTTTGAGAAACATGTAGGTAGAACATTTTACACTTTTGAGAAACATGTAGATAGAACATTTTACACTTTTGAGAAACATGTAGATAGAACATTTTAAACTTTTGAGAAACATCAAGATAGAACATTTGACACTTTTGAGAAACATGAAGATAGAACATTTTACACTTTTGAGAAACATCAAGATAGAAAATTTTACACTTTTGAGAAACATGTAGGTAGAACATTTTACACTTTTGAGAAACATCAAGATAGAACATTTTACACTTTTAAGGAACATCAAGATAGAACATTTTACACTTTTGAGAAACATGAAGATAGAACATTTTACACTTTTGAGAAACATCAAGATAGAACATTTTACACTTTTGAGAAACATGTAGGTAGAACATTTTACACTTTTGAGAAACATCAAGATAGAACATTTTACACTTTTGAGAAACATGTAGATAGAACATTTTACACTTTTGAGAAACATGTAAATAGAACATTTTACACTTTTGAGAAACATCAAGATAGAACATTTTACACTTTTGAGAAACATCAAGATAGAACATTTTACACTTTTGAGAAGCATCAAGATAGAACATTTGACACTTTTGAGAAACATGAAGATAGAACATTTTACACTTTTGAGAAACATCAAGATAGAACAATTTACACTTTTGAGAAACATGTAGGTAGAACATTTTACACTTTTGAGAAGCATGTAGATAGAACATTTTACACTTTTGAGAAACATCAAGATAGAACATTTTACACTTTTGACTTTTGAGAAGCATGTAGATAGAACATTTTACACTTTTGAGAAACATCAAGATAGAACATTTTACACTTTTGAGAAACATGTAGGTAGAACATTTTACACTTTTAAGAAACATGTAGATAGAACATTTTACACTTTTGAGAAACATCAAGATAGAACATTTGACACTTTTGAGAAACATGAAAATAGAACATTTCACACTTTTGAGAAACATCAAGATAGAACATTTGACACTTTTGAGAAACATGTAGGTAGAACATTTTACACTTTTGAGAAACATCAAGATAGAACATTTTACTTTTTTGAGAAACATGTAAGTAGAACATTTAACACTTTTGAAAAACATGTAAATAGAACATTTTGCAGTTTTTGGGAATGGAATTTTTATAACGTCTTTTGTGGACGACCCCTAAGTGTACGTCATGAGTACAACACAGTCTGTAATATACCCCCCCCCCCACCCCCTCCCCTCAATGGATAAGACAACACGGAAGCGACCTCGACAGTAGGTGCTACCAATTGAATGGACTTGCGACAGAATGACTTTAAGAATCGTATGGACTTGCGACAGAATGATTTTAGCCGTGCACCGGACTTACGACAGAATGACTCTTTACCCACGATATATGACTTGGCCACTAACACAGAGTTGATTAGCTCCGCGTAATTATTTCGATTGCAATAGTAAACCTCTTTCTGTGTATTAGTTACGTTACCCGTCAAAACCTTGGTTGATTACAATATTTTAAAATCTGTCGCTCACGGAATTTAAAAAAACTACATTAAAAAATGATTTTTGTTATTTCTTCTGAAATCTTAGGCGCGCTGTAGCTCCTTTGATTCCTGTCCAATTTACAAACCATTTAAAATTTTTTGATTCCCATACCAATGACTAAAATGAAATTTCTGGGTTTCTAAAAATTCAAAAACATTGCAATTTAAAAAGTATGATATTGTTTTAAAGTTTAAAAAAGAATTATTTTTCAAAATTTATATTTAAACATAAGGCTCCAGCATTCGCCGGTCTCTTATAGCAGCTTCTAGAAATATTTAGGTAACTAATTGTAACATGTAATGTACTAGGGTTCGTGCATAAGTGATTTCATGTGTTGGGGGTGCGTGTTAAATTTTCAAGCGTTAAAATTAAAACAGAAATCTGAATTCTAGCGAAAAGGAACAGGGCCAATGTATGTCAATGATTCAAACTAAAATACGTACGTACGAAAAATGAAATTCTTTCCATCACACACACTCGTCACAGAACTGCATTTTATTTTTCATGGAATTTTTTGAAGCCCAATTTTAATAGGAAACCGTTTTATTTTTTAAAAATTTATTTTAATAAAAAAAATATGCTTAATTTTAAAACATAAAACGAAGCAAATAAAAGTCAAGCAAAATTGGTTTCTGCCTTTCTAAAAAAAATTACACAATATTTTGAATAGATTTTTATTAGAAAACATTTTTAATTCTCTGTTGATCCGTGCAATCACAAAACTTACATTTTATTTTAAAAGATTCTTTTCTAAAAGTAATTAGGCAACAATAGCCAAAAGCAAATCTTAACAATCGTAATGGTTATACAAATAAAATGGCTCGAATTACTTTTAAAAATTAACATCAACTGTCCACTAATTGAACACCGTTGCATTTACATTTGAATCACATGGGTGTCATTCAAGAATTTTTCATCGTATCCTCCAAAAATAAAAACGTGGTCGTCAACGGCAACGCATCCTGCATCTCCACGTGGAGACGGTGTTTCTCCAAATGGAGTTAATTTCTTCCACTCAAAAGTTTCTGCGGAAAAATGTGAATCAAATTGAATTAAAAAAGGTGAAAGAACTTTGTCTCTTTTCTTCAATAAATTTCTGAATCGACTAAACTGAACATCGCTTCTTCACGTGCAGTTGACTTTACTTCAGATTGCACTTGCGCATTTATTTCGTTTTATCGTGACTTCTTTTGATAAAATTCCCGACTTTTGTACTTTTTTTATTTTTGATTTTCAATTTTAATTTTCTCAAAGTTTCGATTTCGAATCAATAATTTCAATTCTTTTGAATTCGCAAACAAGACGCTTTTTAAGTTTGAATTTGAACTCTAAATAATAAATCAGTGCGCGCAGAACACAAGAATTCAATCGGAGACATTTTAATTCGTAGTCGCAAACTGCAAAGTTTCCTGTAAAATTAAAAATGAAATAAAATGTAAACATGACGCACCTGGGTCATAGCTGAAGACGTCGTTCAAATAATTTGCATCAATTCCTCCGAAGATGCACATCCGTCCACTCTGCACAACTAAACAAAACAAAAAGGATAAAAGAAAAGTGAAGTTTAAATTCGGGAATTAATTGAAATGAATAAAATCTTTTAAGCAAAACATGGGCGCCAAAATAACAAAACTTCATATGCTCAACACAATTTCTATTTGTTTTACAGGCACAATGATCCCTTCGACTCGAAGGCGGAGTTCCACGTGTTTCCACTGCAGTCCACGTTTTGCGTTGAAGGTCAAACGACTCAATTTTGTTCACTCTTTTCCACACCTCAGAATCCTCCCCACCAAAAATTAGGATACATCTGTCGTCGTAGACCGTCGCTGAGTGACCTTCACGAACTGATGGAGGAATTCCCTGAAAACAGTTTAGAACAAAGTCGAAATATTTCTTGAAAATAAATTCTGTATTGAGACGTGAGATTAAATAAATTTAAACGTTTCTGACTTTTGCTTCAATTGTTGACCAACAAAAAGATTCCAAGTGCAAAGAATGTAAATCATTCGTCACTCCTTCTCCATTTCCACCGTAGATGAACATATTATTTTTGGACACAACGGCAGAATGATAACAACGAACGACTGGAACATTTCCAGTGAACTTCGGTGTGTCCCACTTCAACGTCAAAGTGTTGAATCGATACGTCGAGTTTGAGTATTTTCTTTTCTTTGTATCGTTACCACCGAAGATGAGAACGAATTCTTTGTGGGCCACCGCTGAGTGACCAAATCTTTGATTTGGATTTACTTCACTGTTTTTAAATGACAATTTTTTCCACTTCTTTTCCCGGTCTTGAATATTCAACACCATTACATCCAGGACATCACGTGAATAACTTGGATTACTATCTTTACCTAATCCACCGAAGCTGTAAATTACGTTCCCAACAGCAACCGCTGCATGACAACTTCTTGGAGGAAATCCATTAATTTTACTTTCCCAGGAAATCTGTAAATTATTCAGATTGTTAAACCAACTCAAAGTTTTGCATTTCGTATTTTTTATCCTTTTACCGTTTTTAGAAGCGACGCTGCTGCGGGAAGTTTAACTGAAGAAGCAGATTTCAAAGACTGTGGCTTTAGTTGCGTCTGCAAAAAAAATCCGTTTAAAATTAAAAATTAATTTCAATTTACCAAATTTTCAAGGTGAGTTTCTCTGCTTTAACCAACTGATCCTATCACCGTCAAACAATTTTATTTTTGCATTCTTAACTACCCACATATTTCAAATTTAAAGAAATATTTCAGTTCGCAATAAAACAGAGTTTCCAAAAATGCGATTCAACGATGCGAATGAATTTACACGATCGTCACCACATCAACACAAATAAAACACACCTTTGTTGATCAGATTTCAAAAATCAATTACCTCGTCCAGCAAAGTGACGACAGAAAACGGAGCTCCATTTTCCTTGAAGACGTTATACGCGTGCACCGCGGCGCCGCATGCGACTGCTTCGTCTGCGTCGATTGTTCTGCGGATCTGCTTTCCCGCGAAATATTCCTGGACCAGCTGCTGCACTGTCGGAATTCGACTCGAGCCGCCGATCAAAATCACGTCGTCGATTTCTTCGTTTTCGCATCCGGATTTCTTCAGAGTTTCGTCCAGGATTTTCATGCTTCGGTTTAAGAGCGGGAGAATCAACTCTTCCAATATTGAGCGAGTTACAGTGACGTGTAAATTGATGTTTTCGTAAATGCAGTCCAATGAAACGACGACTGACGTTATTGTTGCTGATGATAAATAACATTTTTGCTTTTCGCATTCGTTTCGAATGCGGCGCAATTTCTTGGCGATTTTGTTTCGAACCTCCGCGTTTTTTGATGTTTTTCCTTCCGCTAAATTGACTCCGTGATCTGCCTGGAATTGTTTGATGCAAAACTCAGTTATTAAATCATTAAAATCTTCACCTCCAAGTCGATCGTCGCCTCCAGTTGCTTTGATCTCAACTCGGTTCTTGGCGTCCAATCGAAAGACCGTTACATCAAAGGTGCCTCCGCCGAGGTCGTAGATGAGACACGTTTTGGCCTTGTGACTCTCAAACGAAGACTTGATGCCGTACGCAACGGCGGCTGCGACTGGCTCGGCGATGAAATGAATTTTTTTGAATCCTGCCGCGTGACACGCCCACTCAGTTAGGCCTTTTTGAATTTCGCTGTAGTAGACGGGGATGGTGACGACTGCGCAGTCGATGGGACTGCGCAGGAAATCTTCGCTCGTTTTTTTCAGGTGACGCAGCAGCTCGGACGCAATCTCCTGCGGAAATTTCTCTTCGTCTCCTATCTTCACTCCCACGTGACCAGTCATGTTCACCAAGTGAAACGGCCACAGGTCCTTGTACCTTATTAAGAGTTAAAGAAATAAAGGATCAAAGACTAATCAAATACGTCCAGTACAATTGAAATAATGTCGAGGTTTTCTGGGTTTTTCCTAAATGGTAACTCACTTTTGAATATTTGGGTCGCTGAAGGCGCGGCCAATGAGGCGTTTGATATCAAAAACTGTGTGTTCCGGATTATCGTACGCTTCTTGTTTCGCTGTTTCCCCTACGTAAACGCCGCCGTCGTCGTCGTCGCTGCAGTCGTCCGAATTTCGGTCGAAATCTGAATCGGCGTTGTAGGCGACGTAACTGGGCGTCGTGTTGGTGGAGTAGCTGCTCGCAAGGACCTCCGGTTTCTTCGTGGGATGGCGAAGGACGGCGACGCAGCAGAACGTCGTCCCAAAGTCGATGCCAAGTGCAAACGCGGGGGTCGTGCACGATGACGTGGAGGAAGCTGAAGCCATTTTTCTGTTTCAAAAAAATTAACTAATATTTGTAGCAGCTGTTACAGGTACGGACTAGAAATAAGGAATTTTGAGAAATTCCTGATGGGCCCCCTGCTTCTTATACATTACGTGTACGGGAGCATGAGGCCTCTAGGCTCAGAGTGGCCCCCTGATCGCCTAGCCTGCCTAATGTAATTTATTGTACCCAAAAAGTTCCCATTCCGCCCCTGAGCTGTTAAGCATTATTTAAAGTACGCGGTTTTGTAAGAAATAAATGATAATAAAGTAATTAATAATTTCACGAGTACAACCAAATGCTATGCACACGTGCACATTGTGTATTGTCATATGGATCTCATGTATCCACATAAAGCTGAAACTGCCATCTAACTCTGTGGATAGAAAAGGGGCCTTCCATAAATGACGTCATGAGCACGGCCTGTGGTTCTACTCCGGCATTATTAACAACTATATTTCAAGTAGCTATCTCTACAATTATTATTAGTCAGATGACTGTGTCCTAGAATTTTTCGATATTATGTTGGCGTCATCCATGGACGACCCCTTATAAAATAACACAGCATATGAGAAGTATGTACGATTAAACTGCACTTAAAGTGGTGGCGCACTGAAGCAACCCCAATTTCGTATCATTTCAGCTTAAATACCAACTAACATTTTTAACAGGATGATGCAAGCTTCATGCGTGCATGACCCCTAAACTAATAATTAGTCGAGCACCCATCTGGAGGAGTTATTTGTGCACAGCCCTCTCTCCCCACAGTTTTCAATACAATACCGTTTCAGACGAATCAAAACTAATAACTTTGTATGTTATTACACCATTAATGATGAGTGTGTTCCACATTCAATTCAAAGTTATATTTCATGTGAAGAATCAAAACGAGCCATTTCCAAATTAAAGCTGCAAATTAAATGAGTGCAGTCCATAAAATACAAAATAAAATAAATAGGTAAGTGAAATAGTAAATAGGAGTTTTTCAAAATTGCAAAATGCTCTATCTACGTACATTAAGGACCACGTTATATTAATTTGATACCAGATGTTGCATTTTAATTTTAACTAATCAATGAGGTGGGTTTTGAAGCTTCACGAAGAATATTGCACTGAATAAATTGAACTTGACCGCTGATCACTACATAGACTAGCTACACTGTCAAAGTCACGGACTCTTATCTCTGGGCAAAATATATCACAAGCTTAATTCAAAGCACAGTGACGTGGCGTCACTCGGCAGATGTTCCTTTTTATCTCAATCGAATTCTGATAAACAATTTCCACCTCTGCCTCTTAGTGTAAATGGAGCAATAAATAATTCCAATTTTATTCACATGATGCTACATATTTATTATTTTATCCCTCGAATATTTTCACATTTAATGTACTTCGTTAGGGGTCGTCCACAAATGACGTCAAAGGAGCGGTCATTGGGGCTCTTTGAATACTGATGATTCCCCATGTTAAAGATTGCCATTTACAGAATGCTAAGGCTTGTGACAAGTGGGTTACATTATTCTATATAAACTGAAATATGTCAATGACATTATTTATGGACGACCCCTGGCCCCTGGGTAACTAAACCAAAATCTATGTGCATTTACTGAACCTTGACTATTCTTAAAGTGAGCAGAAAAATTAATTCTTACAAAAATATTTGAATCTAATTTGTAAAATAAAAATTCAATGAATTCGTGTAATGCATTGAACGCAGTGTGGTTAGATGGAGAAAAATATGACGTCTTACCTGTAATTCTGTGAATCTGCTTAGAAGCGTCTTTTAAATCTTGAAAATGAAAACCAGTAATTCCAAACTGCGATGCAATGTTTGATGCTTAAAGTACGTGTCCCGGTCTTGTTAAATTTCAAAAAAATGTTGTTGCTGTTTTTCAGTGATCCTTGATTTTTTGTGATTTAAGGTGAATAAAATGTTCGAATTTCAATTTAAAATTGTGTTGCTAATATTTCACTGTAATTTTATTTGGATTTTTAAAATATTTATTGAATTTGAACGCTAAATTGACAAAGTGAAATTAGAAAGTGGGAAGTAAATGAATACTGAGGAATGAGGATGAGACGTCCAGGTGAAGAGTTAATTGAAACTTTAAAGTTAGGGATCGTCCATAAATAATGTCATGGATGGAGTGAGTGGGTCTGGTGTAGTACTGCGATCACACATGCCAAGTCAAAGATATACGTTTATGCAGTGCTAAAGGGATTCCAGGGAGATAGGTGATCCTTAAAATAGTGGTAAGTTTGGCGACATAATTTGTGGATCCTCCCTTAGAAACAAGAGGCAGGTGCAGCTCATTACCTGATTTTCCCGTGTTGCTGTCAACAGATAAAAATGAGACTTCAATCCACAGGGCAGTTCATATCAGTAGTTCCAATTAAACTTGATACATACTTAGCATGCAATTTTACAATATTATTTATTGTGTATCTACTAATTGTACTGTGACCCTATATACTTATTTAATTTCTCGTTTAATCTACGGTAATCAAATACAAAATTTCTATCCTACGAGTGTTGTTTGTGACCCCTGCGGAACCTTTCATGAATTCGAATTGGTATTCGTATTTAGTCATCTTGAGAAAAAAATAAGATTTTATGTAGTAAAGTTTAGATAGATGATTACGATTTTAGTTACATGTTTTTGAAAAGTGCAAACTGTTTTAATTACTTGTTTGTTTTTAAATGTGCAATATGATAACATGTTAGCATGCTTTTACATGATCATCATACTTTAATATTTTGGCTATTGTTGATTGCAAATATTTTTAACCGAAATACACACGTTTACCATTTTGCATCTTCTGGCAATTTATTAAATTAGGAAACGTTCACAAATGATGTCACCAAAATATTCCAATATCTAAGGCCTTGTGGCATTCGTATCATCAGCCTTAACGTCGCGTAAGTTGCTATCTTGAAAATGGAATGTCAATAATGTGAACCCATTCACCCTACCCGTCAAGTTATTTATGGACGACCCATTACATGTTAGATATGCGCGCAGTTAGTAAAAGTATAATTAAACATACATACATTATTCTTTTAAATGCGACGTGTTGTGTCATTATTACTGTCACTCATATTTTATATTGAATTAACGTGACTAAAACAAAAAAATTAATATTTTACACAGGAATGATTTTATTATTAAAATACAATTATTTTTTGTATACTTTCCTTCAGTAGTAACTACTTTATATTGCATATCAAGGGTGAAGTATCAAAATGGTTTCCTTCCATTTTTTGTGAAAGGCAAAATGATGTCCCTCCAAAAGGCTGTCTGCAGCTCAAAATGGAAGGACACCATTTTTCCTTTAACAAAAAATGGAAGGAAACCAATTTGTTTTTAGCGAAAAGTGGAAGCAAACCATTTTGATACTTCACCCTTGATATATTGGTTTGAACAGTGAGCCGCACTACTTTTTTATGATATTTAATACTACGCAAAATGCAAATAATGATTTTTGAAAATATTAATTTGTATCATGCATATTACTTTTGTTTAATTCTGTTACAGTAATAAAAAATGTAAACATTCCGTTTTGAAAAACCATTTTGTCATTATGCACAGTGTGATGCTCGTATTCAGTACCTTAAGACTTAAGATATATTATCTCAATAGATGCGAAGCAAAGTCCAAAGTCTTGTAGTAAGAACGGCGCTAATTTAAATTGCCAGCGTCAAAGTTATCAGAGCTACGCTAATTAGCGTTATTTTTGCTTGCAACGTCAACGTGTCGACCCAGTACATTGTGCAATTTTTCTGGTTGGGTTTGATGGTCACTTTCACAAATAGGACACTTAAAGGGCCCATCTGGTCTGATCTGCAACAACTGCATTAGCAGCGGCAACGGTTTGCAAAACTAAAGCATCATCGATCCCGGCGTCTTGACCTATTAACTCTGCTACTGTTTCTATATTCGTCTCTATAGGACTTTAAAGCAGTATGCCTGAAAACATGATGATTAATCAAGGTCTTATCGTGGCAGTGGTTAATATATTACGTTAATAATTTGTGTGACATCATTTATTGGCAATTACTACAATTTTTGTAGTAGGAGTCTAGCGCTGATTTAAACATAAACAGCAAATGCATTCAATTACAACGTAAATATATATGTAAAGTTATACCTAATTACATAACGGTGGGATAAACTAATTGGAATTTGACATAGCAAATGCTTGTAGTCAATCTAAATAGAACATTTTACACTTGTAAAATATATTTTAATAAAACAGTTTGAACTTTTTGAAAATGTAAATTTTGAACATTTTTGACTTTTAAAAATATGAAAATGAAACAATTTGCACATTTCAAAAATGTAAATACAGCATTTCTTACGCGATTTATATCAAGTACATAGAACATTCTGCGCTTTTTAAAATCATGAAAACAAAAAAATTTACTTTAAAAAAAATATGTATGTAATCAGAACGTTTTGAATTTGAAAATTAAAAAAACATTACCAAAACTCTACATAAAGCAGGATAATTATGATTTGATTTCTAAAAATTATTTTGAGGAATGTTTCCGGGAACATTTGCGGAAATGTTGCTGCTGTAGAGCCTCTAAAATGGATTAGAAAGTGAAAAAAATATTAATTACAATTGAGTGGTTTCATTCAAAAATTGAATTCTTGTCGATTAGAAAGGTATTTTAAAAACTCAAAATGCAAAACCAAAATTTGTTTAGAAATGAGTCCGTGTAAAAGTGACAGGGCTTATTACGTATATTAATTTTTTTACCTTTTATTTAATGGCATACATAGAACCCACAGGTGAAATCGACTAATTCATTTAACACGTTTTGTTTTTAAGCCATATGTACTGAAAACTAGTGTATTTTTATGTGTGGAATTTTTAATTTGCTACGAAAATAAGTTATCTAGTGCCACAATGTTAGAAAATAAAAGTATTGCTTAACAGTCTAACGATTAAAGATTAAGTTCTTAAGGGGCCTATATCATTTATATCAACTGTCGCGTACATCTATTATATCAAGTGTAATTAATTGTTACAGCAGCATCTAAATTTCCTCAGCTCAAGAACTTAACCAATTCAATTGACATTTCAGCCAACATTTTAAAACATTTTCATACAATTTATTAGGCTTTGGAAAGTTACACAGTAATAATCACATTAGTGAATTTTATTACATAGTTTACAATATTTATTTTGCAAACTTAAATTTACCATACAACTTTCGATTTCGATTTATTTTATAAAAATAATAATTTAGTATAACAAAACTGTTTAAATTTTTAGTTTTATTGGTATTGAGGAAAGAGTGGCTATAATACAGTCATATGTTTTTTCAGTATGTATGTGCATAGAATTTTCAATTTTCTGTAATTGCAGTATCCACTAACATCGAGTAATCGAGTTAAATGTGACAGTTACGTATGCAATTGAAAGGGTAAGTTTTTTACCGTTTTTATACTACAGATTAGACACTTTTTAAATATTATAGATACATATTTAATTTGACACGATTGATTTTTGGTTTATAGACTTTTGAATAAATAATTCAAAAATCTATAAATATTTCTCCCTCCATTTTGTGTTGCTCTGTATAGTTTTTTTTCTTTTGCCTTATTCTGAAAATACAAATCAATACACGTTTTTGAAATGACGTCAAAAATTTGTATAAAAATAAAAGTGCAACTATAGCCATAAAAAAACTGTAAAAACTGAAAGAAAAATTCTGATAGTACAATCTAATTCTAAACTAGGAAGGCAAATTCACGTATCGAATTTTATCATCGGTATCAGTTAAGGACGACCCTTTACACACCTATTTCCGGAACGAGCGTGTCACGTAAAAACTCATTTTGATCTGATCCTCCAAAAATGAAAATTCGGTCGCCCAGAGCAATGCAGACGGATTCGTCAAGAAGAGATAGAGGCTTTCCAATTGGATTGATTTCTTTCCACTCACATGTTTCTATTTTTTAAAAAATGAACCAAAAATTTTACAAATTAATTTCGAGTCACGTGTTCGCTCACACTACTGTCAGTTAAACTGTTTTAACAGTTAAAAAATACACATTTTTGTTAGTAGACCAGCGCTTTTCAATGTGAATTAATTTGCTAATTATTGTCTCATAAATTTAAACTCACGTGGATCATAGGAGAAGACGTCGTTTGACTTAAAATATTCATGAGAAGGTCCACTAATAACAAAAATAAGTCCGTCATGCGTAACTAAACAAGAATAAAATCACACAAATTATTGTGGAATTCTTTAAATTGATTTTAAATAGAATATTCGATACTTTTCGGTATAAATATTCTTGAACTTGCTAATTGGATATTTAATTTATTTTTACAAGCAGAATGAAACGATAGCAACAACAGTCGAACGTTACGCAAAAAAAATAAAAATATGGGTTTTTTATTACGAGTAGAACGCTATTAAAATATCCCGCTGACGTCTAACATAATACGATTCTGCTAAATGTAGTCAAATTCCTCAAATAACAGGCGGAAAAATCTTGGTGTAAATTTCAAAAGGATTTTCCGCTGGAAATTCTATATTTTATTTTTATGCGGCTAATTAAGGGTGAACACAAATATGTAGTGCCATTCAATGTAATGATGGGTCAGCTAGAAATAAACAACACTAACCTAACATAAATTGTCGCTTCTGCTACTAATCTACACATATTACAACATACAATATTCACACATATTTAGTCATACAGGTAGACACAGGTAGTGACAGGTATTCTTCATATGTTGAAGTATTGTAGATGTAACGTGTGTAACTTCGTAAAGATTAAGAAAGAATTATATTTTATATATCATTCGTCTGGGAATGAGAGATGCATGAGTAATAATATAATAATATGATTTTAATGAGTCTAGCTCGCGTCGCATTAAGTAAACAAGAATGTGCTGAAGCGTGCTCAGCTGAGTGATGCATCAACATAATACATGCGTTGTATGTATGATGACTAATGTTTACGTCTGACCGCTGTGTCTGCATTATGAGACAAGCATTCAAGTTGAAGTTTCTATTTACATTATCAATGTCAATAGACGTAAACAGTAGCGGTATTATTCTTATTTAATTACTGCGACAAAACACTTTATTCAATTAATTCTTTGTATGAATTAAACAAATGTGGAAATCACGAAATACTCTAATTAGATTAATCATTAGGAAAATTCGTAAAGTACCAAAAGACATTAAACTAATGTGTCTGGGTAGAACCATTAGTTTAAGGATGTTGTAAAAATCACATGAGATGTTTTACTTAAAATATATAAATTTGACCATTGTAAGAATGCGGTAGTTATTGTCTGAGACAAAACACCAATTCATAAAATTATACAAAATTATCAATCCTTTGTAAACCGAGTTTAATTCAAGAGGAATTAGAGTGAATAAAATACAATCGTGAATCTGAGTCTGAATAAGAACAACGTCTACTGTGAAGGGTCCAGAGTCCGTTTCCTTATCCTATTTGCATCCCCATTATCTGCGGTGTCCGACAAGTACAGTTTGCCCCAGCGAAGCGTATTCACTAGTTTCCCCCAAACCTCGTTCATACCACTGAGTTAATTGGGTTCCCACACCTAACGTGGGCGTATCAGCACAATCCGAACAGGTCTACTGGTTACCTAACTTTTCCCGAGTATTTTATACAAAGTTAAAGTTCAAAACCTTAACACGTTGTCAGCACTTGCTCTAACGAGGTTTAAAAGTAACGTAAATTTTTGTCAAAATTTTGAACGAGGGAAACGTAGTTTGAAAAGTATTTACTGTTTTTAGTTTAAAATTCAAGTTTAGCTTTTTCGTTAAAAGTAAATTGTTTTTTAGCAGTAAATATACGCGGCAACAACTAGTACCGGAAATTGATATTTGTTACATATCAGATTTCAAGATTGACCATAGATTGGTAATCTCCCCCCAAGGCACCAGATAAGCAATAGGAGACCGATTACGATTCAACAGACTCCACTACTGAGGCAATACCAGAGTGTAGAGCATTCCCACCAATTGTTTAGACTTGAGATAATTGGGTGAAGTGAGAATTAGGCAAGAGTTAGTAGTTGAGGCAATTCCAGCTCCTTTTGACCGTAATTTTCAATAAAGACTTTCAGCATCCTACGTCGTTGAGGGAATTCCAGCGAGTAGTAGTCAGCCATAAAGCATAAGTGTAGAACCTACGCAGTTGAAGACGTTTTCCAGCGCGTAGTAGTTTCCAAGCACCGAATTTTTAAAGTACAGATATCTCACTACTAGTAACTAAATAGGGAGTGATAGATAGTACCGTGTAACAACCCCAAGTGAAGCTGATACTGAAGAAGAAGTTTCCATGTCAGAACTGTCACCGAAGACCAAAGCCCCTTTTGACCAGAAACCAGAGGTTCCGAAGAAGCCCGTTTCGAAGACCAAGAAGGAAGACCAACGTTCGCCCATCTTACAGATTTTTACTGGCCAGTTGAAGCAGAGTAGTCTGAAGAAAGGTGTCTCCACCAGATCCAAAGGTCCACCGACGAAGGAGGGACAGGAGGCTGAAGAGGATAAGCAGGCAGACAGAGAAGCTGAACTGATCCGTGCCGCTCAAGTACACCAGGACAAACAGGTAGAAATACTTAAAGCTCATTACTCTAAAAAAGAAGCTAAGTATCGAGAAAGCATAGACGCATTGAGAAGCCAAATAGCCCTGCGTCCCGATACCGTTCGTCTCCAGCTAGAGAACGAAGAGTTAGTAGCTCGACTAACTACGGCAGAGAACACCATCGCCCTCCACCAGCAGAAGGAAGCTGAGATGTCGACAGCCATGGTATATAACCGCCCCGTTATAGACTTTCCGCGCCTGGAAAGGTCTACAGACTATACGGCCTGGGCGGAAGAGATGAAGATGTCCCTGCAGATGCAGCATCTCGGGGTAATTCTGGATGGTACGTGGGAAAGACCAGTACCCGCCATCCCAGCAGCCGTCACAGCGGACGAGCTGTTGTCAATTCAAAATTGGGACGCTGCGAATTCCTGCACCCGCCTAACAATCCTGGGAGGATTGCATCCGGATATAGCAACGAGAGTTCGATCGTTCCAGAAGGCCAAAGATCTCTTCGATGAGCTGAAGAAAATGTACTCCACCAAGAAGGAAGAGGACGTGCATGTGCTCCAAGGGAAGTTCTTCTCGCTGAAGATGAAAGCGGGAGAAGGATATAAGTACATGGTCGACTTGATGTCCGTGAATAACCACCTTACCCGGGCGGGAGAAGCCATGGGAGACAGCACCATCATGGGACTCACCATCGAGAAGTTAGCCGAATTCGAGGAATACATCGGTTTCTTGCAGACATGGAGAGTAGCCCAGGTGAAGACACCTACTACCCTGTTGGAGTTACTAAAGGCGACTGATGAAGACCGTGAGAAAGCCATCGGAAGAACGCCCTACAAACCGCCCCAGGTATTTCTCGCTCGAGAGGACTCGCGAGTACAGACTGGAGGAAGCGGACGAGGAAGATCCCGTGAACGCCGCCAAAGAAATGGACGAAGCAGATTCGATCGGGATGACGATGAAGAGGAAGAAGTAGTACGTCATCGTCGGAGTTACAATGGGAACTCCCCACCGCCGGAGGTGCCAAGACCCTCCCATAAGGCGCAGAAATTTGAAGGTACGTGTGATTATTGCAAAATATATGGTCACATGAAACGTGATTGCTACTATTATCTGGAGGGCATCCCGCCTCCGGATAGGACTCGCCAACGATCCCGGTCCAATTCAAGTCAGAGAGGACGCGGTAGAGGTAGCAGACGTAGTACGAGATCAAGGCGTGAAAGCTCCAAGACAGGAAGAGACACTCGGGACAGGGACGACCGCCGAGACAACGCCCCTAGGAGCCGTGACGAGAGGAGAAGGGACTCGCCCCACCGCACTCGCCCCCAAGAAGAGGACCGCGAGGAAAGACAGGAGGGAGGACGGAGGACCACCCACTCGGCAAACCTGGCTGCTCTAGATAACAGCCTTGAGGACGCAGTAGCACAATTCGCTACGCCCACAGACGCCCGCTGGAAGACAAGTGTGCACCTAGGCACCGCCCACCGGAGGACCCTGAGTGACGAGAGCGAAGACCCACATGACCGCACCACTCGAGAAACCGCATACGCCAACATGGCAAGGATTGACTCACCCTCATCAGACTCGTCATCCGACTGGGAGTTCAACTCGCAAAAAGAGGAGGGACAAGATGAGCAATCGGGTTATGACTCTTACCCACCATCAGATGAAGATGAAGAAGAAGAACAACAGACAGCCTACCTTCTCAGACCAAACAAGGTAGAGGAAGAACAAGTACCGATTGGATGGATATCGGACTCGGACTCCGACTCGGACTCTGAAGAAGAGGAAGTACCAGTGGAGCAACCGATTAGACCGACTTTACCACCAGGCATGGTGAGGCAGAGGATCACAAGGGCAGAATGGAACAGAGTACTGGCTATGAGAGCAGAAAGAGCTCGTCAAGCAGCAGCTACCATCAACCCCTACACTCCACTAGCATCAACATCACCCTCCATCCAAACTCCGGAAATTCAGAGAGATGTAACATCATCGTCAGAATCCAACTTGTCGGACACGGGTACTGAATTTGAAGATCTATCAAATTATGTAGCATGTATGACAGGAGATGAGACGGCCAGATTTAACCAAGCAGCAATACTTGAGAGCATCAAGGAAGCCGCATCACCAATGGCCACCATCACAGTCAATCCCGGAGAAGAAGACACCGGGAATAACTTAGAGGTTCAGGACAAAGAACTTCTCCGGCAGACTGGACCGAAGACATTCCCTGAGGTTCAAAAATCAGACATGAAGGACTTCCTAGGAGTTTTTGGACACCTTCCGGATAGTATGGAGACTGATATCCACACTGAACAGCTCAGGATTAGAAACCGCCAGGAAAGAAAAGCTCATGCCCATGTATGGCGCGAAGCCCGGATGGAGGAAATCAGAAAACAAAAAGTTGAACAAGCAATAAAGGAGCATGCCTTTCAGTTCGACCCAGAAAGACATCGGAAACGGCAAATCCGCTGGCGGGCTATAGAAGCAAGGCTAGAAGCTCGAAGAAACGAATCTACTTCCGACTCGGACTCTGGGGAAGAATGTTGTGATGACTGGAACGAATTTCCTGAGTCACTTAGAAAGGAAATCCGAGATGCCAGGATCCGAAGAGAAGAACGGAGAATTCAAGCCCAGGAACGGAAAAACCAACCAAGCAACACGACAGCCATGGTTGAAGACTCCTTGAAGTTAGCAGCAAGGATGGAATTCTACAAGAAAAAACTACTGGACAAAGTAGATGTGGATATGGAATGGAAAGCAAGGACATTCCTCTTAAGCCAGTTGGACTTCCACCCGAGACAACAGTACTCGACGATTCTTCAAGAAAATATAAAGAAATATGGCATCATTACCGGATCACAGAAAACCTGGATGACCATGCCATCGACCTTGCGAAGACCACTAAGAGATTGGGAGCGCATGAAAAACGACGAATACGTGTCAACCCCGTATGAATCCGAGGATGACGATGATGACCCCGAAGACAACAAATACAGTCAAGTTTGTGGTATCCTCACAAAAGGTATGGACTGGAAGGTACGTGATCACTTTTCACATGAACTATACCTTTACACGGAAGAGTATGGCCTGGAAAACGGCGCATACCTGACATGGGTGAATCTGCCGTCAGCGCACAAAACCGATCAACAGTTACAAGAACTGAATACGCTCTGGGGAAAACCGGAGTCTAAACCATTCATATACAAAGCCTTTTTGGCTCGCACGGTAGAAAATAGCCAATCGGAAGACGAAGATGGAATCAAAATTTCTACACCAGTACCTGAAGAAAAGGAACCTAAGAAGGAACTTGAATACCAGGTGTACATGGTCAACGTTCAACTAGATGGAGGAAATGCCCTGGATATATACAACAAGATCAAGGCGCACCAACACTTGGATCCGTCACATCCAGCGAAGGTCACTCCACCAGTAGATGAAGAAATGCAGAGGATGGAGGCAAAATACCCAGATCTGGAATTTTACCGTCGGCCCGAACATGGACAACTTCAATGGCGAAGAAGACCGAAGCAGACGGACGAGACTCATCTACATCACCTGTTAAGTTACGATTTATGTTCCCATGGAAGTACTAATTACAATGACTGTTGGTACTGTAGCAGCAGCACTTCCCTAAGGAAGGGAACTCCTTGGGAAAAGAAGTTGGACTTCAAGAAACCCAAAAAAGAATGGATGGAGATCTTCAATCAAAACCAAACTAATTTGGAGACCCAGAAAATTGAGGTAATCATCCCGGCAGTTCCTGAACACGCAGACTTCTACACAAGAATCCACAAACTGGAAGCCATGATCCAGGAGGAAGAACAGAAGCTGGCCGAAAATATCAAGGCAATGGAGGAAGCCGAGCACCAATATAATCTGGACATAATGGAGATTGCTAACTCTTTTACTCTTGAAGAAGAAATCAACCGAGATGAAGGAAGTGGAGCGATTTTCAATATTGAAGATCTAATTGAAGTAACAACACAAAACTCATCATCTTCTCTGGCTGGAGTTCACTACACTCAGGAGGGAAGGACGATGGAGGTAAAAAGAAAATTTCCTATTCTACACTCTGCACGAAGTGAGGAGGGAGTAGGAGGAAAAAAACGCACAACACATGGACGTACATATACCGCCCAGGAGGGAGGTATGGCTAAGAAGCAAACGATGCTATCTGCGATCTCCACTACCCATGAGCCGAGCAGACGAGCACTGAAGAATGTACGTGGAAAATACCCTGGAGCACTTTCTGGAGCTGGCTCTGGAGAGCATGACAGGAGGGATGTAACCACCACCACTATGAAGCACAATGGACGAATTACTAAAATTCCCAAAATTACTTGGAGGACCAAGAAGAATGGACTGGAAGTTCCAAAAGTGAGGAGGGATGCGGAGACTCGGCCTAATTTCAGGAGGGAGCACACCGTAACACTGCCTACTTTAAGGAGGGAAGAAGAGAGGACTCTATCTAACTCCGGAAGGACGACCAACACACTTCCACTATTTTTCTGTTTGCTGTATTTCTTGATGCTGATTATCGGTGGCGGAGCACAGAAGACCGATGAAGGAGGACCGGTGATCTGGAGAAGATCTGAACACCCGGCATTGTCTGGATATAATTCCTACAATGTGAAAATACGCCTTATATCACCATGTCATTTATTGAGATACCCAAATGTTTCAATTGCAAGTTATGGAAATAATTTGAATGACAAATGTCAAGATGAATATAAGAGGACTTTCCTTCATCCGATGCAGAAAATTTGTCCAACGACAATGACACCATCCAGGAAGAAGAGATCCGTATTTACGAACGTCGTGATGACAGCATTGGCCGTATTTACGAGCGCTGGACTTGGGATGTCGTATCAGGCAGAACATCAATCCGAGATGAATAGGCAGCACACCGAGGAGCTGGCCACACATTTCAACAACCTGGACAAGAAAATACGGAAGGAGACGAAGAATTTTCAACTCTTCCAGGACCATATGGACAAGATAACAACTCAGGTGAACAAAATAGCGAGCGCGACAAATCGCTTACCTGATGAGATCCAATCGTTAGAGTTTGACATAGCATACCTGGTGTCAAGACTTACGATGAGTGGAGAGATTATCCGACACACGAAACGGCTATGGAGCAGAGGACACATGGATGAAGAACTATTCGATTTCTTGAATTTTACGCTGCCCTGTGGAGAACTTTGCCCGTTGAATTTGGCTAAATTTCGATCCTGTCAAAGTGATGCACAAATGGACAACTTGATGGTAAAATTCATTGTACCACTTGTGAACCCTAATTTGACATTGGTCGAGGCAGATCCTTTCAGGCTGATGATGAAAACCGAAAACCGGACGTGTGACCTGGAGTACACTGGACCGAAGAATGCACTGTTGTCGAGAACTGAAGACTGCATTTACGACACTGGACTGGACTGGAATTTCATGGACCGAGTCGCAGCCACGAACAGACTGAGATGCAAGCCCAAGAATTCGTTTGGAGAAGGAAAAGAACATTACACTCTCCAGCACTGTCGGAATAGTACAGAAAATGATGACGTGGAGGCAGTTCAAGTGAAGGCGTATAATGGATATTTTCATATCTATTGTCCACGTATGCAGATAACAGTGGGAAGCAAGAGAACCACCCCTTGCCCAGATGGAATCTTCCTACTACCGATTACCACCACGTTTACAATTAACAATGAAACGTATAAGGGTGAAGTACTGGAACTTATTTTTAGTCAACGTGAGGACCCCATGCTGGTGGATCAGCTAAATTACCATATGAACTTGGAGATGGACCTCAGCAAGCTGAACGTGACGTTTACTGAAGAAGATAACAGTATAGACATATCGTCATGGAAAATTGACACCTCGATTCCGTGGTATATGTACCTGATACTTATTGTTGTTATTTCAATATGTATGGCTATGACCGTCTTTTATTTTAAGTGGAAACTCACAGCCGCATTTTGGAAGCGAGGTTGGAGAAACGACAATTGGACTCATGTACTGGGAGTACATAGTAAGCAGAATCTAGACGTTGCAGATATGGAACTGCAGAATCTATACGGAGAAAGACCAATACCCCCGCCGAGGAGCAGATGGACGGAGAGTATTTATGAAAATTTGACAACCCGATGCCACAGCACTATGCATTTGGATAGAAGCGGAGCACTGGATGACAATTCAATACTCACGAGAGATACGTTCCTGGCAGAAATGGACCGTTTTAAAAGGGATGAAACGAAGGCGAATGCACCTGTACTCATACAGATCCAGGGACCACCAACATCCACACCAACACCAACATCAACGTCAACACCTCTCGCAAAATTTCCTGTTTTCAAGAATGTGGAAATGTCTGATGACGAGGATTATTAAATTTTTAAAGTTTATTTATCTTTATTTATTTTTTTCTTGATGTATAAGATGTATTTTTAAGATGGTAAAGATTGGGAATTACCTTTTTATACTCCTTGTAGTTGTATTAAAAGTTAATTAGGAGGGTATTACAACATACAATATTCACACATATTTAGTCATACAGGTAGACACAGGTAGTGACAGGTATTCTTCATATGTTGAAGTATTGTAGATGTAACGTGTGTAACTTCGTAAAGATTAAGAAAGAATTATATTTTATATATCATTCGTCTGGGAATGAGAGATGCATGAGTAATAATATAATAATATGATTTTAATGAGTCTAGCTCGCGTCGCATTAAGTAAACAAGAATGTGCTGAAGCGTGCTCAGCTGAGTGATGCATCAACATAATACATGCGTTGTATGTATGATGACTAATGTTTACGTCTGACCGCTGTGTCTGCATTATGAGACAAGCATTCAAGTTGAAGTTTCTATTTACATTATCAATGTCAATAGACGTAAACAGTAGCGGTATTATTCTTATTTAATTACTGCGACAAAACACTTTATTCAATTAATTCTTTGTATGAATTAAACAAATGTGGAAATCACGAAATACTCTAATTAGATTAATCATTAGGACAATTCGTAAAGTACCAAAAGACATTAAACTAATGTGTCTGGGTAGAACCATTAGTTTAAGGATGTTGTAAAAATCACATGAGATGTTTTACTTAAAATATATAAATTTGACCATTGTAAGAATGCGGTAGTTATTGTCTGAGACAAAACACCAATTCATAAAATTATACAAAATTATCAATCCTTTGTAAACCGAGTTTAATTCAAGAGGAATTAGAGTGAATAAAATACAATCGTGAATCTGAGTCTGAATAAGAACAACGTCTACTGTGAAGGGTCCAGAGTCCGTTTCCTTATCCTATTTGCATCCCCATTATCTGCGGTGTCCGACAAGTACAGTTTGCCCCAGCGAAGCGTATTCACTAGTTTCCCCCAAACCTCGTTCATACCACTGAGTTAATTGGGTTCCCACACCTAACGTGGGCGTATCAGCACAATCCGAGCAGGTCTACTGGTTACCTAACTTTTCCCGAGTATTTTATACAAAGTTAAAGTTCAAAACCTTAACAACACAATTTACCAGAATTTAAGTGCAATAATTACTTGACCAATTTCTAATGCTAAATACATCACCAGTTGAAAAGCAACCAACATTAACATTGAATCAACGGGACGCGCCTAGCATTATCGCAACACGGTCTCAATATAACGGTGTTTTTGTTTTTCACTTTCGCCTAAAAAGTGTTAAATGGGCCACAAGCTTACAAAATAATATTTTCTAAAATTTTGTAGGGCTTTTAAATGATATATTACATAACAAGTCAGTTTTTTTATAATGCAATTACATTTTGTTTAAATTAATAAAGATTGGACCACTTAAAATGAGTTTATTAGCTTCGCATAATTATTTTGATTGCAATAGTTTTCCTTTTCCTGTGAGTTCAATAAGTTACCCGTCGAAACCTTGGTTGATAAGAAAATATCAAAATCTATCGTTCGCGGAGTTTTAAAAAAGTTGCATTTAAAAAAATGATTTTTTTAATTTCTTCCTTTGTCTCTGTCTCGCTGTAGCTCTGTCAATTCTCGTCTGATTTTTAAAACATTTGATGATTTGTGATCTCTAAAACAATACCTTTATAGTTATTTTTCTGGGTTTCTTAAAATTTGAAAATTATTGCATTCTATAAAGTGTGGTATTTTTTTGAATTTTATAAAATAATAATTTTCCAAAATTATATTTAAACTTAAGGCTTAAGCATTCGCTAGCCCTTATTAGCAACTTCTAGAAATAATTAAGTGAATAAATGTAGATATAATTTACTAGGATTCGTGCATAAATGATTCCAGGGGAAGGCGGTTTAGCGTATCTAGTACGGTTTTGATGATATTTCATGTTAACAGTAAGTAGCCGTTAAAGTAATATTAAATTAATAAAAACATGGTGAATATTTGGTTACAATTATTTATGAGCCAATCCCTTATTCAGGGGATTTTTACTTGAATTTTACGAAAAGTTGAAATATTTATACCTCACACACTTGTAACTGCATTTTGTTTTCTATGGATTGCTTGAGAGGCGAATTTTGATGGAAGACCGCGTTTTAATTTTGAAAAAATAATTTCAATGAAAAAAAATAATTGCTAAAGTTCATAGCATAAACCCAAGAAGATGAAATTCGTGAAAAATATGTTTGTGTCTTTATTAAAGAATGTACACACTATTTTGAATAGATTGTTATTTTGTAAAAATTTAAAACATTTTTAATCCTATTGTTCATTTGTGCAATCACAGAACTTACATTTTATTGTACAAAATGCTTTCCTTAAAGTAATTACGTAACAAATTAAATATTTTAAAAGCAAAATTTAATACTTATTTTAATTTACAATATTTATTGGCAATAAAATAAATTGACTCGAAATAATTTTTAAAATTAACATCAGCTATCCACTAATTTTACATTGTTGCATTTACATTAGAAGTACCTGTGTGTCATCGCAGTATTCTCCATTGTATCCCCCAAAAATAAAAACCTGGTCGCTGATGGCGACGCAACCTGCAGCTTCACGTGGATGCGGAGCCTTTCCATTTGGAGTCACTTTCCTCCACTCCAAAGTTTCTGCGGAAAAATTTAAATCTTTAATTAAAAAGTTAAAATAACTTTTTCCCTTTTCTCTAATTTTTGAATCGACTGAACTGATCATCGCTCCTCCGCGTGCAGTTGACTTTACCTCAAATAGCATTCGTTTATTTATTCGTTTTATCTTGACTCCATTTTACGAGATTCTCGACTTTTATACTTTTTACTTTTAATTTTAGTTTTCACAAAGTTTTAAGTTCATATCAATAATTTTAATTTTTTAATACGTAAACAAGACGCTTTTAAAGTTTGAATTTTAACTCTAAATAAATCAGAGTGCGCAGAACACAAGGTTAAAGTGGAAGGCAATTGAATTACTAGTCCAAAAATGTGGACTTCCCTGAAAAAGTAAAAATATAATACAATGTAAACATGACGCACCTGCATCATAACTGAAGACGTCGTTGAAATACTTGAAATAGGAATCGTGTCCATCTCTTCCTCCGAAGATGTACATCCGTCCACTGTGCACAACTAAACAAACAAAAGAGAAACAAGAAAAGTGAAGTTCAAATTTGAGAAACTAATTGAAATGGATAGAAACATTTTGGCAAAACATAGGCGCCAAAATAGAAAAACTTCAAATGATCAACACAATTTTTATTTGTTTTTACAGGCACAATGCAACATTCGACTCGATGGCGGAGTTCCACGTGTTTCCACTGCAGTCCACGTTTCGCTTTGAAGGTCAAACGACGCAATTGTGTTCACTCTTTTCTCCTGCTCGTAATCGAATCCACCAAAAATGAGGATAAATCTGTCGCCATGGACTGTCGCTGAGTGACCTTCACGAATTGATGGAGGAATTCCCTGGAAACAGTTCAAAACAAAGTCGAAATAATTCTTTAAAAATAAATTCTGCCTTGAGACGTGAGATTAAATAAATTTAAACGTTTCTAACTTTCGCTTTAATTGTGGACCAACAAAAAGATTCCAGGTTCAAAGAATGTAAATCATTCGTCACTCCTCTTCCATCTCCACCGTAGATGAACATTTCATTTCTAACCACAACAGCAGAATGATACCAACGAGACAGTGGAACATTTCCAGTGACTTTCGGTTTGTCCCACTTCCGCGGCAAAGTGTTGAATCGATACGTCGAGTTTGATCTTTTCTCTTTCTTTGTATCGTAACCACCGAAGATGAGAACAAATTCTTTGTGGGCCACCGCTGAGTGACCGTGTCTTTGATTTGGATTCACTTCACTGTTTTCAACTAGCAACTTTTTCCACTTCTTTTCCCGGTCGTCAATATTCAACACGAACACATCCAGAACATCACGTGAATAAGTTGGATCACCAGAATAATTAACTCCACCGAAGCTGTAAATTACGTTCCCAACAGCAACCGCTGCATGTCTACTTCTTGAAGGAAATCCATTTATTTTACTTCCCCAGGAAATCTGTAAATTATGCAGATCGTTGAATTAATTTAAAGTTTTGTATTTCGTATATTTTATCCTTTTACCGTTTTTGGAAGCGACGCTGCTGCGGGAAGTTTAACTGAAGAAGCAGATTTCAAAGACTGTGGCTTTTGTTGCGTCTGCAAAAAAAATCCGTTTAGAATAAAATATCTGTTTCAATTTATCTAATTTTCAAGGTTAGTTTATCTGCTTTAACCAACTGATGATATTACCGTCAAACAATTTTATTTTTGCATTCTGAATTACCCACATATTTCAAATTTAAAGAAAATATTTCAGTTTGCAATAAAACTGGCTTTCCAAAAATGCACTTCAACGATGCGAATAAATTCACACGATCGTAACCACATCAACACAAATAAAACGCAAATTCATTGATTAGATTTAAAAATTCAGTTACCTCCTCCAACAAAGTGACGACAGAAAACGAAGCCGCATTTTTCTTGAAGACGTTGTACGCGTGAACAGCTGCGCCGCATGAGACTGCTTCGTCTGCGTTGATTGTTCTGCTAATCGGTTTTCCCGCAAAATATTCCTGGACCATCTGCTGCACTTTCGGAATTCGACTCGAGCCGCCGATCAGAATCACGTCGTCGATTTCTTCTTTTTCGCATCCGGATTTCTTCAGAGTTTCGTCCAGGATTTTCATACTTCGGTTCAGCAGGGGTCCAATTAACTCTTCGAATTGTGTGCGCGTCACTGAGACCACCAGCTGCTCGTCCCTGTGAAAGCCGTCCAGGGAAACGACGACTGAATGCGTGGAGGCCAAATAACATTTTTGCCTCTCACACTGCGCGCGGATTCGGCGCAGCTTCCGCGCAGTTTGTTTCCGAATTTCTGCGTCGTCCGATGCTTTTCCTTCCGCTAGATTTACACCGTGAAGTTTTTGGAACTCGTCGAGGCAATATTTGGTGAGTAAGTCGTTGAAATCCTCTCCCCCCAAACGATTGTCGCCTCCAGTTGCTTCGATTTCGATTCGTTTGTGGGCGTCCAATCGGAAGACGGTGACGTCAAAAGTACCGCCCCCGAGATCGTAAATGAGACACGTTTTGGTCTCGTTGCTTTGAATGGACGATTTGAAACTGTACGCAACGGCGGCCGCCACCGGCTCCGCGATAAACTGAATATTTTTAAATCCCGCCTTCTCACAGGCGTCTTTGGTGAGTCTTTCGTGGCGATCTGTGAAGTAGACGGGAACTGTGACGACTGCGGAGTCGACAGAAGCTCCAAGCGCAGCCTCCGCCGCCTTCTTTAAGTGAGAAATCAGCTGCATGGCAATTGTTTGCGGAAGCAGAGGTTCTTCATGTACTTTGACCCCAACGAATCCTTGAACATCAACCAGGTGAAACGGCCACAGTTCTTTGTACCTTTGAATTTAAATAATGTTTAAATTGAATATTGTTTTAACATTTTTTGTTTTTCCACTATCTAAATTATAAATTTACGATATTTCAGGATGTGTAGCGACTGCAGTTTCATACAATCCACCATTTTAAGAATGCGAATGTTGCATGTTCTATGTTAAAGCGCAGAGCTGGAGACCGTTGTGGAATTTGCAGCAATGCACAATATACCATTTTGCACTTTGTTGAAGCAAGTAGAACATTTTGTACTAACAGCAGTAGCAACACACTAGACATGTACTAACAATTTAATGCATTTATGCATTATAATGAACTTGGCAAAAATAGACAGTAATTCTTGCAGCGTAGGCGTAAACCCGCACTCACAACTAGAGCAATCAAGCCATGTTAATAGTTTTTACCGGCTCAAGTTGTTGAGTTACAATTGTGCTGATGACAAAAGGTACATACAGCAGAACTTGTTTTACGCCTAACCTAAAAGTAAGGGATTCCTAACGTGTGAGGCATGTTCAAGTTCGTTACGCCATATTTGAAAGTTTCATATCTGCTTATAATTGCAGTGTATCTAGCAGTGCAACTAAATCAAATCCACAAAGTGATGAATAAAGTTTTATAATAAAAATAATATAACAAAAAATAAATATTCAAAAGCTTTAACACCAGATAAAAATTAAGTAAATACCTATAACCTGATTCAATATTTATAAATATTGATGCTAATGCTTTAATTTTATGCTCGAGTTCGTAGCCATAAATATATTATGTACCTAAATGCACCTAAAGTAGTCGTAGTCGGTCTCAGTCAGTTAATTTCTGTATGACTTAACGAAAAGCGAAAGTAATAAAATTTAGAAAATTTTCGATGACATCATTTATAGACACATTCAATCTGAGGTATTATTTGTTAATGCGTAGCATAGGTAGTCCAAGTTTTTGTCTTGCCATGCTGTTTATTGTATTTATTTACGTGTACGACAAAAGTACCCGAAGTACCCAAAGTACCCGGGTACTTCGGATACAGGTACGGGTCCACCGCACACTTGGACCCGTACCTGGCGGGTACATGCTCACTCTACAGATTAGCGGACCAGTACCTGTACCCGTACCCGTGCGCCCGTACCCGTTATTCAGGTCCAATAAATGTACCCGTACCCGGGTACTTTTATAAGGTCGGGTCCAAAAATGTTATACCTGGGTACGTACCCGTACCTGTACCTGTACCTGTACTCATGTACCCGGGTACTTGTGTACCCGTTCGTAGTTGACTTTTATGTACCCGGGTACGGACCTGGGTACATCAGGTACAACAGGTACGGGTAAAAGCACGGGTACTTTTTCGGGTACGGGTACGGGTGCGGGTACAGGTACAAATAATATTTTAAATAGCGGGTACGGGTACAGCAGAATTGGACCCGGGTCCACGGGTACGGGTACGGGTACGGGTCCAAGATTTTTGTACCCATTCGGAGCACTATTTTAATTATTCTCCTGAATTATTAGAAATAAAAATCATAATGCATTTACAAAAACTGGTGTGTCTCACTTCTGAATGTGTGGGTCCTGAAAGGATCTTCCGATGAGACGCTTAATGTCGAAAAAAGTAAATTCCGGATTCGCAGCTCCAAGTTTCTTCGCCGTGTCCCCTGCAAAAACGTGAAGTTCCCCGTCGCGGCCTTCTTCCTCGTCCAGAACATAACTCACGTGGCTCGGGGATTCAGTTTGGCCAAATTCGATTTGAGGAACCTTAGGCATTAGGTCCAGATGTTGAAGGATGGCGACGGAGCAGGAAGTCGTCCCAAAATCAATTCCAATCGCCACGGAAGGTAAAGAAGTTAACGACGAACTCGTTTGGAGTTTTGACCTAGTGAATTATTCTTTTTATTAGGTTTTAGAATATACATCACAAAACTAAACAGACTTTAGAAAGCAGTTAAGCCTATCCACGAGGACTTAAAGAACATTTAAAATGTAATTGAATTATCATATCACAAAGAATAAAATAGAAAATCAAAAGTTATTAAAATATTGAGGCTGTATAAAAATGGAATTTTTTCGCTGAGAACATAAAAATTGCCTAATTGTGCGACACTTAATTTATAAAAACAATTAGGCACTGATTTTTAGGAACCAGTAATTAATAACAGCCCCTTTGTTGTTAAGAATAAATGTCTAAGCATTTAATTCGTGGGTAAAAAAACAGGCCCAGTGTAGCCTTTACAAATACAAGGCCCATTAACACGCTAATTTGCGATTATTGTATTTAAGAATAACGCAACGATGTAACCTACTTTGACTCAGCCAGCAAAGCAGACATTTTTGTATCCAGTGAACACAGCGTTTGGATTCGTGTGCTGCTTATTACAGAACGTAACGACGCCAGTTTTTCCGCAAGAATTTCGTCCGGAAGGGAATCAGAGTTTTTAAAACGTTCAATGGCACGTTGTTTGGCTGGACTGTGTAAAAGATGCAACTCTTGGAAGGTTTTGCAACTCACAACTTGGCGTCTGTAATAATCAACAGCTTCTGAAAAACTTGAATCAGCGCGTTGAAGTATTTTGTCAAGTTTCAGTTTTGTCACTTTAAGAAAAATGTCGTGAGCTTCGTTCAGTTGACGTGACAACAGTTCAAGTGATGAACTAAGCAACGGAGACTCTATGTGTTTCTTTTTTAAGTCTTCGCTAATTGATGCGGATATTTCAACGTGGAGTTGGTCCAGTTTGTACTCAAACGGATTTTTATTTTCAATGATCTTCCTAATGGCATTTGTATACAGTCCCTGACAGATTCTTATTTCTTGCTTTATTAATTCTTCCGCGTGCGCTTTGTTTTTCTGGTTTTGCTTTTGAAACTGATGAAATTTCGTTTGAATTAATTGAAGAAGTTTATTAGTGTCGACTTGAAGATCATGGCCAGTTGCAGGTTTACAGAGAAAATAAAACTTCTCCAATGCCTGTTTTACAGCATTTTCCGATTGCTTTTTAAAAACGTTTTCCAACACGAAAGTGTCTTCGTGTAAAATTTCGCCCATTAGAGATTCGTATTCATGCACTGCATCGCTTGTTGCACTTTCAATGTTTTTTTGCTGTATAAAATAAAAAAATAAAATCTCCAAGTGATACAATTATCAAAATTTAATTTTATTTATTGACTATATCAATAATTGATACGGGCTGAAACTAATTGTTCAATTCCTGCACCGAGTTGCACTGATTTTCTGCTACTATATGGCTAAGTGTTTGCAGAACTCTTTCAGCACATTTTATAGTTTTTAGTTAGAATAGTTTTTCAGGACTAGACACTTACCATTTTAGAAGCTATAAAGTGGTGAATAAGTTGATGGCAGAAAGTGTACAAATATTCATGCAGAAACGGCAAATCCATCGTAGGAAGAAGTGCAATGTCCAGAAGTGGAACTTGCAAAGACTGGAACGAAAGTTCAAAATGTTGCTTGCTCAGTTTTGAATCCAGAAAGAGCTCCAAGAAATTCGCCTTAACACTTTTTTTTAAAGAAGTATTAATCCACAAGCAGCACAAAGTAAACAGATTTACGGCACTTGTATCCGTTTGAAGTTCTTCAATTTTCAAGTTTTTTATTTTAAGAAATGGGTACACATCCTTGACTATCGTGTACATGCGTTCAAGGTTCTGGGTCTCAAAAAATGTCAAAAAACTGCAAAATATAACAGAGTAGCGAATGAAGCGGCGTGGCCACTCCCTTACTTTCAAATGTTCGTGCAAGCACACAACGACGTCATCACTGTAGAATTCACTGCCTTGTAATTTCATGTTCGCAAAATAGTCACAAATTTCTGAGAGATAGAAATAATCTTTTCTTGCATCCAGTTTCTCTCGTGTGATGTGCTGCACTAATTTGTGAATTGTAATTTTCACCTTTGCGTTGGGGTCAAAAGAAATGTTTAATGATGGAGCCGAAATTCTGGCAACATTTGCCATTGATTTTTTAACTAAGAGGGAAAAGTTCTTTCGTGTAACACGTTGACCGTACAAGAAGTTGTACAAATGTGACACTAGCTGCACTGTGATGCCGTCCGTTGGAAGATACGCCATAAACTTTAGCAGGTGAATTGCTACACGCCCATCTTTTCCTTGCTTTTTAATTTTCTCCAACGATATGTCCCAAACGTCTTCCATGATACGGTCATATTTTGTAGCTAAGTTAGTTTGTTTGTCCTTGGCCCACCCGCCCAGAGGCACCTTCATACGCTTAACATAGTTTTCGATTTCGTAGTTGAAATCGGTTTCATCATCATATTCAATAATGCTGGCAGCGAGTGAAATTCCTAAAGGAAATCCTTGAAACGCCTCAACTAACGTATTGACTGTACTGCTGTGGGCGTCACTAGTGCAATCAAAAGATGGCTGAAGTAATTTAATTACTAATTCAAACGACTCAGTTTCATTGAGGCTTTCTACCTGAATGATATTGTTTTTTGGAATCATCTTCCAATCTTGTTCTCGCGAAGTTATTATCATCAGTGGTTTATGTTTCAGAACTTGAACTGGCAAAAAATCGAGAATTCCAAACGGTTTTTCATTAAACTGCGGTGCATTGTCAAAAATAAAAAGTCCCGCTTGAACGTGGTTCGAAAAATGAGTGTAGACAAGTTGAACAGTTTCCAAAACTTCGGTGCTTACGGGCAGTTCAAGCTTCTTAGCGAGAAACTCAAAACTGGATTTCAAACTTGTTTTTGTTTCGGCATCGATCCACGCAATGTTTTGAATAGTTGGGTCATTAATGTTTGACTGGGCGTACATTCGTGCTAATTCAGATTTTCCAATTCCGCCTAAACCATAATGCACCACAATTCGGTCTGTGTAGTTTTCTTGTGTGAAGCATTCTTGCATTCTTAAGTGTATTTTTTGTAAAAGATCCTCGCGTCCTGTAAAACTGGGAGTTGGTGAATCAATTTGAACGAACGTTGTCACGGGTGGAGCCTTGTTTTGAGCATTCGCAGCCAAGACGGTTATGACATCCCTGGCCACAGTTGAGTTGCGACTAAATTGCAGACCAGTTGAAACGTTACTATTTTGAATTGACGTTAAATAATTGTCATCTGAGAACGTGCCCCTAGATTCAGTTGTGCCAACTGGACGAGAAGAACCCGGTTTGTTATCGTTGACTGTAGATGCTTCGTTGTTTACAGCTAATTTCTGATTTTGGCCAGCCAGTACATGTTTTATGCTTTTGTCTTTTTCTAAATTTTCTGTGAATTCTCTCTTGTCCTGATTAGGAATTTGGTGTGACAATGCAGCGTTGGTTTTTAAGCTGCCCAGTGAAATAAGGTTTTGTTATAAGTCAATATTGACGAAAGCCTGCGCTGTGACCTGCCCAAAATCGTACAACGGAATATTTCAACATCATGATTTTAAAAACCTACCTAGGAAATCGTCCTTTTAGTGAATACAATATTTTGTGCAACTCAGGCATATCCAGTTCATCCGAAAGGTCAAGAAGGTGTGATATAGTATCCGGCTTTAAATCCATCTGTTCAAAAGCATCGGCGCTCCAATCATCCCAAAGGATAACCTTACATGGGTGTAAAAATAAAATCATATAAATTGTAATTTTAACATGAGTGACATAATTAACAATTGGCCGATCATAATAACAATAACTTTTCCATATTTTACACGACAATAAACAACAAATCGTGATGCTTTTAGCTTATCTAATAAGGAAACATTCCTTACACGAAACTATAGAATAAGGTGAAACTACCTAAAACGTATACTAGCCATATGAGTGACCTCTACTCGCGTAGTTGTTTGAGTGCAAACTTCGTTGTTCGGCGCGCAATTAAAAAAAATCCCTTTTTTTAATTTAACCGCGCTCTAGCTTTTACAACTTTTGTCTAATTTTGATAATACTTGAAATATAACATCTAAATATGCTTATTTAAAAAATATTTCAGGATTTTAAAGTTTTTTTGGGAAGAAATATTTAAAACTCTAGCCCTCAAAAAAAATATGATTTGAACTTTTTCGAAAAGGTTTAAAGTTTTTGAAATTTTCAAAATCCTGAAATCCTTTTTTAAATAAGCATATTTTGATGTTAAATTTCAAATTGTATGAAAATCAGACCAAAATCGTAGGAGTAATTTTCAAGTTAGCCATGTTCCAACATTAAAAACTGATATCTACAAATTTTCGGCCTTGTTGCTTCCAAAGTTGTGATCAGCAAAAAATAATGCCGACACTTTTTGTGAAAATATTGGTCGGGATATAAAATCTAGAAGTATCACCTTTCCTTGTTAGCGGTGTTCCCTTGTAACTGTGAAAAGGGTGTGAGTTGAATTTGGTATTCAGGCAATTCTCGCTATATTTAATTATTTCCCGCAGTCAGATATTTAGAATTTTCACTAAATTATATTTTTTGGGAAACATTTACTCATATAACTTTAAGATTTCAAAAAAAATGGGATACTTTTGAATAACACAGATCTAATATTATTAAGTGCATTTTCAGGTTGTTTAGTTTAGTATTATTGACCCACTGAAGTTCACAAAACTTAAATTTTTTATATTTTGTTGTCCTATAACTAACGTTTACATTAATTCTAAAGTTATTTTAAAGATTTTTTCGTAGATTCTAAGACTATTACTAAACGCTGATGTACGATTTTATAAATCCCCAAAAAATTGATGGTAATTTAACATTTCAAATAAAACTAATTTTCATAATGTAAATGTTAATAAAATTTAATTGTAATGGCTTTATTGTCAAGCTCCTCAACGTAATCGCTGATTTCCAGGAACAGACAGGTATGGCATGTTTATACCCCGTACTAACACAGAGCCAAGTAAGCTTGAAAGGTCGTAGTCACCACACACGAGGAGAGGTGGGTGTTTTAAGGATAATCTACCTCACGATAGACCCCCGAGCGGGAATTGAACCAACGACCATCAGAAGAGAGCCTCCGGCCCTTAGACCTCCAGGCTATCTCGCCTCTCATATTTATTTTTAAGGTACTTTTGTAAAAACAAAACTCACAAAATCCTAAAATTGTGTATTAAAAAACAGGACAAGGATTAGAAAAGTCGAATTTAATTGAGAACTGTCTAAGGTGAAGGGCAACACAATTTTACAATGTAAAGATACACTGTGAACACACAACGACACAATACAAAAAATGTACTTAGGTTTAAGTAATAGATCTGCATTATTTAAATGTAACCTGATTTTTTTATTGCGCCCTTTTTAATTCCTAAAGTTACATGAAAAAAGGGTTCGAAGTCATTTAATTAAAAAAATACCATTTGCATTATTAACAGTAACTTTGTCAAATGTAATGTCAATATTCAATAGTAAGTATGACATCTTAAATTAAATGCACTTAATACTATATGTCAGCGGATATTTTCCGGGATGGACAACTGTCTTGTTGCGAATATTATTAGTATGGCATTTGCAACAAAATTACAACAGGCATTCAATACTGCATTTAACTGCAACAAAAATCAATGTTGATACCTACCTGTATAAATACACGAAACGCTGTTGGATCCAATTCAGGCAACGGAATGCGTAGCTTGTGCTTCACCCGCTCTGTGTCCCATTTTTCTCTAAATAATTTGTCGAGCGCTGAACACGACGCTTTCAGAGCCAATTTCAATGCTTCAACTTCTTCTTCGTGTGGTCCGACGAGGAACGTGACGTCATTTTCGTCTGGATTCGCATCCAAATAGGCGATGACATTTTGGCGAAAACAACGTTTTCCTCTGCTGCTGGACATCTTTCAAGCTGCACGTCGTCAGCTCTGCCAAATCAAAATAATAATTCTGTATGCACAATTCAAAATATTTAGACGCTGTCAATTTATCGTAGTGCTCAACGTTCAATCACAGATCTCAGCCAACGCTTATGCCATAGAAAGCTACGATCAGTCAATTCTGAACTTAATTTTAAAAATATAATTTGTGCACTACCCCTGTATGCGTGTTACCTGTCACCTTTCACATCTTCTCGTGCTATGAATTACGTCATATATGCACTACTCCTTAATCATGTTTGCTCGTAAAACGTTACTATTATAAATATTGAATCTATGCCTTTTGGGCTACAAGGATTAAATATTTCTTGAACATACACATTTTGTATGCCCACTGTTCTCCCAGCATCTTTTGGACTTTAATTACCCATCAGCATTACACAATTGAACTAAAGCCATGATTGCACGACCCCTTATCAACTTAAAATACTTTTCAACGTAAGCAGGCAGAAGTGATTTTGCTCAACTCGTCCAACTTATAAAAAAATACCGTCGCACATGAAGCAAAACAATTCCCGTGAAGTACGTATCAGTGTGTACTGATAGTGTGTGTACGTGCTCCCTATTTACAGGTGTTAAACTGTATTCGTGGTCAACGGTCGCTAAGTACATAAATAGATTACATGTATTATTAGAGCCACGTATTCTTATTACTAATCGTAAGCGAAATAGAGCAACAAGGTGCCATCAGTTCATATCTAATGCATAATAAACAAAACATTAAGACGTGACGTGGCCAGTTATTATTTTATCGTCTCATTTTTTTTTGGTTGACAATGTTCCACTTTTGCACCATCAAAATAGTAACGCCACTAAATAACTGTAATTAAATTTAAATGCAATTAGTAAAACATTTTAAAGAAATTATTTTCATATCCTTTTAAGTGCATTGCCAAGAGAACAACACTAAATTTTTGTTTGTGAAGAATCAAAATGACCTATATTTAATTTCAACTAAATTAAAAAGTTCCAATTCCGTGAAACGCTAAATGAAACAGGTGACTCAACGATTTTGTTTATCTATTTTCAAAAATTGTGAACGTACTAGTTACATACTTTTGTGATCGTGATATATTTGTGTAGCCTTTGAATTTTAATGTTTTCTTGAATTACATATAGATAATTTATATAGTTATTCTTCGCAGCCGATATCGTCGGCGTAGAATCAAATTTGACTATCTCCATTTCTCGCTAAAAGCAATACTGACTATCTTTATTTCTGTGTGAACTAAAAAGAAGTTAAATACTGAAATTGTAAAAAGTTGCAAATGTAACTATGTTATTAAATGCAGTGTGAGGGATGGTTCATAAATGATTTCTCGCAAATTACAAATAATTTAGGCTCAGCCGACCTTCGTCTCATTACTAATAATTACATTGCGTAAAATCATTACCTCTACATATTATAGTCAACCTGCGTCGAGTCCATTTCAACCTACTGATGACATCATTTATGGGCGATCCCTATCAATGCGTTGTATAGCATGCAAAATTTGCAACTTTATACATTTTCAGAGCCGTTTTGTATTTTATTTTAGGACAAACGGAGTTATATGTAGTTGCTTATTTTAGTGCAAAAAGGAGATGTGTAGTCAGTATTGCATTTAGCGATTTAGCAAGAAATGGAGATAGCCAGATTTGAACCTTCGCCACTGATATCTTCATACACTTTATTAACAACTAGTTTTATGTATATTCGTTAGTTGGCTACGTATTTCTATTCTTGTATTTACATTGTAACACAAAAATCCAATTAATTCGATTAAATTTATATTCAACGTTAATATAGTAATTACATTGTAAAGCAAAGCAAGATAAATTCCCACGAAGTTATATATGCAATAAAATTTTGATTTGCTTTACCTGCGATTCCGTCAATTCCCGAAGCGTCTTTTAAAGATCAAAAATGAGTAATTTTGAGTATTTCCAAGCTGCCTTCCAGAATTCGATTCCTAAATTACTTCCCACGATTTTTTTCAATATTGAGGAGATGATTGCTCAATTTTTCACATGCAATAATTATCAATTTTTATGTTCCAAATATTAAAGGGCTCCTAATTCGTTATTTTCTTTTTCTTTATAGATGTTTTTTAGTAGGTTATTAATTAGATTTGAAATATTTAATGTTCCAGTTTAGATCCAGTGCAGAAGTTTTAGAGGCAAAGTCACTCAGAAAAAATTGGAATACTGACGCTCAGTCCAGGTGAAAATAAATGTGAACATCGAAGCTAAAAATAGAAGTTTAATCAAAGGAAATTCCGCTGCTATCAGACGCAGATAAAAGTGAAAGATAATTCAACGGATCCCCAGCTCAGAGTTACAGTGGATTTCAATAAATAATGCTTATTTTATTCTACAATTAAATTTATTATTTATTCATTTGATAGACTTTCAACAAAACACGTATTTTACATGTGTATTATAAGTAGCAAGCTTTATATGCCCAATTTAACGAGATGAGTTTTGGCATCGGCAGAATTAATTACGTATAACTTTAAGTTCTAACTGTGCAGTGTGAAATTGAATACAGTTTAATTGCAAGAAAATATAAATACCCATTAACTACATGTTTATCAATAAATTAAAAATATGACAAACCTCCGTATTTGGAGGTCAATAAATTCATTGAATTCTATTGAATATCTGCATTCTTCTTATTTTTTATTCACTCACTAACAAGCCTTTTTAATCACTACGATTTAATCTCACAGCTAAAAATGTAAATATTTCCCTATTTAATGCTTCTAATTCTTTAAAAATCTTCACAGGCTTTGTCATCTCAAAAAATCAGGAAATTGTTAAAAATGTAAGTTTCGATTTGGTGGCTTTAAATGTGCCTAGAATCTGCAGTGACCACGTGTCAAAAGATGTGAGCTGCGAAGTAAAAGCAGATATAATTAATTACGTAATTACAAGTTTTATACTGGTCCTACCATTCAGTTAAAGACATTAAGTTAGGATTTTTGTAACACCCATGTAACATAATTTTATGTACAAGTAATAGGTAGCTAGGTTCTAAATAATGCGCTTTAGTTTCAAAAAACTCAATTTGTCTAAAGCTTTTATTTTTCATCAAAAGGTGTGGTATTTCTACTTTTTCCTTATTTTGAAAATACGTGGAAACGTTTTTAGACTGATGTCTGTTTGGTGGCGAACCCAGGTTGTATGAAATATGGAATGATGAAGCTCCAGGTCGTAAAGCTTTTGCCTCAAAATTCGTAGATGTATGTAGATGCAAAAATCCCTAAAATGACTTTTAGAAGTCCGGACTTATGCAGTATGAAAACTGGGGAAAATTAATATTCCTCCAGTGGACTCAGTACATGCAGATACAAACAACTTCTACAAAATAATAAATACTAATTTATTTGTATAAAAAGTTGAAGTAACTAATAGGTATAGTTTACAAAAGTATAGTAAAAGATACAGAGATTCGAGGATCAATAATTTAGTTCTTGATCGTTCGACGATTTAAGATAGAGTAAGAGAATGGAGTGTTGAATTACTGTTTTAAAGGGTTAGTTAACACACAGTAGAAATGGAAGTTCACGTGGACTGCAATAGGTAGTTAGTATATAGTTAAACGGAACGTGAAATTTTAGTTTTAGATTGTAAATAGTGGCACAAGTTGAGAACTTGGTTTCAAGGATGAATTGACTGGTCAGAAGGAGGAAGATGTGAAGAATGCAATGATTTACATAATTAAGAACGGTAAATTGTTGATAACAAATGTGGATCCAGATCCCTTAATGGAATCTGGCTACAGTCAAGGCTGCTGGTTACATTTAAATGTAAAGAATGAGGAAAGTAACTGTACATTGAAGTCTTAAGTAAATTATTACAGATAATTGGTTCGATCACAGTCGGAACCTTAGAAATAATAATATCTAAATACCTATTAAATATTACTAACTAATGCCAGCATTTTTACTTACAGATATTCACTTTAAATTGACCTACAATGATTAGGAATAAATCTCAAACTTCGGTTTAATACCGAACAATGTAAAAACAATAAATGTGTAAAAATAATAAAAACAACATTTTCCATACCAAATAATGTGTAAAAACTGAAAAAACACTACTAATAGTACGATCTAAAGTAAGACAGTTAATTCACATATAGAATTTTTTCATTGGCATCATTTATGAACGACCCCCTTACACACCTATTTCCAGAACGAGCGTGCCATGTAAATATTTGTTTTTGTCTGATCCTCTAAAAACAAAAATTCGGTCGTCCAGAGCAATGCAGACAGAATCGTGGCAAGGAGACGGAGGCTGTCCAATCGGATTGACGTTTTTCCACTCACAGACAGGTATCTATTTTTTTTAAAAGGAAACAAAAATGTTTCAAATTAATTTCGTATCAAGTGATCGCTCAAACTGCTGTCACTTTTAGTAGACTACCGCTAATTGAGCACTGTGCGACACTGATCTCAAATTAAATTTATTGCCTTCTTTTAATTTAGAATTGATCAGTGGCGGTGGGAGTATCTAGAATCTAGTTATATACCTATTAAAAGTTGATCCGTGCTGCATTTTTTAGGGAAAAAGCTAGGAAATTAAATACAGGAATATTTATAAATGTGTGACAATTAGTAAAAACAAATTAAACCATTCAAGGTTCAGGTGTCGTTTTATCTTAGTTTTATAAAATTAGTCATCTCCACGGCTACATTTTGTGATTGTTAAAAGGGCAGAGTGCTACGGGGCTACGCCAAAAGAATCCAATATAGTTAGTAGAGGGAACTATTTGGCAGACTTTCAAACATAAAATGATTGTGAGATGGACAGAAAACCATTCATTTTTTTATTATTACATTTCAAAGTGTGGAATTTATTCTGCACTCATAATAATTATTAGGGGGATTCACGATTACGCTACAGCGTCTGTTGGTGCTACTTGCTGTCTGTGCTACAGCAAATTTGAAACAGCGTGTTGTAGCACACTGTAGCAACTATTGCATTGGTTGCCACGGATACTGTGTTTAATCAACGAATTTTATATTCTTACTCTTCGAATCTGAAATAAAAAATATATATTATGTATACCGTAAAGCTCCAAATAGAAGAACGGTCTCTAATAGAGGTCGGGTCCTAAATTGATGCCGAGTCTCCAATAGAGACCAGGCCTCGAACAGAGGCTGAGTCTTGAATAGAGGCCGGGTCTTAAATAAAGGCCGAGTCTCCAATAGAGACCAGGTCTTAAATAGATTCCGGGTCCCAAATAGAGGCCGGGTCTCTAATAGAGGTCGTTTGTGATATGTTTATGTAGAAAAGGATAAAGCTTCAAATAAAAGTCAGGCATCTGTTTGGAGTTTCACGGTACTAATATATTTTATACTTTAAATGTTTAGTAACCATGGAAACAGTAACATTCGACGCTACAGCATGTTACTGAAAGTGCGTTCACAATTCTGGACGATTTTGGTGCTACAGCACCAACAGCAAGTATCACGAACAGACGCTGTAGCGTAATCGTGAATACCCCTATTGTATTTGCGAGGACGATTTCTACTTCTACTTCTGTAGAAACGGAAGAACTACCAATCAATTCAATGCAGTGGTTTCGCAGTAATAATCACCTACCAAGGGTCTTCGTTTACAAATTAGACGCAAGTAACGTGAATTTAATGGTAAGCCCACGTTATCTTACATATCGTCTGTGAAGAACCAAAATGACCCATATCCAATTTAAGCAACAATCAAAATGAGCTATGTCGTAAAAACAAAATGAGAAACATGCTTAAAATGTTAATTAGTCGACAATATAAAAAATAACTTACTATTATTCCATTACTTTTTAGACTGCAAATCTTCGTATGGAAACAACGGTTACATCACAATCACAAAAAGGAAAACAACCAAATATAATGGAACTGGAATGTCCCCTCATTTTCACGTTAAGACAAAACGAAAGAGCAGACTCCTGGTCACTCCCCTTTACGCTCATTTAAAAAAATGAAGCATCAAATAACAACAAGATTGCTGAACAGTCACTACTGAATTTACCGGAACCGGAAGTACCAGTAGCAGTCCCTGTCCTTCTGTACTCTAGAGGATTTACCATCTGTTTAGATTCGGATAATGCAACGGTGACAAATCTAAAATCTGAAGCATCGAAAACTAATGCTCAAGACAATAATAATTTAGAGTTCGTTGTGACTGTGAGCACTTGCAGTCCAGACTAAACTTTTCAATGTTTGCTATCGTTTAGAGAGACTGATTTCCTTTTAGGGTGAGTCATTATCATTTAATACATACCTACATGTATTTGTATTTAACTCTGGTATTTATTATTCATGTACTTTGTGATGGGAAGATCCATATGCCAACGGCAGGACATCTATATACCAAAGAGCAATTATTACTGAATCGATGTCACTCACAGAAATGGCTATTTACAATATCGCCTGTGGCGAACCAAAATGACTCATATACAATTTGAGCTAGAATCAAAACGAGCGTGTTTGAAAAGTGTAAAATTTTCTAATTAAATGTTTTTGAAAATTGTAAAATGTTCTATTTACATACTTTTGAAAAGGTGCAAAATGTTCTATTCACATATTATTGAAAAGTGTAAACTGTTCTATTTACATGTTTTTGAGAAGTTTAAATTGTTCTATTTACATGTTTTTTAAAAGTGCAAAATATTCTATTTACATGTTTTTTAAAAGTGCAAAATATTCTATTTAAATGCTTTTAAGACATGCTTCAATATTTTTGTAGATATATATATGATGTAGTCGACACTCGATATTGCTATATATATTTAGCTACAAATGGACAATTGATATGGGTCATTTTGGTCCTTTACAGACGATATCTTAATTTGCACTGTGTTAAAATTGTTTTCACAAATATTGTTTTGTTTTAATTAACTTTTTAGATTAAGTGGCTCCAATTACAGTGTCTTCGTGAATCCTTCAGTGAGTCAGTTCTACTGCTTTAACTTCCCACCGCATACGAATCACGTAACCATGTAAACATCAATTCCCTTGGTAATATCTGCATGTCTGCTGTCGTCACTTCCCCATGGGTATTTCATTTTTTTAACTAACTAATCGTAAGTTTTGTATTATTACATCTCTATACTAAAATATTTTAAGACTTTTAACTTCCACATGTACAATTGGTACGCCAAGGCTTATTTAGTGTTTAGAGTATTAAATAATTTCTTTCCATTGAATTTTTACTAAAGGGAACGTTCTCAAGTAATATATTAGGTAGTGCATTGAAGGGTGTTATGTAAGTACATAGGCGTATCAAAGGCAATCATTTTTTTCCTTTTCCTATGAGTTAAGATGGCGTTAAACATTTTTAGTTTTGGGGTATAGGGTGTAAGCCAAAGCTTGAAATTATTCCTGCGTTAGGTTTTACTTTACTTGAGCCTTCCCTCACTAACACTAAGCACTAAATATATAATATGCATTATTACTTTAGTTTAGTACTTTTGTCCCTCTGATTTTCAGTGCAAGTTGATTAGCTTAAACATGGACAGAAGTGAAAATAAAACAGCGGAACGACTGAATTTCCATCGGATATTATTACGACATACAATATTCACACATATTTAGTCATACAGGTAGTCACAGGTAGTAACAGGTATTCCTACATATGTTGAAGTATTGTACGTGTAACGTGTGTAACTTCGTAGAGATTAAGAAAGAATTATATTTTATATATCATTCGTCTGGGAATGAGAGATGCATGAGTAATAATATAATAATATAATTTTATGAGTCTAGCTCGCGTCGCATTAAGTAAACAAGAATGTGCTGAAGCGTGCTCAGCTGAGTGATGCATCAACATAATACATGCAGTGTATGTATGATGACTAATGTTTACGTCTGACCGCTGTGTCTGCACTTTGAGACAAGCATTCAAGTTGAAGTTTCTATTTACATTATCAATGTCAATAGACGTAAACAGTAGCGGTATTATTCTTATTTAATTACTGCGACAAAACACTTTATTCCTTTGATTCTTTATAAGAATTAAACAAATGTGGAAATCACGAAATTCTCTAATTAGATTAATCATTAGGACAATTCGTAAATTACCAAAAGATATTAAATTAATGTGTCTGGGTAGAACCATTAGTTTAAGGATGTTGTAAAAATCACATGAGATGTTTTACTTAAAATATATAAATTTGACCATTGTAAGAATGCGGTAGTCTTTGTCTGAGACAAAACACCAATTCATAAATTATACAAAATTATCAATTATCTTTGTCAACCGAGTTTAATTCAATGGGAATTAGAGTGAATAAAATACAATCGTGAATCTGAGTCTGAATAAGAAAGACGTCTACTGAAAGATTCCAGAGTTCGCTTCTTTATCCTAGTTGCATCCCCATTATCTGCGGTGTCCGATAAGTACAGTTTGCCCCAGCGAAGCGTATTTACTAGTTTCTTCAAACCTCGTTCATACCACTGAGTTAATTGGGTCCCCACACCTAACGTGGGCGTTATCAGCACAATCCGAACAGGTCTACTGGTTACCGAACTTTTCCCGAGTATTTTATACAAAGTTAAAGTTCAAAACCTTAACACGTTATCAGCACGGGCTCTAACGAGGTTTGAAAGTCACGTAAATTTTCTGTCAAAATTTTGAACGAGAGAAACGTAGTTTGAAAAGTACTTACTGTTTTTAGTTTAAAATTCAAGTTTAGCTTTTTTGTTAAAAGTAAATTGTTTTTTAGCAGTATATATACGCGGCAACAACTAGTACCGGAAATTGATATTTTGTTACATATCAGATTTCAAAATTACCATAGATTGGTAATTTCCCCTCCACTACTGAAGCAATACCAGAGTGTTGAGCATTCCTACCAATTGTTGAGACTTAAAATAATTAGGTGAAGTGAGAATTAGGCAAGAGTAGTAGTTGAGGCAATCCCAGCTCCTTTTGTTCCGTAATTTTCAATCTAAAGACTTTAGGCATCCTACGTCGTTGAGGGAATTCAAGCGAGTAGTAGTCAGCCACAAAGCATAAGTGTAGAACCTACGCAGCTGAAGACGTTTCCAGCGCGTAGTAGTTTCAAAGCACCGCAAAATAAAGTACAGATATCTCACTACTAGTAACTAAATAGGGAGTGATAGATAGTACCGTGTAACAACCCAAGTGATACTGATACTGAAGAAGAAGTTTCCATGTCAGAACTATCACCGAAGACCGAAGCCCCTTTTGACCAGAAACCAGAGGTTCCGAAGAAGCCCGTTTCCAAGACCAAGAAGGAAGACCAACGTTCGCCCATCTTACAGATATTTACTGGCCAGCTGAAGCAGGGAAGTCTGAAGAAAGGTGTCTCCACCAGATCCAAAGGCCCACCAACGAAGGACGGAAAGGAGGCTGAAGAGGATAAGCAGGCAGACAGAGAAGCTAAACTGATCCGTGCCGCTCAAGAACACCAGGACGAACAGGTAGAACTACTTAAAGCTCATTACACCAAAAGAGAAGCTAAGTATCGAGAAAGCATAGACGCATTGAGGAACCAATTAGCTCTGCGTCCCGACACTGTTCGTCTCCAGCTAGAGAACGAAGAGTTAGTAGCTCGACTAACTACAGCAGAGAACACTATCGCCCTCCACCAGCAAAAGGAAGCTGAGATGTCGACAGCCATGGTATACAATCGCCCTGTCATAGACTTTCCACCCCTGGAGAGGTCTACAGACTATACAGCCTGGGCGGAAGAAATGAAGATGTCCCTACAGATGCAGCATCTTGGGGTCATTCTGGATGAAACATGGGTACGGCCCGTACCCGCCAACCCAGCAGCTATCACAGCGGATAAGCTGTTGTCAATTCAAAACTGGGACGCTGCGAATTCCTGTACCCGCCTAACCATACTAGGGGGACTGCATCCGGACATTGCTACAAGAGTTTGATCGTTCCAGAAGGCCAAAGAACTCTTCGATGAGCTAAACAAAATGTACGCCACTAAGAAGGAAGAGGATGTGCACGTGCTCCAAGGGAAATTCTTTTCGCTGAAGATGAAAGCGGGAGAGGGATACAAGTATATGGTCAACTTGATGTCCGTGAACAACCACCTTGCCCGGGCGGGAAATGCCATGGGAGAAAGCACAGTAATGGGACTTACCATCGAGAAGTTAGCCGAATTCGAGGAATACATCGGTTTCTTGCAGACATGGAAAGTAGGCCAGGTGAAGACACCTACTACTTTGTTGGAGTTACTCAAGGCGACTGATGAAGACCGTGGGAAAGCCATCGGAAGAACGCCCTACAAACCGCTTCAAGTGTTCCTTGCTCGAGAGGACTCGCGAGGACAGACTGGAGGAAGCGGACGAGGAAGATCCCGTGAACGCCGCCAAAGAAATGGACGCAGACGATTCGATCGAGATGACGATGAATAGGAAGAAGTAGTACGTCATCGTCAGAGTTATAAGGAGAACTCCCCACCGCCGGAGGTGCCAAGACCCTCCCATAAGGCGCAGAAATTTAAAGGTACGTGTGATCATTGTAAAATTTGGGGTCACATGAAACGTGAATGCTACTATTATCTGGAGTGCATCCCGCCTCCGGATAGGACACGCCACGGATCCCGGTCCAGCTCGAGTCAAAGAGGACGCGGTAGAGGTAGCAGCCGTAAATCACGATCAAGGCGTGAAAGCTTCAACATTGGAAGAGACACTCGGGACAGGGACGACCGCCTAGACAACGCCCCAAGTAGCCGTGACGAGAGGAGAAGGGACTCGCCCCACCGCACTCGCCCCCAACAGGAGGACCGCGAGGAAAGACAGGATGGAAGTCGGAGGACCGCCCCCTCGGCAAACCTGGCTGCTCTAGATGACAGCCTTGAGGACGCAGTAGCACATTTCGCTACGCCCACAGATGCCCGATGGAAGACAAGCGTGCACTTAGGCACCGCCCACCGGAGGACGCAGAGTGACGAGAGCGAAGACCCACACAACCGCACCACTCGAGAAACTTATTACGCCAACATGGCAAGGATTGACTCACCCTCATCAGACTCGTCATCCGACTGGGAGTTCAACTCACAAAATGAGGAGGGACAAGATGAGCAATCGGGTTATGACTCTTACCCACTATCAGATGAAGATGAAGAAGAAGAATATCATACGGCATACCTGCTAAGACCAGTAGCAGAGGACCAGGAAGTAGAATATTACATCGACGACCCAGTTCCGACGCTACGACCTGAGGACTATCCCCCATTGAAAACCGGCCTAGTACGAGAATTCCTAACATCAGAGGAATGGGACGCGATAGTGAAACACCGCAGAGAAAATCAGAGAGAATTTCTGAGCGAAATGAACTTAACCAACGAAACTAGGGCACCTTCCCCACCTCGACCAGCACCAGTACCTGCACGAGCTGAGGTGAAAGAATATGTATCTGATGAAGATACCAAAAAAGACTTGCTTAATTTACTCGGACACGTTCCCATTGAGCAAGGTGAGTATTTCGCAGAAATACAGTCTAGGGCAATTTTGCAACGTCTAGTGGAAATTACTCAGACAGCACCTAGGACCATCCGACAAGAAGAACCCGAACAAATCAGAATGGACACTCCAGACGAAGTAATGAGACCGGCCACACCCCCAGAAGTATTTGTCAACCCAGATGCCCTGGAGGAAATTATCTCTTCCCCAGAAAGAATCAGTAGACCACTGGATTTGAAGGAAAATCGACAACATCTAGACTGGGAAGAAGAGGATAGCCAGCCGGAAGATGTGGATCCATTTCAGGACATGTTCGGACACATGACACCGTTTGTCGATGTGCATGCAGAACGATACAGGCAAACGCAGAACTGGGTGAATACGGCACATGCTGCATGGTTGCAAGGCCGGACAGTTCCACCACAAAATCTGCACCTAACAACGGGACGGACCCCAACCAGGCAAGGAAGGGGATCTCAAGAACAACAGGGAGTTGCCCCTGACAACACCACTACCTCGAGTTCACTGTCAACACCACCACTGGATCTTTCCTTACCAGGGAGAGAAGCAAGAACAGAACAAATCTCCCGAGCCCGGGAGTATATACTAGAACGGGTAGTGGAACCTGAGGATAGGGTAACATACACCAACTTATTAATGACCAATATAAACGTGTATGTGATAATGAGAGGAGTGGATGAGACATGGGATGCCATGCCTCCCCATCTCCGTAACAGGAACACTAACCTATTATCTGAAAGACAAGTTAGAAGAAACGCCCAGCGACTGGAGGCCGAGCAGACTGACGAAGTTGCTCTCATGCTACAAGAATTAGATCCTGAGGAAGTTCACTCCCTCCATTCGATTACCGAACTAGTAGCCATGGAAGACTGGAAACCATGTCTAGAAATGTTTGGACATCTCCCAGATCTGTATGCTAAATATGAAAAGGACGAATACCGAATTGGATACTGGGATGGTACTGGAAGAAAACTGGCAATACTACTATCAGATGGAAGCATACACTGAACCAAACCAACGCAAAGACCCTGGATCATGGGATGCCATCATTCGTTACGAAAACGAAAACATCCCAGGAAAAGACGACCCTTGGTAGAAATCACCAGCACCATAAGATTGGTTCAGTTCAATCAGGAGGAACCAGAGGAGTCCAGCGTAGAGTTAGTCATTTCGCTGTTCGGTCATCTGGTAGAAGCCTTTGACCAAGAATTCTACGGGAATTTGAGAAACAGATACCGCAGGGAAATCCGGAAAAGGAAATTCATATGCCCGGACAATTTGGACTCCGACGAGGAAACCGAAGAAACGATAAGAGACCGGACTTACCAGCGAATTATTTGCCACATCCGGGACCCACGAAGACGAGAATACAAGAAGTTACTGGACACAAATATTAAGAACTATGGACTAGACTATGGAGCGAGACTAACATGGGATCAAATCTCTCGACGTCAAAAGGCAAGAAGTCTACGGCAATCGTTTCTTGATCTATATTCTGATGTACCATATAGTCTAGATGACTCGTCACCACTGGAGGAACATCAGTCCCCCCCACCTATGGCACTGATGATTCGGCCTAATCAAGACATTTTCGACTCTGGAAGCAGTACGGACGAAGACACACTCCTAAAAAACCAGGAGGGTTTCCCTGAGATTGTAGTTCACTCACCAGAAACGACGGAAAGATTGAGAGCGGCCGAAAATCGGAGAAAACAACGCATGGACAACGAATCCATGATAACCATACACAAGGAATGGTTAGATCAAGAACATCGTAGCCAATTACATCATACCTTTTTGGAAAAGAAGAGAATCCCAAGCAGCAAGAGATTGGCGGAGATTCTATTGGAACGAAATTTACTATGGTACAGTACATCGGTAGCGGAAGGTCTCACTTGGAGCCAGATTCCTAGATTTCTCCCCAGATGCGAGGCCCAGGTATATATCACGACATCTGACCTACCCGGATACGATCCGATTTTAGAACTGACACAGCCAAGACCACCAACAGAACCAAAACCCGCACTAGATGACCCACTAATGGATGATATGCTGGATAAGATCTTGAACTGCAACATTCAACAGGAAGTAGTAATACGACCAGAAATAGCACCAACAGCCTCTGTGAGTATCACAATTGACGGTCAGGTAGTATTTGGAGCTGGTGGCGGTGCTGATCCACGCGAAATCTTTGAACCAAGAAGATCGACGAGGAAGAACAAAGGACAACCACCCTCGAGACTGATTCAGGAAACAGAGAAACCTACCCCTCAACAACAAAAAGGTAAAGGAAAGAAGAAACAGGAACCGGTACAGGAGGACTCTGATACTGATGAACCACCGTGCGCACTCATGATGCAAGCAAACTGGGACAATTCAGATGATGACGACACTGACGTCTCCAACTGGACGGAAAGAGATATCCGTAAAGCCACTTTAAGATCAATACCCGAAAATACCCGAATGCACTTGGATCCCTATCCATAAGGGCACAGGACCTTGGGCGAGAAGATACGCCAGAGAAACTGCGGACTGACAGAGCAGACTGCAGAATATGTAAGGCAAAAAGGGCAGAATTGTTTTTTAAATCTCTTTCACAGCGTAAGAAGGACAAGAAAGAGGAGCAAAGCCTGGAGAAGCCTAAAAAGGAACAGAAGATAATCCTGTTCGAGAAAATTCTTTTTTCATCCCCTGCCGTTTGTCAACGTAAGGAGGGACTGGAACTGGAGAAGAAAAAATCGAAAAAACCGAAATCCTACTTGGAAGCTCTAATCGGTAAGGAGAGAGAAGTCACCACCACCTTTACCACCAAGGAAGGACGGAAGACGACGAAATACTCATCATCTTCTCTGGCTGGAATTCGCAACACTCAGGGGGGAAGGACGATGGAGGAAAACAGAATTCCTATTCTACACTCTGCACAAAGTGAGGAGGGAGTAGGAGGAAAGAAGCGCACAACACATGGACGTACATATACCGCCCAGGAGGGAGGTAAAGCTAAGAAGCAAAAGATGCTATCTGTAATCTCCACTACCCATGAGCCGAGCAGACGAGCACTTTGGAATGTACAAGGAAAATACCCTGGAGCACCTTCTGGAGCTGACTCTGGAGAGCACAGGAGGGATGTAACCACCACCACTAATAGGCACAATGGAAAAATTGGACGAATTCCCAGGATCAACTGGAAGACCAAGAAAAATGGACTGGAAGTTCCAAAAGTGAGGAGAGATGCGGAGACTATTCCTAATTTAAGGAGGGAAGAAGAGAGGACTCTATCTAACTCCGGAAGGACGACCAACACACTTCCACTATTTTTCTGTTTACTGTATTTCTTGATGCTGATAATTAGTGGCGGAGCACAGAAGACCGATGAAGGAGGACCGGTGATCTAAAGAAGATCTGAACACCCGGCATTGTCTGAATACAATTCCTACAATGTGAAAATACGCCTTATATCACCATGTCATTTATTGAGATACCCGAATGTTTCAATTGCAAGTTATGGAAATAATCTGAATGATAAATGTCAGGATGAATATAAGAGGACTTTCCTTCATCCGATGCAGAAGATTTGTCTGACAACATTGACACCATCCAGGAAGAAGAGATCCGTATTTACTAACGTCGCGATGACAGCATTGGCGGTATTTACGAGCGCTGGACTTGGGATGTCGTACCAGGCGGAACATCAATCCGAGATAAACAGGCAGCACACCGAGGAGCTGGCCACACATTTCAACAACCTGGACAAGAAAATACGGAAGGATACGAAGAATTTTAAACTCTTCCAGGACCACATGGACAAAATTACTACTCAGGTGAACAAAAAAGCGAGTGCGACTAATCGCTTACCTGATGAGATCTAATCGCTAGTTTGACATAGCATACCTAGTGTCAAGACTTACGATGAGTGGAGAGATTATCCGACACACAAAACGGCTATGGAGCAGACGACACATGGATGAAGAACTATTTGATTTCTTGAATTTCACGCTACCATGTGGAGAACTTTGCCCGCTGAATTTGGCTGAATTTCGATCCTGTCAAAGTGATAAACAAATGGACAACTTGTTGGTAAAGTTCATTGTACCACTTGTGAACCCTAATTTGACATTGGTCGAGGCAGATCCTCTCAGGCTGATAATGAAGACCGGAAACTGGACGTGTGATTTGGAATACACTGGACCGAAAAACGCACTTTTATCGAAAGCAGAGGACTGCATCTACAATACTGGACTGGACTGGAACTTTATGGACCGAGTCGCAGCGACAAACAGACTGAGATGCAAGCCCAAGAATTCGTTTGGAGGAGCAAAAGAACACTTTACTCTTCAGCACTGTCGGGATAGTGCAGAAAACGATGACGTGGAGGCAGTTCAAGTGAAGGCTTATAATAGATATTTTCATATCTATTGTCCACGTATGCAGATAACTGTGGGAAGCAAGAGAACCACCCCTTGCCCAGATGGAACCTTCCTACTACCAATTACCACCACGTTTACAATAAACAATGAAACGTATAAGGGTGAAGTACTAGAACTTATATTTAGTCAACGTGAGGACCCCATGCTGGTGGATCAACTTAACCACCATATGAACTTGGAGATGAACCTCAGCAAGTTAAACGAGACGTTTACTGAAGAAGATAACAGTATAGACATATCGTCATAGAAAATTGACACCTCGATTCTGTGGTATATGTACCTGATACTTATTGTATTCATTTCAATATGTATGGCTTTGACCGTGTTTTATTTCAAGTGGAAACTCACAGCCGCATTTTGGAAGCGAGGTTGGAGAAATGACAATTGGACTCATGTACTGGGAGTACATAGTATGCAGAATCTAGACGTTGCAGATATGGAGCTGCAGAATCTATACGGAGAAAGACCAATACTCCCGCCGAGGAGCAGAAGGACGGAGAGTATTTACGAAAATTTGACAACCAAATGCCACAGCACTATGCATTTGGTTAGGAGCGGAGCACTGGATGACAATTCAATACTCACGAGAGATACGTTCCTGGCAGAGATGGACCGTTTTAAAAGGGATGAAACGAAGGCAAATGCACCTGTACTCATACAGATCCAGGGACCACCAACATCCACACCAACATCAACATCAACGTCAACACCTCTCGCAAAATTTCCTGTATTTAAGAATGTGGAAATGTCTGATGATGAGAATTATTAAATTTTTTAAGTTTATTTTCTTTATTTATTTTTTTTCTTGATGTATAAGATGTATTTTTAAGACGGAATAGTTTCGGATTTTCCTTTTTATACTTCTTTTTAGTCGTATTAAAAGTTAAATAGGAGGGTATTACGACATACAATATTCACACATATTTAGTCATACAGGTAGTCACAGGTAGTAACAGGTATTCCTAAATATGTTGAAGTATTGTACGTGTAACGTGTGTAACTTCGTAGAGATTAAGAAAGAATTATATTTTATATATCATTCGTCTGGGAATGAGAGATGCATGAGTAATAATATAATAATATAATTTTATGAGTCTAGCTCGCGTCGCATTAAGTAAACAAGAATGTGCTGAAGCGTGCTCAGCTGAGTGATGCATCAACATAATACATGCAGTGTATGTATGATGACTAATGTTTACGTCTGACCGCTGTGTCTGCACTTTGAGACAAGCATTCAAGTTGAAGTTTCTATTTACATTATCAATGTCAATAGACGTAAACAGTAGCGGTATTATTCTTATTTAATTACTGCGACAAAACACTTTATTCCTTTGATTCTTTATAAGAATTAAACAAATGTGGAAATCACGAAATTCTCTAATTAGATTAATCATTAGGACAATTCGTAAATTACCAAAAGATATTAAATTAATGTGTCTGGGTAGAACCATTAGTTTAAGGATGTTGTAAAAATCACATGAGATGTTTTACTTAAAATATATAAATTTGACCATTGTAAAAATGCGGTAGTCTTTGTCTGAGACAAAACACCAATTCATAAATTATACAAAATTATCAATTATCTTTGTCAACCGAGTTTAATTCAATGGGAGTTAGAGTGAATAAAATACAATCGTGAATCTGAGTCTGAATAAGAAAGACGTCTACTGAAAGATTCCAGAGTCCGCTTCTTTATCCTAGTTGCATCCCCATTATCTGCGGTGTCCGCCAAGTACAGTTTGCCCCAGCGAAGCGTATTCACTAGTTTCTTCAAACCTCGTTCATACCACTGAGTTAATTGAGTCCCCACACCTAACGTGGGCGTTATCAGCACAATCCGAACAGGTCTACTGGTTACCTAACTTTTCCCGAGTATTTTATACAAAGTTAAAGTTCAAAACCTTAACAGATATGGCAAGACAAGTCATTGGCTGTATTTGTGATTACGGTGAAACCTCAATTTACCTATGTTATGTAACTTTGTATAGATTTCATAATATCGTATAATATATAACATGGTCACTGAAGAACCAAAGTGACACATATCCATTTTAGCTAAAACCAATATCCCCACTATTTACAAAAATGTTGTAAAATATATCTCGAAAGCATTTAAATGGAACATTTTTCAGTTAAAAAAACTATTAGAGCATTTTGAACTTTTTTTAAACATGCAAATAGAACATTTTACTTTTTTCAAGAATTTGGAAATAGAACGTTCTACACTTTTCAAGAATATGCAAATAGAACATTTTGAACTTTTTTGAAACATGCAAATAGAATATTTTGAACTTTTTAAAAACATGCAAATAGAGCAGTTTACGCTTATCAAAAACTCCCCAAGCAGCACATCCACACTTTTTAGACGTGTAAAAGTAGTAGAAAAAGTGGACGTGTAGGCGTACACGTTTATTACACGTTCAATATACGTCAATTTATAAACGAATATTTATAAACCTAATTTAAACGTTGAATTATAGGCTATAGTTCTCCAATATTTCAACGTGTTCAGATACACGTCTAAGAGACGTGAATTCAACGTTCATGGATACTCGCGCGGTATTTATATGAAAATTTAGAAGGGCAGGCATGCGCAGCATGGTTGGTGTTAGAGGAGAGAGCGACCAGCACGAGGAAGGACAGACAGCCATGGCGGAAAAGTAGAAGAATAATTGGCTGGAACGGGATTCTATTTTTCTTAGTATCGAGGGTATTTTCAAAGTTGGAACTTATTTTTACATGAATTAACTAGCCTGAAGTGTGTTTTTAGTTTTATTTTAAATATTAATATACAATTATTTATTTTAACAGTAGTAAACCTCAAATAAAACAGTGCAGTGCCTACTTTGGAAATCATATAGTGTAATATTGCTTTTGTGTCAATATACTTACTATTACTATTAGTGTTCAGCCTGGTTTTCAATACTGTTGGCTATTTACAATATATAATGCAAGCCATAGGTGAGATCGTACAATAATAACAGTGTCGTTTGTCCGGGATAAGAACTTCTTCAAAATAGTTCGTACTAATTACCTTGATTTCACTATCCGGCTTAGTAGAAGGATGACGTTTAGCCCACACTCGAGTTAAAAATAGTTAACTCGAGTGATCTACAGTAACTATAGTTAAATTGGTTTTCCAATTTAATTCTGGTTGAAGTCACTAGCCGAATCAAGGTTTTCTTGTTTGTACCCGTGTCTACACTTTTATTATGAACGATATCACCGGCTGCTGACTGTTACTGCTCTGCCATTATTTCCAACAAATAATCGGGATTATTTTGTTTTACCTAATTATCAACACTAGTTGAATATGTTGCTGTACTGCCAAACAACATTATGGGTTTTATTTACTCAGCATCAGTTAGATAATGCCTTTATCATGGTGCATAGTTTATGTAAGTGAAGTTGTGTGAAAATCGGATTTATCTTGAAAAGTTATGTCGATCGATAATTTTAAAACTTCAGTGAATAATATTATGACCGCTTGACCGCTAGTCGTTGATCACATTATTATGAATCTTCCTGTTTTACAAAGTGGTGTTGATGAAGAAAAAGTAAATAGTTATTGTGTGATAATAATATTGGTCAGTAATACGTTTAAGATGTACGTTAACATTGTTTTCTGATCAGTCGTCGTAGCAATAAAAATATAAATAATAAAATATAGATTTATCAGAAGCTAGTTGAATTACTTCGTGTCCTGCTAATCGTTAGTTTCCTAATGGTTTTTTGTTAATTCAGCTATTTGTGAAAGCGAAATTCATATTCAAGGGCCTTCGTGCCTACGTTTATTTAAGGTTGAAATATGAACGATGATTCAACGTTGCTACAAGAAACGTGTGAATGGAAACGTTGAATACCCGTGTAAATACATAGTATAAAACACGTCTAATCACCCGGACATTTCGGCGGCGTATACACTACATTTCACCCAAAAATACACGTCTTTTTAACGTAAAATACCCCGTGTAAAAAACGTAGAATCCACGTTGATGTGCTACTTGGGTCCTGATTAACAATTTAGGCATGGTTCTCAATTTGTTTTTATGACATAGCTCTTATTTTGATTCTAGTTTAAATTGGATATGGGTCATTTTGGTTCTTCACAGACGATAATATAATTACAGAGACATTATAACATTATCAGTCTGTATATAGTGCTACTACATACACATATTATAAAGAATAATTATTGTGGTTAGGCATTATTTGCATTATTATGAAATAAATTACAATAATTGATCTGATTTTAATTAAGAAAATATTGTTTTGCATAATCTAGCTGTAAGGCTATTGAGCTGTAATACTTAACAGTGGAACAGTGACTTAGTAAATTTTTTATCTCTATTTTTAAAGGAAAGAATTCCTGGATGGATGTTTTATTTTCTTTGAGGTCCAGGGGACTGATGATAAATGTGAAGAGCTTACAACGAGATTTCTACTTCCAGCGAATGGCTCCCAAACCAGCATCAAGACTTTTACAAAGCTTATCCAGCATCATATGCCAGTGGCAGTTATCGTTTGAAGATCATCAATATAGAGGTCAAGAGTACAGATGACATTTACTCGAAGCTTCCGCTGTTCCTCTTCCCAGTCGTTTTTGTAGTCTTCAATCTTATAGACACACTCATCATCTACAGAATATTTTCCCACGTCCACCTGACGAATCCCAATGCCTTGCTTTTACTCGTCCCGGATCCGGTTCCGGCAGCGATACAAACACAAGTAGCGGCACCAGAACCACAAACTGGAAATGAAGAAGAGCCAGTACCAGAACCAGGACCAAAAAATCCGGCGCTTCGCGCCGGATTTGTCGACTAGGGGGGCCCGAAGTAGATGCTGAGCTTCAAAAAAGGCTCAAGATAATTCATGTAGCGCTAAAAGACGATATAAGATTTATGGAAGCTCCCCTAGCATGAATGAGCCATATACAAATGTAAATTGTTGATTGGATTGTGCATGAAGAAGTGACTGATGGTGCTTTAAAAAGGGTTGACATCATCTGCTGGCGAAAAGATCTATTGTCAGGGTATATTCTGGATCCCACAATACGTATGGAGTAGTCATGTCGTCAAGCGGAAAAAGTTAATATAGAAAAGCAGGCGCATTATAACCCTTGCATTCCTTACTTTTTACTATAAACTGGTAGTTTAAACTATAAAATGTGAAAGACGTCCTTATGGACGAGCCGTCACTATCTAGAGCCCATTTACTAACGCATGTCCGTGATCTGCAGTAATTAATAAAAATTCGAAAAATGGTGAGGAAGATGAATTCCGAATGCCTGAGCTAGTGTTCGAAGTGTGGACCCCCGTCATGAAAACGCATATTTTTAGGTGCCTAAAACTATGAAATTTGTGGGACGTCATGATGGACGATCCCTGAATACCTTTAAACTATATAGATGTATTTGTGACATATGGTTACAATAGTTTGGAACAAAATTTTAAGTTGGCATTGGGGATACCCAAAACAATATTTGTGGGAAGTCATTATGGGCGATCCCTCAATACCTATAATTCCTTCTGTGTTTGTGATCGGGAGTTGAAGCTGGTAGATACTTGGCATAGTAGATACGTACATACGTCTGTGTGAAGCTTAACAACCAAGTTTCCCCTCGCCACGCCGTGCTGCTGAGGAGAGCCAAATCAACCCAAGGTGGTGTTGAAGTATGCTGATCTGGACCGGACTGGAGGATTATTTAATTAAAGCTATTATTTTAATGAAGTAAGGGGGGAAACAAAGTACCCCCTTCACCTGTAAGTATTTTTCCAAAAAAACTAGAACAAATACATTGAATTTTGATGGCATTCAATATATTGAAAATAAGTAATTGACAGAAAATTGCACCACGTATTTTAAAATAAAATTTCTAACCACTGGTTTGGGTTTGATGTTGAATCGGATTTGACTGAATGAAACAACATTCTATGATTGCACCTCCTATATAATCAATACTGGAAAGCGATGTGGGCCACAGGACTATGATTTCTGGACGTCATTGGGGATTAATTAATTACATCTGGTATTTTAATGAAGCAAGGGGGGAAACAAATTACCCCCTTCACCCGTAAGTATTATTCTAAAATAGAATCAATACATCGAATTTGAAGTTAATTAAAAGTACATAAATAAGTAAAAGAAACACTAGCAAAACAGTACATAGAACGAAAATTCTAATATCGACTTTTTGTTTTGTTTTGGTGTTTGGAATTGAATTGGTTGTGAGTTGGACTTGTCTGAATAAAACAACAACATATGAATGCACCTGTTATTCAAGCAATACTAGGGGCAGAAAGGGTTAAAATTATTTAAGAAATGGACAAGATCAAATCGGGGTGGGACAAGAAAATTGAACTTTCAAGATTTCAACTCAAAATTCTCAAATCAAAATGCAACAAGTAACAATCAAAATTACAATTCAAATGCAAGATTAAAGTATGACCTACCTAGAATATACTATAATAATGCTACGTCTATGAACCAAGAAAAACTTGATAAAATTGAATTATTAAGTGAGGAATTTGTAATATTAACGGTAACAGAGACATGGAGAAATAGCTTTAAAGATATTAATATAAGGAATTTCGAACTGTACGAAACTGTCAGAATTGCAAAAGTGGGAGGTGGGACTGCTATTTATGTTAAAAATAGTATTAATGCTGTAAGATTTAAGAACTTTATTAATAATAGATCTAAAAATTTTGAAATAACGTGTGTAATTACCCGCCCGAATTACCTACCTGAAGTAATATCAGTAATAGTAATTGTTGTAGTCTACCTACCCCCTAATGCAACACTGGAAGTCCAAAATGAACTGCATGATGCAATAATTGATATTAATGAGAAAATATGTAGTAAGTATGTATCTCCGGGACTAATAGTATTAGGCGATTTTAACCGATGGAGTAAAGGAAGTAAGATCACTAAAGTAACTAAATTAAGGCAAATTGTAAAATTCTCGACTTTTAACACAAGCGTCAATGAAAATAATGTACCTCTGGATCTCATTTATACAAATATAAGTAGTTACTATAATAAGCCAAGTAAAATTGCAGCTTTAAAAGAATTAAAAGCTGGACATGTTGGAATCAGTCTTGTACCTAAAACTATGTATCATGGTAATGTTAGTAATGTGATATGGAAACAATATAGACAGTATACTAAGGATAACAAAAGTAAGTTTATTAATTGTATAACTAGTTCAGACTGGCAACCGTTTTATAATGCTAAGAATATTGAAGATATGGTTAAATTATTTGAGAACAATTTAGAACTAGCTTATGAATCATCATTCCCAAATAAAACCAAACAATGTAAAACTAATGATCCTAGTTGGATAAATTCTGAAATTAAGCAATTGTCAAAAATGCTGTTAAAATGTAAAAATAATAGTAATAATTATCAGAATTTACAAAAATTGTTAAAAAGTAAAATTGAACATGCAAAACAAAAATTTTATGAAAAGTTAAAAGGACAATCAACCAAAAGCTGTAAAGATTTCCATAAGATTGTCTCTAAAATTTGCAAGACTAAGAGTAAGGAATCTGTTGTGTCTAAAATATGTCTAGTTAATAATAGTGATAACAGATTAAATATGGTCAACCAAATTAATAAACATTTTTTAAAAATAAATACGGTATATGAACCAATTGTAAAAAATTCGAAAGGTAATAATAGGTTAACAAACTATCTAAAAGTTAATGACATACAAGTACTTAAAAAAGTTGAAAACATTAACCCAAGCAAATCAAATAGTCCTGGTGGTTTGCCCTTAAGCATAATTAAGGAATTAGGATTTATTTATACTCCTCAATTGACACATTTGTTTAATTATTCATTTGAAAATAGTGTGGTTCCAGACTCATGGAAAGTAGGCTATATAACTCCGATACCTAAAGATGTAGACCACTTATGTATAGATAACTTAAGACCCCTATCTCAGACAAATATTTATAGTAAAATACTAGAAGAATTCATGTTTAATAATATTTATAACCAAATAATAGATAAAATAAGTATTAATCAATTTGGCTCAATTAAGCAATCATCTACCACACACTATTTAGTAAAGATGTTAGATTTTATTCAGAAATCCCTAGATAATAATAAATATGTAATTGTAGTAATGCTGGACTTGTCCAAGGCATTTGATCTTGTGGATCACAATATTTTGATTTGTGAATTAACTAAATTAGGTGTTAATCAATGTGATATATATTGGATAGAAGACTTCTTGTGTAAAAGGTCTGAGTGTGTAAAGGATGGCAACCTTTTGTCTAGTCTAAAAGAGATACATAATGGGACACCACAAGGAACAAAATTAGCACCGTTATCATTTATAATTATAATAAATAGAGTCTTACTAAATTTTCAAGATAAATACCAAAATTTGAAAGTAAATGATAAGAATTTGTTTGTTGGATATGTTGATGATATGGGACTGGCAGAAGCACTAGATTATAATGAAACCCCAAAAGTCCAAGAGTATTTAAGTGATATAAATAAATGGACTGATGAGCTTAGAATGAAGCTTAACCCGATTAAATGCAATGTTATGGTTATTAATAAGTCTAGGAATAAAAAGTATAATCAAATAAGCCTATCACTAAATAACACAATATTACCTGTTGTAAGTAGTACAAAATTGTTAGGAGTAATTATAAATGATAAACTGTTATGGGATGAGCACATTAGTAAGGTAGTTGAAAAGGCTTCAAAGAAGGTATTTATATTACGAAAATTAAAATCCTGTGGTTTTAATAAAGATAAACTAGCTTTAATATATAAGACATACATAAGGAGCAACTTAGAATATGCTTCACAGTCAATTAGCCAAAGTTTAAGTAAAATGTTACTCTTAAAAGTTTGTAAAATAGAAAAACGATGCCTAGGAATAATTTTAAATAAGTATGTGAGTGAGCGTAATTATGACAAAGCGGTATTGGAAATTAAGACAGACAAAATTGAATCACGGTACAAAAAATTACTTTTCAGATTTGGGAAAAAATTGATTAAATCAAATCGCTACTCGGAGTGGCTAAAGCCATATGAACGTTGTAATAGTAGGCCAAATAGAAATAAAAATAACCATAGGTTAATTAAATGTAACACAGAAAGGTATCGTTCCTCAACAATACCATCAATACTTAGACTTTTTGAATCTGAATAATGCTACCATTGTTGGTGGATGCTGTATATAGGAAAAGGTAGAGCTTATTAGCAAAGATAAACACTAATTTGTAAAATCTTTAATCCACTGCGCTTGTATATGACGCGTGTGGGCTTCTTAATTTTTCCTTCAAAAATTTAATAATAAAAGAAACTAACAATAAGGTATGTAATATTTATAGTAAGCAAATTAATCTATCTGTAAAATGTACTGTTTTCGAGGGCAATAACAGTTTTGTTTTGTCATTGTGTATGTATAATTGTAATTGGAAAAATGGAAGAAATAAAAACCCAGCAATAATAATAATAATAAACTATATAAATATACATATTTGTGACATGTAGTTACAATAGTTTGGAAAAAATGTAAAAGTTGGCAAAAAACTATGATATTTGTGGGACGTCATTATGGACGATCCCTGAACACCTATAAATCATATTGATATATTTGTGACATGTAGTTACAATAGTTTGAAAAAAATGTAAAAGTTGGCAAAAAACTATGATATTTGTGGGACGTCATTATGGACGATCCCTGAACACCTATAAATCATATTGATATATTTGTGACATGTAGTTACAATAGTTTGAAAAAAATGTAAAAGTTGGCAAATAACTATTATATTTGTGGGACGTCATTATGGACTATCCCTGAAAACCTTTTAACCATATAGATATATTTGTGACATGTAGTTACAATAGTTTGCAAATAATTTAAAAGTTAGCAAGGGGGTACCTAAAACTATGAGGTTTGTGGGACGTCATTACAGGCGACCCCTGAATACCTATTAACTATATAGATATAACGGCGACATGCAGTTAAAATTGGTGTGAAATAATTTTAAAGTTTAAAATGGGAGTACCTAAAACTGTAAACTGTGAAGGACGTCATTTATAGACGATCCGTCACCATCTATAGCCCATTTACTTAGGCATATCCTTGATCCGTGGTAATGAATAGGAATCCGTAAAATGGTGAGGAAGGAGAATTCTTATTGCCTGAGCCGGTGTTCGAACCATGGACCCCCGCCATGAGTCACAAGAACTCACGACCACTACCACTATACCAGGCTGCCATGTGAACGTACATATGTCAGCAGTGCATTTACTTGTAATGGATATTGGTGAAAATTTTCCATGTGTATTTTCAATGGCGAAAATTGAGAAGCTCTTAGCTCCGTATGTACCTTCCATGTATTTTTAGCCCTTTTTTTTATCTTGAAACATGGATTTTATTCTTTGTCCGTTTAACTGTTAATTGCGAACAAACTATAACTTCAATAATTACCAAAAACTATACAGCACTTGTGGCTCGCTTTTCTGGGCGATTAAAATTGGTTTAAATTTAATCGCTTAAAAAATGCGATCTGTAGCGTGCGACCAACACATTTGGGACAGACAGACAGACACCAGACACCAGACCAATAGATGTTTGCTCAGCATCTAAAAACGAGGAAACTTTGCTTGGAGACCCTGAGCTACCGGCAGCGGTAACAGCACCAGAAAATGAATGCGAAGTATGTCATCAGTATACATGGAAAATTTGATTCAGGACCTTGACTTTACTGACAATTCGTGGCTCAAAATGGACGCTTTTGTCCATCATTGTACGAACAAAAGAACCAGCTGCGGCTCAAAACAGAAAATCAATTAGTTCGAAAATCCATTGCCAAGTATTGAATGTCGGCATATTTTATGCACTTCCAGCAAGTCAGCTATTGATTCTGTATCAAAGGGTATATGATTAAAAATATCCTTTCATGTTATACAGCATACTTGTAATTGATTTTATTTGATATTCATTTCGTCTGTGAAGTACCGAAATGACCCATATTCAATTTAAGTTCGAATCAAAATGAGCTATGTCATAAAAACAGAATGCAAAACATGCGTAAGATGTTAATTAAGAGTGTTTAAAAAGTGCAAAATGTTCTATTTACATGTTTTTGAAAAGTGCAAAATGTTCCATTTACATGTTTTTTAAAAGTGTAAAATGTTCTATTTACATGTTTTTTAAAAGTGTAAAATGTTCTATTTACATATTTTTTAAAAGTGCAAAATGTTCCATTTACATGTTTTTTAAAAGTTTAAAATGTTCTTTTTACATATTTTTTAAAAGTGTAAAATGTTTTGCTTAAATGCTCTCAAGACACATTTCAATATTTTTGTAGAGAGTGGATATTGTTTTTTAATTTTTTGTTTGGAATTTCTTTTAGTTGCATGTAATACAAAAATATTTACAAATTTTAAGTCTAGTAATTTTATTTTATTTGCCCTTGCTTTAATTTGATTAGTTTGAATGGTTTTCATGTTCTAGAGCTTGGATATATAACAGGACAGAATGATTTATGCTACCGAAATTTCCTATGCTCTCAGAACGGGTTTGGCGTGGACGACTTCAACCATCTTTACTCTAATATTGTCTACATTCTTTTTGGTCTTGCTTTTCTATTTCTTGTGAGGCATTTTAAAGGGAAAGTAAGCAGAGTTTTGGAAGCAGAAAAGGAAGCAGGACGTGTGGAGACTGGGGTCTTTTATCATTTTGAGCATTTTTATGCCCTCGGAATTTCATTAATTTTTGAAGGTTTGTGTACCACTCTATCAGGGCCAGTCTACTGCATATCATGATTTAAGTGCTGGCTATACTATACACTATTGATTTTAATATGACTTAATTAATTAATTAATTGCTCATCGAATTTTAACAAAGTTCATTTTTACAATGCGCAATGGAGGGAAATAGTATACAATTTTACATGCCATTTAAGTATACATATATCGTATGTGAAGAACCAAAATCGCCAAAATTACCCGTATCCAATTTTAGCTCAAAACAAAATCCGCTATCTACAAAAATATTCAGATGTGTCTTGAGAGCATTTAAGTAAAACATTTTACACTTTTTTAAAATATGTAAATAAAACATTTTACAATTTTAAAAAACGTGTAATTTGAACATTTTCGAGTTTTTCAAACACTTGTCAACACAACATTTTACACTTTTCAAAAATGTGTAATTCAAACGTTTTGCAGTTTTCAAAAACTCGTAATTAATATTTTACGCATGTTTCTTAATGTTTTTAGGACATGATATGTATATCAAATTTTGATTTTGACTTAAATTAGATATGGGTCATTTTGGTTCTCTACAGACGATATTTAATAATGACCTCAAATAAATCTACTGTGCAATATGGTTTAACTTATTCTGTTTCAGGAATTCTTAGTGGAGTCTATCATCTCTGCCCTACCCAGACACATTTTCAGTTTGGTTAGAAATTTAGAAATGCAATATTACAATATTAAATAAAAAGAATTAAAATTAAATTAAGTAAGAATATAAGTAAGTTATATTTATTTTGAAATGTTTTTATATGTAAACAAATAGACAGTTCTTTTATGTACGTTCTGGCTGTACTATCTACAATACAAATTTACCAGTTCAGACATGCAGACCCATTTTGTCCGTAAGATAATAATTTATTACCATGCGTTTTCTAAAAATTAGATTTTGTTTTATTTCTTGTGCATTAATTAATTTTACAGCAGTTACAGCAGAGTTCTGTTTATATAAAGAGTTAGTTCGATTTTGCTTTCTCATTTCTAGACACAATACATTTGGAATACTAGCCGTGATTTCCCTCATGTCTGTAGCAGGGATTTTGCTCAACGCAACTGGTAACAAGGATTGGTACAATGTCTATGAGTACACTTTTTGCATCCTTCACATCTTTATTAGTGTGCCCATGATTTCGGTCTATATGTATTTCATAGGTCATGTTCGAAATCAAGGTATTGTTATACCGTACAGTTACTATAGTAGTAATTATATGCATTACAAATACATAATATGTATATGTCTATATTATAGACACCCAAGAAAATTTTAATATTTGTAAAATATTTCGTAGACAACAATGCTGTGACTGGATGGCCGTTCTCCACGAGGACGTTACGCGAACGTTCGCGTTACTAATAAATGGAGAACGGCAATTTTGCTGTTAGTGAGAATTAGAGATCGGCAACTTTGCTTCTTCAGTAACGATATGCTTGTAAGCACGTCTTTGGGCTTGCAGTTAAGAACGCGATAATTGAATTTCCACTTGCAGCTAGGTCCGTACGAATCAGCGTCCTAAGAAAGCGAGGCCGACCCACTAATGCTAGCCGACAACCACTCATGCAACAATAACTTTTTTATCAATATTACCTAATTTTTTTATTTACCTAAACTTTGAGCATGTAATTACTAATTTTTTTTATTCCGAAAAAATAATAAAATAAGTACTATCAGAATTAGTGGACCGCTAATTGATCCTACCGCCTATTGCTCTAATAGGCCTACCGCTCGGTGGTCTTTTTCATAATTAAAACAGCCTCGTGGCCCCCTCCTCTACCGCCAATTGCCATTCAGCCAGCAATCTTAATCATTACTATTGTGTGGACCGAAGGGTTAAATGCACTGTGCCTACATCATAAGTGATGAGAAATTAAAGAAACTTGGTTGTCCAAAATAGGGGGCCAGACTCCAAAGACGCCACTCAACTTTAGCCAGTTCTGGGAACCACCCACCCCCATCCTGACCCTCACGAGCATTGCTTACTAGTTAAATATTTGCTTAACATGTAGTGTTTTAGCAATGTGACACACACCCTCAACACCGATGGCGTCATTTGTGTCCGGTACCACAAAAAAGAGATAGGAGACCATTTGAAGTTCCCGCAAAATCTTTTCGAAACTGAAAATTCGGTTTTTAGACCGGTAACTCACTAAAACTAGGTTCAAATAATACGTCATTCGAACGGCAATGACTAGCAGAATATAACTGCATTTGATTTCAGCGAGATATCTCAACAGTTTCACAAATTTCAATAAAAAACCAGTATTTTTTTTCGAAAATTTGCGCGAATTTTTGAAAATTCCTTATAAAATGTGTTGTATGGGTCCAAAGTGGAAAATGAATCCCCTTATGTTTTTATTTTTTCAAGGGCTTTAAAATAAGCTATAGTTCGTCAAAATCAGCTTAGTATTTCAACAATGTTATAAATTATGTAAATAGGTAGAAATTATTCGTTCACTTAGCATAGCTGGAATATTCAACATTTGATTTCATTAATTACGATCTAGTATCTGCAGCTTGGAAATTTGATTAATTTACTAAGCAGAACCATTTACTCTACCGGTGACATGTCATTAAGGCATGACCCCCTACAATAGTTAAGCTCAGAGTTCATGCTGATTGCTATACTGTAAATAAACTACAGTGCTCGTAAATGGTTTGAAATACAATTATAAATTCGTTAGGTACAAGGATTTAGATTTTTTGATGCACATAGTTGGTGAGTCAACAAATTAACGATAATGCAAAAATATTTAACTTTCCAATACACAAAATCGTATTTTATTCAGGTAAAAAAAAATTAATTTAACTTGTTGAAAGTGTAATAATAAATGTCCTGTAGCTAAAAGTAGTGCAGAAAGTAAGGCTCATTTAAAGCAGAATTCATATTACTAATTAATTAATTGTTAACAGGCATTATGCTTTTTTCAGTTATGTGCAATTCACATCACATCTTGTTTCATCAGCCTAATTCCAACCAGTCTCACATCTCATCCAACTTCCTTTATTCTGAAAATTAAAACAAAAACAGCAATTAAGAAACTTTGTAATAATGACTGAATACACAATTGCAAAATATTTAAATAACATTCAAATAAAGGAACCACAAGAAACTAGCATCAAATGAATACTTGAAACTACTACTACCACCACCATGTATTATCATTACTTTTATATCATTCGACGGGAATGGGTCTGTGTAGAAGTCATCAAATTTGTTCTCCCCAATTTCAAAAACATGCGAATAGAACATTTTAAACTTTTTAAAAACACGCACATACAAAATTTTTTAGTTTTCAAAAAAATGTAAATATAAAATTTTTAAATTTTACAAAAAATAAATAAATAAAGCATTTTAAACTCTTCAAAAAAAAATAAATAGAACATTTTGAACTTTTTAAAAACATGCAAATGGAACATTTTAAACCTTCCAAAATCTCCTAATTAACATTTTACTCATTTTTCTCATTTTGTTTTAATGACATAGCTCATTTTGATTATAGTTGGAAATAGGTCATTTTAGTATTTTACAGACGATATGAATGACAACAAAATTGTGTAACCGTCATTCCATTTTTCATCGTACTTCCACAATTGTCATCAGGTTTTTATAGAATCTGAAATGTTGTATCTTTAAGGAGCTATTGTAAACCTAATTTGTTTTTTTTTAAGAATTTAGAATAATGTATTATTGACTTTTTAAACATATGCTGTCCGCGGAACACTTTGCGCCTCTCAAAAACATGTAAACTGAATGTTTTACACGTTTGAAAAATATTAAAATGGAACACTTGTCACTTTTCAAAAACTTTCAAATTACGTATTTTGTTAATCATTTATGGATGATCCCTTACAGTATTTAAGTCAAGAATCATAATTAATGCTGATTGCTTTTAGGCTATTAGGTGCTGACTGTAAAAAAATGCAGGGTTTATAAATGGTTTCATATACAATTAGGAATTGGTTAGGTTGAATTCGTTGTTTCTTGGCATGATATCTAACGAAAATAAACATGAATTTGTCTTTGCAGACTGTCGCAGATTGCAACCAACGGAGTGGTGGAGCTTCCCATGCAAAACATTCAAATAAAGAAACCAAAAGAAATTAGAAATTAGCATCTTAAATGAATAACTGGTTGTTTATTGGGAAATATAAACTTCTACATTTAAAAAAATATTTTTGCGGGAAGTTCTGTTTCATTTCATGCGGCTAATTAAGGGAGACAAAAAAGTGCCATTCAATTTGTTGGTAGATCAGCTGGAAATAAATAACCCTCTATCGTATTGAACATTGCTTTTTTACTACGGATATACACAATTACCGGAATTTTGAAAGTTTTGCAATACTTGACCAATTTCATATGCTAACTAGAATGCCATTCAAAAATACAAAACAAAACATACGTACCACAAATGTAATTCTTTACATCGCACACACTCGTAACGTAACTGCATTCTATTTTTCATGCAATTTTTAAGAGCCAAGTTTTAATAGGAGACCAATTTAATGTTAAATAAATTATTTCAATAAAAAAAATGGCTAAATTTTATAACATAAAACCAAGAAAGTGAAAGTCAAGGAAAATTAGTTTCTGTCTTAACGGAGAAATGTACACACTAGTTTTATTTTGTCTTGGAAAACATTTTTAATTCTACTGTTTATCCGTGTAATCGCATCACCTACATTTTATTTGAAACAAGACTTTCCTTAAGTAATTTCGCAACACAGCAAAAATGCCAAAAGCAAAATTTAATATTTATTTTAATTTACAAAATTTAATAGCAATCAAAATGAAATGACTCGAAATACTTTTTAAAATCAACGTAGCTGTCAACTAATGCGACACTGTTGCACTTACATGTGAAGAACATGTGTGGTGTCATAACAGTATTTCCGTAAGCCTTGAACTCCTCCAAATATAAAAACGTTGTCGTTAAAGGTAACGCATGCTGCACGACAACGTGGAGACGGAGCCTCTCCCTTCGGAGTCACTTTCTTCCACTCAAAAGTTTCTGCGGAAAAATGTAAATCAAATTGAATTAAAAAGCTGAAAGAGCTTTTTTCCTTTTCTCCAATTTCTGAATCGACTGAACTGAACATCGCTTCTCCACGTGCAGTTGACTTTACCTCAAATTGCACTTGCGCATTTATTTCGTTTTATCGTGACTTCATTTTATAAAATTCCCGACTTTTGTACTTTTTTATCTGTAATTTTAATTTTCTCAAAGTTTCGATTTCAAAACAATAATTTTTATTCATTTTAATCCGCAAACAAGACGCTTTTAAAGTTTGAATTTTAACTCTAAATAAATCAGAGTGCTCAGAACAAAAGGATAAAATTGGAGACAATTAAATTACTAGTCGAAAAATGTGGAATTCCCTGAAAATGTAAAAATGACGCACCTGCATCATAACTGAAGACGTCGTTCAAAAGGGAGTAGTGTTCATCGTATCCTCCGAAGATGTACATCCGTCCACTGTGCACAACTAAACAAACAAAAGAGAAACAAGAAAAGTGAAGTTCACATTTGAGAAACTAATTGAAATGGATAGAAACATTCTGGCAAAACATGGGCGCCAAAATGACGAAACTCCAATTTTTCAACACAATTTTTGTTTGTTTTTACAGGCGCAATGACCACTTCGACTCGATGGCGGAGTTCCACGTGTTTTCACTCCAGTCCACGTTTTGCTTTCAAGGTCAAACGACGCAATTGTGTTCACTTCTTTTTTCTCCTTCCAATCGTATCCACCAAAAATGAGGATGAATCTGTCGTCGTGGACCGTCGCTGAGTGACCGTAACGAAGTGATGGAGGAATTCCCTGAAAACCGTTTTAGAACAAAGTCCAAATAATTCTTTGAAATAAAATCATGCCTTGAGACGTGAAATGAAATAATAAACGTTTCTGACTTTTGCTTCGATTGTGGACCAACAAAAAGATTCCAAGTTCAAAGAATGTAAATCATTCGTCATTTGAACTCCACCGTAGATGTACATTTCATTTCTGACCACAACTGCAGTGTGATAAGAACGAGCGTATGGAACATTTCCAGTGACTTTCGGTTTGTCCTACTTCCACGTCAAAGTGTTAAATCGATACGTTGAGTTTAATAAATTAGTTTTCTGTGTATCCCAACCACCGAAGATGAGAACAAATACTTGGTGCGCCACTGCTGAGTGACCGAATCTTTGAGTTGGATTCACTTCGCTGTTTACAACTGGCAACTCTTTCCACTTCTTTTCCCGGTCTTGAATATTCAACACCATTACATCCAGGACATCACGTGAATAACTTGGATCAAAATTGGAATTACTTTTTCCACCGAAGCTGTAAATTACGTTCCCAACAGCAACCGCTGCATGTCTACTTCTTGGAGGAAATCCATTTATTTTGTTTCCCCAGGAAATCTGTAAATTGTGCAGATTGTTAAATCAATTCAGAGTTTTGTATATCGTATTTTTTATCCTTTTACCGTTTTTGGAAGCGACGCTGCTGCGGGAAGTTTAACTGAAGAAGCAGATTTCAAAGGCTGTGGCTTTAGTTCCGTCTGCAAAAAAATCCGTTTAAAATTAAAAATTCGTTTCAATTTACCTTATTTTCAAGGTGAGTTTATCTGCTTTACCCAACTGATCCTATTACCGTAAAAAAATTTTATTTTTGCATTCTGAACTACCCACATATTTCAAATTTAAAGAAAATATTTCAGTTCGCATTAAAACTGGCTTTCCAAAAATGCACTTCAACGATGCGAATAAATTCACACGATCTTAACCACATCAACACAAATGAAAAACAAACTCATTGATAACATTTCAAAATTGAATTACCTCCTCCATCAAAGTGACGACAGAAAACGGAGCTCCATTTTCCTTGAAGAAGTTGTATGCGTGCACCGCGGCGCCGCATGCGACTGCTTCGTCTGCGTCGATTGTTCTGCGAATCTGTTTTCCCGCGAAATATTCCTGGACCATCTGCTGCACTTTCGGAATTCGACTCGAGCCGCCGATCAGAATCACGTCGTCGATTTCTTCTTTTTCGCATCCAGATTTCTTCAGAGTTTCGTCGAGAATTTTCATGCTTCGGTTTAGCAGGGGTCCGATCAACTCTTCAAACAGTGCGCGCGTCACTGGTACCACCAGCTGCTTATCCCCGTGAACGCCATCCAATGAAACGACGACCGAAAGCGCTGAGGCCAAATAGCATTTTTGCCTCTCACACTGCGCACGGATTCGGCGCAGCTTCCGCGCAGTTTGTTTTCGGACTTCCGCGTCGTCCGAAGTTTTTCCTTCCGCAAGATTAACACCGTAAAGTTTCTGGAACTCAGTAAGGCAATATTCGGTGAGCAAGTCGTTGAAATCTTCTCCCCCCAAACGATCGTCGCCTCCAGTTGCTTTGATTTCGATTCGTTTGTAAGCGTCCAATCGGAAGACAGTTACGTCGAAAGTACCGCCCCCAAGATCGTAGATGAGACACGTTTTAGTCTCGTCGCTTCGAATGGACGACTCAAACCCGTACGCAACGGCAGCCGCCACCGGCTCCACAATTAATTGGACGTTTTTGAATCCCGCCCTCTCACAGGCGTCTTTGGTGAGTCCTTTGTGGAGCTCTGTGAAGTAGACGGGAACTGTGACGACTGCGGAATCGACGGAAACTCCAAGCGCAGCCTCTGCCGCCTTCTTTAAGTGAGAAATCAACTTTGTGGCAATTGTTTGTGGGAGCATCGTTTCTCCCTGAACTTTGACCCCGACAAATCCGTGGATGTTGACCAAGTGGAACGGCCACAGCTTCTTGTACCTTCGAATAGTTTAAAACAGACCTGTGAACCTAAAATATGCACCATAGAACTTTCTACGCTTTAAAATATTAGATTAAATGCATTTGTGTACGTAGTGTCAAAACAACTCATGGAAAAGGATTTTGAACCTTGGAATTGCTTTTGATCCGTGCTTGGCTAATGCCTGTCAGCTGTGACGCTATTTTAATATGCAAAATCAAAACGGAAGCATGCGCATAATTATCGAGGTGCATTGGCAATATTGAAGTGACTCACTTTTGGATGTTTGGGTCCTCGAAAATTCGGCCAATGAGGCGCTTGATGTCGAAAATTGTGTTTTCTGGATTTTGGTGCGCGAGATCTTTGGCCGTGTCCCCAGCGACGACGTCCACTTCTTCGTCGCTGTCGCTGTCGTCCTGCTCAACGCCGTAAGCGACGTAACTCGGCGTCGTATTTTTGCCCACGTCATTTTGCAGAACTTCAGGTTCTGCGTCGCGGTGGCGGAGGACGGCGACGCAGCAAAAAGTTGTTCCCAAATCAATGCCAATCGCGAGAGAAGTTGCGGAAGTTGATAAAGAAGCGATTTTAATTTTTATCTGCGAAAATATTTTAAGATTAATTTAATTTTCAATTTTGAGGCAGAAACTTTGACATTGAATGACCTCTGGAAGGCGATGCCATTGACCAACACAACTGCAACTACGCACATATGCACAAACTTGGTGACTTGACAGTTTCTTATCACTGTAATTTCAATATTCCAATTTTCAGTTTGTTGATTATTGGGTACGTCAACAAAGTTAAGGGGCCGTGCATACAATGTGTGCCTTGTGTGAATGGTTGTGTCATTTAGAGTTTACAGTTATCAGAATAATCACTGCCACCCAATTGCGTAAACAGATTTCTATCACAAAAAAAGCCATATGCAAATAAAAGGTCTGCACACGCGCACGTTGTGAATTACCATTTGGGTAATTCACAACCTAAACCTAAAATTGCCAAATAACTCAATAGATTAGGGGTCTTTTATTAATGACGTCATGAGTGCGGTCTTCGGTTTTGCACATTTATTACTAATTATCGTCGTTAAAATAGCTTTTTTGCAATGGTTAGGCAGATGACAGTGTTCTAAAATTGTAATATTTCCTTGGCGTCTTCTATGGTCAACCGTTATAAAAATATGAGAAGTATGTGCAACTTAACTGCACTCAAGTAATTGACGCACTAACGCAGCTCCAATTGCACTACATCAGTTTGAATGCCCACTAATATTTATTTAATGGTTATGCGAGCTTCATGCGTGCTTGACCCCTAAACTATTACAAATAATGTATCTAACTGCAGGCGTGATTAGTGCCCCGCCCCTGCACAGTTAATAAAAAAATAGCAATACGGTAAAATAAACGTAGTGAACTCTCGTATGTCGTCATTGTCGTTATTGAGTGTGTTCAAGATTCAATTAAAAGTTACGTATCGTGTGAAGAATCAAAATGAACCATTTTTAAATTAAAGCTGAAAATCAAATGAGAGCAGCCCATACAAAGCAAAATAAAATAAATAGGTTCGTGAAATAGTAAATAGGAGTTTTTGAAATTTGCAAAATGTTCCATTTAAGCACATTAGGGACCATGTGATTTTAATTTAATTGCAGATGTTGCATTTTGTTTTTAACTAATCAATGAGGTGGATTTTAATGCTTCACGAATAATATTGCAGTAAACAAATTGAACCTGTGGTCTATGGTCACAACGTAGACTAACTACACTGTCAAAGTCACGGACTCTTATCACTAGGCAAAGTAGATCAGCGAGCCATACGCAATAACATGCCTAATTCAAAGCACAATGACGTGACGTCAGTCGGCAGATGTTCCCTTTTATCTCATTCGAATTCTGATAAACAATTTCCACCTCTGCCTCTCAGTGTAATTGAACAGTAATCAACTTCAATTTCATTTACATGATGCTGCATATTCATTATTTTATCCCTTGAATATTTTATATTTTATGTATTTCGTTAGGGGTCGTTCAAAAAGGACGTCAATGTACGGGTCATTGGGGCTCTTTGAATACTGATGATACCCCATGTTAAAGATTCTCATTTACAGAATGCTAAAGCTGGTGACAAGGGGGTTAAATTGTTCTATATAAATTGGGATATTTCAATGACATTGTTTACGGACGACCCCTGGGTCACTAAACCAAAATCTATGTGCATTAACTGAACCTTGATTATTCTCAAAGTGAGCAAAAAATCAATTCTTGCGAAATTATTTGCACCTAATTTGTAAAATAAAAATGGAATGAATTCTAGCTATGCTTTGGAGGCAATGTAGTTAAATAGAGAGTAATATGACGTCGTACCTGTAATTCTGTGAATCTGCTTCGAAGCCTTTTTTGAGTCTTGACAATAAAAACCAGTATTTCCAAACTGCGGTGCAATGTTTGATTCTTGAAGAGTTTGACGCTGTCTTGTATAATTTTAGACAAAAATGTTGCTGCTCTGCAGTGATTAGAGATTGTTCGTGATTTAAGGCGAATAAAAGGTTTGAGTTTCAATTTCAAATTGTTTTGCTCGTAGCTGATATTTCACAGTTATTTGGTTTCGATTTAATAAAAGGTTTCCGCGAATTCAAACGCAAAATCATCAAAGCAAAGTTATGGAGTGGGAAGTAAATAAATACTGAGGAATGAGGATGAATCTTCCAGGTGAAAAGTTAGTTGGAACTTTAAAGTTAGGGGTCTCTTATAAATGATGTCATCGATGGAGTGTGTGGGTTTAGTGTCGTACTGCGATTTCATATACCAAGTCAAAGATAGACGTTGATGTAGTGCTAAAGTGATGACAGGGTGATGATAAGTGAGCCCTAGAAGAGTGCTAAGTTTGGTGACATCATTTGTAGACCAACCCTCAGAAACAAGAGGCAGGTGCAATTAATCGGCTTATTTTCCCGTGTTGCCGTCAACAGATAAAAACGATACTTCAATCCACGGGGCAGTTCATTTCAGTAGTTCCAATTAAACGTGATACATATTTAGCATGTAATTTTTCAATATTATTTATTGTGTATCTACTACTTGTACTGTGACCCTATATACTTATTTAATTCTCGTTTAATCTACGTTAATCAAGTACAAATTTCTATCCTACGAGTGTTGTGGGTGTCCCCTAAAAACCTTTCATAAATTCGAATTGGTACATAGTCGTATTTATTCATCGTGAGAAAAAAATAAGATTTTAGTAAAGTTTAGATAGATGATTACAATTTTAGTTACATGTTTTTGAAAATTGCAAAATGTTTTATTTCCATGTTTTTTTAAATGTGCAATATGATATGTTAACATGCTTTTTGTATATGATCGTAATATTTTAATATTTGGGCTATTGTAGATTGCGAAATGTTTTTACCTAAATGCACACGTTGGCCATTTTGCGTCTTCTGGCAAATTATTGCATTAGGGATCGTCTACAAATGATGTCATCAAAATATCGCCCTTTCTAAGGCCCTGTGACCCTTCTTCCTGTCATCAGCCTAAACGTTGCGTAAGTGGCAATCTTGAAAATGGGATGTCAATAATGTGAACCCATTGATCCTACCCGTCAAGTCATTTATGGACGACACATTACATGTTAGATACGAGCGCAGTTACTCAAAGTAAAGAATTAAACATAAATACTTTATTCTTTTAAATGCGACATATTGTGCCGTTATTACTGACACTCATACTTTATATTTAATTAGCGTTACTAAAACAAACAAAAATAATATTTAACACACGAATGATTTTTTAATAAAATGCAATTAATTTTTTGTATACTTTCCGGCAGTAGTAATTACTATATTTTGCATATATAGGTTTGAACATTGAGCCGCACCATACCTATTTATTACTTAATAATACACAAAATGCAAATAATTAATAATTAATTTAAGCAAAGTCTCGTACTAAGAACCGCGCTTATTTAAATTGCCTGCGTCAAAGTTATCAGTGCCACGCTAATTAGCGGTATTTTTGCTTGCAACGTCAACGTTTCGCCAAACTGTGAGAAATATTCACGAAGATCCTCCTCTGTCATGTCCCTCGTCACTCCTTCAACATGAATTTTCGGACACACGTTCAACTTTTGAGATTTCTGTAAATTGCAATAAAACTTTAAGTTTATATTTTAATTTAATAGAGTTTATTAATGTACCTACGTTAGTTTTCGTCAATGGTAACGCTCGGATTATTCGGAATTATTACAATTTTTTAGAAGGAGCTAATTGGAATGTGACATAGCAAATGCTAGTAGTCAGTGTAAATAGAACATTTTGAAATTGGCAAAATAATGTAAACCAAACATTTTTCACTTTTTCACTACACCTAAATAAAATTTAATAAAAAGGTTACAACTCACGAGATTACAAGCATTCCAACACTTTCTACGCCGACAGCTAATAATACCATAAAAATTTTAAAACAATTTTAATTTGTAAATACCAAAAACAAGAACTTCCGGCCTTGAAACACATCGTACTTTTCTAACTTACGACTACACTAATTATTACCATAAACATGAAGTACAGTTAACTCAAACACGTAGATACTACATTATAGAAAGCATTAACACTGTAAAATTAACACACACTCGTACATACCACTACACACAAGCTGAGACTCATTGATAGCATTCAGAGCTGCCACAGAAAATCTATCATTTATTTGCAATTAATAATAATAATAATTTATTCATTAAGTCGATTTGGCGTCAGCCCATACAACATTTTTATTTGCAATTCGTATTTAAATAAAACCGTGAAAATCATAAAATACATTGGTATTTTATGAGAGTTGATTCTTTCATTCAGAAAGTAATATTCATTTAATTCTACACTTAAATTCAGATACATTGTTCTAATTTCCACCGACCATTCCACCTATAACCTGACCATCTCCAAACCGACCGCAACTACGCAATACTTTTTACTAAGCAAGAGTTGTATGTGGCTATGGAGAAATGAAATCCTTGAAAAAAATGTTCGACGGATTTTGCAATATTCAACAAGTATGGTGGAAATTTCGATACCAACTAAATGAGTTTATTTCCTTGTTGACTCACTCAGCGAATCGCCTCCACCTTCGCTGAAGTAACTTGTAATCAATATAAATTAGCACACTATTAGATCGCTCGAAATTGTTGCAAACCTATCATATGATAAGTTGGCGATTCAAGAATTTTACTTTGTTTCGTACAAGTGCAGACGTGCATCGTACAGTGTTTGACGTCATGAATAAAATTTTAAAAGGCTGCTTAGCTACATGTCAAAACGAAAGGTGGATTTCGATTTATTTTATAATAATTATTATTATGTATAACCAAACTGTTTACATTTTTAGTTTTATTGGTATTGACGACAGTGGCTAAAATTCTGATAGTACAATCTAATTGTAAACTAATCGTAAGAAAGCAAATTCACGTATGGAATTTTATCATCGGCATCAGTTAAGGACGACCCTTTACACACCTATTTCAAGAACGAGCGTTTCATGTAAGTATTCATTTTGATCTGATCCTCCAAAAATAAAAATTCGGTCGCCCAGAGCAATGCAGACGGAATCGTGGCAAGGAGACGGAGGTTGTCCAATCGCATTGACTTCTTTCCACTCACATGTTTCTGTTTTTTTTTAAATGAAATAAAAATTCATAAATTAATTTCGTATCACGCGTTCGCTCACACTACTGTCAGTTAAACTGTTTCAACAGTTAGAAAATACAAATTTTTGTTAGTAGACCAGCGGTTTTCAATGCGATTTAATTTGCTTATTATTGCTCCATAAGTTAAACTCACGTGGATCATAGGAGAAAAGGTCGTTCGACATAGAATCCTCATGAGAAGGTCCCCCAAAAACAAAAATAAGTCCGTCATGCGTAACTAAACAAGAATAAATCAAACAAATTATTATCGAATTCTTTAAATTGATTTTCAATAGAATATTCGATACTTTTTGGTATAAATGTTCTTAAAGCGTGCTAATTAAATATTTAATTTATTTTTACAAGCAGAATGACTCTGTCGCCACACTGGACTTTCTCCCCTCGTTCCTGGACGCGACCATTCACTTGTCGTTACATTGAAGCAGACAAGATCGTCCAGGAATTCCCTCGTCTGGGGATCGTATCCACCAAAAATAAAGATGAATCGGTCCCTGTAAACTGTTGCAGAATGACACCAGCGGAGGGAGGGTGGGGTTCCCTGCAAAACCGTACACAGAAGTAAAAACAAAATTAATTAGCTCCTTAAATTATAAAGCATTTTAACAGTTCATTTTCTACTAAAAATTGTTTTTAGACTTACGTATGCTTGGATCGTTGACCAACGAAACGTGTCGAGATTCAAAGAATGCAAATCGGTCGTCAACTGGATGTCATGGTTCATCCCCCCGAAGATCACCATCTCATTCCCACTGACAGCCGCTGAGTGGGCAGCACGAGCCCCTACAACATCTCCAGTCACGTTCGGCCTGTCCCATTTCAATGTTTGGGTGTTGAATCGAAGCAATAGATTTGAGGTCAAGACTTTTTCCTTCTCAGAATCCAAACCTCCGAAAATAAAAACGAATTCTTTGTAAGCCACAGCTGAGTGACTGTCTCTCTGGCGTGGAACAAAATCATTGCTTTCGATTGGCAGCTTCTGCCACGCCATTTCAGAGTCGAGTTCATTGACCTTCAGAACAAAAATGTCAAGAGGGCCGTCTGCTGAATAAGAAGAGTGACCATCTCTGTTCATCCCGCCGAAGGAATAAATTACGTTCCCAACAGCAACCACTGCATGACTGGATCTCGGGGGGAATCCACCGATTGTATGCGACCACCAAGAAATCTGTAATATTGCTAAATTGTTACTATTAAAACCGAAATTACTTCAAAGGCATTTCTTAATGCTTAGGGATCGTCCATACATGATGTCACTGGTAGGGTCAATGTGGTGTAATAAATTACCTGCGTGTCCTTCAATGGGACAGTAGAGACGTCGTCACTTTCATTTTCGTCAATGTCAATTTTAACTACAGTGTCGTTTTCCTCAAACATTTTAGCGTTTCTCGTTAAAATATCCATGGTTTTAAGCCGCTGCAAATTAGGAGTAAAATATCGTTTAAAAAATCGATAAATAGAGTTATTTAATGGTACACTTTTATTTTTAAAGTCGAAAATTGTAAGAGGAGTTCCGTATAAGTTGATGTCCCGTTCGAAAGTAAAATTAAAAAGGCAGGAGATGATACAGCATGCTGCCCTTAAAAACATGTACTGGGTTTTTTTAGTACGATAATCACCTGGATATTATGAATTACACGGATACGTGTTACTATATCATATAAGCACCTACATCCTTAAATGACGTTGATATATGAATGTAATGCAAGTTGGATGTAGAGATCATGAGATGCAGTAAAGCACGATGAACCATCTGCATAATTAGAGTTAGGTTAAAGTTTGGCCAGTGGAATTGAAAGGAGACAAGGAGCTAGGAATGGAAGTTATTTGGGGAATGCGGAAAAGATGAAACTTAATTCCAATTTATGTGAAGAATGCAGAATTATTCGTTCACTTCACATTATTGGAATATTTAACATTTAATTTTACTAATTACGAACTTTCTTTCTACTTGTAAGTTAATAAATTAACGAAAATGCAAAAATGTTCAACTTTGCAATACACAAGATCGTATTTTATTTAGGTAAAAAGAAGAATTAATTTAACTTGTTGAAAGTGTAATAATAAATTTCCTGTAGCCAAAAGTAGTGTAGAAAGTAAAGCTCATTTAAAGCAGAATTCATTACTAATTAATTAACTGTGAGTAGGCATTATGCTTTTGTCGGTTATGTGTAATTCACATCGAATCTTGTTTCATTGGCCTAATTAATTACAACCAGTCTCACATCTCATCCAACTTTCTTTATATATGAAAATTAAAAAAAACAGCAATTAAGAACCTTATGTAGTGATGACTAATTACAAAATTGCAATAAGTGTAGAAAAATAAAAAGTGCAGCTTTGACCTCAATCATAAAAAAGAAACCGCTTAATAAAACAAATTCAAAAGAACATTAAATCGCTCGTACCTATTTCAAGCACAAATGTGTCCTCCAAGTAATTTTCATTGTAATTGAATCCTCCAAAAATAAAAACTCGGTTGTCCAAAGCAACGCATCCAAATTCGTCACGAGAAGACGGGGGCTGCCCTTGAGGCTTCACTGCCTTCCATTCACGAGTGTCTGTTTAAACAGTAAATACCAAAACTGTTTAGTAGAAATTAATTTTGCATTCTGATGGAATGAAGCAGAAGCAAACTCAAAATTCATAATTACATAGGTATAGTATAGGTGAAATTCAATTCACCTGGGTCATAGGAGAAAAGGTCGTTCATTTGAAAATTGAACCAAACAGATCCTCCAAAAACTAAGAAGAGTCCACTGTGCACAACTAAAAAGTGAATTAAGAACACAAAGTAATAAAAAAACTTCTTTCAATCTTAAGTCCAACAAAATAATTATCCTTTTTTGAATCAGCGTGTTCGTTTAGTGGCATCTTATAGTTGCCTATATTATTGTCAAGAATTATTGCAAAAATATTAAAATATTTCATTAGTTTGTTTTTATTACAAGCAGAATGACTCTGTCTCCCCTGTTGAATTCTTCCGCACCCTTTTGACTGCATCCACGTTTTCGAGTTGACGTTGAATAAGTAAAGTTTGTTCACCCGTTTCTGTTTCTTGGCATGATATCCACCGAAAATAAACAAGGAACTGTGTTTGTAGACTGTCGCAGAATGCAACCAACGAAGTGGCGGAGCTCCCTGTGCAAAACATTCAAATAAAGAAAAAAGAAACCACAAGAATTATTATAGCATTCGTAACGAATTTGACAGCCAGCTATCCGTCTGATCATGCTGTAACGTATATGTTAAATCATCGAAAGCTTGAAATCCTACCCTCCCACCCTCCTACATTTAGATACAGCTTAAAATGACGTTACACATGAAATTATTAGATTTTACAAGTATGTAAGGGCCATGAGACAGGAAAGATGGGCAATTCGCATAATTAGATTAAGAATTGAGTCGAACTGAACACTGAACATAGACAGGAAATATGCAATTTGTTTGTGTAATGCGGAAAAGGAAAATTTTTATTCTAATTTCTATGGTGGCTGCGTTCCAAAAAGTTACGTCTTTTAAAGTATGCAAGAAATTAATCGTTCATCTAACATAAAATCGGAATATTCAACATTTATTTTGATTGTACTAATTACGAGATCTTATATCTGCAGCTTGGAACAGCTTGGATTGCATTTACTCATGTACCTATGCGTAAAATGTTAGAATTTAGGGAATTTCACAAGGAATTTGCATTTGAACAATCATAGGCAGAATACGGCTCCATTATACGACAATACGACAGTGCGAACTATAAAATTTCAAATCCATCTATAAAAAAGAAAGTTGAATTTTAAAGTAATAATAAATTGTGAATACATGAACTAAATAAATTTTAGTCACCCAACAACTTGAAGGAAGATACAATATTAAAATTAATTCCAATCTACGCTACGCCTACCTCAAGCGCAAGCGGGCTGTCTGCTACTGTATTACTGTTTATCGTTTTCGTTTTATAGGAATAGGCGACGATTAACATTGTGCCTCACGTAGCATATGCTAAAGGAATTGAGCTAAATGGGCAGTGCTAACTCTCCAGCTACAAATGGCAGTTAATTTTTATGCAAGTGCTTCACTTGCAATTCATTCTAGGCCATTACATGCATATTTACGTACACTAACTCTAAGTGCACCTTGCTCCATTTTGTCCATCTCACTTCACTTTAGTACGAGCCAAGGGATGGTCCATAAATGATGTCACTTCCCTTTTTTGACGAACCTTCATTTCATCATTTTAATATTTCGTAAACGGCTATCTTTAACATATAGCATGTCATCAATACCAAGCTTAACCCACCCTCCCTAACGATGACATCATTTACGGACGATTTCCAAGCGATAGTGGAAGTAGAAAATCTTACAGAGACGAGTCCATTTCTGCTAATAAAATAAAACTTACAATAATCATACCACCTGACTGTGACTGTAGTCAAGAACCACGAGGCTGGAAACTATATTCTACATCACATCACAGTGAACTCTCCCTACTAAAGGTCAAGCCAATTAAATCAACACCTTAAAACAATCTGTGTTTATTGTAAGTGAAGCCTAATTTATAAATGGTTTAGCATTTATGTTATGTTCTTAATAGCTTCAACTTTAAAGATTGTCTAGGCCAAGGGCGTTAAAGTGCAGAATTAATACAAAATTTCATATCTTGTGACTGGAAGTATAAAAGGTGTCGCAATCAAGTATGAAGTAGTAATAATTAACCATGCTCTTCATTTTAATTTACCGAATACTACTTACATTTTGGTGATTTTCAAAAATAAATATTTGCATCAACTCAATTCAATCTTGTACGTATATTTCTGGTTAGCTACATTTTTCAAGGGCAAGAATACATTTTTTGAATTGTAACGTCGCAGTGTATCTTTTCGTTTAAAAAATACAAGGCCCGTCAAGGTCGTGAATTTATGAGACAAGTTAATGTTAATAATAATGAGGCTGCACTGGAACTGGAATTGGCAGTTTTAATCCACTGATCGGTAGTATAGCAGGTATTTCAGAATTTACAGTAGGCTAAATAAAAAAAAATATTCGTTTGGTAGAATCGGCAGTATATAGCAAATTTTGCAGATTTTTTATGTAGCCGTACTGCCAATTCTATATTGTACATTGAAAATCATTTTTTTAAGCTGAGTGACATTTATTTTTCGAAAAATCCGGAGCAAAATTTTAGGTAAAATTTCTCACGTAAATTTTTTTTTGAGATTTACTGGTCCGAAATGGTCTGGTCTGGTCTGGTCTGGTCCAGCCGTCGGACCAGACCATATGGTCTGGTCCGGTGATGTCGGACCAGACCAGACCATTTCGATCACTAGGTAGAAATACGATGCCCATAAGCATATGTACAATGCTTAGAATTTTAAATGGTGTGAATAGGCCATAAAAGAGTGGCAGTTTTAATGACATCTTTTATGGACAAACCTTGACAGTGTTGCATTTAGCAGAAGATTTTAAAGCAGTAGTAATTATCTTTTTCTTAATGACCCACTGTACAATTTAAATGGTCATGCATTTCGTAGTTGATATGATTCTGTCAAATAAACACGACGCTGTTACAGTTTTACATACGACGGCAACAACGGTTGATCTTTACACAGAAAAGTAAAAAATAGGAGTTTTTTCAAACAATTTGAACACTTAAAATTTCCCTTTGATATTTCTCATAAGGCGATTCTGCTAAATTATCACAGTTCCAATGATTTATGTATATTTTGTATTCCAATTCCCCAAGTAACAGCCAGACAAATCAACTTCTGAATTTCAAAAAGATTTTTGCGGGAAATTTTATTTTATTTTATGCGGCTAATTAAAGGTAGACAGAAGTAGTGCCATTTAATTTGCGGGTGAATCAGCTGGAAGTTAAAAACCCTCTGTCATAATGTACATTGTTGTTTTTACTACAAAGATACACAATTCACAGGGAATTTCGAAAGTTTTGCAATACTTGACTAATTTTTTATGCTCAACATAATTTCATTCGAAAATGCAAAAATACATACGTAAGTACCACAAATTCAATGTAATTCTTGACATCGCACACACTCGTAACGTAACAGCATTCTATTTTCCATGCAATTTTTTAGAGCCAAGTTTTGATAGAAGATCCTTTTAATGTTGAATAAATTATTTCAATAAAAGAAATTGCAAAATTTTATAACATAAAACCAAACAGATGAAAGTCAAGGAAAATTAGTTTCTGTCTTTATGAAAAAATTTACACAATGTTTTTGAATTTATTTTTATTGTGAAAACTTCGAAAACATTTATCATTCTATTGTTTTTCCCTGCAGTCACAAAACTTACGTTTTATTTAAAAAAATATTTTCCTAAAAGTAATTACGTAACACATTAAAAATGCCGAAAGCAAATCCTAATACTAATTTTAATTTGCAATATTTAATGGCAATGAAAATAAAATGACTTTGTAAAAGTAACATCAGCTGTCAACTCATTTGTCATTGTTGCATTTACATTCGAAGTACATGTGTATCATCACAGATTTTTCCATTGTCTCCTCCGAAAATGAAAACATGGTCGTTGATGGCAACGCATGCTGCCGCATAACGTGGAGACGGAGCCTCTCCATTTGGAGTCACTTCCCTCCACTCAAAAGTTTCTGCACAAAACTCAAAATCAAATTAAATTAAAAACTTGTAAAAACTTTTTTTCCTTTTCTCAAATTTCTAAATGGACCAAACTAAACATCGCTCCTGCATGTGCAGTTCACTTTATTTGAAATAACACGATTTATTTCGTTTTATCTTGGCTCCATTTTACGAGATTCTCAACGTTTGTACTTTTTTTTTACTTTTAATTTAAGTTTCTTCAAAGTTTTAATTTCAAATCAATAATTTTAATTCTTTTTAATTAGCAAACAAGAAGCTTTTGAAGTTTGAATTTTAGCTCTAAATAAATCAGAGTGCGCAGAACACAAGGACAAAATTGGAGGCAATTAAAATACTGGTCGCAAAATGTGGTGTTTCCTGTAAAAGTAAAAATAAAATAAAATGTAAACATGACGCACCTGCATCATAACTGAACACGTCGTTTAAAAGGGAACTGTGTTTATCAAGTCCTCCGAAGATGTACATCCGTCCACTGTGAACAACTTCACAAACCACAAGAGAAACAAGAATGTGAAGTTGAAGTTTGATTCAATAAGTAAAATAAATAAAAATTTTAAAGCAAAACATTGACGCCAAAATAACGAAACTTCAAATGATCAATACAATTTTAATTTGGTTTTACAGGCACAATGATCTCTTCGACTTGATGGCGGAGTTCCACGTGTTTTCACTGCAGTCAACGTTTCGCTTTGAAGGTCAAACGACGCAATTGTGTTCACTCTTTTCTCCTGCTCGTAATCGAATCCACCAAAAATGAGGATAAATCTGTCGCCATGGACTGTCGCTGAGTGACCTTCACGAATTGATGGAGGAATTCCCTAGAAACAGTTTAGAACAAAATGGAAATGATTCTTTGAAATTAAAATTATTCCTTGAGTCGTGAGATTAAATGAAATAAAAACGTTTCTGACTTTTGCTTCAATTGTTGACCAACAAAAAGATTCCAAGTTCAAAGAATGTAAATCATTCGTCACTCCTCTTCCAGCTCCACCGTAGATGAACATTTTATTTCTGGACAAAACAGCAGAATGCCAATAACGAGCGCCTGGAGCATTTCCAGTGACTTTCGGTTTGTCCAACTTGAGCGTCAAAGTGTTAAATCGATATGTCGAATTTGAATATTTATGGTTCTTTGTATCGAAACCACCGAAGATGACAACGAATTCTTTGTGGGCCACCGCTGAGTGACCGAATCTTTGATTTGGATTTACTTCGCTGTTTACAACTGGCAACTTTTTCCACTTCTTTTCCCGGTCTTTGTCATTCAACACGAACACATCCAGAACATCAGTAGAATAACTTGGATCACCAGAATAATTAAATCCACCGAAGCTGTAAATTACGTTCCCAACAGCCACCGCTGCATGACTTCTTCTTGAAGGAAATTCATTGATTTTACTTCCCCAGGAAATCTGTAAATTATGCAGATTGTTAAACCAATTCAAAGTTTTGTATTTCGTATTTTTTGTCCTTTTACCGTTTTTGGAAGCGACGCTGCTGCGGGAAGTTTAACTGAAGAAGCAGATTTCAAAGACTGTGGCTTTTGTTGCGTCTGCAAAAAAATTCCGTTTAAAATTAAAAGTTCGTTTCAATTTACCAAATTTTCAAGGTGAGTTTCTCTGCTTTAACCAACTGATCCCATTACCGTCAAACAATTTTATTTTTGCATTTTAAACTACCCACATATTTCAAATTTGAAGAAAATATTTCAGTTCGCAATAAAACTGGCTTTCCAAAAATGCACTTCAACGATGCGAATGAATTCACAATTCACACGATCGTAACCACATCAACACAGATAAAACAAAACCTTGTTGATCAGATTTCAAAATTGAATTACCTCCTCCAACAAAGTTACGACAGAAAACGAAGCCGCATTTTCCTTGAAGACGTTGTACGCGTGCACCGCGGCGCCGCATGCGACTGCTTCGTCTGCGTCGATTGTTCTGCGAATCTGTTTTCCCGCGAAATATTCCTGTACCATCTGCTGCACTTTTGGAATTCGACTCGAGCCGCCGATCAGAATCACGTCGTCGATTTCATCTTTTTCGCATCCAGATTTCTTCAGAGTTTCGTCGACAATTTTCATGCTTCGGTTCAGCAGGGGTCCGATCAACTCTTCAAACAGTGCGCGCGTCACTGGTACCACCAGCTGCTTGTCCCCGTAAACGCCGTCCAGGGAAACAACAACCGAAGGCGTAGAGGCCAAGAAACATTTTTGCCTCTCACACTGCACACGGATTCGGCGCAGCTTCCGCGCAGTTTGTTTTCGGACTTCCGCGTCGTCCGAAGTTTTTCCTTCCGCAAGATTAACACCGTAAAGTTTCTGGAACTCAGTGAGGCAATATTCTGTGAGCAAGTCGTTGAAATCTTCTCCCCCCAAATGATCGTCGCCTCCAGTTGCTTTGATTTCGATCCGTTTTTTTGCGTCAAATCGGACGACTGTGACGTCGAACGTACCGCCACCGAGATCGTAGATGAGGCACGTTCTAGTCTCGTCCCTTTGAATGAGCGACTCAAACCCGTACGCAACGGCGGCCGCCACCGGCTCCACAATTAATTGGACGTTTTTGAATCCCGCCCTCTCACAGGCGTCTTTGGTGAGTCCTTTGTGGAGCTCTGTGAAGTAGACGGGAACTGTGACGACTGCGGAATCGACGGAAACTCCAAGCGCAGCCTCCGCCGCCTTTTTTAAGTGCGAGATCAGCGTTGTGGCAATTGTCTGTGGGAGCATCGTTTCTCCCTGAACTTTGACCCCGACGAATCCGTGGATGTTGACCAAGTGGAACGGCCACAGCTTCTTGTACCTTTGAATAGTTTAAAATAGACCTGTGAACCTAAAATATGCACCATGGAACTTTGTACGCAGCAAATTATTATACTGATGCATTTGTGTATAGTGTATGTAGTGTCAAAACAACTCATGGAAAAGGATTTTGGACCTTGGAATTGCTTTTGATCCGTGCTTGGCTAATGCCTGTCAGCTGTGACGCTATTTTAATATGCAAAATCAAAACGGACGCATGCGCATAATTATCTGGGTGCATTGGCGATATTGAAGTGACTCACTTTTGGATGTTCGGGTACTCGAAAATTCGGCCAATGAGGCGCTTAATGTCGAAAATTGTGTTTTCTGGGTTTTGGTGCGCGAGATCTTTGGCCGTGTCGCCTGCGACGACGTCCACTTCTTCGCCGCTGTCGCTGTCGTCCTGCTCAACGCCGTAAGCGACGTAACTCGGCGTCGTGTTTTTGCCCACATCATTTTGCAGAACTTCTGGTTGTGCGTCGCGGTGGCGGAGGACGGCGACGCAGCAAAAAGTTGTTCCCAAATCGATGCCAAGTGCGAGAGAAGTTGTGGAAGTTGAGGAAGAAGCCATTTTAATTTTTATCTGCGAAAATGTTTTAAGATTAATTCAATGTTCAATTTGGAGGCAGAAACTTTGACATTGAATGACCTCTGGAAGGCGATGCCATTGACCCACACAACTACAACTGCGCACATATGCACAAACTTGGTGATTTGACAGTTTCTCATCACTGTAATTTCAATATTGCAATTGTCAGTTTGTTGATTATTGGGTACGTCAAAAAAGTTAAGGGGCCGTGCATACAATGTGTGCCTAGTGTGAATGGGTGTGTCATTTAGAGTTTACAGTTATCAGAATAATCACTGCCACCCAATTGCGTGCACAGTTTTCCATCACAAAAAAAGCCATGTGCAACTATCATGGAGCAGAAACAAAATCAGATATTTAGACAGAACATACAAAGGGGATCGTCCATAAATGGTGTAATAGGTTGGGTGGTCTGGACGGGACTTGATGACATGCAACGTTGTATACAGCTATGTAACGTAAAGTTAACATTTTGATACGAGGGCGGGTTTGTCCTACAGTAGAGATAATTTGGATGACATCAACTTTGGACGATCCCTAACTAATTATACACTGATCTAGCCTCACACGGCGGGTGCTCCTTCATACCTCAATCGCATTCTAATAAGTAATTTTCGCCTCTGCCTTCCCATGCAAGCATAATCCCAAATACAGTTAAATATTTATTATTTATGCACGAAATGATATATTTTAAATTGAATATTTCCACGTGTTGGCACTTTGTTTTCGTGAGAAAGCAACATAAAATTATTTTTTATTGAATTAAAATAGACTAATTTGTGGATAAAGGAAACAGTTAAATATTTTCAAATAATGTGTCCAATAAAAATCCAATTCGAATAAAAAAGAAGCCCCGTACAATTATTGAGGAGCAAAAACAAAACTAGACATTTAGAGAAAACATACGGAGGGGATTGTCCATAAATGTTGTCATTGGTTGGGTGGGTGGGTCCTATCGTGACTTGATGACATGTGTTTGTATAAATGATGTTCTCAGTTTTCGGTACTCCCGCGTGCAATACATTATTATAATTAAACTAGGGACTTTAGGGGAAAATTAAAGTTGTTCACAATAATTTTAAAAGTACAAAAAAAAGATCTGCACACGCCCACGTTGTGAATTACCATTTTTGGGTCCTACGTATCTGCCTGAACCTAAAATTGCCAAATAACTCAATAGATTAGGGGTACTTTATTAATGACGTCATAGGTACGGTCTTCGGTTTTGCTCAAATATCACTAATTATCGTCGTTAAAATAGCTTTTTTGCGAAAGTTAGGCAGATGACAGTGTTCTAAAATTGAAATATTTCCTTGGCGTCTTCTATGCTCAACCCCTAATAAAAATGTGAGAAGTATGTGCAACTAAACTGCACTCAAGTAATGGACGCACTAACGTAGCTCCAATTGCACTACATCAGTTTGAATGCCCACTAATGTTTATTTCATGGTTATGCGAGCTTCATGCGTGCATGACCCCTAAACTATTACAAAAAATGTATCTAAATGCAGACGTGATTTGTGCCCCGCCCCTGCACAGTTAATAAAAAAATAGCAATACAGTAAAGTAAACGTAGTGAACTCTCGTATGTCGTCATTGACGTTATTGAGTGTGTTCAAGATTCAATTCAAAGCTACGTATCGCGTGAAGAATCAAAATGAGCCATTTTTAAATTAAAGCTAGAAATCAAATGAGCGCAGCTCATACAAAGCTAAATGAAATAAATAGGTACGTGAATTAGTAAATGTGAGGTTTTAAAAATTGCAAAATGTTCTATTTACGTACATTAAGGACCATGTGATTTTAATTTAATTGCAGATGTTGCATTTTAATTTTAACTAATCAGTGAGGTGGGTTTTGATGCTTGAAGAAGAAAATTGCAGTAAACAAATTGAACTTGGCCGCTGGTCACTACCTAGACTGCCTACACTGTCAAAGTCACGGACTCTTATCTCCGGGCAAAATAGATCAGCGAGGGATACGTATAACAAGCTCAACTCAAAACACAATGACGAGGCGTCACACGGCAGATGTTTCTTTTTATCTCAATCAAATTCTGATAAACAATTTCCACCTCTGCCTTTCAGTGCAAATGGAACAATAATTAACTTTAATTTTATTCACATGATGCTACATATTCATTATTTTCTACCTTAAATATTTTCACATTTTATGTACTTCGTTAGGGGTCGTCCACAAATGACGTCAGTGAAGAGTTAATTAAGTCTCTTTGGATACGGATGATATTCCATGTTAGACATCGCCATTTACAGAATGCTAAAGCTCGTGACCACAGGGTCATATTGATCCATACCATTTTACGCATTTCCATTACAATGTTTATGGACTACCCCTGGGTAACTAAACCAAAGTCTATTTGCATTTCCTGAACCTCGGGTATTCTCAAATTGAGAAGAACAATAAGTGAATTCTTCTTTCGTGAATATGTGCACCTAATTTTTGAAATACAAATGCAATGAATTCGTGTTATGCAATGAGCGGAAATGGAGAAATATATGACGTCTTACCTGAAATTCTGTGAAACTGCTTTGAATCGTCTTTAAATCCTGAAAATGAAAACCAGTAATTCCAAACTTTGGTGCGATGTTTGATTCTTGAAGTACGTGACGGTGTCTTGTTATATTTAAGAAAAATGTTCCTTTCTTCAGTGATTTTTGATTTTTGGTGATTTAAGGCTAATAAAAAGTTTGAATTTCAATTTAAAATTGTTTTGCTCGTAGCTGATATTTTAAAGTAATTTTGTTTGGATTTATTGAAAAGATTCTTTGAATTCAACCACAAAATCAACAAAGTGAAGTTATGGAGTGGGAAGTAAACGAATACTGAAGAATGAAGATGAGTCGTCCAGGTGAAAAGGGAATCGGAACTTCAAAGTTGGGGATCGTCTATAAATGATGTCATCGATGGAGTAAGTGGGTCTAGTGTGGTACAGCGATCACATATGCCCAGTCAAAGATCGACGTTTATGCAGTGCTAAAGTGATGACAGGGTGATGGACGAGCCTTAAAAGAGTGGTAAATTTGGCAACATTATTTGTGGACCATCTCTCAGAAACAAGAGGCAGGTGCGATTCATCACTCGATTTTTCCGTGTTGCCCTCAACAGATAAAGATAAGACTTTAATCCACAGGACAGTTCATATGAGTAGTTTCAATTAAACGTAAAAAATATTTACCATGTAATATTGTACAATATTACTTATTGTTTATCTCCTCATTGTACATTGTACCTATACACTAATATATTTATTTTATTTCTCGTGTAACCTGCATTAATCAAGTACACAATTTCTATCCTACGTGTGTTATGGGTGACCCCCGAAGAATCTTTCCTAAATTCAAATTCGTATTCGTATTTATTGATCGTGAGTAAAGACTAAACATTATATCTGACTTAATTTAGATCTAAAATGAGAAATTTCGAAAAGACAGTATCAACAGTATAGTGGCAGTTTCCAAACATTTGCCATTCAGACAATTTCTGCAAGCCATCCAAGTCGCCCCTGGGCCAAGCCTAAAAGGTTTCTGACCTGCCACGATTCCCATTGTGTGCCTCCCATGCCCCTGCACATCGCTTGGAAATGGGTAACCCAAGTACGGGTCAAACCAGCCGTATTCACCACGAAAGTTACCAAACAGAGCTGGATGGGTGTAGTCTACTCCAGTGTCGAGTTGACCCACAACTATTCCTGAGCCGTTAACACCAGCGGAATGGATTGCCGATATATTACTTTTTTCAGGATACGTCCGTATAATCTCTTCTACTTCTTTAAGCCTGACATTTTCAACGTCTTTGTGGCCACCAAGCAGCTGCTTTACGGCTGCAACATCTCATCTACTTACAATGACTATATTCGTTATCCGCAATGGTTCAAATGTCAGTCCGAGCGAACGTCTCTTTTATTCGAGTATTTGAAATATTTCTACTTAGGCTGTTGCTGTGTAATTCTTTAGAAATTTAGTAAGAACACCCGCGTTCTGTGCGCGGTAGTCACACATTATTGTTGGAAGTATTGTTGAAATTTCATGTCCCATGCAGTCAGGATCGCTTTTAAGTTCCACAATCACACTCACTAAAATACATGCATTATATCAAATAGTAAACAATATGTACTTACAAGGGAATGACGCGAAATGCAACTCCTAGAGACTTATTTGAAAAAATTGGGCTACTTTTCATAGTTCAGATTCAAAGTAGCTCAAATGCATTTTGCGTTGTTTGGTCACAGTGGCCCGCCAAGATTTTAAAAAATTCAAATTTTAAACCTTTGCCGCCCAAGTACTAACTACAGTTCTCATCCGATTTTGATAAAATTTGAGTTTTTCGAATCCTCAGGCTATATTCTAAAAAGTAAGTTCAGCATTCTTGAAAATTCAAAAAAATTTATTTTTGATTCATTCCCGGGTACGCGTGTACCCGTTCCGATCACTACAATGGGGCGTGACTTACCGAAGTCGGGCGTGACTTACCGAAGTGGGGCATGACTTACCGAAGTGGGGCATGACTTACCGAAGTGAAATAGGGCATGACTTACCGAAGTTGGGCATGGCTTACCGGCCTGGGCATGACTTATCAAAGAACATCCCAATTTATTTCGTATACTCTGAACCCTTATTTTTTTAACTAAAAAAAAACTGCACAGAACTTTGATAATTAGCAAAATGTCCATTTAAACCAAGATTTTGGAAGAACATGAGGATTTTGATGGCTTTTAAAAGTCGAGCAGGAATCTGTTTTGTAACTAAAAAATGTACATTTTGTTAGTACAAGCCCTCAGAATTTCTGAGATTATCAATGCCCCGTTCACTTGTAGAAAATAAAACGTGATTAATTTAACACATTTTGTTTTGAAGCCATATGTACTGAAAATTAGTATATTTTTATGCGTAGAATTTTTGATGTGCTACGAAAATTAGTTACCTAGTGCCAGTTTTAAATTGCGATTCATAGTCCAAAGATTAAAGATTAGGCTCTTAAGAGGTTTATCAAGTGTCGCATATATCTATTATATCAACCGTAATACTCCAAATAGAAGCCCCCGGCTTCTATTAAAAACAGCACCCTTTACCCCCGGCTTGTATTGGAGGCCCGGCTTGTATTAAAATTATGTTTTTCGAAACCAAAAATAAAACTTAAAGTTACCTTATTTTTGACAACTTTTCAGTATTTTCAGGCATTACATTATTTGGTATAATAATTTTGTTAGTGCTTTTTAGTGAAAATAACTCCACAAAAATGCTACTACAGTCCACTCTCTACATAGCGTACCTCCACATAGCGTACTTTTCACGCATCCCTGGCTAAATCCCTATGATTTTAATGCAATAATACCTCTATATAGTGTACCTCCACATAGCGTACTAATTTTGCTGGCCCAAAACACCCATCATGTGTAAATTTCGTCGCTACATAGCGTACTTTCAGAAATTTAAAAAATTTTAGCGCTCAGCTAAAAAAGTGACTATTTTTTTTCTTGATCTAACTGATTTTGCAAACTTATTCAATCAAAATTACTAAGCATATTCTTTGATTGATTTGTGTAGAACCAATAATTACTTTAAAAAGTAGAATTTTTATTGTTTTCATCTATAATACTGATTTTGTTTTAAATCTGTACTTTCTACATAGCGAACTCTCCTCATAACGTACTAATATTGCTGATCCGCTGAAGTACGCTATGTAGAGAGTGGACTGTACAAAAATCAAATCCATAGGCTGTACTTTTAAATTTTTTTGCAGCATGTTCTCCTGAATTTTCGTTTGCATACTGTACTACCTCCAGTTTCTTAGCTACTGAATATTATTTCCATTTTTTATCCATTATTTAATTGCTCCGTAAACATAAATAGAGAAACCTATGCAACCCACCTACCATGCCTTACCTACCTAGGTACTTACATGCACACAAAATATTTGATCTATTCCCATACTTTACGTTTGCAAAAGAAAGTTGAGATTTGAATTTTAGGTCTATAATCTCTAATGTGAGGATATCTAGTGCATGACATTTTTACCCCCGGCTTGTATTGGAGGCCCGGCTTGTATTTATACTTACACCCGTTACCCCCCGGCTTCTATTGGAGGCCCGGCTTCTATTGGAGGCCCGGCTTCTATTTGGAGCAATACGGAAGTATAATTAATTGTTACAGCAGCATCCGAACCTCCGCTGAAGAATTTAAAAATTCAATTTACATTTCTGCAAATAATTTAAAACATTTTTAAACAATTTATTAGGCTTTGGAAAGTTGCACAATAATAACCACATTAGTGAATTGTATTACTTTGTTTAAATTAATTATTTTGCAAACTTAAATTTATTATACAATCTTTGCCTTGACTTAATGACCTATTTGTCCATTTAAATGGCTACAAACTGTTGTATTTATAATTAGTGGATATCAAATAAAAACCAATTACGTTACTGATATTGAATATATCGTCGGCAAAGAATTAAATCTGACTATTTCCTTTTGGTGCTCAAAGTGAAACTGACTTTTACTAGTTTTTGCTAAAATCGAAAAAGACTATCTCCATTTTTCTCCAAATGACATTAAAAAAGGCAAATAAAATATATGTGCCCATACAGTACATTATGAAGTAGAAGTTTTTTTTAGGGGTCGTTCTTAAACGACGTGAGAAAAATTATTGCTCTCTCAGAAAACACTTTTACCTCCTTTGTCAATGCAAAATTGAAGTAGTCGGTTTCGCGTTTGGTGAAAAATGGTAATTGACAGTTTTGGTTTTAGCACGAAAAGGAGATAGTCAGATTATTTGATTCTTCGCCGACGATATTTTTAATTATAATACAAATTCTTGTAAACTAAAGCTTTGAAGTGTTTCATTTTATTGCAACTTAGTTAATTATTAATTGCATGTATTACATTTTGACGTTTTAACATTATGTCGAATTATTATAATTTTAAGTGCTATCATTATTTATTACACACTAAGTAAAGTTGGTCCAATTGACTCATGCAGTTGTATCACCAAAACGAAACGAAGCTTTTACTTTAACTCATAATAATATTAATAGAAATGAAGGACTCTAACAAGCGTCGAAACTCGCGCCAGAATCTAAAGAAACTGATTTTAATTGGTTCGATTTATTTATTTCGTAAGCTTTTAGATTGCTTACCTTTCTTGTTACACATTTCAAATTTTTATTCAGGTAATTCAAATTCTACATAATTAATGGGGATAGGTGCACCATAAAACTCCAACTACCAATCATTGTTTGTCATTGAATAATTAGTCTTGTGCGCACTCCAAATTGTGACTGGAGTGCATCTGCAGATTGAAACAAATCTACTTAATGCAATCTGCATTCAAACTAAGGAATTCTCAATGTCTCAAAAAATGCAGCCGAGTCTTCAAAACAAACACAAGTACGAAGCAACTTTGAAAAATGCGGACGATGCATGTCGAGAAGTCGCTTGTACAAAACAAATCGGTAGAAAAATTTGCACTCAATGGTTTATTTTTATAAATGGTAATTTATCACTTTAAATTTTTTTACAACTCGCTAAAAAGGTGTTAAAAAATAAATTGTTTAATTGTGTACGTTTGACTCAGGCGGGAAATGTCAAAATGTACACAAAATAAACTGTGGCTCTTCTAGCATAAAAATGAATGAAATAATAGCAGACGTTCAAGCGTAAGCATGACACAATATTTTTGTACCGATTGTACTAAATCAGTTAAGTTAATAATTGCAATTACAAAAGTCTCTACGTAAAACTACGCATGCAAAATAATTGTAGACACATACGCCAGGTCAACGTGACGGATGCACTTTGTGAGGGTGACATGACGTGGGATGCCTTCTACAATTTGAAAGACGTAAGCATTAACCAACTCTGTAATTAATCTTTCTGTCACCATAGTATTTATCTTTTAATAAAATAGGCGGGAATTTTTGAAAATTTTGAATTTCTAAATCATTAACTACTCTTTGTAATTTAGATTTACTCATTTATTGACAAGCTAGCGGATGTATTTCCTGACAACGCTCAAGTCATTACCTACGGTCAATCCTACGAGAAGCGTCCATTAAAATTAATTTCTGTTTCTAAGTCTCACATTGCAAGTGCGTCAGCTGCTGAAAAGAAGCCGATCGTCTTTATTGAGTGCAGTAAAATCTAAACAAATTTACATATAGTACATAATGCTTTGAATTTTGATTTTAAAATTATTTAGTGTAATTCATTTTGCATTGTTGCCAGACATTCACGCTCGCGAGTGGATATCGTCTGCAATGTGCACCTTTCTTATAAACGAACTCTTGGTGGATAAAAAAGAATGCATTTCCACATTTTTGAACGATTTTGATTTCTATCTCATTCCTGTCGCAAATCCAGATGGATACTTTTTTTCTCATATACCAACGCCCGCAACAGTAAAACTCAGTTAAAATGTTAAACGTTTTTTCATGATTAAATTTTAATTGTAGTTTAATTATTACTATACCTTAATGAGTTTCTACTTCTTGAAATTAAGAATCGTCTTTGGAGGAAAACTAGGAGTTTAACCTCGGACCCTAATTGCCTGGGAGCAGATCCCAACCGAAACTTTGACTCGCACTGGATGGGTGCACCTAATTAAAATATACTTTAAATACTCCTAACTACATACAATAATTGTGAATAATATTAGGTCAAAAGGTGTACATAACGAGTATTTGTATTAGATATATTGCAGAATCGGACACCTCTTCAGATCCTTGTAGTCTAACTTACGGCGGATCAAAGGCAAATTCCGAAATAGAAGTGGAAAGTTTACAGAATTATTTGTTAAAACCAGAAATCTCAAGCCGTCTTAGAGTTTACCTCCCTGTCCACTCCGCCGCTCAGAATATACTCTGGCCCTGGTCATACTATTTGAAAAATATTAGTGACGAACATTACCTGTTTTTCGTGAGATTCTATTTGAATTTAATATTTAAGTGTACATATATTTGACCTCTCTGCTTGTGTGATTCGAATTCCAATTCAACTGAGCGTGGATCATTTTTAGTGGGAGACAAGTCAGAATGCCATTGAAGCAATGGCCAAAAGATATGGGACTCAATTTCGCCATGGGCCAAGTGCAAAAATTTTCGGTAATTGATAATGTTTTAGCACTTTACTTTATTTTTGCAGTCGTATTTAAAAGATTGCGTTAGAAGCATATCCGCATTTTTTTCAAAACCAAATGAAATATAAAATTAAAGCAGGGCGCATTTTACTCATTGTGTAGGACCCATTAGTGGGAGCTCTGACGATTGGATCTACGAAAAAATTTTGCAATACAAAACAGGCAGAGTTTACGTTGCTACGTTTGAATTAAGGAATACGCCTGGGAACTTTGTGGCACCAGGAGATGAAATTATTCCCTCATCATTGGAAGCTATGGATGGGATTTGTGTCATCGTTCAGGCTGTGGGAAGGGGAAGTCAAGGGCCAGTGAAACCTCCAATAAGGAAAACAACTACAACGACAAAGCAACCAAAAACGTTACATCCAACTGATACTGAAGAACCAGAATGCTATCGCTAGTTTCAGAAATGGAAAATTAATTCGTTTAAAACTTAAAAAATTAATCATAATTTTATACTTATACATAATAATAATTTAAAATAATAAATCTTTTTACATAATTAGTTTCATTTAAGGACAGAGTGGCTTTGTAATACAGTTATATTTTTTCCGTATGTATGTGCATAGTATTTTCTGTAATTGCAGACTGCAGTATGTACGAACATCGAGTTAAATGTGACAGTTACCTATACAATTGAAAGGATAAGTTATTTAACGTTTGTATATTACAAATTAAAAAGACACTTTTTAAATATTATAGAAACATATTTAATTTGGCACATCATTGATTTCTAGTTTATAGACTTTTCAATAAAATAATCCAAAAATCCATGCGCCAACACTATAATTTCCTCTCTCTCTCTCTTGTGTTGCTCTTTATAGTTTACACGTTGTACTTTCTTTGCCTTATTCTTATAATACAAATCTATACTTTTTTGGACTGACGTCAAAAATTTGTGTAAAAATAAAAAGTGCAACTTTGGCCATAAAAAAGGTTGTGTAAAAAATGAAAAAAACAATTCTGATAGTACAATCTGATTTTAAAGTAAGACAGCAATTTCACGTATAGAATGTTTTCACTGCCATCATTTATAGACGACCCTTTACACACTTATTTTAAGAACGAGCGTGTCTCGTAAATATTCATTTTGATCTGACCCTCCAAAAATAAAAATTCGGTCGTCCAGAGCAATGCAGACGGAATCGTGGCGAGGAGACGGAGGCTGCCCAATCGGATTGACTTCTTTCCACTTGCAGGTTTCTATTTTCAAAAATAAAACACAATTAAATTTTCGAAGCTAATTTCGTATCATGTGATCGCTCACACTACTACTGTCAGTTTAACAAAAAACACATTTTTTAGTAGACCAGCGCTTTTCGTTCCGATTTAATTTACTAATCATTGTTGCATAAATTAAGCTCACGGGGATCCAGGGAGAAAAGGGCGTTCGACATAGAATCCTCATGATGAGGTCCCGCAAAAACAAAAATAAGGCCATTATGTGTAACTAAACAAGAACAAAAAAAATTATTAACGAATTCTTTAAGGTCATCGCCGCAACAGAAAATTTGATGCCGTTTGAAATAAATATTCGTAGAGCGTACTAATTAAATATTTAATTTATTTTTACAAGCAGAATCACTGCGTCGACCCACTGGACATTTTCCACTTGTTCCCGGGCGCGACCATTCACTCGTCGTCAGATTGAAGCAGAAAAGATCGTCTAGGAATTCCCTCGTCTGGGGATCGTATCCACCAAAAATGAAGATGAATCTGTCCCTGTAAACTGTTGCGGAGTGACACCAACGGAGGGAGGGCGGAGTTCCCTGCAAAACCGTACCAAGAAGAAAAAACAAAATTAATTACATAGCTGCTTAAATTATAAAGCATTGAAACAGTTAAATTTCTACCCAAAATTTGGTTTAGACTTACGTACGCCTCGATCGTTGACCAACGAAACGTGTCGAGATTCAAAGAATGCAAATCGGTCGTCAACTGAATGTCATAGTTCATCCCCCCGAAGATTACCATCTCATTCCCAATCACAACCGCTGAGTGGGCTGCACGAGCCCCTACAACATCTCCAGTCACTTTCGGCCTGTCCCATTTCAATGTTTTCGTATTGAATCGACACAGTAGATTTGAAGTCAAGACCTGTTCGTTCTTGGAATCCAAACCCCCGAAGATAAAAACGAATTCTTTGTAAGCCACAGCGGAGTGACTGTCTCTCTGACGTGGAAGAGACTCATTGTTTTCGATTGGCAGCTTCTCCCACGCCATTTCAGAGTCGGGTTCATCGACCTTCAAAACAAAAATGGCAAGAGGGCCGTCTGCTGAATAAGAAGGGTGACCATCTCCGTTCACCCCACCGAAAGAATAAATTACGTTCCCAACAGCAACCACTGCGTGACTGGATCTCGGGGGGAATCCGTCGATTTTATGCGACCACCGAACCTGTAATATTGCAAAATTGTTACTATTGAAACCAAAATTACTTCAAAGATATTTCTTAATTTCTTAAGGATCGTCCATACATGATGTCACGGGTAGGGTCAATGTGGTGTAATAAATTACCTGCATGTCCTTCAATGGGACAGTCGAGACGTCGTCACTTTTATTTTCGTCAATGTCAAATTTATCTACAATGTCGTTTTCCTCAAACATTTTAGCTTTTCTCGTACAAATATCCATGGTTTTAAACCGCTGCAAATTAGCAGTAAAATATCGTGTGAAAAATCGATAAATAAAGTTCTTTAATGGTACACTTTAATTTTTAAAGTCAAAAATTGTAAGAGGAGTTCCGTGTAAGTTGATGTCCCGTTCCAAAGTAAAATTAAAAAGGCAGGAGATGATACAACATGCTGCCCTTAAAAACATGTACGCAATCACCTGGACATTATGAAATACATGAATAGGCGTTACTATTTCATATAAGTACCTACATCCTTAAATGACGTTGATATATGAATGTAATACAAGTTGGAAGAAGAGATCATGAGACAGTAAAGCAAGATGAACCATCTGCATAATTAGATTTAGGTTGAAGTCTGGCCAGTGGAATTGAAAGGAGACAAGGAGCTAGGAATGGAAGTTATTTGTGGAATGCGGAAAAGACGAAACTTAATCCCAATTTATATGAAGAATGCAGTCGCAAGGGATCAACTGTTTATGAAATGATCAAGAAATTATTCGCTCACTTCACATTATTGGAATATTTAACATTTGATTTCACTAATTACGAACTTTCTTTCTAGTTTTAAGTTAATAAATTAACGAAAATGCAAAAATGTTCAACTTTCAAATACACAAGATTGTATTTTATTCAGGTAAATAGAAGAATTAATTTAACTTATTGAATGTGTAATAATAAATGTCCTGTATCCAAAAGTAGTGTAGAAGGTAAAGCTCTTTTAAAGCAGAATTCATTACTAATTAATTAACTGTAAGTAGGCAATATGCTTCTGTCGGGTATGTGTAATTCACATCGAATATTCTTGTTTCATCGGCCTAATTAATTACAACCAGTCAAACATCTCATTCAACTTTCGTTACTCTGAAAATACAAAAAAGGAAAAACCTTTTGGAGTGAACCATAAACCATAAAAGAGAAAATTCTCAGCGAATACAAATTCAAAACGACATTAAATGGCTCGTACCTATTTCAAGCACAAATGTGTCCTCCAAGTATTTTTCATTGTAATTGAATCCTCCAAAAATAAAAACTCGGTTGTCCAAAGCAACGCATCCAAATTCGTCACGAGGAGACGGAGGCTGCCCTTCAGGTTTTACTTCCTTCCATACATGAGTGTCTGTTTAAAAATTAAATATCAAAAAAGTTAAGTAGAAATTAATTTCGCATCGAATGAAGCAGAAGCAAACTCGAAATTCCTATTTATATAGGTATAGGTGAAATTCAATTCACCTGGATCATAGGAGACAAGGTCGTTCAATTGAATATTGAACCAAACAGATCCTCCAAAAACAAAGAAGAGTCCATTGTGTACAACTAAAAAGTGGAATAAGAAAACAAAATAATTAAGAAAACTTCTTTAAATTCAAGTCCAATGGAATAATTATCCTTCTTTGAATTAACGTCGTTTTTTAGTGGCATCTTACTTTATAGTTGCTTATAATATTGTCAAAACATCAAAATATTCTATTTATTTTTTTATTACAAGCAGAATGACTCTGTCTCGCTCGAGGAATACTTCCGCACCCTTTTGAATGCATCCATTTTTTCGAGTTGGCATTAAAGCAGTAAAGTTCGTTCAACTTTTTCTGTTTCTTGACATGATATCCACCGAAAATAAACGCAAACTTGTCTTTGTAGACTGTCGCAGAATGTAACCAACGAATTGGAGGAGCTCCCTATTCGAAAAATTTAAATAAAGAAACCCCAAGAAATTAGCATCATAAATAAATGTTTTAGTTATGAAGAACTTTGTATAAAAATGTAAACAATAATTATTGTTACTTTTTTTCCACACGTTGTCCATTGAAAAGTGTCGAGATTCAAAGAGTGCACCTCATCCGTCATTGTAAAGTAGCAGGCGCGCCCCACAAAGACCAGCATCTCATCCCCAATAACAACCGAAGAATGATCACCACGACCCGATGGAATATTTCCGCTTACTTCGGGTTTGTCCCATTTCAAAGTTTGAGTGTTGAAGCGATGCGTAGAGTTTGAATATTTCTGTTTCTTTGCATCCCAACCACCAAAGATGAGAATGAATTCTTTGTGAGCCACAGCGGTGTGGCCATGTCTCTGATTTGGATTAAATCCATTATTTTCAATCGATAGCAGTTTCCATTCCATTTCCGTCTTGTCGTCGACGTCGACATTTAGTGAATAAATGTCAAGAGGACCATCTGCTGAATAAGTAGGATGGCCCTTTTCATTAATTCCCCCAAAGGAGTAAATCACGTTTCCAACAGCCACTGCTGCAAAAAAAGCTCTTGGAGGAAATCCACTGATTTGATGCGATGACCACTGAATCTGTATAAACAACAATGTTAAATTATTAATATTGAAAAGGAAAATTTCAATTTATTTCTTAATTATTGTACTACTACAATATGTATTATCATTCTCATTACTTTTGTATCCTTCGACGGGAATAGGTCTGCATAGAGGTCATCAAGATAGTTGTCCTCAATTTCAGCAATTTTCATGTTTCTCATCAAACGATCCATGATGCTCAGCCGCTACAAATAAAAGCAGTCAAATAAAACCGGTGACCAGTAATTAGAGATCATTCTTAAATGATGGTAAGATTTGGAATATTTAACACCATACACCATAAACTCCAGAATTGGATAAACAGGGAAGGTGCGATAAATTTCTACTTACCTATTAAGTTTCTTTAATTCTTGAAGTTGGAACAGAGGAAATGCAATTTGAAATTGTCAATTAAATCGGCAATGCACCGTCAGTTAAAGAGTTTCCTCCTGCCCTGCCTCCTGGAACCTGGCTGATGACCAACTCGTGTAGCTTTATATGTTATAACTAATAACCCGGGAAGACCCGTAAGAATTGTGTTGTGTGTGTATGTATGTATGTATGAATGTATGTACGTATGTATGTATTACTTGCGCATGCGCACGAAAAACCCAGAAATAACCCCTCACCTCCCGCCCCCGCACCCCTAAAAAATTAAATTATCGCAACACACTACAAAAGTATTGTATAAAATTTTAAATATAAAAATTAAATTATCGCAACACACTACAAAAGTATCGTATAAAATTTCAAATTGTTGAATCTATCAATTTGAAATTTTATACGATACTTTTGTAGTGTGTTGCGATAATTTAATTTTTATATTTAAAATTTTATACAATACTTTTGTAGTGTGTTGCGATAATTTAATTTTTTAGGGGTGCGGGGGCGGGAGGTGCGGGGTTATTTCTGGGTTTTTCGTGCGCATGCGCAAGTAATACATACATACGTACATACATTCATACATACATACATACACACACAACACAATTCTTACGGGTCTTCCCGGGTTATTAGTTATTTCTGGGCTTCCCAGTTTAGATCTCTTAACACCATGCTATACAAAATAATAAAAATGTAAATCGCCCACCGTCCGTCTCCAATAGAGTACGACAATTTGGGAGTCAAGGGTCATGAGGGCAAATATAGAGGTGCCTGAATGCCAGTATATCAATAGCATTCCGATTCCAAACCGCCGAAGTCACACACACAGCAACTCATACAGTAATGCTTAGCGTTTGATTAATATTTTGTTAAATTATTTTAAATAAGATATCCTAGCTATAGGCTATTATGAATGACCACTTTTTTTAAACGCAGTCGCATCCATGTCATCATCTTAACATTACCTGAACGGCTATCTTTAAAATAGCATGTCAGTTATTCCCACGTAGAGCCATCCACCCTACCGATGACACCATTTATGAACGGTTCCAAGCGTGATTTAAAAAATATATTTTGACGGCTGTCGGCTAACTTGTAGGTAAATTTTGTAGGCCACCTAGAAGGTTCGGCTGACACTCGTCGGCTAACTTGTAGCGACAATTGTCGACTGTCGGCTAACTTGAACATTTTTTTGGTTGTAGACTGTCGGCTAATTTGAACCTTTTTTCGGCTGTCGGTTAGCTTGAAACTTGGAATTTGTGTAAAAATGGTCTAAAAAGTTTAAAAACGGCAATAAAAGAAAAATCGCTGCGTGTTGACAAAATTGTAACCGAACCTACGTAGGTATGTGAATATCTTATTATGTGGAAGAAAGAAAGAAACAAATAATTTCGACATTATAATATTGAGTATGGTTGCACACTTCATATTAAAAAATAATGTCATCGGTAGAGTTAGTGGCACTAGTCGGATGCCAATGACATGTTAAAGTATTTTAATTAAGATATCTTGCCTAGCTATAGGCTTTTATGAATGACCACTTATTTTGAGCTCAGTCACATCCATGTCATTATCATAACATACGTGAACGGCTAACTACAAGCTTCACATAATAGGTGAATACTATGGTACGAACACTGGCTAGACAGAAGGAAAAATAGAATAGTGTTTCACACATCACAATAAATTAGCGAATTATGAGAAATTAAGTGCACTAACAGCAAATATTTAAAAAAACTGAGATTCGTATTTAATTGAACGTTTTAGAAATTTAGGACCCATTAAAACGAACAAAATTGTAATAATTATTTATTCAGAAGTATCTTCATGATTTTTTTCCGCCCCTACTTGTGAAGCAGGCTTCGATGGTATCTTCACTGTTGACGATGGACGAGCATGGGTTTTGTCCCTAAATTCAGCTTCCAATTCAAACTTGCGCCTTTTTAGGTCCGTAGCTTTTTGCCTAAAAGCTAGGCCCCGCTCCCCTGGGTGCCCACAGTACCTGCAAAATGCATCCCAAGATGGAATGGGTAGAATAAGACAATTATCGCAGTACTTCCACCCTTCTGGAAGCGGCGCTCTGGAGTCAGGCTTCAACGGTTGCTTGCAGAGCTCCGCATTGCAGTCTGTCCATTTTGACTTGACTTGGATTCCGCAGGAAACACAAAAACGATCATGGTTTTCCGTAACTTCTACTGGGTAAAACCGTTTTCGATTTTTTCCAGCTGAGTAGGCCATTCTGAAATTTAAGGCAATAGTGGCTATAAACACGCTGCGGAATTTGTAATTTGAGTAATTTTATTATGTACACGGACCGCGGAACCATATGGCATTCGGGCGCATTGTCCCTTTCTGAAATTTTGAATTCCTAATGTTAATAAATGAATACATACTTTATTATGTACCTATGCTTAACATAGGCTTGTCCCCCCTTGGAAAATTGACCTTTCGCGGCTACTGATTATGTAGTACAGTCTGGTTTAGTATAAAATGGTATCAAAAGTTAAAATTAAAACGTTACCTATTATAGTCAGTTGTTACAGAATGAAACTGGGCAGACAAAGTCCTCCGTACAAAGTTGCCTGGTAGTTTTAGTTAAGGAAAACTTCTGGGAGGTAACTTTCCTACACAAAAAATAAAAATATTACAAATAAGTAGAGTCAAAGTCATCGTTGGATTACAATGCACAGTTTTTCGAATCCAAAAATGCGCTCGCGAGCCTCATTCTAATTCACTCTTTCAATGTGTCATACTAATGTGATATTATTTTATTTAAACATCTCTACAACGTCTTAGTTGGCAATTAATATTTGGTTAAATAGGTAGTAGGTATGTGCCATTAAATTTCGGCCAGAACTAAAGACATATTCGACTATAACTACACACTAAAACCTACAGCTAAAGACATATTCCTTATATTTAATTATTATTCGTATTAGCATAATTACCTAACCTCAAAGAAAAGTGAATAAAAACCATTATACTTATACTTACCTAGTTGATTTCTTCTTTGGTTTTAGACTCCTTTTAGTACTCCTTAGGTTGAAGACGAGAGCTCTGAAAATGTCTACCGCTTTCAAACGCAACCACAATCCAACAAACGCTTTTTGTTGCCACTTTACTTGCCACGCGAATTAAAAAAGAGGGCATGGTATGGGATTGTTCATAAATGATGTCATATGTAGGGTCAGTGGAACTAGTCGGATGCTTATGACATGTCATATTAAAGATATAGTCATTTGTGCAATACTTAGGCGGATGAAAGGGGGTTCTAAAAATTGTGATTTTTTGATGACATCATTTACGGACAACCCTTAATGATTCATAGACAACCCTCAATGGCTATTGGATAGGAACGTGTCACTCAAACATCCCGCCTGGATGTTGGCGAGAGACGAGAGAGAGATAAAGCTAAGGCATGGTATAGGTTGTGGTTGTGATGAAATACCAACTCATCGCCACTCCAATTCAATGCAGCTGGAGTCTCCGTCTCCGCTGCATCTTTACTCATTCCATTCCACTCAACCAGCAGAGAACAGAGATCTGAATGGAGAATAGTCAACTTTAAATATTTTGCCAACTGCTTTTGCATTAGGCAAATGAGATTTGGGGGAGGGGCCTCCTCACTACTGAATGGTGATTAGAACTTTGTCGGTACTCCTCGGCACTTATTGGCTTTTGAAAAATTACACAGGCAGAGGGGCCTTTATGGAGTTAACTATTCTCTATTTAGATTTTTCTTCTCTGCCACTCAACGACAGCTTCAGGATTCATCAGCGATTTGATAGTGTTGTGACCCACAACACAATAGGTATAAAGCCGAGACCTGAAGTTGGATTTGGAGACTGGATATTGTGCTAGTTAAAGCTGACTAGCTGACTGCAATGCAATTTAAAGAAACAAAATACGCTAATTCAAATTTACCACCACCTAAATCACTATACACAAGCATAAAAGAGCGTGCGTAAATTATGTCGTACAAACAATCAACAGTATTGAACTCCCACCTTCCCTTTTTCTGGTATGTACCCCTGTGTTAAATCATCGAAAGCTTGAAATCCTACCCTCCTACATTTAAGTACAGCTTAAAATGACGTTAACAAATGAAATTAATAGATTTTACACGTAGCATATGTAAAACCATGAGGCAGAAAAGATGGGCAATTTGCATAATTAGATTAAGAATAATGTTCCTTGGTTGAGTCAAACTGAACACTGAACATAGACAGGAAATATGCAAGTTGTTTGTGGAATGCGGAAAAGACAAATTTTTATTCCAATTTCTTTGGTGACTGCGTTCTAAAAAGTTATCTACGTCTTCTAAAGTATGCAAGAAATTAATCGTTCACCTAACATAAAATCGGAGTATTCAACATTTATTTTGATTGTACTAATTACGAGATCTTATCTTGTATCTGCGGCTTGGAACTTGGATTGCATTTATTCATGCACATGCACCTACTTATGCGTAAAATGTTAGAATTTAGGGAATTTTGCAGGGAATTTTCATATGAACAATTATAGGCCGCATACGGTTCTATTATACGACAGTGCGAACCATAAAATTTCAAATCCATCTACAAAAATGAAAGTTGAATTTTAAAGTAAAAATAAATTGTAAATACACGAAATAAATAGTTTTTAGTCACCCAACAACTTGAAGGAAGATACATATTAAAATTAATTCCAATCCACTCAGTGATGGGCACTTGATTCGCCTACCTAGTTTTCCCCTATTTCCTACATTTGAATTTCCTCCTTCCTAAATCCTTTAAATGGGGCTTCAACCTTCCTATTTCCTACCTACTTTTTAAGGACCAATATGACCCTTCCTATATCCTACATTTTTGCCTGTATGCAGCCTAAATTCTTCCTATTTTCCTAAAGGCTGCACATAATTGTGAAAGTGGCAAATCTTAAACGTATTTTTCATTATTAGAAACTGGATTTGCCAGAAAATGTTCAATTTCAGATCCCAGTTGGTCGGCAGCTAAATTAATCAAGGTTACTTGACAGTCTAGATTGTGGCTATTTAAGCAATTAAGTTAATTGAAATTGTTTCTAAAAGCAATTTAATATCGCAACTTCCTAAAAGTTGGCACCCTTCGGGCCTCGGGCGTATCAGTAACTTATATGCCCTTAGTAAGCCTTTGAACTTTGTATGTCGTATATATGATATAAGCATGCTATTTTCATTCTTAATCATCACTAAATATTAAATGAATTTTTGTGTTACTAGCTAAGGACAAAAACTGAATTTAAATTATGGCGGACATTTTGCTATATCTGCAACCTTGCAATGGCAGAATCGCCACTGTTGAATTGCCATTTATTTATGCAATATAATTAATATAACATTTTTAAAAGTACATTTGTATTTTTGTATTGCCCCAGTTTAGTAACTTCTGAGCAATTTTAAACAATGAAATTTCCCCTTCCTATAAATTTGTAGGACTATTTTGCCTATCCTTCATTTCCATTCACTTCTACGCCCTTCCGTTTTTGAGGGAAATATTATAGGAAAAAAAGGCTAATAATCTTTCCTTCCTATTTTGCCTTCCTATAATCGCCCAAATTTTCGTCCTTTCTACATCCTAGCCTATTTTATAGGCCCTTCTTATAGGAAGGCGCCCATGATTGCAATCTACGTCTACCTCAAGCGCGCTTAAGCGGGCTGTCTTCTACTACATTTAATTACTGTTTATCGTTTTCGTTTTATAGGTATAGCCGACGGTTAACATTGTGCCTTACGTAGCCTATGCTAAAGGAATTGAGCTAAATGGGCAGTGCTAACTCTCCAGCTACAAATGGCAGTTAATTTTTATGCTAGTGTTCCAATTGTGATTCATTCTAGGTAATTACATGCATCTTTAATTACACTAATTCTAAGTGCAGCTAGCTCCATCTTGTCTATCTCACTTTACTTTAGTACGAGCTAAGGGATGGTCCATAAATGATGTCAAATCCCTTTTCTGACGAACCGACTCCAATGTCATTAAGTCATCACTATCACTTCAATAATTGCGTAAACAGCTATCTTTAACATGGCACATCATCAACACCAAACTGGATCCACCCACCCTACCTATGACATCATTTACGGACAATTTCCAAGAGGTAGTGGAAGTACGGAATGATAATAAAGGAGATGAGTCCATTTCTGCTATTAAAATAAAACTTATAATAATCATACCACCTGACTGTGACTGTAGTCAAGAACCGCGAGGCTGGAAACTATTTTCTACATCAAATCCAGAGCAATCACATCACTCATCACAGTGAACGTGAACTCTCCCTACTAAAGGTCAAGCCAATTAAATAAACACCTTAAAAACAAATCTGTTTATTGTAAGTGCAGCTTTATTTTTTTCATTTTTTAGCGTTTATGTTAAGTTCTCGTAATAGCTTCAACCTTGTAGATTGTCGAGGCGAAGATCGTTAAAGTGCAGAATTAATACAAAATTTCATATCTTGAGACTGAAAGTGTAAAGGGTAGCAATTAAGTAGTATTAATTAACCCTGCTCTTTATTTTAATTTATCGAATGTTATTTACATTTTGGTGATTTTAAAAAATAAATATTTGCATCAACTTAATTCAATCTTGTCTACATTAATACACACTAGTCACTAGTTAGCTACTTTTTTTAAAGCATGAATACATTGTAAATTGTAATGTCAGTGTATCTTTTCTGTTAAAAATACAAGACCGTGATTTTATGAGACAAGTTAATGCTAACAATAATGATTGTTACTGATGGGCGATATTCATGATATTATGACGTCGTGAAAACTGTTTACTTTTGAAATCACATATTCACATTAAATAAATAATGCGGAGTTTGTTTTAATTCATGCACATAATATGAGGTAACTAAAGCTTTCTATATACGCTTAAAATGAATTACTATTTTTCTATCGTGAATGCCTTAAGAGTGGTCCGTAAATGACGTAGGGTCAATTAGTCGACTTGAGTATTGATGAAATCTGGTGTTAAAGATAGTCATTTATGGAATGATTTAGCCAAAGACAGGGGTGTGATAGGGATTTAAAATAGATATATTTTGATGACGTCATTTAAGGACGATCCCGAATGTAGTATGTATAAGAAATACTTCACGATTTAAATTATGAGTCTTGTTGATGTAATTATTCTACTCCTGATAATAATGTAAACCATGTTAAAAATTATACACTTTGTTACGTAGATTAACACATGCACACAATGGCTTCATCGTCACCTTCCCTCGCAATCGGGATCGATTTCGGAACAACTCATTGCAGTGTGGCAGTTCTTCGTAATCACACTGAAAATCCGACCGTGATTCCGATGAGCGATGTGGGTAGATATACGATGCCCAGTTTCGTCGGGTTTAATTTTGAGGACGGTGAAGAACGTGTTTATGTTGGAGAAGCCGCCAAAGACCTCGCATCGGAAAATCCTAAAAATTCCGTTTTTGATATCAAACGTCTCTTCGGTGGGTTTTATTATGCCAAAAATATTCAAAGGTAAGTGCGGATTTTAAATTAGATTGTTCCCAGTCCAGTAAATGTGAATATGACGCGGAAGTTAAATGCCATTAATTTAAATTGTTTCTTGAAGGCAGAAACAACTCTGGCCTTTCTATGTGGTGCACGGAGATGGTAGTCTTGTGGGCGTGCAAGTGGGCGACCAAGCGCTCCTCCCTCATGTGATTGCCAAGGAACTCTTCTCGCACTTGAAAAGAACCGCCGAATTATATTTAGACTGTCAAATTAGCTCAGCTGTAGTCGCAATTCCTGTGAGTTTTAACGAAGTGCAAGAAGGCATGCTTAGAAGGACGTGTGAAGCTGCAGGATTTACTTCCGTTCAGTTTATTCCCGAGTCCGTTTCTGCAGCAATCGCGTACGGTCTTTACTCACCTGTTGAAGGCCACGAGACCAAAACTTGTCTTATCTATGATCTTGGGGGCGGGACTTTTAACGTGACGGTCTTTCGATTGGACGCCAACAAACGATTGGAGATTAAAGCAAACGGTGGAGATGACCAACTGGGGGGCAAAGATTTTACTGATTTGTTAACTGAGTACTGCATGAATGAGTTTAAGAAAATCAATGGCATCGATTTATCAGGGGGCAAAAAAACATCGGGTGACGGAAGCTTCTGCAAAAAAACCGCAAAGACGCTGAGCAGAGTACGAAGCCACTGTGAAATAAAGAAGTGTATATTGTCGACCACCAATTCAGTCGTTGTTTCCTTGGATTGCATTCACGGAGAAAAGTCGATGAATGTGCGGGTCACGCGGAAAATATTCGAAGATTTAATTCGTGACCTGTTAGAGAAAATCATGGAAATTGTTGACGAGACTCTAAAGAAATCTGGCCTTGAGAAAAGCGAAATTGATGAAGTTATTTTGATTGGAGGCTCGGCTCAAGTAGAATTCCGAAAGTGCAGCAGATGCTCCAGGAATATTTTGAAGGAAAAGAGAATCTCGTATCAATTTGGACGGGTAAAGCTGTAGCATGCGGCGCTGCAGTTCACGCATACAATATTTTCAAGGAAGAAACCTCTCTGCTTTTTAAGGTCGCATTGATGGGGGAGGTAATTCATTATATAATAGTACTAGAAATTATATTTTTAATATGACCTATGAAATAAGAATTATTTATTTTTACAGGACTCACGTTTTCAGTGGTCGGGGAAATTAAATGGATTTCCTCCAAAAACACGTCATGCAGGGGTGGCTCTTGAAAATAAAATTTACTCTTTCGGGGGAATTAATCAAAATGGTCATCCAACCTATTTAAAGGATGGTCCTCTCGATGTTTTTCTGTTGAATGTCGACGAAGGTGAAATGGAATGGGAGATGTTATCAATTGAAAATAATAAATTAAATCCAAATCAAAGATCCAGTCACTCAGCTGTGGCCTACAAAGAATTTGTGATCATCTTCGGTGGAAGAGATACACAGACAAATAAAGATTCAAATTTGACGTTTCGATTTAACACTCAGACACTCAAATGGGACAGACCAAAAGTCCGTGGAAATATTCCAAAGGCTCGTTCTTGCCACACTGCCGTTGTATTTAGAAATCAGTTGCTGGTTTTTGGTGGAAGAAATCTCCACGTTGAATTGACGGAAGATTTATTTTGTTTAGATCTTGAGAGTTTTTATTGGTCAACAGTCCAAACTAAAGTAATTTGTTTAAAAACCCGATTTTGACACACAATTATTTAGTATTTAGTGCAAAATAATTATTCATGAGATTCTAATTTAAATATGTTTATTGTTATTTATTTTGTAGGGAATTCCTCCTTCCCTTGATACGCTTTATTCTGCGCCACGTTCACACGTTATTCTGCGACAGTGTACAAAGACAAAATAATTTTCATTTGGAGTGGATATGATGGTGATTTTGATTGCGGCCTATGCAGCCTTGTTTGTTTTAATGGAAATTCGAAAGAATGGACCCGTCCTGAGACCAGTGGAGTAACTCCACGAAATGTGAACTCTGAGCAAGTTGCATGTAAAACTAAAAAAAAATATTTGCACACAAGTTTGCATTAAACCTGAACTGAAGACTAAAGATTATTCGGGATGAACTTAAAGATATTTTTATCAATTGTGTTTTCATTTTGCTTATAGTTGCCCATAATGGACTCATCTATGCTTTTGGACATTCTGGTTATTACTATTCCTATTTCAACTACCTTTTCTCATATGATCCAGGTTAGATGAATTTAATATTAACAGCAAGATTGGGCAATTTGAAGTTGTATTTATTAGTACTAACGCACCAATATTAAAAACTGTAATTAAATATTGCAACAAAGTTAATTGAAATTTTTAAAAACAGTAAATAATACAATTTTCAATTTTTAAATGAATTTTGTAATTTATTTTTGACGAGGTTCAAAATTAAATATTGCATGTCAAATTCCATTGAGAAATGTAAAAGTAACGTAAGTTATGTAAATAAATGTAACACATATCTTGGAGAACATTTAAGAAGTTCTTAATTTCCCACTTTTATTACCACTAATTCTGTTGATAGGGAAACAAAATATAACAGCGTTTAAGAGGTTTTAGACTTCTTTCACCTTTCAACGCAGACAGCTATTTTTTTAAATAATTTTTATGCGAATTTGAAAATGAAATTATCGCGCAAAAAGACCGAGCAGCTCTAACTTTAAATTTTTGTATTTTATGATTAACTCTCGAAATTCAGTTTGCTCGTCACATGTTCCAAAATTAAATTTTACAAAGTTTTCATTTATTTAAATCAGAAACCAATGAATGGAAAAAAGTGGCGACTACTGGACACCTTCCGTCTGCTCGCAATTACTATGGTTGCGCTGCTTTGGACGACAGAGTTTTTGTTTTTGGAGGGTTGGCTTTTGGTGACCCTGGTGAAGGATCCCAACACATGGAAGACACATTTGTCCTTCAAATGGGTAAGATTTTATGTAATTATTACTGGTTTTTAGATGCTGAGCAAGCATCTATTGGTCTGGTGTTTGCTGTCTGTCTGTCTGTCTGTCTGTCCCAAGGGTGTTGGTCGCACGCTACAGGTCGCATTTTTTAAGCGATTAAATTGAAACCAGTTTTAATCGCCCAGAAAAGCGAGCCACAAGTGCTGTATAGTTTTTGGTTATTATTGAAGTTATAGTTTGTTCGAAATTAACGACGTCCTTCACAGTTTACAGTTTTAGGTACTCCCATTGCCAACTTTAAAATTATTTCACACCAATTTTAACTGCATGTCACCATTATATCTATATCGTTGATAGGTAGTTAGGGGTCGTCCGTAATGACGTCCCACAAATATCATAGTTTTAGGTACCCCCTTCCCAACTTTTAAATTATTTGCAAACTATTGTAACTACATGTCACAAATATATCTATATGGTTAATAGGTGTTCAGGGATCGTCCATAATGACGTCCCACAAATATCATAGTTTTTTGCCAACTTTTACATGTTTTCCAAACTATTGTAACTACATGTCACAAATATATCTATATGGTTAATAGGTGTTCAGGGATCGTCCATAATGACGTCCCACAAATATCATAGTTTTAGGTAGTTACCCCCTTCCCAACTTTTACATTTTTTCCAACCTATTGTAACGACAAGTCACAAATATATCAATATGATTTATAGGTGTTCAGGATTCGTCCATAATGACGTCCAACTGGTCCAACGAATATCATAGTTTTTTGCCAACTTTTAAATTTTTTCCAAACTATTGTAACAACATGTCACAGATATATCAATATGATTTATAGGTGTTCAGGGATCGTCCATAATGACGTCCCACAAATATCATAGTTTTTTGCCAACTTTTACATGTTTTCCAAACTATTGTAACTACATGTCACAAATATATCTATATAGGTTATAGGTATTGAGGGATCGGCTATAATGAAGTCCCACAAATATAGTTTTAGGTACCCCCAATGCCAACTTTAAATTTTGTTCCAAACTATTGTAACCATATGTCACAAATACATCTATAAGTATAGTTTAAAGGGATTCAGGGATCGTCCATCATGACGTCCCACAAATATCATAGTTTTAGGCACCTGAAAATATGCGTTCTCATGACGGGGGTCCACACTTCGAACACTAGCTCAGGCATTCGGAATTCATCTTCCTCACCATTTTTCGAATTCTTATTAATTACTGCAGATCACGGGCATGCGTTAGTAAATGGGCTATAGATGATGACGGCTCGTCCATAATGACGTCTTTCGCATTTTATAGTTTAAAGTACCAGTTTATAGTAAAAAGTAAGGAAGGCAAGGGTTATAATGCGCCTGCTTTATTATATTAACTTCTTCCGCTTGACGAAATGACTACTCCATACGTATTGTGGGATCCAGAATATACCCTGACAATAGATCTTTTCGCCAGCAAATGATGTCAACCCTTTTTGAAGCACCATCAGTCACTTCTTCATGCACAATTAAATTGTACAATTTACATTTGTGGCTCATTCATGCTAGGGGAGCTTCCATAAATCTTATATCGTCTTTTAGCGCTACATGAATTATCTTGAGCCTTTGTTGAAGCTCAGCATCTACTTCGGGCCCCCCCGGTCGACAAATCCGGCGCGAAGCGCCGGATTTTTGTTTTTAGATGCTAAGCTTTAGCTCATTAAGCATCTATTGAAATAGTCATGTCTGTCTGTCTGTCTGTCCGTTTGTTGGCCGTGCTCTACACGTCACATATTTCAACCTATTTATTTTAAACAACTTTTAAAATCTCAAAAATTCTTGCAAAAGGTACTCTATGTATTTGTAGAATGATCCAACCAGTCACTTCTCCTCACTAAGCATTTGAATAAACCAACTCTCGAAATTTCGTGTAAAGGTAAAAAAAGAAAAAAATGTTATGTTCATACTTAAGTAAATGACTCTGTATATATCAACAGATTATGATAGACTTACAGGCATACTTATACGGGTAAGGGGCAAATCTTCTTTAAGCACTGAAATATGTCTAACTCTAAATAATTAAAAATCTTTCAAGTTTTTCTTCTTTTGTAAAAAGTAATTTCTCATATTTTAACTGCATGAATTCGTTTCGTGTTTTAATTAAAAATCCAAAATAATTGTTTTTGGATATTTTGTTGAATGTTTTTTATAATTCAAGGTTCAAACTTTCTATAATTAATTTTGCATTTATATTGTAATTTTAATAATCAACAGCGCTCTAAAATTCTAAAATGCTTAAAATTTATATTTTCAGAATGAGGAAAATTCAAGATCTGAAATAAAGGAGCAGCGGTAATTAATATTGTTGACGTAATTTATTATGTATTCCTTTATGTCAATTCTGAAATACTATTATAACTGTTTGTTTCGTTTATAAATGACAGCAGTAGTACCAGTTAGTAATGTCTATGCAGAATTTCGATATGAACAAAATAAAACTTTTTGAGTACTTAATTAAATGGCTGGCCAAATAAAAGAAATATTTCAATGGACCAAAAGTCGAAAAAGTAAGCAAAGTATAAAAGACAGATTTTGAAGTCACAGCATTAGTTTTTATTACAAGTTACTAGTTACTTAAATCTACAGCTCCAATTGTAACTCATTTGAAATCCAAATCTCACTATTTGGATTTGAAATCAAATTTAAATCTTCACTTCCGTCAACTACTCTGCTGTCCAGGGTCTCTTCAGGGTCATTTACCTCCTGCTCCTGGTCTGGGTCAGGGTCGGTGTCAATATCCTGGTCACTCCTACATCTACTTCTGCCCGGCTGCTGCAGGTTTTTGTGCATGGATTTAATATGAACTTTTAGACTCGTTCTCTGAGCAAAATACTTTCCACAGCGAGGACATAAAAAGGATTTCACATCCTTGTGAATCTCTTCGTGATCTTGAAGGTATCTCTTGTTGCTGAAGCATTTCCCACAGTCACTGCACATAAAGTCTTTGCTCGCGGGATGAACCGTCTTTTGATGTCGGTTTAAATCCCGCTTCACCTTGAAAGTGTGGCTACAGACCGGACATTGGAAGGGACGTACTTGGCTGTGAACTGTATTCACGTGGTCCTCCAGTGCATTTTTCCCCGCTGCCCCGTAGTTACAAATATTGCATCGATACTGCGTCGTGTGGATCCTTTCGTGGAATTTGAGTCTCGTTTTCCCAACAAACACTTTGTCACAGAAATGACACTTGTACGAAAGGCTCTCGCTCTGAATTTGTTCGGGTGTCAAGTCGTGATTCGTCCGTCGATGGTGATTTAGAGAATTCTGCTGAGCAAAAGTTTTCCCACAGAGTTCACACTGTAATTTAGGACGGGGTCTGGAAGAATGTGTTTCCAAGTGGAGTTTGTAACCAAGGCGACTCGTGAGACTCTTCCCACACTGCTCACACATGAAACTGAGCGGCTGATGTTTTTTCCGCTTGTGATCCACGAGTCTCTGATATGTTGCGAATTTGTCGGTGCAGAGTCCTGCTTCGGTTTCTTCGGTGCAGGCGAATGGAGTGGCTCCCGTGTGGAAATTTTGATGTTGCGTGAGCAGGTTTTTGTTCTGACACGTGTAGGAACAGGAGTCGCATTTATAGGGCTTCTTTTTCATTCCTAAAAGGAAAATAGAGTAGGTACTTTTAATCAAGGTAATTAGAGCTTTTTTTAACATGGATATTTTAATGGCATCATTTATGAACGACCCTTAAGATCTATTAGCCTACAAAATTAAAAATAAAGTTCACCCTCATGGTATTTTCTCACGTGTACATCGCGTAAAAATTCAGATAAATATTTCTTCCGTTTCCGGGTGCAGTCAGCGAATGGACAGACGTACAGAAGATTTTCAGCCTCGCTTTGGTTTTCATTATTTCGCTTATTTTCTCCCAAATTTCGAGGTTTGGATTTTTGTTGTTGAGATTTTGCGAGATCTGACTTGGCTTTCCGTTTCCTGGCTCGCTTCAGAGACTGAGATGCTCTTGAGTTGCTGGATCCTGCTCCAGTTTTCGTCGAGCGCTCATTTGATTGATTAAGTTTCGGCTTAGATTTCGGTTTGGGACTCGATGTATTGCCTCTCCGTTTTTTAGCCACCACTGCAGGAGATCTGCTACTCGGTTCCGGTTCCGGTTCCAGTGCCGGTTTCGTCTGGTGAGAAAATTTTCTTTTTCGTCCACTTTTAATCAGAATGGTGTCTGCATTTTTGTTAATTTCAACGGAGATATCTTGTTCAACTTCAACGGGGGAATCAAACAGATTTGGATCCAGATTCAGTGCACTGTTATGGATGGTAGTGGATGCGGACCCGGGATTTTTGTTTTGACCCGGGCTTTCCCGGCTTTCTAAGGATTCATTAATTTCAGAGGAGGGAAGAACATCTGTTTCTGGGTTGAGTTCTGTCACAATTTGAAGGTCTTGGAGGGCAGAGTCTTCTCCCATCTTGAGCTCAGAGTCTGGGTGGGTCACATCAAAAATGACGCCGACTTTGACAACTTTTTCAATATGCGACGGTGACTCGAGATCCACGTCTTCTAGGTCAATCGCTGATGTTGCTGTTGTTACTGACGCTGAGGATAGGAAAGTTGCCGCATCAATTTTGTTTCCTGCTTGAAGTGACGGCGATGGCAGTGAAGATCCTGAAGATGGCAATCGGGGTGAAGTAAAGTTTTGTGAATCCGATTTTTGCCTCATAACTGAAATTAAAAGATGACAATTAGCAACAAAAATTGATTTATGGAGTGCACTTAAATCATTAATTGATTGCTGCAAAATTTCAAAACTGACCAATAAATAAGAGAGAGAAAAACTTTATTAAGTCACTGTTGCACAATTGCAATAGCCATACAGCTCAGTATACAATACAATACTTTCTTAAATAAAATTAACACATTGCATAAAAACAAGAATGAATCTTAAGTAACTATATAAACCAATTCTACATAGGAAAGTTTTATTTTGTCTGTGAAGAACCAAACTTGCCCATATTTGATTTAAGCTTGAATTAAAATGAGGTATGTCAGATGTAAGAAACAATAAATGATGAAGGAGATGCATAATGCGTAATATGCTAAGCACGAGTTTTAAAAAGTTAAAAGTGCATTATCCACGAGTTTTTAAATTTTTAAATTATGCAAAATGCTCTATTTGTTCCATGTTTTTGAAGTGTGAAATGTTCTATTTACGTGTTTGTGAAAAGTGCAAAAACTGCCTATTTAAATGGTTTTAAAAGAGGTTAATTATTCTGGTAGGGCTTTTTGAAAAAAGAAAAATAATAGTCTATTTGCATGTTTTTGAAAAGTAAGGAACCTTCGATTTTTACATGTTTTTGGAAAGTGAAAAATTTTATATTTACAGGTTTTTGCTTAAATTAAATTAAAAATAAAAATGTTACGTGACTCAGAGCCAAAGTTTTAAATTTATGCAGATAATTCAATTTGTTTTGTTCTTAACTAAAAATGAATATGGCTCATTTTGATTCTTCACCGACGATATGCGATTAGTCAGATTGTTAAAATAAAGTCAAATCAATTCAAGTGAAAATTGTTGTGCGTCTTGCTTAGCGCACAATGTTGATAATCACAATCACGTAAATAAAAAATATTTAATTTTATCGGATCAAAATCTATTAAAAGGCATAAAAAATCAAAATTAATTCAACATTTACTGCAAACATTTTCAACTAATTAGAAATTAAAACAAAATAGTATTTATTTAAACTTTTTAACTTACACCTATAAACTTTTTTCCGTTTCTCTAAAGCCTCGTAAAAATCACCAGCATTGAAATCGGCATCGGCACCGATTTTTTCACCCGGATTATCCGCATCAGGATTCTTAGAACTCTTGGGATTTGTTGAAACTGGCTCTTGACACAATTTAATACAATCAGCTAAGTTACGTTTGTAAATTAATTTGAAATCTTGTATCTGCCTTTTGAGCTTGTCAATTTCCTCGTAAACATTCTCAATTAATCTCATTTGACTGAAGCAACTGACACAGTAGGAGGATTCTTGAATTAATTTGAGCAAATATTTATTTTCTTTATCATCGGGTTCGGTGTCGGTATTCCTTTGAATCTGAATCTGATTTGTGCTGATGTTACTATGGCAGTTATTGCAAACTTGAACTTGGAACAATTTCATAAATGATTTAGTCCAGGCTTCTTTATATTTAGGGGATATTTTACTGGGAGAATTCTTTGAACCACATAGAAGGCATTCCATTGATTCCATACAGAAGATGTGTCCTCTATTTTCAACTGAAGTTTTATTGGTATTCGTCTGCTGGTCAGGATTCTCAGCTGGATCTGGATCAGGGAGTAACCTCGATGCTAGTATTTCTGTGGGGCAGGTCATCGTCAATCTCGTTGATAGCGTTTTAATTCTTGAACTATTTTGTAAATAATAAATGACTAGATTCAATGATTCGAAAATTGATACAGACAATGTATTGCACCAAGTCAAAGGTTAATTTTTAAATCTAACTGCTTAAATACACGTCACACGTTGCACGTGTTTGACTGACTGTAGCACTAAAAACGCGACGTTTATTGCATTGATTATTGCAGGTGAAGGCGAAGGTGATGGGAGTTAAAGCATAAAGAAAGTCAGACAGACAACTAGTGACATTGTTGATTGTATTTTGATCTGTCATCTGTGGTTCAATAACGTTAACGTTAACAATCACAATTAATTGAAAATTGAACAGATGACAGACAACAGATGATGGACACAAGCAGAAAACGAGGGGGTGATTTCCAAAAATTCTTGTAGCTCGAAGTTAATTAAATTATTACGCAGTTGGTAAATGAAGTATCAAATTACATAATTAAATAAAGTTATAATGTCAACGGTCGAAGTCAGTTTCAATTTCAGTTCAGTGCGCATTAAACTTCAAATGAACTTGATAATCAAATTGACTAATTGATTGTAATTCGACACGTTAATTAGTAATGGCTTTTTAGTGTCAACAGTGTCAACTGCACTGTAAATAAAGCTGAAAGTTATTGCACGTTTAGTCACAGTAATTAGTTGAGTAATTAATTAATTATTCTGGTATTTATTTGCCAGTTCGACTAGTTCAACTAGTTGGGTAGTAATTGCTAATTTAATTTTACTCCAAATGTTTTTAACTTCTAAAATGATTCAACTTCAGCTTCAACTTTAAAATGAACTTGACGTTTGAATTTTCGCGGCTTCTGTTTGAGAGTAAGTATTTCTAGATTACGTCCAGCCTTTGATTCATATTTCTTTTCAGAATTTTTATTTTTTTTTAATTTTCATTTTCAATTTAATTTTTTATATTTTAATATGATTTATTTAAACATGACATGCATTTTTATAGCTTCATAGCTTTTATCGAAGTTTAATAAGTCTATTACGAATTTCATTTATTTTAATTTAATACTATTATTTGTAGCCTTCGTTTTCTTGACACTCCATTGGTCCATTAACTTATTTTCCATTCAAAATATTGATACCTTTTTTCAGGGGAGTCAGGGGCCCATTGGAGGTTAATAAAAATATTGAGTTGATTTTTGACCGTGAATTAATTGCTGAATTAATGCAAAACGCTTCACCGTACCGTATATAGCGTATTTATGATATTGGCAATAATTATTGTGAATTAGTGGTCCCAATGGTCTGGTCTGGTCCCAATTTCATGGTCTGGTCTGGTCCAACTTCCTCGGACCAGACCAGTGGTCTGGTCCGGATTTTTGGACCAGACCAGACCAGACCAGACCATTTGGACCACATTACTGAAAAAAAAATAATTAAACTTAATTATACGAAATACGCAGCTATCATTTTGAGTTTAAATGGATTTTTCAAACAACTTAGAACTTAAAAAAATTTACATTCACAAAAAAGCAAATAATCTAAAAAAAATTAGGTTGTTTTAAGTTGATGTGTTGTATTTCCAAGAAGTCAAATTTTTAATTTTCGGACCACAAAATAGTGGTCTGGTCTGGTCTGGTCCGAAAAATTCTGGTCTGGTCCGAAATCCTCGGACCAGACCAGACCAGACCAGACCAGACCAGGACCAGACCATATTTTGTGGTCCGGACCAGACCATTGGGACCACTATTGTGAATTACCTAATGTAAACAATGTTGTTAACTTTTTTTTGTGGACCTTCTTCTTTTTGTTTACCTCATTTTATCCACGCAGAGGTTGATTTAATTCCAAGTAGATAAAATAATATTAAACCCTCATTAGGCGTCGTCCATAAATGATGTTATAGAAATATGTGCACAATCCTAGTACCCTATAATTATGGCCCCCTGTCATGAGCTCAACCCTTGCGTAAATGGAAATGGCTATCGCTCTAACATATGGAATGTCATCATTAATCATTATTTAACATTACAATGTACCAAATTGACCCTACCTGTGACATCATTTATGGACGATCCCTAATAGCGTCCGTTAAATGTAAATAACGTGGTCCACTATCGCTATCTGCACAATATGCGTGGGTATAGGGAGGTATAGGTATGTGCATATAAATGTTTTCTTCCGGCCTGATCAAGGTTTGGTGAGTTGTGATGTTGTGGTTGTGGGAGAGGACAGATAATGCAAAAAAGTCGTCCGCCGTCGCGTCGACCTTCCCATCAAAATGAATGAATCAAAGGAATTAATTGATGGCGGAAAATAAAAGAAAAACAAAAGAAAGGACAATGACGTTGTTAACAAATTCTCTATTATGTCATAATTACACATCAAATTACAGTGGCAGATCTCACTCCTGTCTGTTCACTGTAGGAAGGTGACCTTTCGCCATAATTTAAGAAATTATCTTACTTCTTTTATCCAGTTCACCTTTGATTCCTTGTAGTATTGTAATTTAATAATCAAGCATAGATCACCACATTAATTAGATTAGGCTGACAGCCTGTAGGGGGTCGTCCATAAATGATGTCACTCTTAAATTATTTTCTCTTCTAATCGTCCTATCCACCCCCATGTTAACGACTGTATAAGTGCCACCTTTAACAGCTCAAAATTGTCTGATTCTGTGGATGAAGTTATTTATGGACGATCCCCTATTAGTTATTGTTGCAGACAGACCAGCAAGAACTCGAAGGGTCAAGCCAATTCTCGTTAACGTTTAATTTGGTTTAATCGTCCCTGGAAAAAAAAATGCATGAGAATGCGTTCAAAATTTTTGCACCTTGACAAAATAAATTATTCTGACTTTCTTGAAGACCTCCACAAAGCAGAATTCTCATAAAACACAATATTATTATTTTGTTGTGGAAAACTTGTTTTTTCGTAGCCTATGACTAACTCTTTAAATTTAAATCAAACGTTTGAATACATTAGTATCCAATATTTTTGTACCTAAAAAATTTAAATTACGTTCAGATTTAATTTATAGCCCATGCTGATTTGAAGAAATTGTAGAAAGTACAACAAAAAACATTTTTTAGATCATCAATATATTTTAATATTTTGATATAAAATTGGATAGTGAAGATCAATTAAGAGAATTTATAAATGTAATATAAATGCTAAAAATTTTTACTGGTTCTAAAACTTGTGAATAGAATATTTTGCATCTTTCGAAAACATGTAAATGGAATGTTTTGCACTTTTCAAAAACATGTAAATGGAAGATTTTGCATTTTTCAAAAAACATGTAAATAGAATATTTCGAATTTTCGAAAACATGTTTATAGAATATTTTGCACTCTTTAAAAACATGTAAATAGAGCATTTTGCACTTTTTGAAAACATGTAAATGCAATGTTTTACACTCTTGAAACAACATGGAAATAGAACATTTTGCACTTAAACAAAAACTAAATGGGAAAAAGTATCATATCATCAATGAAATAATATTCATTATTTTACTTTTGATGATACTGGAAAGTGAGGATCAATTTATGGTATGTACTTCTATGTACGTAACACCATAGCATAATTCCCAATTAATTTGTGGGTATTTTTCCATAACGTGGGTCTCAATCTATAAATGGATTGCCCGGAGCTTCAACTTGAATGCAATACACTACATATGGATTGTTTACTCTTTACTCCGTTCACAAATGTAGCAGCGTGGTATAGGTATAACTGAATTTAAACGTCAGTCACAGAGTCACAGCTCCTAATGATAGCAATCCCTCCAAGTCTCAGTAAGCGTTGGAATAATGTAATGTATGGCAAGTATTGGCAGGTGAATTAATTGTGAAGGTAGGGATGGACTGGGATGCAGCCACCCATTTGACTGCCGAGAGAATAAATAAGAAGGTGCTACTGACGGCTGAGCCAAGTCAGTGCGGTTCGCTATATAGTGAGTGTCATTCCTTTCACCATTTTTCAAAATCTACATTTGTTTTTTTGTTTTTTTTTGAAAATTACTAAATCCAAATTAATTGCCAAGAATGTTCAAGTACGTGTGTGTCATTCTTCTTCTGTGGAGTGCCGTCGCATCCGCCGTCCACGTTGACAAATGCAAAGGTAATTCCTCAACCTCAACCCAACATTTTACTTGTACTTTGCCGCTATTTTGGTTTATATATATTTTTACCGATTGTAATTCGCCGAATTCACTTAGGAAAAATAGTTTTCTCAACTGTCTTTTGAACTTTTGACTAACCACATCAATTTGGTATTACACAGAATTTATATGTTTAAAAAAATTATTTATTTTGTAGGCTTTAAAATAAAAATATAATTAATAAAATGATAAAATAATTCATATACAATTTTTTTTAGCTAAAAATCAAAATGTACTATCTATAGAAGGAATTAAAATATTTTCACAGCCCTTATTTGGTGTAAATAGGACCATTTACTGTTTTCAAAAACATGTAAATAGAAAATTTTGTGCTTTTTTAAAAAGCATGCAAATATAATATTTTGCACTTTTGAAAAACTTGTAAATAGAACATTTTGCACTTTTAAAAAACATGTGAATAGAACATTTTGCACTTTTGAAAAACTTGTAAATAGAACATTTGACACTTTTTTAAAAGCGCGTAATTAACATTTTAGACCTCCATTTAATTTTCTAATTTTTTTTTCATGGCTCATTTTGAAACTAGCTGCAAAATTCGATATGGGTCATTTTGATCCTTAGCTCACGCAGTATGATACTGTGTAGCAGTATATAGACAAATGTCAGTTTTATCTTTTACATTAAATAATGTGGCTATGTGTGTAAAATCGTAAGAGAGTCAACGTAGAAGTCAGTATAGTCATCGTATCAAGTCATATGAGAATTGACTCGACAGTTTGGTACTTGGATTGGAATTTGGAATTACAAGAAACGTGTGTCTTGCATGATTCTGTTTATGTGTTGATGATTGTGATTCACTTTTGGCGTGGAACCAGTTTGACGAGTTTATTACCATTTTAATTCTTTTAATATTCCCATTCATTACCATTACCATTACCACCACACTTGGCATTAACATTGCAACCGAAACACAGGATTTGTACTTACATGCTTTTTAAGTAGTCAAGTACTCACACATTTTTTACGTCCCATTTGGCATTATGCAGTAGAGTCACATTTATCATATTACATCGTTTTCTTTTGTGTACTTGACAAATGTTTTTTTTTTCTTGATGTTAAATTGCAAAATAGTGATTTATTCAGCTGCAATTTTGCAGAATTGTTTACTTTTTAACTGCGCAAAGTACACTTACTTAGTGAACTTAAGCCAAAAGTGAAGCTACACGCACTCTCCTCATGCGCAGCCCCAGCCTTTTCTCTCATTGTTTATGTAATTTTTTTTTAATTAATTAATTCTGTTTTGTTTATTTTTGCTTCCTCTCTTTTTATTAAAAAATCACCGACATCATTCGTGAAAGATCCCAAAACACGAGGGCGTATAACCGGGCTCATAATTAAACTCCGCGTCCTTTTTTTCTATTATAAATTAAATGCACAGCGTGTTTTTCTTTAAGGTGTAAAACATTTTATGTGTAGAACTTTCAAAATTTTTCTGTCTTTTAAAAATACACCGCACATATATAATTATGCTGTGTGGAGTAATCTAGGAAAAAAACTAATGACGCGTGGCTGAATTGAACTTGAGCCACTCACAGGAACGAAAGACCTTCCCTCCCATAATTTAAACAAGTTGTTGTTGGTGTTGCGATGTTGAAACAAAACCTGTCCACTGATTTTTGATTCATTTAATTATTCATTTAATTACCTGTTTAATAAGCAGGTTAACAATATTTTTGTTGAACGAGAAATGGATTACGTAGTTAAATAGGAGTGTTATTAGTCAATGCAATTTAAAAAGTTTAAATGATGCAAGTTGCAACTGTGGATCACAATAATAACGTTTGTTTTTTCCTTATTTTCGTATCGTCAATGGCAAAGCAATGGTCAAGTTTTTAACTTGATAATTATATATGAAAACTACCAACAATACAAGGAAAGTACCAAGATACTGAAATCATATTATGTAAATAATACAACTTTTTTTTAATGCACTTTTTTAATGCATATGTTAAAGAAGCCTTTTTCTTGTATTTTTTTAAAACATGTGATATAGATTTTTTTTCGCGCGCAGACTTCCTTAACATGCAAATAGAATTTATTTTACATATTTAAAAACACTTGTATATAAGATGCTTTTGGAATTAAAAAAAAACATGAATCTAGAACATTTTACATGTTTCAAAAACATGTAAATATGACGTATTTTGTACTTTTGAGAAAAACTAATATAAAACATTTTGCACTTTAAAAAAACATGAATATAGAACATTTTGCACTTTAAAAAAACATGAATATAGAACATTTTGCATTTTTAAAAAACACGAATATAGAACATTTTGCATTTTTTAAAAATAAAGTGTAAAAAGAACACTTTACAATTATGGAAAACATTGGAAATAAAACAATTTGCACTTTTTCAAAACATGGAAATGAAACGCAATTTGCACTTGTCAAAAACTGTTAACTCACATTTTACTGTTTACACGCATCAATATCATTTAGTAATGTTTTGAGGTAGCTTATTTTGATGCTTCACTCACGATATGTATCTTACATAATTAGTACTTCCGCTATTGGCTTACATTGCCACAGCTGACACTCGTTCATAAATTGTGTGGGTATTGTGAGCGAGCGTTCCCATGGGCATGGGGATGTAATGTCCACTGCAAATTAATTTCTGGTCTGAATTTAGAGGAAGTATGTACATAGTGCATAAACAAAGGGACTGAAATAATTAGCAAAAAAAAAAAATGAATGGGTGATTGGTGAAGGAAATCGAGTGATAGGCACGAGGCCGCTCTTTAAGGATTAGTCACACTTGTTATTGTTGACGTTGTTCTGCTGCTCCTATGGAACAACAATGGGACAAACCAGAAATAAGTCTCGATATGTACGTGCAAGGTTAATACTCCCCAGTCACCTGTCCTCTCTCATTCTGACGTCATTCATTGACGATCGAAATCGAGTGACAATTTAAGTGGGACAAGTGAACAATCCCTTCTTAAAATAGGTCCGTCTTATGCAATACACACAGCTTAGGAATGGTCTATAAATGATGTCACTAAAAATTAACAATTTTTGCAGAATACACCCCCCCCCCCTCATATGCCACAACTTTGCCTTTACGTAAACGGCAAACTTTTACAAGCAATCCTTTTACCCACCCTATCGATGACATCATTTATGGACGATCCGTAATAACGTTAGATAATAAGTAGAACTATAGACTATAGAATGCTTTCGATGATTCTCATTAAAATTACTGTGAACGGCAACTTTTACTTTTCGAGTTACAGCAGGTAAAACTAATTATGCACATTTCTAATTGTATGGGATCGTTCATAAATTAAGTTTGGAAAAAGGGCAAATTTGTTACCCTTCCCTACACACTGGTATTTAAGCAGTGTTTCACAAATCATTTCAAGTTTTTATAAGAAGTTTCTTCCCTCCCTCCATTAGAGATAAAAGTCATTGGTGGACGACGCCCCCTGTTCTCATCTGACCCACACCAATTTAACACTCCAAATTGAGTGAGTTAAAACCTGCTTCAGGTGTTGTAATTTTTGTGAGTTAAGGAGTAATAATTAGAAAATTAGGACAGTTTAATTTTAAACATTCTAGAAAAAAACTTGAACTAATTTGAGATTCTCAGGATTGACGAATTTACTTTTCATTTTACATGCAACACGTTTTACCTAATGCAGTAACTTAAATTAGCTGCACTATTCCTCAGACAACATTAATATGACAATAGGTGTTGAAGTTTGAAGTGAAAATAAAAGCGCGCGTTTTGACATAGTTATAATTGAATTTAAGTTTGTGGAGTTGTTACACTTAAGTTTTGAGGTAATATATATTAGGAAGCTTTATAGATAGTGAGTGAAGAATCAAAAGCGTTCATTTTTAATTTTTAAGCTTAAATTGACATATACACTTTCTCAAAATAAAATAAACAAAATATTAGACAGGAGCGTCAAATGTTAAATGCAAGTTTTTAAAAAGCACAAAATGTTTTACTTGCACGTTTTTGTAAAGTATAAAAATTATAAAATGCCATTTTGATAGGTTTTTTTTCCAAAAAGTTCAAGTTGTTCTATTTCTATGATTTAAAAATATGCCATAATAGTCCTTCTATCGTGTTTTTAGAAGAGTGTAAAAAAAGTTGTTTGCAATTTTTTGAAATGTGCAAAAAACGTTATATTTAAATTTTTTTGAAAGTGCAAAATGTTCTATTTGCATGTTTTTAAAACAGTGTAAAAATTAATTTTTACATATTTTTGAAAAACGCAAAAAGTATTTTTTTTGCTTGTTTCTCAAAATAGCAAAATCTTCTATTTACTTATTTTAAAAAAATGGTGACATTTGATTTTAGCTGTAGATAGTGCTTTTTGGTTTTGGGTAAAAATTGAAAAGGATTATTTTAATTCTTTACATATGATATACATATTGACCGCAAGGAAGACTGTAACAGAGATAATTGTGCCACACGAATAATTCGTCCCCACACGGCAATTTTGAATAATTCAACTGCAGTTTTATTTTTCGCCCCCGGGGGACGAGTTGTCCGTGTAGCCCAGCTATCTGTTACGGTCTTTGTTGCTTAACATGTAGCCTATATGAATACAGTAATAAACTTCTTATTTAACGATTAAATCTTTTTTATTTGACAGAAATCTTTGGACCAAAAGATGGGAGCTTCGGAACTGCTAGTTTGGACGACGTCCGCGTGAGTGGCTGCGATGACCCTCCATGCAAACTCAAGAAGGGCTCCAGCGCCACCATTGCTTTTGACTTCACCCCTGGTAAATTCTACTCCCTGTTATAACCATGCAAACTTTTAAAAATGGCGCGCAAGTTCCTAAATTTGAATAAAGGGGCCGTCCACAAGTGACGTCATCGGTAGCGTAAATGGGCTGTCTTGGCTACTGCTGACAACCCATATGTTGACGATAGCCATTCACACAATGGTTAAGCTGGTACTGGTAATGGTACTAGTAATTACTGGTGACGGGGACCCTAAAAATGGAATTTTATCATGACGTTACTTGTGGACGACCCCCTTTAAATTAACAATGTATTATAATTTAATGAATGAAATAAAATGCGTCCGGGAACAGAGAAAACTTACGAGACCTTGACAACGAGCGTCTTCGGCGGAATCGGGATCATCCGTGTGCCTTTCCGTGAAGTGAATGGGATGAACGCCTGCAAGGATGTGATCCGGAAAGAAGACGGAGTTGCTGGATGTCCCCTGGAGGCTGGCAAGACCTACACCTACTCCAACACCTTCCCCATCTTGAAATCCTACCCAGCTGTAAGTTCTATCTTAATTTATTTATGTACATTAATCATTATGATAGACAAAGAGTTTTTTTTAAAATTCCATATTTTAATTAACGTGTCGTGAGAGACATATCAAAATGGCCCATGTGCAATTTAAGCCCTAATGCAAACTAACTGTATCAGTAGATGCTTTAAAAGTGTTGAATACGTTTTTTTAAAGTACAGAATATTTTATTTGTGTTTTTTTAAAGTTGTAAAATGTTCTATTTGTACAATTTTGAAAACTTTTTAATTACTTTGTTGATTTTAAAATTGCAAAATATTGTATTTTCATGTTTTTGAAAAGTGTAAAATGATCTATAAATGCGTTTTTTCAAAAAATGCAAAATTTGCAATTTACATGTTTTCCAAAAATGCAAAATGGTCGAATTGCATCGTTTTTTTAATGCAGAAAGTTCGAATTGCATCGTTTTTGTTAAATGCAAAAAGTTGTAATTACATTATTTTTGTTAAATGCAAAAAGTTTGAATTGCATATTTTTTTGTAAATGCAAAAAGTTCGAATTGCATCTTTTCCAAAAATGTAAAATATTGTAATTGCGTGTTTTTTAAAAGTGCAAAACGTTCTATTTACAAGTTTGACAAAGGGGCTAATAAAATATTCTATTTTTGTACATTTTTTAAAACGGGATAACTTTCTTACTTAAAAGCTTTTAGAATCAAGATAATTCTACATTTTTTGCTTTTTGCTGTAAAATTAAATTTGGCTTGTTTTGAGTCTTCTCTGGCAGCTTATAAAATTTATTAAAGTTTTCCCAAATTATTTTTTATTATTGAGTTATTGTTTTCTTTTTTTTTTATTTTTGGTACATGAATGTTTTTACTTACACTTTAATAGTTTTGACTGTCTGCGTTTTTTTTTAACAGTTAGCTTTAGTAATTTGAATGAAATTTGTGCAACTGATTGATTACTTTTTGGATTGCAGGTGAACGTTCAAGTTCAGTACGGCCTTAATGACGGAAAGAACCCCGTCGTCTGCTTCTCTCTCCCTTCCAAGATTTCCAATAACTAAAATTACAATAATTGCTAACTACTAATTTAACTTATTTATTTTCATTTCAAAAAATCACAATTCAAAAATATTTATTCCTTCATCCTCCATATTCCTACAGAAATTCCATGTAGCTACGTAATTAGTTTTTTTTAGGTTTAATTTATAGAATTTTCTGAATTTAAGAATTTTATAGCTTTTTCACTAAGCACAAAAATTATAATGGGGTATACATCATTGTCTGATATAGAATTTAATTAGTTTACGTACGTATTTTGTATGTGTGTGTCTGTGTGTGTGTTTCTAATTTTTAAAAATGATCTGCGCCCAAAATACAATCTGTGACAGGAATACGACGCCTGCGGCGCTTAAAACAAATTTAAAACACTTTAAAAAATTTTTCAACTTTTTCTAAAACCACGTGTGGTTCTCTATTATAATGCACAGTGATAAAATCTTTATTTTTGGTTTGAATTTCTTTTTCTTCCTTTTTTCGAGAGCGTAAAAATTCACACGTCACAATTTTTCGGAAATTCTTATTCTTTCTTTAATCCCTATATCTCCTATTGTTTCCTGTGTGCATCAATGCAGCACTAAAGGACCTTTTGGGGTCGACTACAAATGGTGTCATAAAAATAATACGATTTCTAGCCCTGTCACCAGTAGAACTATTCTATTGCACAAATGAATAAAAAAAAGATAACTATTTAACGCAGGATGTCAGCAATATCCAAGTAGAAACATTGGGCCCAACAGCGACGTCATTTATGGACGATCCCTGTCAAATGAATTGGGCGAACGATTCTTATAATATAATTGCTTCCTTCCTTGTCCTATCAAGTTCCCTGTTCCCATATCATTAAAAAGTATTGAATTTTGTCAAATTTTAAAAGTGTGTATAAAAATTTTGAAAAAAATAAAAATCTTGTGTTACGTTTTCTACATCTTTTGGATATGTATATACCATGTAATTTAATACCAATTATTTTTGAGCAATATTCTGACTCTGAAATTGACCATAGTAGGTTTGTAGGTTTAGATTTGTGTGGCATTTAATAAACTTTGAGAATGCAGTGTCGGCTCCATTACCATCGGCTTGTTTGCAATATAAACTACATATTACATACAGGCTACCAGAGCTACCTACTTACATTGTATAGTCTGTCATATGATTGTGCATTGAGGCTGTCTACATTGGAAATTAGTTGCCGTTTGAAGATACCAAAAGTGACTGAGCTGACTTGCTGTGGACGACGTGAGACAGATGAGATTTTGCAAACTCGAAACAAACAACTAATGTCATTAATTATTGTAATTGGTATGGGACATGGGTGCTGTAGCAAATATGTGTAATTGCAGCGATTAGGGATTTTCAAGATTCTATTGAGACGGCGACCTTTCACTTGAACAAGTTGCGCACAGTAGACCTTGTGAACTTGGATTGCAACTACGCTGTAGTGTACGTGCCATACATATGTATACAGGTAGGTACATAATTAATTTAATTTCGATTTCATTCCCTACTGCTGCTGCAACATTTTGGCAGTGGAATAATTGAGTGTGGACATTACTTGTATTGCGTGCATACAACAGTGCAATGGGGGCGTCCACCACTGGCGTGTAGATTAAGGGATATCGAAGGGGGAATAAAGTCCCGTGTAAACTTTGTAATTACATATGACGCTATACAGTTACAGTGCACAAGTGCTAAACTAGGGGAGAGAGGAAGGGCGTAAAAAGATTTCCTTTTGCCTACACGTCATTAAAGGACGACCCCTTAAGTATATAAAGTAAGATGTTCTTTTTTCAAGATTACATATTTCACAGTGCCCCACAATAATTACTGATATAAAAGATGCAACAGATACACATAAAAATCTTAACCTTTCTGCTCAGAGGTCAAAAACATTCAGAATGTTTTGTAAACGTCTCGTAAATTCGTTACAATTGACACAATGTATTACGCTTGAGTTAGTTGCCCTTTACATTGCATTGTTTAGATGATGTAAAAACTTCATATGTATATAGGTACTTTTGATTTATTCATCATGCCATTCACTGTACTGAGTACTGGTGGTGCCGTACATAATTATTTTATATCGTGAGTGAAGGATCCAAACTGCCTATCTCTAATTTGAGCATAGGAATCAAAATGAGCTATATGTCACGAAGGACACTAAATAGATATGTGAAATGTAAATTAGGGGTTTTTTAAAAGTAAGACAATGTTCAATCCGGAAGACTTTCAAATTGCGAAACATTCTATTTACGAGTTTTTTAAAGTGTAAAATGTTCTATTTACGAGTTTTTTGAAAAGTGCGAAATATTCTATTTACGAGTTTTTTGAAAAGTGTAAAATGTTCTATTTACGAGTTTTTTGAAAAGTGTAAAATGTTCTATTTACGAGTTTTTTGAAAAGTGTAAAATGTTCTATTTACGAGTTTTTGAAAAGTGCAAAATGTTCTATTTACGAGTTTTTTAAAAGTGTACAATGTTCTATTTACGAGTTTTTTGAAAAGTGTAAAATGTTCTATTTACGAGTTTTTTGAAAAGTGTAAAATGTTCTATTTACGAGTTTTTGAAAAGTGCAAAATGTTCTATTTACGAGTTTTTTAAAAGTGTACAATGTTCTATTTACGAGTTTTTTGAAAAGTGTAAAATGTTCTATTTACGAGTTTTTTGAAAAGTGCGAAATATTCTACTTACAAGTTTTTTGAAAAGTGTAA